>CM022764.1:20643607-21168607 GCA_012411365.1 Ameiurus melas | reverse complement strand
TGATTAAATCGACACAATCTGTGCAGGGGGATTTCAAGATTGTTAGAAGATTGTTGAAGATGATGATGATGATAAAAGAATTTTCTGGCAATTTCAACAAAGTGACTGACGGCTTTGTCACACTGAATTTGCTGTATGTTTTAAATAAACAGCTAAAAGTCATCAAAACCTGAAACCTGTTGTCTTGCACAAAGTCATTGTCTGCGTCTTTGTACTATTTAAAATTGTTGGATTTGACTTGTAAAACATGTTCTCAAGCCCGCAGTAAACCTTGCGAAACCTTCCATGGATGTTATCTTGAAGCTGTGCGTGAACAAA
This sequence comes from Ameiurus melas, assembly GCA_012411365.1. Lineage (NCBI taxonomy): Eukaryota > Metazoa > Chordata > Actinopteri > Siluriformes > Ictaluridae > Ameiurus > Ameiurus melas. The sequence continues at coordinate 21,168,289 of CM022764.1, read as the reverse complement.
CACCAGCAGTGGCACTCTGTCGGTGGAGGGGGGGATTATAAGATGAGAATCGAATGCAAAATCCCATACTAATGTTCTTTTAAGTTCATGTCAATGCTATGGTTTTTGTGCCATACCGTTTTCTTAATTTCTAATTTTCTTCATGCTTTTGTTTTCTTCTCTCTGTACATTCCTTCTACTCCTCCCTTTCCTGTGTCTCTCCTGCCTTCTCGATATTTATTCCCGTCTTATGGTCCAAACACCATAATCAAATCCTTACGTCCGTGCTCCTCACTTGTTCACCCACCTACTCTTCCTATTCTGTCTGTCCCTCATCCCATATTCTCCTTCTTCATTTTCTGTTCCTCGACATCCTGTTCTTCAGACCCCCAGTCATGTGTGCGTGCAGACGGGGACAAATCCGATCTCTGCCTGCAGTTCCACCTCCCACTCTCATTTCGTCCAAAACCACCACTCATCGCACTGCAGGCTGTTAAAGACAGGTATCCTCTCTGAGTCAAACTCAAAAAAACAAACAAAAAAAAACAACCACTGCTGCAATGTTGTTGTTTTTTTGCTTTTTACACTAGAATGCTGGGAGGCCAGGTGCGTACAAGCCATATTAATCCCACACTGATACACATAAAAACTGATGTGATGGTGCTGTATAAATTGTGTCCACACAAACACACACTCTCACACTTGTATACAATAGGATGGGTGAAAATCTGGTGCACTCATACAGTGACACTGAATCAAAAAGGAAAAAGCAAAACACTTGCATTTGGGAAAGATCAGCTTACATCGTATAGCTAAAGGGGAAGTGAAACTAAACGAGGAACACTGAACTCACTGATTCAAGTGCACCTGGCCGGTACCAGACTTTTCCCCCCTAGTCTAACTTCCCCTTTCGATAGGGCGGCTAGTTTTAAAAATAACCTTCCCATGTAGTGTAGTGTCGTTCTTTCATTTCGCATATCTGCTGCGGACGGTATGTTTGTTTAACCATCCAATCTGTCCTCCATCAGTGAAATACGTGTAATCTTACATTGCACAGTAATGATCATTGTGTCTATAGCTTCATGGCATTCCTGTCATGATTTATCTCGTATTTATTTGACGATCATGCACCCTCACTTCTGTGTGTTAAGTCTGCATTTCTGTGTCTGTGTGCTTTTGTGGCGGTTATAAGTGTTTCAAGCTTCGTGAAGAAGACGACAGAAAAAATCAACAATCTGCAGATGAACTCTGACCTCTGGCCCCGACCGGACCATAGGGATGGTGGACAGGGAGAGGTCACATCCTCAGTGACTTCATGTACAGAAGAATTAGACAACGAGTAAGGTTTATTTATTTATTTTTAATGTTATAGTAAGTTTAATAGATGATATTATGATCTCTGGCTTTCTTTCTCTCATTTCTATTTCTCAGGGAGACTGTTGAGAAAGCCGAGAAGGAGTTACACGAGCTAAGGGCGGCAACGGAGAAAGCCATGTGAGTGATGATCAGATATAGTACGGCGTGTGTAAGTTGTCTTCGCACATTGCTCGCCATCCTAAATATTGTGACACTTTATGTGCATGATTTTTAATTATTGTGAGTTTAAAAAAAACAACAAATGAGTGTAATTATCCAAAATTCTGATTTGGATTTTGCCAAATCAGGTCTCTTAACATTCGGAAACCTACCGCATGTGCTAAAATCAGTGCACCTAGAGCGTTCTTTCTTTCTTTCTTTGTTTCAGCTTACAGATCCAGGACCCTGTCGTTCTCTTGGATACCAGGTACTTGACCGAGGTGCTCCTAGAGTGGGTCCCTGTTCTAGAAAGGGTCTTGGGTCCAGAGAACCCCACAAGCAGAGAAAGGGAGAATGGGGAGATCAAGGAGGAGGAGGAGGAGAAGAAGAAGAGCTTGGAAATGGAAGACGATGACGCAGACAGACAGCCCTGTTCGGCTGACCGTGGAGTAGGATGCCAGACAGAATCAGAGCACACCTCAAACCCTGTAGAGGAAGAAAGCCTTCCAGACAGTACTCTCGGCTCCACTGCATTGTTTGCAGAATCTTCAGTAGCCATTGTAGCTCCAGTGGCGTACACCCTGCCTTTAGACCTCCTGGATGACCTCTCTCAACTCACGTGCCTCTACTTGGACTTGGGCTGCCCAGGTGGAGCAGGTGACGGAGGGCTGGAGAGGGTTTGCGTGTTTCTGCGGAGGTTCTTTTTCCTGCTGGATAAGGAGAGAATGAGGAAGATGTGCACTTTGAGGTACAGGGAGCAGCCAGACGTCCTAAATACCTACGTTGCTTGCATGCTAGGTGAGTGGGGTTTTTATTTTTTTCCCAGTCGTCACTTTCAGTACACTCCCACTTTAACCAGCACAAGAGTAAGAGGTCTTGTTTGTAGTACATTATTCAATACACTCCTGTTTTCCAAGTCTACATCATTTTACAGTAACTATAACTAAAAAAAAATAAAACTAATTCACTCATGGCCCACCATTTTATGAGCTCATTACCTGAGCACTCAGTTTAAGCGTAAAGCCATGTGAATAGACCTCGATCTGTATGTATACCACCTAGGGAAGTGATTAGAATATCCAGTTACCCTTTTTATTCCCCGTTCTAAGAAAAACGCAATCACTATTCGGTTACTTGTTACGTTCTCAACAGAAGGTCCGTGAGAATCCATGAAAAAGGAAAGCAGCGTCTAGCAATATGTTAATGCTGAGAGCAGCATTGTCGTTTTGTGCAAGGTGTATATTGTGTAACAGGATGAAAATGCGGTGTGAATTTCCTTCAACAGTAATACATTTCCAATGAAAGCTGCAAGCATCGTTGAACAGGCCATCGCACCCTGGTGCACGTTCCTATTAGTTCCAATGGAGGGAAATTTAAATTCTACAGTAAACACACATCCATCCTAAACAATTGTGTGCTTCCAGCTTTGCGGCAACAGTTTGGTGAAAAACTAGATATGGCTGTGATATTAGGTGTCCACAAAATTTTGGCCGGGTTTCGTGAAAATTTACCTTCACAACATGGAAATGTATTTAGGGACTATAAGATTATTACATTAAACTGTGATCATATGAGATTTATTAATTTGATGAGAGTAATTTGAAAAAGTAGTTCTAGCTTTCTGACCTTCAGTAAATATCTGTTCATTATTTCTCTCTGTCTTGTCTACCACACTCAGACGTGTACTACCACTGACAGGAAGAACTTTAAGTGCAGTGGAAAGTGATACATGGTTCCTCCACGTTTAAATAGGCTTTTTCTCTCCTTCTCACTGCGGTTAACCGAATATCCGTTCTTTAACACTTCCTCTTCTTTAACACGTTCCCAGTGCTAACTGCATAGCCAGAACTACTGCAATGTGGTCATCTTTTAAGGTTCTAGAAACTTTTGTTTAAAAATAATAATAATGTAAAAATGTTTAGCAGAAATGTTCAGCAGAAATGGTCAATAGAAATGTTCAGCAGAAATTTAGAAATGTTCAGCACAAATGGTCATTAGAAATGTTCAGCACAAATGGTCATTAGAAATGTTCAGCAGAAATGGTCATTAGAAATGGTCAATAGAAATGTTCAGCAGAAATTTAGAAATGTTCAGCAGAAATGGTCATTAGAAATGTTCAGCAGAAATGGTCATTAGAAATGTTCAGCAGAAATGGTCATTAGAAATGTTCAGCAGAAATGGTCATTAGAAATGGTCATTAGAAATGTCATTAGAAATGCTCAGCAGAAATGGTCAGTAGAAATGTTCAGCAGAAATGGTCAGTAGAAATGTTCAGCAGAAATGGTCAGTAGAAATGTTCAGCAGAAATGTTCAGCAGAAATGTTTATCAGGAAATGCTCAGCAGAAATGTTTATCAGAAGTGTTCAGCAGAAATGTTCAATAAAATGAAACTTTAAAAATAATAATAATCCAGTCCAGTAAAAATAAAAGTCCAGTATTGCCTTTATTACCTTATATTATCTGTTTGAATAGAAGTATAGAACAAAACTAACATTTGACAGTATAGCGACACATTTCTACGGTCTGTAGTCTGTCCTGCTAATTTATCTGAGCTACGCATGTGTTCGCAGAATTTACCCAGGCCAGTAAGGTGGTGGAAGTCATTCAGAAAGGAGATTTACTGAAGTCACTGCGCAGTCTGAGAGAGCTGCAGCCCTGGAATGCTCCAGTGCTCCTCACACACCTTTACAGGTAAGCTGTATACACACACACAGTCTCTATATTCACCTTATATAAGAGTGCTCAATATTGCCACAGGATAATGCATTATTTTGTAAATCTATGTTTCTTATTTTTTTTTCTTTTTTATGCCGCAGAGTGTTTTTGTTATTTAGATGGTCATGTTAGTGCTGATTCTCTTTCCCTTCTGTTGTAGACTGTATGAGAAGCATGGGGAGATGGCCGTTCGGGCATACCCCCAGTTCTATCCTACAATCCTCCCCTCTGACATCATAGCCATGGTCCAACCCAGTCACTTCTTGCCATACCTAGACAACCTGGTTCAGTCCCAAGCTGAAGAACAAAGGTATTCTTGATGCACTTAGTATGTACTTTGGGGGTATATACAGTAATAGTGTCCTAATGCTGGTATAATATAAAGATACCAATATTTCTCTTAGATTATACTGTTTTCATTCTTGATAATCAACTATAATAGCAGCTAGAAATTTACAAAGCTACCTGTTTTGCAGAGCTGAAAATAAATATTTTATGGACACAGAGTAAATCCTTAAACACAAAAGGATTACTACACTTCGAACATATAACATACTGTAGATAGATGGATCGCATACTGTGACAGTACCTACTGCATTCGATTCGGTACCTACTGCTCGGCCATCGATACAGTACGTACTGATCGGTATATTTGTGTAGTATGAATACAATCCGGATATACTACATCGCTATGTTGGCATTGCCATGTAACCTACAACTTCAAATGAGCCGACAAGCTGCGTTCCACCATTTTTTTATTGGGACGGCTCTTCCGTGCCAGTCCCGACGCATTACGGGATAGCGAAGTGTCCATTGGTTCCATACTGCAGAATCTCAGGAGAAGCAGTAGGTTGTTTGGGTATTTCTCACCTCCTGGTTTAAGAATACTGGGAATTCAGACTTGCTACTCTTTTGGCGTACTGCTTTTCACCTACTGTATAGTGGGGCAGTATGGATATTCAGATGCAGCCTTAGTGATGAGGTACAAATAATAATAAATTAAAAAAAAAACTCTCAAGCCTCTGTCTGATAACAGTAAGTGTCCTCAAATGGAACGGGAGGAGCACAAGGTCTCTAACCTCCACCAGCTCCGTGATGTCATCATGGAGAAGTGGAAGAGGACTCCAGTGGCCACCTGTGAAGCTCTGATGAACTCCATGCCCAAGAGGGTTAAGGCAGTGCTGGAAAATAATGTCCAAATTGGGCCCAAAGTGTCAATATTTTGTGTGGCCACCATTTTCACTTAGGGGTGTACTCACTTTTGTTGCCAGCGGTTTAGACATTAATGGCTGTGTGTTGAGTTATTTTGATGGGACAGAAAATTGACACTGTTACACAAGCTGTACACTCACTACTTTACATTGTAGCAAAGTGTTATTTCTTCAGTGTTGTCACATGAAAAGATATAATCAAATATTTACACAAATGTGAGGGGTATACTTACTTTTGTGAGATACTGTATATATTGTAATGCGTGCAAATACTCTCTGTGTCTAAGATTAGACCATATAGAGCTAGATTTGATTAATTTATCTAAAGTCATCAAGAACAAGAAAGCCAAACTTAATCTCTCTCGCTCTCGCTCTGTCTCCAGACTCTCTTTCTTAGGGTCACTGCTTCAGCCTGAGACGCTCCGACAAGTTTGGTTGGACCTAGCTCTCATCCATGATGCACCACGGAAAGATGATACGCTGACAGCTGATGGACAACCAAAGTACAAATATTCTTTGTGTGTTTCTCTATGCAACACCGAACTTGAAGCTGTTTAGCGTTGCGAGTCATTTCCAGTTTTCTTCTAGAAATGTAACTGTGCAGAGTGCAGAGCATACACAGCACTGCTTTGCACATATTTCTAAGATACCACTAAACATCGACTACAGTGTAAAAGACTGCTCTTGTTGTCTAAGGTGGCACTCTCACTACTTCTGCTGGGGTTATGGACGCCTGCTGTCTTTGCTGATCCGCCTGCCTGCTGACTTGGACTCCAAACAACAGATGATGGAGTCATGCAGACTTCATGGGTCAGTGTGTTTCTCGTAAAGAAAGATGGAATTAATTCCGAACTTCTAAAGAAAAATGGTGTTTATGAAAGTATACTTTTTTTTTTTTGCAAATGTTAAAATGAAATATTATTTCTGTGGGGTGTGTTGAGGATTTAAGCAAGTATAATTGTTTATGATGGAGGAGCTGTGGTGGTTGTGGTGGTTGTGGTGGTTAACAGCAGTGCGTGTCCTCTCACAGTTACTGGACAGGCTATCTCCACCTGTGCAAAGAGCTGCAACGGCGCACTGAGGCTTTCTCTGCCATCTGCACATTAGATGATATGAGTCTACTGGAGGAACCCAGTGGTAAAGATCTGCGATACTTAACCATAAAACTACTAGTTGGCTAGTTCTACAGCCAAAATAGCAAACCTAAATAGGCAAGACTTCTCCAATTTACTTCTCAACAATGTCCCAATGACCTCATTTGCTAACAAGGAAGATGTTGGCGCACTGTAAAAATGATATCTTGACAAGTGAAGATATCTTTAATAAAGGAAATGTATCTAATATTTCTCATGATGATATTATTATATAACACGTACTGTATAGGTCCATTGAGTCTGTTTCTAATATTTAAGATAGTTTCACTAGCTAAGATGTTTGTTTGTTTTTTAATCTCCTATGTTTATCTGCTACATTTAGCTATACTTAAGTATAATGTGTGGATTAAACCCATCACTGTTTTAGGACAGTGCCCCCTCTAGGTGACGATATCAAATCTCAACATGTTCATGTTGATTGTAAAAAAGGTTCAGCTCACGTGAGTATTTATCGTCCAGTCATGGGAAAAAGAAAGTACACCCTCCTTCAATTCTATGGTTTTATTTATCAAGGCCTAAATACCAAATCGTGTGGTCCTCACTAACTTCTATAAACAAACAGATAACCTCAGGTGACAACACAAAACAACGGATTTCAATATGTAGTCACTTTTTTTTCACTTCGAGACCCGTTGCAAATCTTCTCGGGAGTTCGTACCCCAGCAAATTCAGTTAAAGGTCAGACAATTTAATGCTCAGAGATATAAAGACAAACCCAAGAGCTATGTCATGTGACCTACAAGCCCCTGTATCAGAAAAAGACTGAACAAGTCTGGCTTTCACTGAAGGTTGGTTATGAAAATTCCCTTTCGCTCCAAAACAAATACGGTAGCATGACTTAACGAAATTCACGAGCAGTATCTTTCAGACTGATGAAACCAAGGTGGTGATGTTTGATCATCATGCACAGTGCCATATTTGCACATATCAGCACAAACACTTCATACCAACTGCCAAGCAGGGTGATGGAGGGGTGAAGATTTGGGCTTGTTTTGCAGACACAGGGCCTAGGAAACCTGCAGTCATTGACACAAAAGTTAACTCCACTTTATACCAGAATATTCTTGAGACAAATGTGATCCCACCTGTCCAGCAGTTTAAGCTGGGCCGAAATTGGGTCACACAACAGGTCGAAGACCTCAAGCACACCAGCAAATCGATGTCTGAATGGCTAAAAAAGGAATAAATCAAAGCGTTGGAATGGCCAAGTCCAGACCTCAACTCCATTGAGATGCTGTTGCGAGATCTTGAGAGAGCTTTGCATAAACAGATGCCATGAAATGTCAATGAACTGAAGCAATGTTCTAAAGAAGAGTAGGTCAAAACGAGTTCAAAACGATTAACTCCTACAGATAACGTTTCCATCAAGTTATTTTTGCTAAAGCTGGTTCTACATGTTACTGAATTATACGATGTGATTATCCCCCCCCCCCCACCTGCTTCCCGAATGTTGGTTTACTTTTTTGGGGAAAAAATGACTACATATTGAAATCTGTTGCATCTTTATGTTGTCACTTGAGGTTATTTTGTTTCTAGAAGTTGGGTAGGACCACACAATTGTTAGTTCGGCCCTGATAAATAAAACCATAGAAAACCCCCCCAACTTAACCTACTTTTCTTGGTTGGCAATTGGATAAATATTCCAACTTGCCTAATGGTATTAAAAGAGTATTAAAGTAATTTTTTTTAAAACAGTGAACCAAAATAACCTTGTGCCAACGTGTTCCCAATTAGCAAATGTGCTGCATGTGATGTTGCTGAGATGCAATTTGCACACATACTGGCTAGATGTGTTTGGGAGGATTTTAAAGTCAGGAAAAACTGAACGTCTTCTCTCTATATATTTCCTACGTGTCCTCCTGTTTTGAAATGCTGATTGTGTGTCTGGTTCTCTATAGGTATCGTTCCACAGACCATGGAAGAGTGGATGTTTCTGATTCAGCTTTGTCAGCAGAGGAACTCCACGAGCCCTTCAACAGCCATTTCACTTCTCCCTTCTGACCCTACCGCCTGTCCGTCCACACCTAATACAATTAACGGCACCAGTGCCGACAGCTGTGTGGATAACACTAATGGTAAGGGCAACGATGATGGGCCCGTTGACCTGATCGACGGTTCGGCGGATTGGGGCAGCCGGATCAGTGTGGAGAAGTTGATACTGTGCCTGGCGCGGATCGTAGGGCCGGACCGTGCCCTAGCAACGCTGCAGGAGTGTAGGCTGAACTCAGAGCTGAACACTCACGCTACACTGGTGTGTGAGCTGCTGAGAGTGGCAGAGAAGAGGCAGAGGTGAGGAGACCGTGGTCTCGTTTAACCTCGTGATTACCACAGGGAGTCCAGATATTAATATTCAATAGGCTGTTTAGTGTTTTGATTTAGTGTTCACAGGCTGAACAAGTTCATCTTGCGTTCCAGAAAAGTGTGCTAGAAAAAGACTTAATCTCAAATCCTGAATGAATTTGCTTGTTCTAAAAAACAAAAAATCATTTAGATCACCCAGTTCTGGCTACGCTGAATCAGGATCACATGCATTCACAAAGGACTTCACTGCCCTCATCATTCGATTACTTGGAATGTCATCAGTTATGGCTTGCAGCTGAGAACATCTGCATGCAGAACAAGAGATTCGTGTGTGTACCAACATAATCTACTTATGTTAAAAAAAAAAAAAAAAAAAAAAAGCGAGGCTAGGTCAGTGCAAGATATTCTAACACTGTATTGTCTATTTGTCTTGCATCCACAAGGAGAGACCATGGAAGAGTTTTGGTGCTTTTCCTGCTTTATCATTTTCCAGAATTTATTGCTAATTAAAGATCTAATTCTAGAAGTCAAATACAAAAAAAAACACAAAAAAAACCATGACTCAAACAGCTAGGATAATATTTATTCAATAGTTACTCTGGTCAGTGATAAACAGGAAGAAAGAAAGTCCCAGAAAAGAGTATTGGTTCTCTACCGCCACCTTTTGGCCCTAAAAAATGAAGGACTGGCCTGTGTGTGGTACACAGTCCCTGGGCTCATCAGCGCTACCCCTGGACACGAGTGTAAATACGATTATACTGAGTTTTTATGTAAAACTACAATACCTGCTCCCAAGTCCAGCAATATACCATTTTATGTGTCACTAATGATATTGTATCACATGTCTGTACATTGAACTGTAATTGCACATACAGTATAAGCATTTTAAAATTAAGGAATCATATTATATTCACATCATTTTAGTTTACTCAAGAGGGGCCTGATAACTCCTTTTCCCTGAATCTCACCTCAGACTAAAACACAAACCCTATATTCTGAAGCAGCTGCTCATCTCAAATGCCTTGTTTGTTTGTTTTTTCATTCTTATGCCATGCCTCTATTCTGAACATTTTACACTCTCCTCAGAGCTCTGATCCAGACCATGCTGGAGAGGTGCGATCGGTTCCTCTGGTCTCAGCAGGCCTAATGAAGAATCCTCTTCCCTGATCTGCTCACGACCTTACTGCAGCCCTTCAGCAACCACCAGGACAGTCAAGACTGCCTGCACTCTTCTAACTTCTACACTACAGTCTACATTTACGGCATTTGGCAGATGCCCTTATCCACAGCGACTTCAGTTTATCTCATTTTATATAACCGAGCAGTTGAGGGTTAAGGACCTTGCCCAAGGGCCCAACAGTGGTAGCTTGGCAGTGCTGGGGTTTGAACTCTTGACATTCTGATCAGTAACCCAGTGCCTTAAACCACTGAGTCACCACTGCCCACAGTCTACTTCATCATTCACCAGAGATCCTACTGTAGGTATATTAATCTCAGTGTTGCGTGTTGGTCTGAATCCAGTTTTGCTGTTCACTACCAGCTGATTGTGTTGTTGTTGTTGTTGTTGTTCAGATTGTAGTTTAGCACTGTTGGTGCTCTTCATCGATGAGTTTTACTTTCAGGTGCATTTTCTCAATGATACGTTTGCAGTTATGCTCAGTAGCTGTGTGTGATTTTTATATCCAGACCAACATGTTAGGCAGGTTTGTTTGTTAAACACTCTTTTTTTTTTTTTTTTTTTTTTTTTTTTTAAAGGGTTCAATTATAGTCTTCAGAAAGGAGGGAGTCATATTTGTACACCATGCACTAAACCTTTTATGAGTTATGTTTGTCTTTTGATGACATTAACATTTTTTTTGTTTGTTTGCTTGTTTAATAATAAATTGCAATATTATTTGCTTAAAGTTATGTATCTATTTAACTGAACTTTCTTTTAAAATATATATGAACATTTTGTGGGTCTTAAAAGCAAAAATCGGACACGAACAAATACCTTCTAGATGTTCAATATACATTTTCATTTGAAGATTATGTAATAAAATCAGAGTATTGTATAAACTTTGCTCTGTTGTCGAACTTGCAGCTATGGCAACTGCAGTGACGATAATAAACATGTCTAACCTAAGAATGGTGACATTCTTTATTTATTTGTGCTGCCTATGTGTTAGAGCAGGAGTGTCCAATCTTATTCGGAAAGGGCCGGCGTGGGTGCAGGTTTTCATTTCAACCAAGCAGGAGCCACACCTGATTCCACCTGTTTAATCAGTTGATCTTGGCTTTCAATAGACTCAGGTGTGACATCTTGGTTGGAATGAAAACCTGCACCCACACCGGCCCTTTCCGGATAAGATTCCCCACCCCTGCCTTAGACAGTGCGCTCAAAATTATTCGCATCCACTAATGAATATTTGGGAAAGAAATTAATTTATTTCTACTGAATTATTGTATTAAAGGATGTTTCCTTGGCAGTAACAATGAAAGTACAGTACTGTGCAAAAGTCTTAGGTACATGCAAAGAAATGCTGTATGGCAAATATGCATTTAAAAATAATGAAATGAAATGTTTCTACATTAAATACAAATGCTATAAAAGGATTAAACAGTAATTAAATGAAACAAAGTAAATATTTGGTGTGACGAACCTTTGCTTAAATTTAAAAAAATAAAAATGAAGTAGTCTCCGGTAGAATTGGTGCAGTTTTATAAGGAAATGAGCTGTAAGTGTTATTGAGCATCTTACAGAACCAGACACGGTTCTTCTGGAGATGTTGACTGTCGTACTCGCTTCTTATTTTTGCAGAAAAACCCAGCAGCCTTCATTTGTGTTTTTTTTCTTTCTTTCTGAAAAGTGGTTTCTTACATAACATGCTTTATTTACCGACATACAAACATTTTTCCGTAACATTTAATTTTGGATTGAAAACTAATGTTGAGAAATCTAAAATGTTTTTTTGAACTGACTTGATAATGTAGACGTCATAAAATAAAAAATCTATAAGTTTGTACTAAAAAATAGGATGACTTTTGCACAGTACTATATATATATTTATGAGTAATACTTATTGTACATATTAATGGGCCATTCCTCTATTAATAATATCTCCTAATATGTTTTGAAGAAAAATGACAGAAGGGTAGGTATTTTTCCAGGCAGGTGTCTTGAGCTGTCACGGAGAACGAGATCTCTAGGAGCCAAAAGGAAAGGGTGAGGAAATGAACACACATACAGTATGAGGATTCGATATAGCCTGTTGGACGAGGTCGCCTCATTGAATTCTGATCATTTGCAAATGATTAGTTCATAACTTAATAACAATCGATGAAATGTCATCGTCTCTGTATTCGCTTTCCTCAGAAATATCTCTTCTTGTTGATGACTCTTCTCCCTGGCATGGCTTCGATCAGATCGAGCTCATGAACACCTGGAGAAGAGAGTACTGACAGTGAGAGGACTTGAAGAGAGAAAACAGAGAAGCCTCTGCTGTACTGATAAGAGAAAGGCTTCAAATTGGAAAGTGAGGACTGCGGATGACGTCAGGGAGGGAAATTCTAGTTTGGGGCTTCTTTTAAGCTTTTTATTGTTGTAGCCGAGTGACTGCGCTTGACTCGAGGATTTCGAGCCAAGTAAACTATACGCCTGCCTCGATGCCATGCAGAACCTACAGGGAAGTCAACCTGCTATGGTGTTTATTCAGTATTCCTTACGTGCATTAACTCGGAATGGTCTTGTTCCAGATAACCAGTTTACTTTAATTCACATGTGACTTAAATTCACTTGTGACACACTTACTGACACCTCTAGTTAAAACAGAGCACTTGCTCCATTTTAAAAAATGTGTTTGATTTGTGGCATAATTAGCAAAGAGTTAGATGTGTGTGTGTGTGTGTGTGTGTGTGGGTTCGGTATTGTTTGATGTGGGATTGTTGTCACCATGTGCACAGATAAGAGAATTCTGCACATACCGGATCAGCTCTAGCCAGAGTATAAAAGTCACAACCTTGGTGATGACCACTTATTTTAGAGGGTAACCCATTCACATACAGGAACCGTTATCCATTTTGGTACTTTGTTGATTATGGTGTATCCTAACTCACTGTAAACACACTGAAATTTTGATTATTCAGACTGAAATGTTCCAGTGATCAGCACTACAAATGGAGGTTGTTCATATGGTAAGTGTTAATTACACTGTATTTTGATGAAGGTGTGTATATATTGTTCAAAATCTTAAAAAAAATTTTTTAAAGCTATCAATTCATGGAAGTAAAATTTTTTGTAGATGCCTTTCTCTTCCTCTACTCTGACACTCGTGATGTCTTTGCTGCCCCTGTTTGCGTCTCAGTTTCCTGACAAAAACATAACAGGTGGGCAAATGTTGGTTCTTTTTTTATTTTTATTGAATTTGAAATGAGTGTTTATTGTTCAAGTATTGAAATTAACCAAATATACGTCGTTGTGATTCAGGCGTGAGGTCGATTCAGTCAATTCTGGAGAGCAATTCTACTCAAGGTAACTGAATTGTTTGGAAAAAAAAAGCCTGGAAATACACAAGTGTACTTACTTTTTGGTTGTGCTGACTGAATAGACATTGAATATGATATAATGATTATAATGATAGAATAGCATTACATTGGAATTCACTTTAGACTCAACCAATTGCAATAAATACATAAAAATGGTATCAAGGGAATATATCTTGAATATAGTCAGATTTATGCAGTTCTTTACATAATTGCCCCCAATTATGGGGGGGAAATCCTTGAAATAGTCTTCTGTTAGCAGATAATTTTGTCCATTTTAAGCATTTATTTCTGGAACGAAGCAAAATGATCTGCCCATGGATTGGGAAAATTTAAAACTTAATTAGTAATTAGTGAAAAAAATACCTCAGAGTAAGTTTAATAATGTGGTATTTTATTTATGGTCATCCTATAATAGGAAAATCCCAGATAAATTTGACGAAATTCAGGATAAAATGATCAAATAAAATATCAGATGTTTACAGTGTCACCCTTGTGTCGTCTTAACGTTATATATTCTCGCCTTATCCTAAGGGTCAAAAAATGACCCGCCTTCACTAAACTCCTAAAACACAGCCGCTTAATTGAATTATAAACCCTAAATCTATTTTTCATGAAGAAACAACCTGTCCTTCATCACAAACTTTATGAATATCTGGGGTTTCCCCCCTCTCCACGGTGCAGAAAGACAGCATTTAATCAGTGTTTTCTCCCGCGGGCCATTTTTGACCCTTAAGACAACACAAGGGTTGATTATTGACTAATTTCAGGCCAAACATGCATATACCTTTGTTTACCGGAAAATTCTCAAGGCAAAACTATTCATTTAATTACGTAAAAAGTGTTCGAGGATGTCAACAGCAGATATGTGTGCAGTGTATGTGGGCTCCACGTTCATCCAGGAGGCTTTGAGGAAAGCCAGAGAGCTAACGGATGCTGCTTATGCACGGACTAATGAGAGGTCAGTTACAGTATAAAAGAGCCTGTGTTCATTTATCATTTAAGTAGTGAAACATGATACAAATAGATTGTAATGTTCAGAATGTGTTGATGTGCTCGTCCTCTCCCTCTGTCTCTCAGAGTGAAGATGTCCGTAAAAGAAGGTTCTTTTCGTCCCAGTGACCTGCTGGCTCAGTTTAAACAGATCGGCACTGGTACCAGAGCGCATATCAGAGCTGCGGAGCTGCTGGACAACACGGTGGAAGTCATCCGAGAGATGGTGTACACCCACACTATGGCTCAGCCTAAACATACTGGTATAGACGTTAACACAAATACACGATGGTTCAGCCTAATCATCTTGATATCTACATCAGTCCAGTCCAGTACTCTTGTCAGCGTGACCCTCACGGGAGTCCATCATGGCTTCTGTGTGTGTGTGTCTTAGAGCTGTTGAGCGTGGACGACGTTGAGACGTTGTTGGAAGCTACAGGGTGTTCGGCAGAGCTCAAGAGACCTGTGTGCAAAAGCGACTGCCTTTCAGAGCGCTACCGCAGCATCACGGGCCATTGCAACAACCGGTACTCACTAAATATTGCAGCAGCAAAGGGAAAAAACATAGCAATAAGAGCTATACACTCACCGGCTCACTCATTTTAATAGGAACATCTGAAGACCTGCTTAGTCATGCAGTTATCTAATCAGATAATCATGTGGCAGCAGCGCAATACATACAATCATACAGATAATACCGTCAAAAGCTTCAATTATTGTTCGCATCAAACATCAGAAATGGGAACAAAATGGGATCTGGCATGGTTTTTGGTGCTGGTTTGAGTATTTCAGAAGCTGTTGCTCTCCTAGGACTTTCATTCACGAATGTAAAGTGTAAAGTTTACACAGAATGGTGTGATAAGTAAAACATCAAGTGATCAACAGTTCTGTGGGCGGAAACGCCTTGCTGATGATAGCGGTCGGATTGGTTCAAGCTGACGGGTAGGCTGCGGTAAATCAAATACCCGCTCTTTACAACCCTCATGTGCAGAAAAGCATCTCGGAACTAACAACCTGCCGAACCTCGAGGTGGATGCGATACGGTGCAGCAGCAAAAGGAGCAGCAGATCACTTCAGGTTCCAGCTCATAACAGGAATCTGAACAGAAAGCCTCACTGAAACCGGGCAGTTTACAAAAAAAAAAAACATCACCTAGTCCAACTGTCCAGTTTCAGTGAGCGTGTTCCCACTTGGGCCTCGGATTCAAAATAGGTGTTCGTATTAAAGTGGCCGGTGAATGTATATGCAGTTAAACACCTTTAACATCAGTTGTTTGATGGGTCTTTACTGCAGACAGAATCCACTTCTGGGGGCAGCGAACACTCCGTATGCTCGCTGGCTTCCACCAGCATACGAAGATTTTCCCGGCACACCCAGAGGCTGGAACCCCCAGCACACCTACAGTAACTTTACACTGCCTCCAGTAAGACTTGTTTTTATTCATATATAGACTGCACAGTTGGATCTAAACACTTAAGAGTGTATTTATTTTTGGTAAACACCTTCCTGGGATATGTGCAATGATATTATGTAATATTAATGTGCATTAGTAATTGTATTTATTTACTTAATTTCTATCAAATGAACAGCCTTTAAATGCACAAAAAAGGCATCTTGTATTTGATTCATACACATAATTTAAACTCTCATTATTAACGAATAGTCTGCAAGTTATTTTAGAGTCACTCAACTGTTTGGGTGTGATGGTGTCCGTGTAGGTTCGCGTCGTGTCGCAGGAGGTGTTGTACACCCAGAACGAGAAGATCTCTTTGGATTTGTCTCTGTCTCATCTACTGGTCGAGTGGGGGCAGTGGATTGACCATGATCTGTCGCTGACCCCTCAGAGCCCCAGTACGGCCTCGTTCAAGACCGGGGCAGACTGCACCCGTACCTGCAGCAGAGACACACCATGTTTCCCCATACAGGTGCACACACACACACACACACACACACACACACACACACACACACACACACAAGTGTGTGTGTGTGTGTGTATATATATACGTATGTATATATATATATATATATATATATATATATATATATATATATATAGATAGATAGATAGATAGATAGATAGATAGATAGATAGATAGATAGATAGATAGATAGATAGATAGATAGATACATATATTTATTTCTTTAATCACAAATGATGTCTGTTCGCTACAGTATGTAGAAACACAGTTTATTTGTTTCAGAAAATCTAAATTTTCTGAAACAAATAAGCACTGTCTTAACGTGTATTGTATTCTAGAATATCTATCAACTGAGTAAAAATTGTGCTAGATTTTGAAAGATGTAGAGTGCCCTCCAATAATATTGGCACCCTTGTTAAATATGAACAAAGAGGATTGTGAAAAATTGTCTTTATTGTTTAACTTCACAAAAATACTCTGCTCTCAAACACAACACAGATTTATAAAATAAATAAAGAAATCTTTGTGAAATATAGGTGTGCAACAATTATTGGCACCCCTATGAATTCATATGAGAAAAATATATTTGAACTATATCCCATTGATAGGATGTAAATAATTGTTGCACACCTATATTTAACTAACACTTTTTTGTTGTTGTTTTTTTTTAAACAATAAAGACAATTTCTCAGCCTTCTTTGCTCATATTTACCAAGTGTGCCAATATTAGTGGAAGGCTCTGTATATGCACATCGCTTTACAAAGACAATAATAAAAAATCTTCATCTTTCTCTCTCTCTCTCTCTCTCAGATCCCTCTCTCGGACCCTCGTCGAGGTGTTCAGAGCTGCATGCCATTTTTCCGCTCGGCTCCCGGCTGTGTAGATGCCACTGTCGTGTGCCGTCACCGGGAGCAGCTGAACGCCATCACAGCCTTCGTAGATGCCAGTATGGTCTATGGCAGTTCAGACGAGCTCGCTCGCTCTCTGCGTAATCTGTCCTCTTCTCTTGGCTTACTCACACACAACCAGCTGCATTCAGACCAGGGACTCGCCTACCTGCCATACCTGCCCCGCACACACACCCAACTGGACCCGTGTGCGCCACGACAAGACTCCAACACAGGAAAGAACACAACGTCTTTGGGCAACTTGACCTTCTGCTATCTGGCAGGTAGGTCGGTCATGATAGACAGGGAATTGTAGGATTCTGTCGTGCATTTTTTAGCTGTATTTGGTTTAATGGATATGACGCTGCTGTTGTTAATCATGAGAAAAGAAAGTTAAATAAAGTTAGATTTTTTTTTTAAATGTGTATGTGTCTTTGCACAGCTCATGAAAATTATGTCATGATTGAATCAATAGACTCAGATTCATGGCTGTAAATATATAGCTTTCTAAAATTCATTCTAAACCAACCAAATGAAAACCAGCTGACCAGTGATGGCCAAGGACGTCCATATTTTAGACTGACTAAAATTGTCCCATATTAATCCGTTCTAAGTCTGTGATCGACTTATATATGTTGATTCCTTTTATTTATTATTTATGACGGACTTCTTTTTTGCATCGTTAAAAAAGGTACACTCTGCCAGATGTTAATGAGACGTCCAGAACCTCAGTAATGTCTTTGGCCTCACTGCGATAAGTCAACAATGGACAAAGATAAGAGATATCGACTTGGAATATAAACCAAGTACCGGTCCACTTACTCTATAGCAAGCAGTTCGATCTGTGACTTATTACTAAACATTTGCGTCAGTGAATGTTCATTTTGGTATATTAATATATTGGTTGGGCGCATCGTTGGCAAACATGCTTTAGATCGCTTTGTCCTCCTCTGGTGTGTGTCTTTCAGGTGATTCTCGGGCTAATGAGCATTTGGGAATGATTGCTCTCCACACACTGTTTCTGAGAGAGCATAATCGATTAGCCAAGGAGCTACACATGCTCAACCCCCACTGGAGCCCAGATACACTGTACCAAGAGGCCAGGAAAATATTTTAGACTGACTAAAATTGTCCCATATTAATCCGTTCTAAGTCTGTGATCGACTTATTTATGTTGATTCCTTTTATTTATTATTTATGACGGACTTCTTTTTTGCATCGTTAAAAAAGGTACACTCTGCCAGATGTTAATGAGACGTCCAGAACCTCAGTAATGTCTTTGGGCTCTGCGACGCGAGTAAGTCAACAATGGACAAAGATAAGAGATATCGACTTGGAATATAAACCAAGTACCGGTCCACTTACTCTATAGCAAGCAGTTCGATCTGTGACTTATTACTAAACATTTGCGTCAGTGAATGTTCATTTTGGTATATTAATATATTGGTTGGGCGCATCGTTGGCAAACATGCTTTAGATCGCTTTGTCCTCCTCTGGTGTGTGTCTTTCAGGTGATTCTCGGGCTAATGAGCATTTGGGAATGATTGCTCTCCACACACTGTTTCTGAGAGAGCATAATCGATTAGCCAAGGAGCTACACATGCTCAACCCCCACTGGAGCCCAGATACACTGTACCAAGAGGCCAGGAAAATCCTTGGAGCTGTCCATCAGGTTCAGGAAAAAATATTTTGTAATTACACCAAATTTGTGTTCGATTTGAGTGCAATCTGTCTGAGAACTGGGAATTTCTATTCACTGCCATTTCAGGTCCTGACATGGGATCACTACTTGCCACATGTCCTGGGGCACGGATCATATGCCAAACTCATGCCCCCCTATCAGGGTTATGACCCTGAGGTCGACCCCAGCATTACCAACGGCTTCTCCACCGCTGCCTTCCGCTTTGCCCATGTGACCGTACAACCCATCGTGAACCGACTCGGACCTGGATATCACCTCGACCCTAAACATCCACCACTGCCTTTACACCACTCACTGTTTGCCTCCTGGAGAGTGATAGAAGAAGGTGCATGATAAAAAAAAAAAAACACCGACTTACAAGCACACACAGATTTAGTCTCTCTGTGTGTCACGTGTGGCACAGATCAATACACTTAAGCACAGTAATTGAATCCATCACATAGGGAATTAGGGAAGTGTAAGTTAGACAAAAAATTGTGAAAATGGAGCAAATATACATATACAGTAATAGAGAAGATACACTATATGGCCAAACATTTCTGGGCACCTGACCAGCACACCCATACAGTAAGCGTACTTTCCATAAACTTTCCACGTAGTTCGAAGGACACAACTGTATAGAAATGTCTTTCTATGCTGTAGCTTTACAATTTCTCTTCACTGGAACTTCAAGGCCCAAACCTGTTCCAGCATCACAATGTCCCTGTGCACAAAGCGAGCTCCATGAAGACATGATTTGCCAAGGTTCGTGGAAAAAAGGTCGAGTCCCTGATGTCAACCCCACTGAACACCTTTGGGACGAACTGGAACGCCGACTGCGCCCCAGACTTCCTCAGACAACATCACTAACGCTCTTGTAGCTGAATGAACACAAATCCCAACAGCCACGCTCCATAATCCAGAGGAAAGCCTTCCCAGAAGAGTGGACAATATTGTCTGGAATGGGATGTTCAGCAAGCACATATGGGTGTGGTGGTCAGGTGTTTACACACTTTAGGCCATATAGTGGATCACAAAGAGTGATATACTTCCACTTCTAGCTGGATTGTATTGCAGTGTATTTAGTATTCTCTGTATCTTTAGGTGGTATAGATCCAGTGCTGCGGGGTTTGTTGTTGTCCCCAGCCAAGCTCCAAACTCCTGAGCAGATGATGGTGGAGGAGTTGACTGAGAGACTGTTCCAGGCTCACGGCGGGCTGCCGCTGGACCTCGGGGCTCTGAATTTGCAGAGGGGGCGTGATCATGGCCTGCCTGGTACCGTCATTACCCTCGTTCTTTCTTCTACATGTGGTTTCCGCACTACAGCAAAGTTCAATCGAACATTTAGGAATGAAGTTTTACACCGTATCAGTGCTGATCCTATTGTCACAATTGTTATTTTCACATACATGCATACAGACCCCTTTTTTTGGGTGGGTCACAAATAGTAAGTATGACGTGTTTATCTCTCACTCCTTCTTCCCGCTCCTTCTATATGAAGGTTACGGTGCCTGGCGAGAGTTTTGCGGCCTCTCCGTCCCTGCAAACGAATCTGATTTAATAGAAATTCTGGAGAACGTAGGCTTGGTGCGCAAACTGCTGGCTCTGTATGGTACAGTCTGGAACATTGACGTGTGGGTGGGTGCTATCTCAGAGCCCGCACTGTCTGGAGGGAGAGTTGGGCCTCTGCTAGCCTGTCTGATAGCCAAACAGTTCCGCGCACTCCGCGATGGAGACAGGTGAGCCTGTAGTCACTGATCAATTCACATTTTTCACATTTCACAAATATACAGTGTCGTCAGAACAATAGTTAAATCGATTGAATGACCGCGTCTGTCTGACTCCGTGAGGTTCTGGTGGGAGCGAGAGGGTGTATTCGGCACTGCTCAGAGACGCTCGCTGCGTACGGTATCTCTCTCTCGCATCATATGTGACAACACGCACATCTGCCTGGTGCCCTCGGACCCGTTTGTACGGACGCTCCGCCCAGACAAGCTGCTACCCTGCACACACACAAACATCACACACCTTAATCTCTCTGCATGGAAGGAGCCAGACACTGGTAGGAGAAAGAGACAGCGTGTAGTCTTCGTTGTTACACATAGAGATTTACAGTCACGGGTACAAAAACGCTGGAACGTTGTTTCTTCAGACCCAGTGTGTGGCTCCATTCCGCGGCTGAAAGTGGGTTTCTCCGTGCTGTGCGATTCAGCAGTGCTGTACCAGTGTCCATCTGGCTATCTGCTTCACGGGGCCACTCACATCACCTGTGATCCAAACACACGCCGGTGGACTCCACACCCACCCACCTGTCAAGGTTTGTTCGTGCATGTTTTTCAATTCATTCAGCTGAAGCATTACAAATACAAAACAAGGCAAGGGTGAGAACTATCTCTTGGTTTTGTCTCAGATATAGACGAGTGCTCCGGTGGGCCTGTCTGTCCACCAAACCTGCAGTGTCACAACACCCCAGGTTCCTTCATTTGCACAGGTTTGCTTTGCACTCTTTATAGCCAAGTTTCCATCCACTTTTTGTGCTTTTCTGTTATCGGCAAAGTGAAAGTGGGTAAAAATGTTTTGTGAAATTTGCTGTCTCGTGCCTGTTTCCATCCAACTGGACATCTACCGATAAAATGGTGTGTGTGACGATATCATCCTTTAGTTTACATCTTTTCCCAGAATCCACTAGACTTGCTGCCAGCTCCATTGCTGCTGCAGTGATGACGGTGGTGGGAGGTGTTGCTGTGATTGCTTTGATACTGAGTTGCTATACCAGGTGGGGTTTTGTTCTCCTTTAGCTTTCTTTGGTTTAAGCTTTGGTTGGTGTATTATATCAATCGTGGGATCCATTTAGGATTTTGTTTTACTGTTTATTTTTTCCTGTAGGTTTTTCATCAGAAAAGGGAGGGTCAGCAGGACATGTTGTAATAAGAAACTTTGAAATGTCCATATTAAATGTTTCCACACCTCGCCTAGCAATCAGGAAGGGTGAAATGGAAAGCGAGTTACATATGCAACCATGGTTCAACAAACGAACGCACATGGTTCGTTGTCATTTCGACCCAGTGCTGGCTCGAAGAGGTTTCAGATAATGACTGTTGTGATTATTGAAATTACTGTCATGCATCACTACATGACTTTATTAGAAGGTCTCGGCATGCATACGCACTTGGAAAAGATTCACACCTCCCCTTGTGGTTATCTGGGGGTTCATAGAACCAGTTACATGCCTAACTCGTGTATACATACAGTATGTAAGTATGAATATGTATGGTATTTCAAGTAAAATGTCTGCAGTAACATGTCTGTACATGATATCTGGTTAAACTCGAATTAATCTGTTCTTAACAAAGCAGGCCAACATGTTTACTCAACCAATCATACAGTATTTGTTATTGTATGCACATGCTGCAAGAGTGTGCTGTGTTACTTTAAGTGCTGTCTTTGCCATGGTAATCTGTTGTTGTCTTCCTTACCTTAACCCATATAAAAGACATTTTATAGCCAGGTTTACAGCTTACAGGTATCTCTGCCAGCCAATCTAAGTATTATTCAGTGCTGTGAAGTAGGCCTTCTTCCTTTTTCTATCCTACTCCCTTTATTCGAGTGAACTTCAGATGTGAACAGATCATCTACTCTAGGGGTGTAATACAATGACATCATTTAAACACAAAGTGGGAAAATTATATATATATATATATATATATATATATATATATATATATATATATAATATACACTTTTTAAAAATTAAATATAAACCTTACTATTACACCCCTAAGAAAAACCATGAAACATGAAATCTCTCTACATCCGTGTACATTTCTGGCATATAATGTTCAATCTGAATAATGAAATTAGAGCCTATGAATATCTGCTACAGTGAATGCAGATCACATCTTCAGTCATACACACTACTCGATGTTATGTTGTAATATTTTATTGCAGTGTATTAATCCACCAGGCGAGGAGTTAAGAGGAAACAAAGAAAAAAAAAAGAAAGCTTTTTTAATATTTGTGTAAGCAATTTGTTTCCTGGTTCTACAGGTTAAAAAAAAATTGTAAGAAGCTCTGAAAATCATTTAGTCTTAAGACATTTCATCAAATGATAAGATGCTCCCTGACATAACCAATAATCAATCCATGATATTTAGGTTTGATACTATGCTTAACGTGAATAAAGACTTATGAGCTATGCATAAATTTGTGTTGTGCTAATATTAAACAGAAGTACATTTTGCTCAAAATCATTTTGATTGTCAAATCATGCAATTATTATTATTATTATTATTATTAAAAGGTACAAAATAATTTAGACCCAAAATCCCACCTAATTGTCTCTAATTACCTAGTTTAGTAAAAAATCTAATAATAATAATAATAATAATAATAATAATAATAATAATAATAATAAAAGGCTTTAAATGCAAGCATTTACGCTCGTATAACCTGTGCTGATTTTGAATGATGAATTTATACCATCAAACACCATAATTATCATCAAGACACTGAAGGAAGTCTAGTCTTTCTGACCCCAGGTCAAACTTTCATTAACTGACTTCATACCAATTAAAATAAATATGTGGCTGATTGCTTGAATTTCTCTTCATGTGCTCTTTTTAAAATTCTAGTAAATAGACACACTGAATATATTACAGCCCACATTCAGGCAGCGACTGGCTCTATTGGAAGAACATCTAATATACAGTCCCCTCCACTGATATTGGCACCCTCTGTAAATATGAGGAAATAATGCTGTAAAAAATTGTCTTTATTGTTTAACCTTTTGGTCTTTTGTTTAAAAAAAATCAATAGTCTGCTCTCATGGATATCAAACAATTTCAATACAGGTTTATCAAAAAAAATAATAATTTGTTAAATATAGGTATGCAACAATTCTTGGCACCCCTATGAATTCATATGAGGAAAAGATATTTGAAGTAGATTCCCATTTATATTTTCCTTTTTTTTTTTTTTTAGTACACCTGGGTGATCAGGAAATTGTTCAACCAAGACTTCCTGTTTCACAGAGTTATAAACA
Organism: Ameiurus melas; assembly: GCA_012411365.1. Lineage (NCBI taxonomy): Eukaryota > Metazoa > Chordata > Actinopteri > Siluriformes > Ictaluridae > Ameiurus > Ameiurus melas. The sequence goes on along the minus strand of CM022764.1, from coordinate 21,144,368 downwards.
TGAGGTAACACACAGGCCAAATTCCCTTAGTCATTCATAACATTCGGTAAGACCAAAGAACATAGCTGTGATGTGCGGCAAAAGGATCTTCCAGCAGGACAATGATCCCAAACAAAATAAACACAAAAATGGTCCTGCCATGGCCATCCCAGTCCCCTGACCTGAACCCCATAGAAAACCTGTGGGGTGAACTGAAGTGGAGAGTCCACCAGTGTAGACCTTGACATTTGTAGGCTCTGGAGAGATTCCGTATGGAGGAACGGTCCCAGATCCCTTGTCATGTATTCTCCAACCTCATCAGGCATTATAGTAGTACAAAATATTGACAAAGGGTGCCAATAATTGTTGCACACCTATATTTTATACATACATAATATATATATAAATTTATTTATTTTTTCCCTTTTGTGGAAAAACCTGTGTTTTGTTTGCAATTGTTTGATATCCATGAGAGCAGAGTATTTTTGTGAAGATCAAAGATCAAAAGATCAAATTTTCACAGCCTTCTTTGCTCATATTTACCAAGGGTGCCAATATTAGTGGAGGGCTCTGTATTGTCTACTAAGCAATGTATCTCAGGTAGCATTGACGTGTAGTGTGTCTTGGTATTGTACGTAAGAGAATCTGTGCTTGCTAAGGCAGAAGATGAACAGTGCGACATCTTAGTGAGACTCTGCGTTGAACAGGTTCCAACTATGAGGACCTAAAGTTCTGTAAACTGTATCTGCACCAACAAATAATCCCCCCAAAAAACCCAAAACCCCAACATTAATCCCATATTTTGCTCCACATTAAGAACGGTGTTATACGGAGTGTAGAGAGAGAGTGACAAATCTCACTCCAGTCCAATACTGATCATCAGCGCAGAACTCCTTTCACAGATTTCCTCTGGGCTTTTAATGTAATGGTCACTGACACAATAACGGAGTGTATCTGTGGGAAATCTTTTACCAAACTGCTGAGTGTAGAAAACTTGCCACAGAATCTGGGCGTCCTTCAGTTCGCATCTGCAAAGAAGAACCCTAACTTGGCTACAGACATCTCCCGTCGCAAGCGCATCACCTCACAGAACATCTGCTCGGCTGCAGAGAGAGACAGAGAGAGAGCGAGCGAGAGCGAGAGAGAATTACTCCATCGTGTGAAATACTGTATATTGAGTCTGAAAACTGAAGTCTCTTAATCACAAGCATATGAAGGTGATTCATGTGAGCCCTGTTTTGTCACTCACCGTCATGTTTGACCAGACCCTGTTGGATGTATCTGATATAAGTGAAGAAGTTACACACCGCTGTGATCTGGCGTCAGAGAAAGAAAGAAGTCAACACCTACGTACGCTGTCGAAATTAAAAAACCACCATGTTTACTACAAGTATGAAGTGTTTACTTCAGGTTGTGTGGAAAGTACAAAGACAGACAAGGAGAGGTTTGTACCCTAGCTCTGCTGGAGGGAGAGATGTAGTAATAATTCTCTTTATCTCCCAGTTTGATGCGATGTCGGCAGAGATGGGACATACCGCTCAGGGCACACTTCCTGTATCCGCACATAAGAAACTCATTACCAATAATGTCAAACATACAGAAGTCTACTAAACATCCAGTACACCACCATATGGGCAGGAAAATATATTTCAAACTACATTTAAGAAAATGTATAGAGTCCAACCAAAACCCAGGTTCTCCTCCCAACCAACAAGGTTAATTCTCTAGTGTAAAAGTCTAAACATACTAGTGCCGGGTGTTATTTATGTCAGGCAGGGGTGACCAAACTGTCCAAAGTAGGGGCCAGATTTACCTCATTAAAACCAATCACACTGCAATTTAGCTAACTGTGTTAACACAGTCTGCTGCCACCGTCAGGTGAAAGGAAAAATTGCAACATGTTGGCCAGCGGGCCACCTATCGAACTTTGTAACAGGGAAGCCATGGTCCAGTAAACATCTGTCTACAGGCCGCATTTGGCCCTGGGGCCGGACTTTGGACACCTCTGATGTAAGGAATAGAACAAGAAAAACAAGAGTGTGCTGTTACAAGATGAAGCTTTGATTAGTGCAAAGTCCCCTGTCCTAAAGTTATGAACTGTTATATCAACTGTTATAAAGCTCTGACACTAGAGACTCCTTCCGTAAATACGAGATAATTGTCTCCTTGCAGAAAACGTCGCCATATCAACGATGACAAATATTTCCTTCGAAAATAACGCTTTTATTCTTTTAAATCCATGTACTATTAGCCTCAGTGCGACCACAGCATGAATCCCCGTTTAGACCGTTATTACAGAAATGTTAACATGTTAGAACGAGTGATTTAACATAACCATGTGATTCGGCTCATGTCAGAGCTTCTGTTACAGAAAATTATTCAACAACTTCTAACCAATCAGATTCGAGCATTCAACAGCTGTCGTATAAGACGATATAACATCATGCTGTAATTTCAATGTGGTAATAAACTGAGTCACTATGCACTCATCTGATCTTGTAGGTATCTTGGGTACTTTCCGAACCGACTAAAACGAAGTAGCTGCTTGGACATAAAACTATTTTTGGCACTGGTTATTGAATGACTCCTTTCATGTGTTACTTAATAAGCAATAAAAATGTGTAAACGTTGTTGTTTTTTTTTTTTAATGTCATGTTACTGTTCAAACTAATGTTTAACAAACCTAAACATTGTGATACACATCATGTCTTGTGGATATGTTTCCAAGTAGCTCGATACGACATTTTTATTACTACGGCGACAACTACCAGAGAGTCCAGAGAGTCAGTTCGGTAGAAACAAATTCAATCCACAGCCACACAACAAAAGATACATGAAAGGGAAAAGGCAAGAAGCTGAATTAGAACACTGATTTGACGTGATAGGCTTCTAAAGTCACTTACGTCTCTACCGGTGCTCGGCAGCCACTGCAAAAACAACCCCATATCAAACTGTGATCAAACTCTGATTTAAAACATAGCCCCCAAATCATAATGCAATTTGCAAGCCCCATAATTAAACCCATGTGCAACTACATGGTGTAAAAAAATATATATATTATATATTTATATATAAACATCATGCAGAGCCCAGAAATGTTGCCATAACATTGTGTACGGTGCACGACTCACTTGGGTCCTCCAAACTCAACAGTCGAGGCTTTGTCCATGGACATTGCGGTCAAAGCAACAGGCTCAACAGTCAAATAGTTATTCTCCACAGCATTCTGAACTGACTGAGACAGCTAGAGAAAGAGACAATGATATCTGCACCAGTCTTCTTTCTCACGGTATACAAATATAAGGAACACATATGCATACAAGCTAGAACAAACTTACTTCTGAGCACGTGAAAGAGAGACAGGGCCCAATGTCCTCTTTGTAGATTCGGCTCAGGAAGGCAGATGACCGATCCAGACTTGGTTTCTCTCTCCAAGACAAAAACTCAGCAAACAACATAGAGTCCAACTATGAAGAACAATAAACATCATGATTTTTATTATGAATTTATTTTTTTGGAATTCCTCAGTTAATTAAATGTAATGTACTGCAATAGTGGTTAGCTAATTGCCGAACATTAATGTGGTTGAATCTCGATTCCGATTGGTCAAAAGGTATGCGTTCTGTTTGTAGAACCACACGGCTCAGACAGCGCTTCTGGCTGGAACATGAACGATAGGGTTACATCGATGCCTTCATTGAAATACGTTATTGTGTCTATAGTCTATAGTTTTTCTGTTTGGCATTCTTTTCTAATTGAACACAAACATTTTCAACTACAAATGATCTTCAATTCAAGATTTGTGTCACAGTTATATACACGGTATACAACTTGCAGTGAAATGAAAACCTGTCTTACTCCGCATTAGACCGTGCATTTAAATACTAACTAAAATCTTTACAAATCTGAAATGAATAATAAACAATATGAAATATCTGTACAGGAATGTGCAAAAAGGGATGCATAAAATATGCAGCTTGTTAAGTGTACGTAATATGCAAGTATGTTACGTGTAGTAACAACATAACAGTACGAAGTGCGGCGTGTCGATGGAGTGCAGAGTGACTGGAGAGATCTTATGGAGTCCTAGGGGATTTTTTAGGGCTGACATATCCGTGTTGAGGCGAGGTGTACGATAGCCTGAAAGAGGAAGCTCCTCCTGAGCCTCTCAGTTTTAACCATCAGACTATGGAAGCGCTTTGATTGCAGCAGGCTGAACAGACAGTTACCGCGGTGGGTGAAGTCCCTGCTGATTTGAGCAGCTCTTGTACTGCATCGCCTGGTGAAGAGGTCATGCAGAGAGGGGACAGCAGACCCGGAGATGCGCTCGGGTAAGTGCACCACTAACGAGTTAACACCACACATTTGCTTAAATTCAAACCGTGACCTAGAAATAGTGCGAAACTTGAAAACCCAATATTGAAGATAGAAAAAATGTTTATTTTGTATATTTCGGTATATATTTAGAATTCAAAACATACGCTCGATCACGGCGACTACGAAGCAATCTTACTCAAAGTCTTCTACATGTAAAGGAATGTAGGATTATTTAAGAAATGTATCTTGTAGCCCTATTGGCCAACTATATAATATACGCTGACTCTCAATATGGCAAACTCTCTTAGTTTCATTTCGATTCTAGTGTGCAGACAGCAAAAGGGTAAGCACAACTAAGTATCTGAGCCCCATACCTGACAGTTACCTGGCAACAGTAAGCTCCTGCAGAGTCACACACTGAGCTGGACAAGACACAAAATAAGAGAGGAAAGAAGCATAAGCTGCAGACTGAGGGACAGCGAGAGAGAGAGAGAGAGAGAGAGAACAAGAGTGGTGGAAGTAACAGAGGAAAGGAGAGAATTATAGATGAAAGTTAAGGTCACAGCAAGACCTATGAAAATAAAAAAAATTACTTCTAGAGGAAATGCTAGTGAAAGCTGGATGATTTTGTAATTGCCTAATTCCTGCACCGTGTCATAATACTGTCTGTGCATATACCTCTTTTTCTTCCCGGCTCGTATGTACGTTTTCACTGGGTGACTCTGATTGTAGCTGAGGCAGAGTAAGTGTGGCACTCTTGTGGCGGGTGTGTCCTCTGGACCCTGGGGACAGCAGCTGGGGGTGGAGCTGGCGGTTAGGGGAGGACGGGGTGGAGGTCAACACGAGCGTCTTTAGCGCGGTCACTTCTGCCTGTAGCACATCAATCTGAGAGAGGGAGAAAAGTAAAAAAAAAAAAAAAAAAAAAAGGTGAATAGCTGAGACTGATATTAAGGATGGATTTACATATGTAGTAAAATAAGACCCTACCTTGCCCTGTGCCTCTTTCAGTTGCTTTTCGGCAGTTGCCTGTTTGACGTTGGCCTCCCGCACCATCTTGTGAGCCTCCTGGAGAAGTGATTTCAGGGCTCAGGTGAGTAACAGTAATATCATTACATTAATACATTAATCAGCTACTGAATATTGCTATGTTCAGCCTCGCTCATTCCTGCGTTAAAAGAAACAAACAAATCTGGATTATACCACTGGCAGTCACATACGAGGATGTGCTATGATGCTGATGTTCCTATTCACCTCAAAGAGACTCGCAGTCAGTTCCTCTAGTTCCTGCTCCAGCTGGGTTCTCAGATGAGACAGTCGCTCACATTCCTCCCCCTTTAGTTTCAACTCCTGCAGGCAATATTAACAAACCATTCATTGAACAGAATAGCTGACTGTTAAGCTGTAACGTAGCTGCAGGGCCCATATTCATCGAAACTGCAGGACAAATTTTATCAGTTTCATCTCTGGCATATCTCCATGATCAAACAAAAAAATCATATGATTAAAGGGTGTGTAAATTTCCGCATAAGACCTGAAGAACAGTTCACACGTCATTTTCAAACCAAGATTCTAGACAACTTGATAGACTGAATATAGACTTAGAGTCCCCTCCGAAAATATTGGAACGGCAAGGCCAATTCTTTTGCTAGACATTGAAGACATTTGGGTTTGAGATCAAAAGATGAATATGGGACGATGGATCAGAATTTCAGCTTTCCTTTTCTGATAATTACGTCTAGACGTGTTAAACGACTTAGAACATAGCACCTGTTAGATTGACTGTTCAAGCAATTAATAGCTCGGAATGTCTGCTCTTGGCCCTGTGTTTCGCCTATGAAGACTGCATTTGTTGGAAGGATAAACCAACATGAAGAGCAGAGAGCTGTCTATGGGAGAAAAGCAAGCCATTTTGATGCAGAGAAAATAGGGAAGATCAAAATCAGAGCCACTGCACAAACATTGGGCAAAGCCAATACAACAATTTGGAATGTCCTGATAAAGAAGAAACCACTGGTGTACTGAACAACCAGACATGGGACAGGTGGGTCAAGGAAAACAATAGCAGCTGATGACAGAAACATTGTGAGAGCTGTGGAGAAAAACCAAAAAAACAACAGTTAGTGACATCACCAACAACCTCCACAGGACAGGGGTGAACGTATCACAATACACCGTTCGAAGAAGACTTCAAGAGCAGAAATATAGAGGCCATACCACAAGATGCAAACCACTCATCAGCAGTAAGAATCAGAAAGCCAGATTGGAAATCACAAAAAAATACAGAGACGAGTCACAAAAGTTCTGGAACCAAGATTAACCTCTACCAAAGTGATGGAAAGCCCTAAGTGTGTTGAAAGAAAGGATCTGCTCATGATCCAAAATGTACAAGCTCATCTGTGAAGCATGGTGGAGGTAGTGTCACGGCTTGGGCTTGCATGGCTGCTTCTGGAACAGACTCACTAATCTTTATTGATGATGGAACTCATGATGGTAGCAGCAGAAGTTTACAGAAATGTTCAGCCTGCTAATTTACAGAGAAATGCATCCAATCTAATTGGGAGGAAACAGGAAAGTGGAAAAGTGGAAGGTTTTAGACTGACCAAGTCAATCACCAGACCTTAACCCAGTTGAGCAGCGTTTCACCTCCTGAACAGGAGACTGATGGGAGAAATCTTGTTGAAATATTGATATGTCGACCGATCTAAAACGAATACTTGTGTATATATATATAAGTACGACTCATTTAAATGAAAAAAGTGCTACTTTATTTACTGCTGATGCTGTGCACTGCCATGTTGATTTGACGTCACTCTCTGAACTTGGAGGAATTCGAGCATTTACTTTGCTGGTCAGAGGTTGGGAATTACGAGTCACGTTCTCTAGTCAAATGTAGCATAATGTCTTGAAACTCTCCGTATACATTAAAAGAGTTTCATTTCATTTGATCTTGGTAACCACGTTATCCTGGGCAGAGTGGCTGTTGATTCAGAGCAGATTCAAAGCACGGCAAAGCAGGACTGGACCAGACTATCCCAGGGCGTGTGGAAAGATTTGTTTCTCAAATGCGATATTTACAATTTCTTTCCAATGCGTCTCTTGAAATTTTACGTAATCTTGCCCTCTCACATCACATATTCAAGTGCTGAACACAGGACTAGCAGGAAGACGTACAGTAAGGAACATTTAGTCACCTTTTCTAAATATCTATGTACTAATCATTATTTATATTTCCCCATATATTTTCCTCCTATTCCTGTGCTCAGCATTGAAACACCGTAGTGAACTCAAAATGAAACGGACACTGTACAACGCAATGAAATAAAAATTTAAAAAACCCATGGGCTGCGGTAGAATCAAACACGATATGGTGAGAATACGGAGAAGAACGAGAGTGACGGACCTTCTGTGCCTCGTCCAGCTGCTCTCTGAGGAACTCTGTGCCTTTCTCTCTAATCTCTATAGAGGAGCTTCGTAGACGAGACATGCTGTAGGCTTCTCGTCTCTGAGCCTCCGCCTCGGCCTGGAGCATCGTGTCCCCTCGGCCTTCTCCAGACTCTGTGCCAGGTTCCAGCTCTGCCTCTAGGTCTATCAACCTGCGGAGACAAACAGCACATTACACCACTTCTGTCGTGTCATGGACTGCACCCTGTCCAGGGTGTACCCCATGTCCCCAATGCTCCCTGTGATAGGCTCCAGGTTCCCCGTGACCCTGAAAAGGAGTAAGCGGTAGAAGATGGATGGATGGACTTTGATTCGAGAAGAACTACTAGTACTAGTAGGCCTAGTTTATTTACACGTCATAGATATATGAACACAGTGTGTACCTGTGTGTTTACTAAACAGGTCACAACTTATTTATTTCTACGAATGCCCACAGACCAAAACAGCCAGAGGATTCTTTGGAAACGATGTTGAATGGTAACCAGACCGGAAATCCACACCCTTACCCCGACGCTGTTGGACACAAGCATCCGCTCCGAACTGCTACAAAACTGCTACAAAAGAAAACAAGACTGCTACATTGACCAAAACAAAAATAATCGTTTGAAGTCTTCTCCTCAACTGTATCCACAAACGAACTTCCCTAGAGTGAGTTAGCTTTTAAAAAATAAATACATAAATAAATAAAAACACGCCTAGAGTCTTGAAGCGCAAACACACAACAAACTCGTCTAAGCTGTCAGAAGGTGTTTTGATTCCTCACTCCGAGACACGGAGCAGGAATAGTTTCGGTGGTTAGTCCAGCTGGAGCTGGTCACATGACCCTCGGGCGTTGCTCAGATTCCGAAAGCAGTGACGAACGCGCTCAGAAAGCTACGAGCTGGCCACGCCCACAAACAAAAGTGTGTGACGCAATGACGCTGGATTTGCATATGAACGGGGCGTGGCCTAAATCGGAAGGAATTTTCTTTCTTTTTTTTTTGAGGTTGAAATGCCAGCACTGTCTGAGAATTCTGACTCTGACAACCCCTGCTGGGAAAACAACAACAACAACAACAACAAAAAAAAAACAAAACAATAGAAACCCTCATAGAATGTCTAATGCTTTTAATGGTTATAATGTGAATTGTATTGGTTGTAATGGAAACTGTGGGTCTCTACTGCTATTTTGTTGCATTCTACAGTATGTCTACAGTATGTCTAGTGGATATGTTCTACATAATGGAAACCATTCGCTAATGGTCTTAATGGTTAACAGCTGATGGTTTGTAATGGCATTTGTAGTGGTATTTTTTGGGGGTGAATTTCTGTGATGGTTTGTATTGTTTTGTTTGCTTTTTATTCTCAACTTGAAATGTACACGGGACTCACTATTTGTTTGCAGTATTTTCTCATGAATTTAGTTGGCTCTATTTCCCAAAATACAAATAAACTAGGAGCGTAATGTAAACCACCGCCACCTTGATTAGGCAGTTACTAAGCAGGATGAATGAACAAAATGCATTACAGAGCACCACACATTTATGTAAAGGGACTTTGTTTGTTCCACAAATGTTTTACACCAAATTGCCAAATATTTGTCGAGACTGTGCTTGTTGAAAATCCCATTCCAGATTTAGTTAATAAGCTCCATTCTTCCAGGAAGGCTTTCCACTAGATTTTGGAGCATAGTCGTGGGGATTTGTGATCATTCAGCTACAAGAGCATTAGTGAGAACAAGCACTGATGTTAGATGTGGAGGTCTGGGGTGCGGTCGGTGTTCCAGTTCATCCAAAAGGTGTTCAGTGGGGTTGTGGTCAGGGCTCTCTGCAGGACACTTGAGTTCTTCCACTCCAACCTTGGCAAACCATGTCTTCATGGAGATCGCTTTGTGCGCAAGGGAAAAGATTTGAGCCCCATAGTTGCAGTAACGAGAATTTCCTAATGCTACAGCATACAAAGACATTCTAACTAATTCTGTGCTTCAGACTTTGTAGCAACAGTTTGGTGGACTTTTACTCCACTGGCAATATACAAGTTGCTACAAAGTTGCACTGTCCGTTTCAGATTTTTAACTTTCAAGCCTCAACATTTAGCCATTCAATTCATTCATGTATTTATCAAATTTCACCGCTAACTGTTTTGCACAGTGTTCTTGGGTAACTGGAACAGCACTTTTTTTTGTTGTTGTTGTTGCTTTTTTTTTTTTTAAGAAAATGTTATTATTTAATTATTAATTTATCTAGAGTAACCACTTTTTCTTGGTCAAAGCTGTGGTGGATCCAGAGGCTATACCATAAAATACTGTGCGCAACACAGGGTTACACCCTGTAACAGACTCAAATGTTATAATTTTTTTAATAACAATAAGAATTATTATATTATTATTTGTAGGTGCTGGAAATTCTCCAATAAAATCCCATTTTATTCATTCTTTGAGCTATGTTGTCTATGTCTGTAATGCATAACCACAGATTCTCTCCACTAAATAAAGAGTCCCTTTGTTAAAATAAAAAAATAATACAGATTTAGATATTAACATGCAAATATCTTTCATCGAAAGCATTCTACATGTTCTGACCCAACACCTGTGCGTCATTATTATGTGATTTTTGTTTCTCAATACATGTAAACGTTTCAAAATACTTGTCTTTGGTAATCACACTTATTTTACATGTGCACTACACTGAGATAAAAGTGATGTAGTCTGAGTATTCATTTAATACCAACACTAAAAAGCTAGGGTTATCCTGGCATCGTAAAATAATTTAGCCTTCACGAAAACATACTTTCCAACAGGACATTCCTCTTTTTTAGCTCTGCTGTGCTTGCTTTGCTGGTGACCTGAAGAATCCACTTTCCCAAAAAATGCATGGCAGGAGTACAGTGCGATTCCTTTGCTGCCCGTCACCAGGAGTTCATATCCAGGGCTTGGTGTGGATACTGCTGGAGGAGAAGATGAAATACACACAGCGTGGATTCCCTCAAAAGCATCCATCTTCCAGGGAGAGCTAAGAAAATCATGCCTCCATGGTTCTTAAGTGTCGTCCTGTACCTGGATATGACAAAAGACCTAGAAAGTGATTTCTCTTTTCACAGTAAAAGATGACCATGTGATCACTCTGTACTAATATCTTTTAGAGCTGTCCAAAAGTATCAAACCACTCCCAGATATATTTTTCTCACACTTCAATGCTAAGTTACAAGTGTTTTTTTTTAATATGTGTGGTTTTTATTTGCAAGATTCTCTCTCACACACATTGTGTCTGGTCAACTTCTCCGGAACTCTGCGTGTAAATGTGTAAGTGCTTAAACAATAAATAATAGTTATAGTCCATATAAAGTTACAGTCGGGTCCATAGTAATTGGACAATTGGTTCGTTTCCTTGTTATTTCATGACAAATTAAGGAGATAAAAGGTCTGGAGGTGAGTCCAAGCGTTGAATTTGAATTTGTTAGCTGTTTGTGGGAACTCTCAATATGTTTGTCAAACATGCTGGAGGCAGTGTTATGGTATGGGCATGTACCGCTGCCAATGGAAGTGAGTCACTGGTGTTTATGGTGGGTCAGTGCTGGTACACTGTAGACATGGCTATTAATCTATTGATTAGCATTGTCTAAAGATTTGAGAAACTGAATAACAAATTTTAATTAGCTCTGTCCTTGTCGAGTCAAAATAGGCAAATGTTAAATGGTTGAGCCTAACTGCCAGAGTTTTAGCAAATGTTTATGGTCACAGTTCAAAGGCCTATTGGGTTAACGTCAGCCATTTCATTGTCCCAACTTAACACTAGCCCTGTGTTGGCAGGGTTGTTATGAAAACTGCTCCTTTGCTAACAATAGCCCAACAATGTGTACATAGGGTCAGTGTCAGTTTGTTACCTGAGTAAACACTTATTTCACTGGGACCCTTTTCATTTTTGACTATGGCTTCATTCAGTGATGGTGTGACTGGTCTTTATTGCCATAACCCACATGAAAAAATACTATAGTATTTTAGAGTAAATTTACCATAGAAAATGTAGTAGAATTCCTGTAGTAAATACTATAGTAAAAATACTGTAGTAAATTGCAGTGATTTGTGGTAATCGAAACACTTTAAAATACAGATCCGGCAGTAATAGAGTAAATAAAAGTAATAGCGCACAGATGAATGCTGTAGTTCACTATTAGCTCAACAATAACTACGATTGCTTTCATGTCTCCTGAAAAACTACTAGTTATTAATCGTTTCTTAGTAGTTCTTCAGGAGGCATGAAAGAAATAATGAACACTGTAGTATCCCATAGTATTCTACTGTAACTCTAATATTAAAAACACTGTTTATCAATTCACCTTAGTCATTTCTACAGTATGCTGTAGTATACATTAAGAAAGTGTAGTAAATACTATAATATACTAAAGTATACAGTCTACTATAGTCAATTTTAAGATATACTACAGTCATTAACAGTTGATCAATTCACTAGTTAATACTATACAGAGTATAAATCACAGTGCTTACAGTGAGTACAGTGATGTACAGTATGCGGTAGTATATATTAACAAAGTGTAGTGAATACTGTAATATACTTCAGTTTACCCTAGTCAGTATTAAAGTATAATACAGTATTCTTTCATGTGGGAATTCTTAGAGTAAAGGTTAAAATAGATGTTTCACTCTGTTGGTCTTTGTCATACTGTACATACTGTACACTAAACATCACTATTACTGCACAGGAATAATCTGTACTCCACTGCTTTGGATTTTATTAAAGTAAAACATGTGGTATAATACTAATAAAGTACATGTGCTGATGTGAGGTCTGTAACAAGCCTTTTGTTGCCCTAAAGCTCATCTTTCGTACATTTGCGGGCAAATAAGGTGAAGAATTTTCCATATCAACCATGCTTTCACAGATGGTGTACTCGAGGTCATGGTCTGTTTCTGATTTGTCCTACATTATTCCCCAAACACCGCCCCACACACACACATACACTTGAGAGCAGGTTAATCTTTGTCTCTGTGGTTTCCGGAGTTATATTTTCTAAACTGTAACTGTCTGTTCTTTAGACTCACTAACCTGTTACTTGTAGTGTACTGTTTCAACATAAATGTTTCTGCATTTTCTGTACTCACAGGTTTAAGGAATTTCTTGTGCTCATGTGTGATCATTTCTCCCTCCTGCTTAGGATCTTTTAGACTTCTTTGGGCCTCATAATATCAGTCTATGAGCAAACATAAAAGCCCTGAGACTATGACTAATGCTGAACACACCTGAACACAGAACTAACTGTAAATTCCAGTAGTCTATCTAAATGTTTTTGGTGCTCTAAAACAAAATGAGGATAATTATGTAATTGTCATGCTGCAATTGTTTGCTTTGTTTTTGTTGGTTTGTAGCAATAGCAACAGTTTGAGCAAATTAAGGAGTATGCAACTAGAATTTCTTCAAAGGTTCTCTTCTGCTGGTTTTTCTCCATGCTAGTCCATGAGACATTAAAGTATATCCATACAAAAATGTTATATATATATATATATATATATATATATATATATATATATATATATATATATATATATATATATATATATATATATATATATATATATATATATATATAAATTGAACTTGTCTTACCAGCAATGAACAGTGGTGGTATATGGATCATTCAGTAGTACACCAGTGGACCAAGTGGGACACCAGAGCTTATTTTGAAGTCCTCCTGTGGTTTCTCCAGTATGAACAATGGTGAATTCACACTCAGAGAAACTCTGCTCTTAGGCAGATGAAGTCCAGGTTGCCAGATTGGAGCACAATCACGATGCAAATTCACACCCTCCATTCACTAGAAAATCCACTCAGAATATCATATCACACAGGAACTCTGGATTATAACAATACAAATCTTGTAACCACATAATCAAATCACAGAAACACAATAACCCCATGTATCTTTAAGACATGCATTCACCGGCCAATTAAATAGGAACACCTCGACACCTGCTCATTCATGCATCAGACAATCATGCAGGTACAGTGCACTGTGTTAAAACTGTTGCGTGTGAAAAATCCCAGATTAACAGTTTCTGAAATACTAAAACCAACCCATCTGGCACCACCAACCATGCCACAGTCACTGAGATCACATTTTTCCCCATTCTGACCTTTAATGTGAACATTAGCTGAAGCTCTTGACCTGTATCTGCATGAGTTTATGCATTCAATTGGCTAATTGGATAATTGTATGAATTTGTTCCTAATAAAGTGGCTGGTGAGTGTATGGTCAAATCTGATTTGATATATTAATCTGATTCTGCTAAAAAACAAAAAACAAAACAAAAAAACCCCAAGAGGTCACTTGTGTTTTAGCAGCTGGTAGAAGATCAGACCCAGCTGGATTTTTCAGCAGGGTTGTTTGGTTACATTTTGCAGTGTTTGTCCTTCCGGCATCCGTTGTTTTATTTCATTGTGTCTTTGTGTCAAGGTTGTGGCCGTCAACTGTCCAGAGTCAGCTTCTTCTCTCAATAGCTAGCTTTATGCTGGTTTCCCACTAAAGGTACTATACTGTATTTCGCAACACAACCCCTTGCCAATACAATTTGCAATGCCATTGTCTTTATTAAATCAGTGAAATAGGTCCAAAATATAGATTATACTTAATCTGTATTTGGATCATATTTTACAGTTCTAATGTTAACGTATAGCAGGTTTAACCTAGAACCTATTGCCACATTATGTTTTTTTATTTAGTTAGTTAGTCTGCTAGTAGGCCTACTGCATGTTTTCTAGCCTAGTTACAATTAGTTTCGGTCAATTTAATAGCAATTTTCAACTGTTTTGAAACTTGAAATCTTAACAAACCCAGTGCATTCCCTCCAAAAACAAACTTAAAAAACATTTGAAAACTAGTGCAACATGGGCAGTTTTGTAAATATTGGCTGGATGTTGATAGTCCACATCCATTTCTAGATTTGGGTGGAGAATAGTCCCCCAAAGTTTTGGTGAAGAATGAGTTAGTATTAACTCATTAGTATTTTCAGTAGATGTTTCAATGCAGTGTTTAGTATACCCTAGAGACCGATACCTTATCCAGGTTTCTCATCATACACAATATACATTCATATAGCATGAATTCATTTCATATCTGGGCTTCCTCTTCATCTGAATCTATCCACAGACTCCCACAAAGTGGAATATTTTGACTAGAAGAATGTAACACATATACATTTTGTAATTGCTGAGTTTTGAGGATTGTTTTCTACAAAACGTAATGAAATAAATAAAGGTACAGACTCCAGTTACAGCAGTACCATAATACTTCATTAGAATTGTGAATTCTGGTAAGAAGGGAAGTGTTTGTCTGAAGATTTGTCTAAAATGATATTGATAGTAATTTGGGGTGTTCAAAGCTACTGGCACATTCTTAGTGCAATGTAACCTGAGAAGAAAGTGAATATTTAGTATAAATCTTCAATCATGTAATGAGTCTTGTGCCACGTCCCTGTCGATCTCTATGTGAGGAGAACTTTCTAAAACATCGCAAAAATGTGTTTTGATTTAAAAGACCACCTTTACCCCAAAACTGGGACAGCTGTGGCGCAGTTGGTAGAGTGGGTTGTCCACTAATCGTAGGGTTGGCGTTGGTGTGTGAGTGTATGGGTGAATCAGACACAGTGTAAAGCGCTTTGGATAAAAGTGCTATATAAGTGCACATTTACATTGATCATAAATCCAGAATTTTCCAGATATTGAAAATATGTCTAATTTGGCAAGCCTAGTGCAAGCTTCATCTTTTGTTCAGAGCTAACGGGTTTCCCTAGGATGAATGAGTAAATTGTGTGAGAGCATGACTGGCATTTTCTCTAGCAGGTGTTGCTAGCTGCTCTGAAATTATGAACATAATTACAGCAATATTCATTCTTTTTTTTTTTAAATAAATGTCAATAGCTTCTTTATTCATCAGCCTTTAAATGGATCGTTGCTGATTCACAAAATTGCTCATTGCACTATTATGGGATAAACTATGTCCTGGCATTGTACGTAGGTTATTTTTCAGTGGAGGATTACTGAAGATTACTAAACTACCTCTTCCCCCCACAATGCTCTTTTGTTGCTGAAAAGAGATTAACATGTCAAGTGACTTGAGCAGTAGGCGTCTCCTTTCTCTGTTTTTCCTCTCTAGCATCTCTCACTCCACTGCTGCTCATGAAGCCTGTCACCCTTCATTTCCTTACGTACTGTGAGTAGCTTTAATATTTCCCTTCCATCTGATCGATATTTTGGTGTGTGGCAGCGAGGAAGTGTTTAGTTGTTATTTACATTAGATGAGGGGAACCCAGTTCGGATCCTGTATGTCAGTAATCCAGCACATTTGGATCATTTCAGTGCTCTGACACACCAGATGATAACCTTCATGAGTTAAGAAAGTGTGTTTGAGTAGGGAAATCCCTAAACTGTGCTGTACTCCTTCTCTCTAGGGCATGAATTTGGACCCCCTGTGTTAAATTTTGTTAAACCAGCAATGAGGAAGAAATTAAATTGTACAAAAATTGAAAATCCTGACTGATTAAATTACACTTCCTTTCTCTCGTTTCTCTTTTGATCCATAACTGAATCAACATACTCAATAATATACACAAACTAACACTAATACCATACTCTAATATCGTTTTATTGACTCTGGGTTTTTCTGTGGCACATGGATTCAAGAAGCTGCAGCCTGAGCGGCAGCATTAGTAGTGTTCTGGTAAGCTGCTGTTCCTCAGCAGCAGAGAGTAAGAGATGACGGTGACGTACTCGCGCAGGGTTGCAGATGCCCGTCTTGGGACCTTCTCCTACCTGCTACTGCGTTGGAAAGGGAGCATTTACAAGCTGCTTTACCGAGAGCTGCTCATCTTCATTGTGCTTTACTACATCATCAGTGTCCTCTACAGGTACAGGCAACCACAGGTGCCATGGCTAGTGTTCATTTTGTTTTGTTGGGTGTATATATATATATATATATATATATATATATATATATATATATATATACACGCTGTCATTAGGATTTGGGAAAAGACAGCTTGTCTTCAATCAATTGCACAAAGCAATACAGAATGTCATCTTGGTTTTACCAATTGCTGAGAAAATGTGTCATGTCAAAGAGTATGACAAGTGATCCCTATATACTGTTACAGGTTCCTCTTGGATGATGGGCAGAGAAGGCTGTTTGAGAAACTCTCCATCTACTGTGATCAGTATGCACAACTCATTCCTGTATCATTCGTACTGGGTGAGTGCAGGTCTCTCATAAATGTCTGCATTTCCATCCTCCCAAGTAGAGCACATGTTTATTTGTTTGTGTGAGCCAGGTTTTTATGTGACCCTGGTGGTATCTCGCTGGTGGGGGCAATTTGAGAGCATCCCATGGCCGGACCGCTTGGCAGTGTTGGTGGGAGGATACATCCGGGGGGCAGATGAAGGTGCCAGGCTGATCCGCAGGAGTCTGGTGCGTTATGCCAACCTGTCTGGCATCCTCATCTACCGCTCCATCAGCACTGCTGTCTATAAGAGGTTTCCCACCATGCAGCACCTTGTACAAGGAGGTATGTTGGATTCTCTCAGTCTACAATGTTGCATACTATGTTGGTATAATAATAATAATAATCCCTTATGTTTATTGTCCTCACCCAAGCTTACAGTGATACCCACACAGGTATACTGCTAGAATACACACTTCCTTATTGAAGGTGCATTATTAAACATGTGAGTTCATCTATATAGCCATCTATATAGCCATTGTGTTTCTGATTAAGATTTTTTCAATGTTGGATTTGGGAAGTACATACATTTTAGTTCACTAAAATTGCAGGATGCATAGGCATGGGTGGTTGTTCTACGCAAACACACATTATCAGAAGTATCCATAAGCACAAGGAACATAGCAGTAGATTTCTGATTGCAGTAACTTCACAGTGTGAAACAGGAAATAAGTTGGTCTAAGTAATGTGGCATGGTGCATTGAAGTCTGTGGAATGCAGCAGCCATTGCTTTGGTGCTTCCCACTGTCAGGTATTGAACTCAGCTTGGAAATAACAAGGATTAATGGTCTGTTTCTCCAGAACTTTGGCTCTCACAGACCAGAGGGGTATTCCAGAAAGCAGATTATGCGACTTACCTGTGTAAGTTTACTCACAGTAAATGGATAGCCTCAACTTATGGTACTAAAAATGGAGGTATCTTTTAGGGTATCTAAGTAGCCATAGCAACTTACTCTCTGAAAATTGCTTTACCATACAACAATAATTGACAGAATAATAATAATCAGGAGGCAAATATTTGTCCACCTTTAACCAACGCTTCAGCACTTCAATTTCTAGCCTGGCCTTTTTTATATACCTTTTTTCCTCCATTTGAAGTTGTAGAAGGTCCATCTCCAGGTCACTTTTTCTAATTTGGACCTTACACTGCTCCGTTGCAGGTAGACAGAATGATAATTCAATATGATTTATATTATAAATGTCTATAATACATACACTGGGGAAAATAATATATTATAATGTATATAAAATATTTGACGCGTCAACAATTTTTTTGGTAAATATATTTCCACCGAGGTTATTCACATGAAAATCACACCAAACATCAGTATTAACTCAAGAAATCCGGAAATATAAAGAATTCACAACATTAAAGTCCATAAATAAAGTAATGTGTAATTTATCATCGGGAGCACCGTGGGGTTCAGTGTCTTGCCTGAGGACACTTCGGCATGTGGAGTCATGTGGGCCAGGAACTGAACCGCCAGTTGTACGCTTAGTGGACACCCCGCTCTACCACCTGATCTACAGCCGCCCCACGTGACCTCTATGAGCCTCCCAGCATATTCATTCTGTACCTCTGTCACAGCAGAGGCGTTCTCTTCGTCTTCAACCTACAGTGTAAATTACTAATGATGTTTTAAACATAGCAGGATGTGCTGTTGCAGGAGGGTCAATTAATACAGATGTGTCCATCAGCAACTGTAATAAAAATGAAATCAGATGCTCAATGTACATTCTCAAACAAATACAACTAATATACAAAGACATAAGGAACATCTAGTAGGGGCACTAGAATTAAGATTACAGTACACACCATATGCAGTCAAATAAAATAAGCATGCATAGTACACAAGTGAAACATTGCCAATAAAATGTTCTTTTAAAACTCCTTTTTTAGACCATGTGTGTGTCATCTTGATTGTTTACGGATAAGTCAATTAAAGCACTGGAAACTTGAAAAAAAACTTTTTGGAAAAAATTCCTGAGTACACATCATTTTTACAAAGCCACTTCTATCATGGGAGGTAGTTGACTCTGATGAACTGAACCCTTGATTAAGGGACAGTGCCAGCTCCTCAGCCGGAGTGAGTAAAGGTGTTGGTGGTCTCTCACCCATTTTACGGGTGTCTGCCTTCTTCCTGTGGCTATATAGAACCTTGAGAAAAGTTATTATAGAAGGTTGGGCCTATTAGTTAAGTTACAATTTAGGAAGTTTATGAAATATGATCGTTTGTGTGTTTCATTTCTTCTGGGTTCTTCTGGTTCTTCAAGTTCTTCTGAGGTCGGAAGGATCACAGCTGATAAAATATAAAGCCTATTATATTATTAGTACTATGTACAATGTTAAGAAGGTGATGGAGGGGTAAAAGTAAAGGCATATCTGTTAAATGTTAAGGCACAGGTCTATTAGGATCAATGTTCAATTTTTACATCATAATGAAAGGAAACTTTTCAGATATTTATGAACTTATAAATTCACACATAGTCGATCCGTTATTTTTTCCAAGTCAACTCTCTGTCTGATGTAGCAGTTACTTTTTTTTTTGTTTGTAGAAATGGCTTATATTACTCATAAGCATGCATTAAAACCTCTTTTTTCACCCTGGGTTTCCATGTTGACTCCTGAAATTGGCGATCCATTGACATTCTTTATGTACTCAATGTGCGCACCCTTTACCAATTGGAGGTTGATTGAACTAACCCCTAACAGGTGTTCTGGAACCGAAGTTTAGGTGCATCTCAAAAAATTTCTGTATTATAAATTCTTTATTCTAATATTTAATTATTTATTTTTATTTCCATGAGCTGTATGATGTAATCATCAAGATTAAAAAAAAATCATAAAATATTTCGCTGTAAGTGTAATGAATCTAGAATATATTAATGTTCCACTTTTTGAATTAAATTACAGAATTGATTTTTTTTTTTTTTTTTTTTTACTTTTCCACAATATTCTATTTTTTTGAGATGCACCTGTAGTCCAAGTAAGCAAGGTGTTCATTAATCAGGGTTTATATGACAGTAAGTTAAGCTTGCTTTCTGGAATACCCCCCTAGGTTATTTGTTTGATTTGTTTGCCCTGTGAGTCTGCCACATAATGTTAGACTCTTAAATCTGAACATCCAATTATATGACTGCATTAACCTGCATTCTATTAAAATAATAATAATAATAATAATAATAATAATAATAATTCCCCATCAGGACTGATGACAGTAGAGGAACTAAGACAGCTGGAAGAACTGCCTTCTCCTCATAATAAATTCTGGGTTCCTTGCATGTGGTTTGTGAATCTGGCACTGAGAGCCCGGACAGACGGACGCATCAACAATGACGTCGCGCTCTCTGCCATTCTAAACGTACGTCTGACACCTGTATCTCTGTGACACTATTAAATACATAGTTTCCTAAATTACTTCATTTCTGAAGTTCATTCATTTAAACATTTCTTCTATTTGGTGCTAGAACAAACATTTGCAGAACTATATGAGTCGATTGTGTTGTTCTAGAGAATGTGAACGGAGCTGCTGTGTAAAAGCTTTCTCAAATAGTACTGGCAATTCTGCATGTGCCTGTGTGTGTGTGTGTGTGTGTGTGTGTGTGTGTGTGTTTTCTCCTTTTAGGAGTTAAATACGTTGCGCTCACAGTGCATGAAGCTGTACAGTTATGACTGGATCAGTCTGCCACTTGTATACACTCAGGTCTGACTGATCAGGCTAGATTAGTGTCCGACTAATGCTACTAACAACCAAGAGGTGTTCATGTGGAATTATTGATTTATCCATACACACCGTAGTTGTACTTGCTGATCTTACCTTAGTAGCAGGTAGTAAGTGTTGATTTTTGGATGGAGAAATGGTTTATTTAAAAAAAAAAAAAAAATGAAGACAGAAAATTTAATTCATCTTCCCTTCATGTTTGAATCAGCATAAACGGGAAAGTCTGCACATGAAAACTGACATAAGTCTGCCATCTTTCAAAGGTAGTAACTGTGGCTGTATACAGTTTCTTCTTGACTTGTCTGATTGGTCGGCAGTTTCTCGACCCTGCCCAGGGCTATCAGGGCCACAACCTCGACTTCTACCTTCCTGTCTTCACACTGCTGCAGTTCTTCTTCTATGTCGGCTGGCTCAAGGTACGTATTCCGCATGCCCGATACAAACAAATCAAAACAACCATTAATGCCTGTTTTTATACCGGAAACAGTAAATAACTCTGCAGTTGTTTTATTGGTTATATTCTGTCTGTATTGCAACTAAATAATGACAATCCAAGGTGGCAGAGCAACTCATCAATCCATTCGGGGAAGATGATGATGACTTTGAGACGAACTGGCTAGTAGATCGCAACTTACAGGTATCTTCATGCGTTCAAATTTCCTTTCCTTACACTGTACAAAAAACTGGGACAGATTTGGTCAAATAACGAATCAATTCGAATGGGGTACAATCTATAGGAGACGGAAATTCTTAATGTCAACATGTCCATCTACTTCTCAGGTGTCTCTGTTGTCAGTTGATGAAATGTATGATATGCTTCCGATGATAAAGAAGGATAAATACTGGAATGAATCTGAGCCTCAGCCGCCGTACACAGCTGCCAGTGCTGAACACCAAAAACCCTCTTACATGGGCTCTGCTCTGGACATCAGGTGAATAATTGATGTAATCTACGAATTTTCAGCTAGCAAAATCATTTTTGTAGAACTTGTTATTTTTCCGTCTTCCCCAGTGTACCTAAAGAAGATATGGAGTTCCAGCATAACCTGGAGCAGATCAAGGAGCATGAGGAAGCCAACCACTCCACACCTCTTCTGGGCAGTTTGACTCGTCTGCTGGGTTTGCAGTCACCTAGTTTTCCCCGCTCTTCTCCTTCTTCTTCTTCTTCTAGGGCTTCTCTTCTCCGTCGCCGGCCACGTGCTCCTTTCAGCCGCTTCCCCCTCTATCTGCATCCGGAAGCCCCTGTGATGCACAGCCAGAACCAAAATCCACCTGAATGTGACATGGCTGAGTATGCTTTTTCCTCCATGCCCCTATACGAGAGACCTGGTTTCTATAGTTGCCCACAGACACCCATCCACTGTATTCCCGCGCCTGTTAATCGTCTCCGCCCACCCCGCAGGGTACAGGGCGACCTGGTACACAGCATCAGCTCACTTTCTCACCCTTTGCTGGGATCCCAGCTGCTGCCTCCTGATACACCAGGCCATATGCCCCGTGCCACATCCTCAGGATTTGCTGGGATGGGAGAAGACGGCTCAGGACACCCTTCTGTGTCCACTTTCTCCTTCCCCGATCCTGTAGCAGAGATGTGCCCTCCAAGCAAACTATGGATAAATCAGGCGCTGCTGTCCCATCATCCCCCACCTTCTTGTCTCTCTATGGACACTCCTCCACCAACAGAAGCACACCAGGGACCTTTAAGTGCCCGTGCAATGAGTGGAGGCGGAGACAGAGTGTTCTCCTTCACTCCTCCCATACGGAACCCCATTCAGAGCAGCATGAGCTCAGGGTGCATAAATGCGTCCAGCACATCCAACAGCAACACCAACAATACCAACAACAGCATGGGTAACCTGTGTGATCTCACAGGTCTTGCATGTGGCTTGAGCAGCAACGCAAGAATTGTCAATAGAAGCACCATGGCACTGACTAACTCAGGCAGTGTCATCACTCCTACTACTGCCAACACAACACAGCAAACAGCCAGTCAGCACAATTCCCCCAAGGATTTGGGGGAGGATTTACTGGGAGGGTTAGTGGTGCAGAGTGGGAGTGGAACTGTGATACCCTGTGGGGCAGGGAACAGTTCTGAGAGAGGATGAAGAGTTCACAAAAACACATTATGTAAAAAAACAAGGCACATACGTCAATGTTTTCAATATGCTTCAAGTAACTGTGACCAAATATATGTTTACTTCATGCAATCTATAAACAAAGGAACAATTACCGTGGTCATGATAAGATAATCCATGGCATGATGAGCATCCCTATGTCTGTCCATTTTCATTGCCACTTATCCTACACAGGATCATGGGGGAGCCTGGAGTCTATCCCAGGGGACTCAGGGCACAGGGTGGAGGATTCCCTGGACAGGATGCCGACCCATCGCAGGGCACAATTGAACACACACTTACACATTATGGACAATTTCGAAATGTCAGTCAGCCTACAACACTTGTCTTTGACCTGGGGAAGGAAACCGGAGTACCTGGAGGAAACCAACAAAATCCCTGGGAGAACATAAACTCTACACACACAGGGCGGAGGCAGGAATCAAACCCCCAAATCCCGGAGGTGCGAAGCAAACGTGCTAACTACTAAGCCACCGGGCATGATGAACATATGGATTGGAATATGACTGATGATGATTAGATAAGACAAATGCGGTAATGGCACTCCACCTAAGAACCACAGGAAGCAGAAAGTGCCACTTGGCAGCAGCTTCTTTAATATTTAGTAAGCAATCACAAAATAGCAACCTTTATCAAAGCATATCAACCAGTTATTTAAGCACAAACAATAACAAGGCAATAACAACCTTGAAAATCTGCTGTGGTGAATGTGAGTATTGGGAAAAGCAATATAAAAGAAGGCACACATAAAACAAAGTCCGGTACATATTAAAACATATTTCTGTCTTTTACCATCCTATTATATTTCACTAGTAACTTTTAATCTTTGGTGCTTTAAATAAAATGTTTTGTATTTTTAAACCTTGTATAATCAAATTTACATGTACAATGGGTGCATTTTTACATCAATAGTAAAAATTTTCTCTCAGTAAGTATTATGAAGTATGTGTAATATGTTATTTAATCACTACATGGGATTTTCTGTCCTCCTTTCATAAATGATAGTTATAAATGTTATTTAGATGCCATTGAGAGAACTATATGTGAGATGTTTTACAACACAATATTTAGGACACAACTATAGAGTAAAATATCCCTGCTGACAAAAACAACAGAAACCCTGGTAGAATTTGTACTGGTTTTATTGGGAATTGTACTGGACTTAATGGAAACTGTAATGGTACCTGTAAGTCTCTATTGATAATTTATTGCCTGATACTGTTGGGATGTCTAGTGGATACCATTAAGGAATAATAATGGTAATGGTTGTAATGGTTAGCTGATGGTTTGTAATGGTATTTGTAGTGGTGGAAACCATTAAAATTTTTGTGATTTCTATTGTTTTGTTATTATTTTGATATTATTGAGCTTAAAATCGCAGAATTGTCAGACAGCATTATGTATGAATGCTTGTTGTTTACAGTGTGGTTTAATTTATTGATGAGTGTCAAATTAAAAAGGAAAAAGTACATCTAATCAGGACATCTACTTATACCCGGTACATCCGCTCAGTACGTCCACATATACCCGGTACATCCGATCAGTACATACTCATATACCCATTACATCCGCTCAGTACGTACTCACATACCCATTACATCCTCTCAGTACGTACTCATATACCATCACATCCGCTCAGTACGTACTCATATACCCATCACATCCGCTCAGTACGTACTCATATACCATCACATTCGCTCAGTACGTACTCATATACCATCACATCCTCTCAGTACGTACTCATATAGCCATTACATCCGCTCAGTACGTACTCATATACCCATTACATCCTCGCAGTACGTACTCATATACCATCACATCCGCTCAGTACGTACTCATATACCCATCACATCCGCTCAGTACGTACTCATATACCATCACATCCGCTCAGTACGTACTCATATACCATCACATCCGCTCAGTACGTACTCATATACCTTCACATCCCCTCAGTACGTACTCATATACCATCACATCCGCTCAGTACGTACTCATATACCATCACATCCGCTCAGTACGTACTCATATACCTTTACATCCCCTCAGTACGTACTCATATAGCCATTACATCCTCTCAGTACGTACTCATATACCATCACATCCGCTCAGTACGTACTCATATACCCATCACATCCGCTCAGTACGTACTCATATACCATCACATCCGCTCAGTACGTACTCATATACCATCACATCCGCTCAGTACGTACTCATATACCATCACATTCGCTCAGTACGTACTCATATACCATCACATCCGCTCAGTACGTACTCATATACCATCACATTCGCTCAGTACGTACTCATATACCATCACATTCGCTCAGTACATACTCATATACCCATTACATCGGCTCAGTACATACTCATATACCCATTACATTCGCTCAGTACGTACTCATATACCCATCACATCCGCTCAGTACGTACTCATATACCCATCACATCCGCTCAGTACGTACTCATATACCCATCACATGCACTCAGTACGTATTCATATAGCATTAAAGCCCATATTTTGTTTCTACACACGACACCTCAGAGCATTCTTTAATAATATCGCAAATGTTCAAATTATTGACATTTTTTTGTTTAAAAAACAACCCAGACTAATCTAGTAAACAATCCTCCAGTCTACTCGTTAACGACAACACATACTAGCGGCTGAACCCGGAAGTGTGAGCTGTAGCTCAGAGGCTTCTTCTCCACTCCCATGGTGCGCTGCAATGGGGAGGAAACAATGGCGTCTACAGCCTATATAGTGCACTCAATGTACCAGAGGGAGTCGTTTGGGACACAGCCTAAATTTTGAGTACCGTGAGCGCGGAAATTAACTTGAACAATGAAATAAATTGTGTGCAGTGGGACATGGCAGTCAGTTTTGGTGACACTGATTTACCCAATATGGTGTTCTTTGATTTGGAGACTACTGGCCTTGGTATGTACAGTGTTTGTTAACATCATTGAGCATTTCCTGCATTGTTAAAACACCAGATTATAAATGTCCAGCACAGTTTGATGGTTTCCCAGCTTTAATACACCTGAATTTCCCTGCTGAAAAATCCAATGTGGTCTGACCTGCTACCAAAACACAGACTTACCTGGTCAGACTGGTAGACTTCAATGCAATTCAGTTCATCCATCCATTTTATGTACCGCTTATCCTACAGGGTCATGGGGAACCTGGAGCCTATCCCATGCAGCATGGGGCACAAGGTGAGGTACACCCTGGACGGTGTGCCAATCCATCCATCGCAGGGCACAATCACATACACATTCACACACCCATTCATACATTACAGACCCTTTGGACATGCCAATCAGCCTACCACAGCTTTGGACTGGGGGAGGAAACCGGAGTACACAGAGAAAACCCACACAGCACGGGGAGAACGTGCAAACTACACACACACAGGGAAGTGACGGGAATTGAACCCCGAAGCCTGGAAGTGTGTATATTTTATTTATATAGTGCTTTTTGCAATGTACATTGTCATTGCAAAAAAGCAGCTTAACAAATGACCGGATATAGATAAAGATTTGGGGGGCACGTTTGCCTCGCATCTCCATGGTTTGGGGTTCAAATCCTGTCCAGTGTGCTCGTAATTTTCCAGTTCTCCGCACACATGCTTTGGGGGTTTCCTCTGGGTCCTCCAGTTCTTCCCAAAGACATGAGTTGTATTCTGATTGGCATTTCCAAATTGTCCAGTAATGTGTAAATGTTTGTGTGGTTGTGCCCAGCGACGGGTTGGCCCCCCATCCAGGGTGTCCCAAGCCTTGTGCCCCAGATTCCTGGGATACACTCCAGGCTCTCCTGTGACCTGTGTAAGATAAGCATTATGAATAAAGATTTACAACTCTACAGAAAATACTACATGAGCAAGAAACCTTGACAAGAACCAGACTCACCCATGATACCATTTCAGGGTGACCGCAGATAGTGAGAATAAAAATCATTACTCTTCTACAACTGTGTAGTATAGAGTCAAGCAGTGCCAAGTGTGTTGGAAAGCTCTTCAGTAGGGTTTTTATAGCTTTAAGTCTATAACATCCAGATGAAGTTATCCACTGTGTAATGAATGAGACTTGAGCATAGTTATCATCTTTAGGGTATCTCTGTGGAACCATCCACATGGAACCACCACCATGCCAACTATTAAGTTATCTTTCAGCTTCCTTGTTGCTTTTTAAATAGATTTTCCAATTGACTTACTATTATGTTATGTTATTTTCTTTTAAAGGAACTTGTCTACAATGTTGCAGTAGTAGAGGGTTCCTTTCTTCCAGCTATCTAAGATGGTCTTCCAGTTGGTCCAGCTCTGTCTGGGTTTTGGAAGATGGTACCTGGTCAGACTAAGCTGGATTTTTCAGCAGGGTTTGGCTAGGACTGCAGGCATACTTCACACTAGCTTTGTAAAGTAAAGATCATGTTACCTGGTAGAGAATGTTCCATTCGGTGTTTTCAATCAGGAAAAAAAAAATTCACTGGAGCTCCCTTGACTTATCTAGACTCCAACATGCACTCCATGACCATTTCTTCTCCAGGGCCCTCATGTGACATTGTTCAGCTTGCAGCGGTGAGCGGTCATCACAGATTAAACCTCTTCATGGTTCCTCGATGCAGGATGGAGCCTGGTGCTTCCAGAATCACCGGCTTCAGAGTACGGCGTCATCGACTCTTTCTTCACCGCAGACCAGTGCTCACCAACTCACTGAAGGAAGCCCTGGTGTCCTTCATAACCTTCCTTTGTATGTTTGGACGCCCACTGCTGGTGGGTCACAACATTCGCAGGTTTGATTGCCTTGTGCTGGCCAGAGTTTTGGATGAGTTTGACCTGACAGCAGTCTTCCAGGCTGGAATCGTGGGCTTTCTGGACAGTCTCCCATTGAGCCGCCAGCTTCTCAAGCACCGTGGCGTCCAAAGTTTTAAGCAGGAGAACTTGGTTAAGACTGTGCTTGGGGTTTCCTATGCGGCTCATAATGCCTTGGACGATGTCCAGGCCCTACAGAAGCTTTACTGGGCTCTGGGACCCACAGCCAGTCAGATTCAGCAGCACACTTTCAGCTTGGACTCGCTGTGTAAACGCTCGAAAGACAGAATAACTTGTGGGATCAGCAAATCAGACAGCAACGGCAAAGTCCAACTACTACAGTCCTAAAATTGGGAGTTTATTGTTGAAATGGCTCAACTGATCCTCCAGCACAATATGAGATTTACTGTAAAGTTTACTGCATGTTACAACTTTATGGTGAATCGGTCCATTTCAAATGCATCATCGGCGAGTTCTGAATGGACGAAATTTCAGCACTTTGTTTTTAAAGAATATTCATGAAATTTGAATAAATGTTTATTTAACTACAATGTGTGCTGTATCAGGTGTTTATACTTGTTTGGTTTGAATTACAGTTTTGGTCAGCATGATTTCAAATTCGAATAACCTGTCCATATAGGATTTCCATCCATCAATCTATCCATCTTCTATACCGCTTATCCTTCCTTCAGGGTCACAGGGAACCTGGAGGCTACCCCAGGGAGCATCGGGCACAAGGCGGGGTACACCCTGGACAGGGTGCCAATCCATCCATTGGAGGGCAGTACAGGATTTCACGGATTAAAATTTTTTGTGATTGTTGTGAACAGAATGCTTCATTTTGCAAAACTGAATAGGCAAAGTTGCGATAGTGTGAAATTGTTTTGCACAGCGGTCGTCACAGTGATGTTTGCTGGTAATTGAGACCTTTTAGCTGTACACACGTCAGACGCACATGAATCGAAAAGGGCTTTGGCTGAATATGTGTCGTGATGACGTCACACAAGGCGTCTAGAACCGAATGTGCGGCAAATCTGCGGGAATTTAGAAAAATCGCACACTTTTCCGAATGTCGCTGAGTTGGCTTAATTTAGCGGTCATTTCTGCGACCGCAAAATCCTGAAGGGACAGAAACACATTTAGGTTTATTTAATTTGTTTACTTGCATTGCTCTGGTATCACGGTGACATAGCAGTTACGTAACGCCTCACAGCACCTGCGTCCCCTGTTTTATCCTGAGCTCAGACGAATCTGGGTTTCCTGGTTTCCTCCCAACTCCCAAGATCATGATGACAAACTGCTCGTAGGTGAGTAAAGGAGAGCGGATGTGTGTGTGTGCATGGTGCCTTGCTATGAACTGGCGTCACAGAAGTGATGAACTTGCGTTATATAAGGTAACTAAAATGAAGACACGATGAGTAGACAGAATTGTAGTTTATTAGGGTTTACGTAGAGTTTACACAACCTCATGCCACAGCAGATTCAAAAATGCTAATCCATGCCTTCACTGGAGGTAGCAAACCCTGAACTCTGATCGAGCATCTGGGACACAAACCGCTCCGGGCGACCTCGTGTAAAAGTGCACGGAGTTTACAGTAAACAGATATTGAGATACTTGTTCATAAAATATCTTCATGTTACTCCAGTGAGTGCATTATCGGAGGGGGAGGGGGATGGGAAGGAAAGGGTTATATTGGGGGGGTTACAGAGAACAGGTAGTACCAGTAACAACTTTCACAGTCATACAAACGAAAGTCATATACAGTAAAAACATTTTATCAGCAACTTGATCACTGGTTTCCTCTTTCACAGTACATATTTGACAAAGCATCCTGTTAGAAAGGGTAAACATACTAAAGAGTGTAAAAGCAGTTTGCTTTCTTTAAAACAAAAAAAACAACCAACAGCCCAAAATACACGAGATTTATCAGTAGTGGCTATTGTTGCATTTAAAAAGTCCCTGAACAGTGAGTTGTTTGACTTCAGTGACAAGACTGCCGTTTTGAGCATGTGCGTTCATGTCTTCTAGTTTAAAAGCTTTCCTAGCGAAGAATTGATCTGACTTACTAATAATAAGCATAACCTTCCTTATTTATTTATTTTTTTTAGACTGAATGCTAATGTTAAAAAGTCAACTATTTTATTAAACGTAAACCATGCATCTGCGCATTCAAATGATGACTGGGCTATTTCTTTTAAAATACATGCTTATTAATAGAGAGGAGAAAGAATTCCCCAAGAGAGATTTATTGAACTGAATTTTCTTCCGGCAAACACGAAAGCGATCGTGATTTCTCATGCTCGGCCTTGAGTACGTTCGTAATATGTTCATGATGAGAAAACGGGCACTTCATAAATCCACCCATCACCCTGTAATTAAAATAGCAATACCTCAATTCAACTGCCATACGGTTTAAATAACGGGACCACAAGCAAAAGACATCACATATATATATATTTATGTGTGTGTGAGATGTCACTATACTGATTCTTATCACTTGGCATATTGCTGAAGTGTGCGTCTGAAGTTCTATCCTTAGTGGTTCTGTTCCCTTGTAGTTGCTGATGAATGAGCAACGTTAAAACAAAAGTAGAAGGTTAAAACCGTACATCCTGAACTTTTTGCCTAGAGAAGACAGCAGGCCCGGAACATCATCATCCCGGAAGATGATGTCACCTGCAGCGTGACGCTCTCGTTGGCGGAGATGAACAGCACGGAACCCCTGTGCAGCATGATGTCTGAGAGCGCACTGGCCTCGCCCTGGATCACTAATAGGATGGACGCACAGTCCAAAGGGCTCATTGTGTACTGCTTCACAGATGGAAGGACCTGGAGATGGAGCACAGCAAAAATATTCAACTGTACTGTAGAAACTGTAGAACATGCACGGAAACCCGTGCTTAGGATTGAACTAGAGACTAAAGCTGTAAGGCGACAAAAATACCCAGTGCCCTGCCTGAAAGTGCAACAGAAGCCCTGATTCTGCTTTTCTCAGACACCGAAACACAATCCCACAGCTAGGAAGACCTGATGAAGAACTACTCTCGAACCGGCTCGAGCCGATAGCTTGTGTGAACCCTGTGTAACTTACCTGTATCCTCATGACGGTGAAGTCCGGTACAGGAGGGTCGTACAGGTGAACGCAGGGGTCTGAAGGGTCCTGAACTGAGGGAAATTTTTTGGCGCTGGCTGGAGCAGGACTGTAGTTTAACATTTCACACAATGTGTTCACGTCGATGTACTTCGGGGTCAGGCCGGCACGCACCGTGTTATCCGAACAGGCCATGCATTCAACGCAATCTGCAAGATGAATTACGGTCAGTATTTTCGTTTCGTTTCAGGTTTTCATAAAAAAAAAAAAGAAAGAAATTGACGAACTCGATAAAACAATGGCCAATCTATCTCTATCTATAATCCAAGTAGAAATGACTTGGAGATGATGTATGTTCTCAACGCCGTTCTCTATGAAATGTTTGCAAGAACTGGAACGCTCCAAGGCGGGCCTATGGACGATCTTATAGATTTTAAATGAGTAGGTTGCTTCCAGTGGGTTATAAGTGATGTATTGTCAGGGTCAGTGGAAACTCCTGCCTCTGACTTGATGTGTCCAACGTACTTGACTTCAGCTTTGCGGATTTGAAATTTCTCAATTTAAACCTTGAGGCGAACCTCTTCAAGCCTGTCGAGGACTTTCAAAAGGCGCTCCTTATACTTTGCCTACACGGTAATATGGCATATACTGGGAATATCATACGTAATTATAGCTAACCTTTTCCTGGTAAAAATAAAAAAAAGTAAGTTTTAAACCTTATTATTTCAATATCATGTCGTATTCAGATCCTGCTCCTCCTGAAATGTACACTCACTGGTCAGTTTAATAGGAATATCTGTACATCTGCTCATTTATGCATTTATCCAATTAACCAATCATGTGACGGGTCAAGAGGATCAGAGAAGAATGACCAGACTGGTTCAAGCTGCCAGGAAGAATATAGTAACTCAAATAATCACTCTTAAGATTAGAAAAAGAGCAGGTGATTAATCCCCCTCCCTCCCAGATGCTTTTCTGCTCACCCCGCTTGTAAAGAGTGATTGTGTATTACTACTGATTGGATAAATTGTTGTTTTTTTTTTTTTGATCGGTTGATTGGATAATCGCATAAATGAGCAGATGTACAGGTGTTCCTATTAAAATGCCCAATGCGTGTACATTTCAGGAGGAGCAGGATCTGAATACGGCATGATATTGAAATGATAAGGTTCCAACTTACTTTTTTTGTTAAATTGTTGCAAAGAAACAGATAAAAAGGAGAGAGTAACCTCCAGACAGGTAGGCATGAGGTTCATTAGCTCCCAGAAACATGGCCTGTCCTGGTTGAAGCACGATGCGGTTCAGGAAGTAGATGGAGAAACAGCCGATATCACCCGGGTACTGGGAGTGGAGCCGAAGCAGCAGCTCTCCGTTATTACCTGATGTGTCTTTACCTGCTGCCTCTATGACATTAAGAGCATGAATACATTTTTTTTTTTCATTCAAATAACATACAGCTTTTGTCGTCTCGAACGGCACAAGGTAAAGTACAGCTAGAAAGTGACATTTCAAGATCTTACCTTCTTCTGAGACTCTTTTCACCAGCATGTTCAGCTGATCTACAAATACTTTCTTCTCACAGTTCATCATCCTGCTGAAGCACTTCTTCAGTGCCAGAGAGGCACGTGCAGGGTTATCCCTGCTGCTCTGCAGCTCATCCGCTGCCTCATTACCTACCAGAGCATGGAATTCTGGGACATCTGATAAAACAAATTATTGTTTTTTTTTTTAAAGTCCGATTGAGAAAAATGTACATGCAACGATGAGAACACTGACATACTTTCCGCACACTGGGCTGAACATACAGCACTGTAACAATGTACTGTGATGCAATATGGTGTGTAAAATCACGGTGTTCGTCACTCACGTTTGAGAAAGGAAATGATTTCCTCCACTGGCCGAAAACCACAGAGGCCTTCAAACTCAGTCAGTGCAATCGCCATCTCGGGCTTATGATTGTTATCGGGGTAGTGCTCAGGGAACTGCGCATGTAGCTTAGCTGCTAGCTCCTGAAAAGTATTTAGTAACTGATTAGAAGCTGAGAATATGCTTTAAATATAACGTATTGTACAGTGTAGAGGTCAACCAATCGATCGGTTTTGCAGATTAATCAGTACAGATAACCATCGCTGGAAATATCGGTTATAGGCAAACATCCACACCGCTAGTTTTCCCCGGTTGCGCGAGTGGCTGAGGAAGGTCCGCTGTCATTATTATGCAGTATGAGAGCGGCCTCTAGAGGCGAAATAAAAACGATCGCTGATGAATTTTGTTGTGCTATTTGAAGTGTTTTTTATTCACTTTGTAATGTCTCTATTTTTACTGGTTATTGTGGAGTGTTTCTTTTTGGTTCAGTTTGGATGTATATCTTTTATTTACGTTAATATTTATTCATAGTTCATATTTATTTCATTTTAAACAGTACAGTACATTTTCACGGTACAGTCAGTGCTGTTTATTTTGGTAATAAAGTTCATCAGTATTTTACTTTGAGCGTTATGTTTTCATTTGGTATCGATTTTTAGAAAAAATTATCGGTCGATTAATCGGTTATCTGCAGGTAGGTACCGCCCGACTTAGTTATCTGTAAAATCCACTATCGGTCCACCTCTGGTACAGTCTATGTATTATTCTACAGTACAGTATGTTAACCCTTCTATACTCACTCTGTTGGGATGAGCTTGGATGGACAGCGCAGTTTTGACGGACAGCACTTTAAACAGGAAGGGGAGCTGTCCCTGAAATGTGTCTTTGACCTTTGACCCCAAACACGCTGGGTAATCGGCGATCCACTGGCCCAGTGTCCTCTGCGATATTCGATTGTCTTTGATAAGAGCATCTCCCTTAGGGTGGGCACCCATCCAAAGCTAATAAACACACACATACTGTATATTACAACATGCTCTAAAGACTAACTGCAGATCTCTGAACAACTGTAGACTTTTTATTAGGTAATGATAGAACCCAGAGTCAGCCAAGATACAACTAACTAAACAGCCTGAGTGTCTAATTATTAACCCAAAAAAAAAAAAAAAAAAAAAAAAAAAAAAAAAAAAAAAAAAAAAAAAACCCCTAATTTTTCTTTTTTTGAAAAAAAAAAAATTTTTTGCCATCAACCTAATAGGCGCTGCCATTGTGGTAACCACGTCACGTCAGCTGCAAGAATCAAGTGAATCCTAACGTAAGATTAATCTGTATGACTAATCAAGCAGGATTACAGTTAATGTAAGTAGCCAAAAGTATGTGGACACCTGGCGATACGTGGTTTTCCCCCCAAACGCTTGCCACAAAGTCGGAAGCACACAACTGTATAGGATGTATGCTGTAACTCGAACTAAGAGGCCAAAACCTGTTCCAGAAGGGGTGGCACCGCTACTATAAAAGTGGTGGGGCAAATTTGTTTTATCTGAGCGAAGAGGTACATCGGTCATTTGTCTATAACCCTCACCCCCCCCCAAACATACAGACTGACTATATATATTGCTATGGAGCCGGGGTATGATTATAATACAATAAAAGGGCATGACACACCTTTTAATGAACGTCAGCGTAGTTTGTTTCGACCTCACAACCATCAGTTCGCATTTTACTCCTCGGGCAGCTCATGACAGCCAAAAATACGTCCACGAAGTCAGATACCGCTCATTCTATTCTAAAATATGTTTTAAAAATCGAAGACATGTTCATGTTCCACGATTTCTCACTGTCTGCTTCGCTAAACATCTTTCCAGCAAGCCTTACTTACTTTATTTGAAGGACGTCATTTGAGGAATGTCCCTGTAATCGATTCAGAATACAGAATCTGTGCATATGTCACTTAAAATATCGAAACGTTAGAGATACTGACTCAACACACGTTTATTAAGCGATTAACCCTTTATCGCTCATAGAACCGGCCCCAGGTTTTTCAACCGATTCAGACCTGCCTGTTATTGCCTGACGTGCCGGGTCACCGCGTCAGTAGTTTGAAAAGCGCCGGGTACAAATGCCAGCTCGCCCCAGTTGCTCCGGCTTCCCTGCGTTCCAGCACGACAACACTCCTGTGCACAAACCGAGGCCCAAGAAGAAACGGTTCACCAAGGTCAGAGTGGAAGAACTCGAGTGAGACCTCGACCCCACCAAACACCTTCGGGACTGGAACTGGAACGCCGACTGCACCCCAGACCACCTCAATTAACATCAGTGTCTGACCTCACGAGCACGAATCCCCACAGCCACACTCCAAAACGTAGTGGCAAGCCTTCCCAGAAGACTGGAGGTTATTATAACAGCAGATCAGATGTTCAACTGGCACATGTGGGTGTGACGTTCAGGTCTCCACATACTTTTGACCATACAGTGTGTATCAGATGAAATCAAAAAAGCGAGATGACCTAATGATCAGGAAAGCCTGGACCAGTGATCAGCTCCAACGAGAACACGTGCTTACCTCGGCGTATGGTCTGTCATCCTGTATGACAGCTTGAGGATCTCCACCTAGGACCAGCTGAGCCACCTCACTGTCCAGCCCCACCTTCCCCCAGGCATAGTTTTGGACAAGGCATGACAGCGGGAACACTACAGACACACAAAAAAGGTTCAGATTTGACGTTTTCCTGTCTGCCTCACACCGTCATGTGATCTGAGATCTAAAGTCTCTCATGGTCCAGCAGCAGGGCTTTCTCAGGTCCTACTGCGGCTGCTGGCAAATCCACACTGACAGACAGCTGCACTGCGCTATGGAGCCCATATGCACAATAAACACACACACACACACACACACACACAGACAGAGACAGCAACGCCCGTCCTGACCGCTTTCATTCAATGTAAGTGATGTAAAACCTAAAAGGAAAGCCGAATGAAAACAGTGGAAGAAACCCACCTCTCACTTCCTCCATATCTGCAAAGGTGGCTCTAGCCGGTGTGACGTCACACGACGGCTACCAAACCGGAAATTCATCATTGTTTACACACCTAATGTTATGATATACAATTCTCACCAGAAAGACTTTCAAAGAATTTAAACATTGCCCGTGTTTATATGTTTTGTCGTTCAGAACAACAACAACAAAAAAAAACTCTAATGACGTTCATATTATACGTTAACATTGTGAATAATATATATATATATACTCTCTATACTATAGTGGGGACGAAGACGACGACGAATAATTTTATTATTAAATTTTTTTTTATTAATTTGTGAATATTCAAATCTCCACAGAGTGATGTAAAAAATTA
This sequence comes from Ameiurus melas, assembly GCA_012411365.1. NCBI lineage: Eukaryota > Metazoa > Chordata > Actinopteri > Siluriformes > Ictaluridae > Ameiurus > Ameiurus melas. The sequence goes on along the minus strand of CM022764.1, from coordinate 21,108,383 downwards.
TATATATATTTTTTTCAACGTGTAACGCGTGACGCGTGCTTCAGCGCGATGCGCATGCGCGGTGTGTCTCAACTACGGAAGTACGTAGTGCCGTTCCAACGTTCGCATCTGCTACAGGACTGTTCTGTTTATTATATTTCAGTTCCGGATAAACCTCCGTCAGGATGTCAGGTTTCGAGAATAACTTTGACTACTCAGTAGACAGCAACCCTTTTCAGGTAAGACGGTAAAGTTTGTAGGTTATAAAAATCTATGTGTATGTAAATCTCCTTACACACCGAAGTTTGAGTGATATTCTACAGGAAGCCAATAATGTGGGTTAGGCACAGATTCGGGTGGGATGCGTCATGTGATTGACATGTCCGTCAGCCAATCCGCGCTCGGCTTTCCTTCGCGGGCGGGTTGGTAATGTCGGAGGAAGTGCTGCGTGCAATTATTTGTCATGTTGCAAACATTACAGCGGCGTTGCCATGAAAACGTATTTATTATTATCGTATTCTGCACACCACCATGTATACGTCTTGTTTTATTTTATTTTTTATTTTTATTGAGTTTAGACTGGCTGGTTTTGTTTAATGGTGCAGGCCTTCAAGCCTGCTGCGCCAACAGCATGAAACATAAACCACAAACCACACCACACCTCACCGGCATGAAGTTGATCTTTATTCAAATAAACTGTATACCATATTTACCATATATTATACCAAATATACACCATACTTTAAAGCTTAATGAGTGGCTTAGTATTTCCACCCAAATGTAAAGTGTTGATCCAGGTGTCAGGGATGATGCACACCTTTTAACATTTGTGATATTTATAAAAAATAAATAAATAAACTTTACAGTTTGGGTTTGTGACTGTAAGTCATTCCCTTCCAATCTTCTTAAGCTTTACTTTCTGGGATATTTCGTGCCCGAGTCCATTCTGTAGTGAAACACACGGCAATATTTGCATATGATTTGTGAGTTTGGCTATTTGATGAAATGTCACAACTCTAAAAGGTGTGCATTATAGCTGACACCTACATGAACACGTTGGACTGTAAGTCATCCTCTTCAAAAGCGATTGAAGATCGAAACGTGTATACCAACAACCAAATATCCCACCGGCATAAATTTGGCTTGCCGATAGATCGATCGATAGATAGATAGATAGATAGATAGATAGATATGGCAAGCCAAATTTATGCCGGTCCACATCTGCATAACAACCCAAATGTCATGAAGGTTGGGAATTCATTTGTAACTCGGTGTGTTTCTCTACTGTATGGTATTCGTGTATGATTTTTGCTTCACAGAAATACAGGAAAGCAGTGTACCGCCGTCTATAGAGGCATAAAATCTACAAAGTCTTATAATGGAGCAGGTGGCTTTCTCTCCCTTTCTAAATTTTTTTTTTTTGTGTTTTTTTTTGGAAAAAAAATTTTTTTTTTAAAAAAATTTGATTTTTTTTTTTTTTTTCAACCCTTTTAAAATTTTTTCTTCATTTTTTTTTTTTTTTTTTTTAATTTTTTGGGGAGAATTTTTTTTTTTTTTTTTTTTTTTTTTTTTTTTTTTTTTTTTTTTTTTTTTTTTTTTTTTTTTTTTTTTTTTTATTTGGGATAATAAAAAATCTCGTCCCTCGTGTGGTTGTGTAACGTCTACTCTAGTAAAACTTTGTGAGGATTCTACCAGGCGTGACCCGAAATGACTCGATCTTACGGATATGTTCGATGGCGTGAGGTTAATTTGTCGTGCTGAACTCTCGCAATCGAAGGCTCGAACGCTCCGTAAATATTTGCTTCGGTTTATGCTGTGTCATGTCCGGTGGATATAAAAAGTCGACACACCCCTGTTAAAATGGCAGGTTTTTGTGATTGGAAAAAGTGAACCCAAGATTAATCGTGTCAGAACTTTTTCCCACCCTCTGTGTGAATGTATAGAAACTAAGTCTCCGGGGGGCAATCAAACACTTTGAAGGAAAAATAAAAAATAACCGTACAATAAACGGGTCGCATAAGTTTGCACACCCTTTTATAATTGAGGATGTGGCTGTGTTCAGAATGATCCAATCACATTCAATCTCATGTTCAAAAGTAATTATACAGCTATCATGAATGAAATTATTCAGATTAACCCGAAATAAAGACCAGCTGTTTCTGTAGGATTTTCTTTACATCATCTCTGTTTCATCTGACTGCTGAAGCCTCACTGTCGAAAGGACTCAATCAGGAGAGCGGTATAAAAGTATTTACAAAACATTAGATATACCATGGAACACAGTGAAGGCCATCATCTACAAGTGGAGAAAATGGAGCAGCACAGTGACATCACCAAGATCAGGATGTCCCTCCAAAATTGACAAAAAGGACAATACAAAAACTTACCAGGGAGGCTGCCAGGAGACCTATATCAACATTAAAGAAGCTGCAGGAACATCTGACAAGTACTGATTACTCTGTGCATGTGACAACAATCTCTCGTATTCTTCATATGTCTGGGCTGTGGGGTAGGGTGACCAGACCGAAGCCTTTTCTCACAAAAATCATCCATGCTCAACTGAATCACCCCAAACTGTTTGGCAAAATGTGTTATGATCTGATGAGACCAATTCCAAAAAGGTAATGGAATAATTCCATAATTCCAAATGGCTTGTTTCGTGCAAAAAACAAACAAAAAAACCCCTCATTTACTAAAAGAACACTATACCCACGGTGAAGCATGGTGGTGGCAGCATCATGCTTTCGGCCCTGCTTTTCTTCAGCCAGAACTGGGGCTTTTATCAAGGTGGAGGAAATCATGAATAGCTACAAATACCAGCTGATTTTAGTGCAAATCTTTCAGGTACCTGCTAATAAACTGTCGATGAAAAGGAATTTCACCTTTCAGCATGAAACTGACCCAAAGCATACATCCAAATCAACAAAGGAACGGTTTAACCAAAAGAAGGTCGACGTTTATGAATGCCCCAGCCCGAGCCCAGACCTGAATCCAACTCCACATCAGTGGGCTGACCTGAAGATCATTCAATCTAGAATGTTTTTGCACCAAAGCGTGGACAAACGATGAGCCACGCTGATGGACTCTTACCCAAAAAGACTGAGTAGTGTAATAAAATCAAAAGGTGCACAGTTTAGGTGTGCACAATTTAGTGTGCACACTTATGCAACTAGGTTATTGTAAGTTAATTGTTCTTTACTTATAAATGTCTCTGATTTGTTTTTCACATTATTTGTTCACTTTGCAGTTTCACATTGAAGATAGGAAAAGATCTGACCTGGTTTATCTTGGCTTCATTCCTTTACTTCACAAAACCCTGCCATTTTAACAGGGTGGTGTGGAATCTTTTAAATCCGTTGTACGTTGCATTGTAAAAACTCCTCCCCTTTTTTATTTTTTTTTTCCGCTTTGTAAGGTGGTGATGTCATTTGGGCTTTAAGACCATGTGACTTGCCACTGAAGGATCTAAACTACGACCTTTTGCATATGGGTTATGAAAACATGTATATACTGCAATGGATTGCATCCTGTGACTTTTTTATTTAGGAGTCATGTGCACTTTGTTTTGCTATGAATGCTGACGCTACACTTTCGGTATTTTGCCGTTTAACTCCAGCCATCAATAATACATTGCTCCAGCTGATTGAGTATTAACTATTTAGATGATGAATGACTAAGCGATTCTAATGATTGGTGATTATAAGTGACATGCTTGTCCTACACAGTTTGTGAGCTGCACATATCTAAGAGCTGAATCACAGAATCCTAATAAACCGTGACGTGTGTTGGTCTCTTTCAGGATCCCTCCGTCACACAGGTGACTCATCCTGGAGTGGATCATGTGCAGCAATACCAGCCTTTCCCTGGCAACGACTCTGTAAGTATCCATAACAGGATAAGAAATATCTCAAATGAAGGGATGTCAGGAAAGTAAAGAAAGTCCAACAGGTGGAGAAAATAGTTTGGACTCGAGGTGTGCGGCGGGACCGGGATGCAGTGCGATCCAAGGAGGGAAATGAAGCAGTGATTTTATCTTTCGTGCATGAGAGCGGGTGAAGATATGAAGCTCAAGGTTGAAAAACTGACCTGGTGATTAGCGTGGGCGTGTACTGGGAAAAGTGGGTTGCTCGTGTGGCATGCTGCGCATTCGTTCTTCAGTCAAATCCTTCTAGATTAGTCCTAGTCAGGGTCGCTGTGTTTTGAGTGACTGATTTGTTAATATTTTGAGGAAATTCAGGGTGTCCAAAAAGTCTCTATACACATGGGATAATGATTGCTAGTTCCAGGTCGGTTGTGCCGTCGTCAGTGGATGTTCGTGGACGTCCACTTCCTGTTTGGGAAAGCAGGGAATTGGGGAATTTATCTCCAACGAATTAATATATTTAAAATCTTTATCCTGAGGCAGTGTCCACTGTTAAACTATACAAATACAATTGAATTGAATCGTTGGTCATCAACATTTCCAGTCTTTTTGAATCAGTTATTAAGTTAGGCAACAGAGTTGTGTGTGTGTGTGTGTGGGATGTGGTTGCCATGTTTCCTGTTAAAGTTTATCACAACCTTGCGACAGTTTCCTGATCCAGCCATGAGAATGATCTCAATATGTTCTTCTTTTGTAAATGGCGTTCTTAAAGGCCATCACACACACACACTGTCGGTCAAAAGTTTTGGGACGCTCGACTGAAATGTTTCTCATGATATTAAAACGCTTTTGATCTGAAGGTGTGCGATTAAACGTGTGAAATTGGCGTTGTAGACAAAAATATCATTGAGCCAATGTTTTCGTTTCTTTCATTAGAAAACTAACATTTTATTTACCAAAAAATGGTTTAAACGGACGACTCGGAGAGAAATATTCCGGAAAGCAGCCGATAAGAGTCCGGCGTCGGTGTGAACTCCTTTAATACTGTTTAAAAATCATCTCGGGGAAATTCCTCAAGAAGTCGCTTGAGAAAACGCCAAGAATACATTTCTGGCAATTTTTGACAAAAAGGGCGTCTACTTTTGAAGATACTTAAATATTAAATTATTTTGATATATTTTGGATTTTTTTTATCACAACATATTTCCAATAGTTCCGTTTGTGTTACTCCACAGTTTTGCTGACTTTATTTTTATTTTCCACACATTTTAGAATAATAATAAAGAATGTGTGTGTCTAAACCGGGTGTGTGTGTGTGTGTGTGTGTATGTGTGTGTATATATATATATATATATATATATATATATTTTATTTCTGTGTCAGGTCTATTTGTGCCATCTCTAGATTTGTATCTATAGAAAACAACCGACACACATATGATGACACTAGAGATAGACAAGAGATTGACTAAGACAGGTTGAATAAAATAAAAAATGAAACCTTTGCATGTGTCCTCCGGTCGTTGGAGTTAAGTTTAACCTTTAACTCTCATGTGTGTTTTGTTAATTGTGTGTGTAGGAATCTCTGAAAGGCACCACTATCCCAGCCTCTACCGTCCCGTCCCAGCCTGCCGTGCTGCAGCCCTCTTTGGAGCCGAGCCCTCAGGTTAGCGTCACACGAGAGCATGTGAAATAGCAGTGTAATGAAATGGCTACTGTGGAGCTATTTGTGGACCCTTCCACAATGTGATGCGCAGTACACATTAGCTTAACGTACGTCTAAACCCCTGTGCTGCTCCCGCAGGCAGCCGCAGCTACAGGCCAGGCCAATCTGCTGAGACAGCAGGAGGAGCTGGAGAGGAAAGCAGCTGAGCTCGAGCGCAGAGAACAGGAGCTACAGACCAGAGAGCGAGTTACAGGTACTGTGCGCAGTCTCCATTACAGGCATGCATCAGAATAATATAACTGTATGTAGGTGTTTTAGGTGGCGTGCATACATTCCACTTCCTCTCCACAGGCAAAGAGAACAACTGGCCCCCATTGCCCAAAGTATTTCCCATAAAGCCATGCTTCTACCAGGACTTCTCAGAGGAAATTCCAGAGCAGCACAGACGTCTCTGCAAAATGATGTATTACCTGTGGATGCGTATGTATTTACAAAATCTTATTTAAAAATATGGGTGGATTGCAGTATGGTGGGCGCGGATTGCAGTATGATATGGGGGGGACTGCAGTATGGTGGTGGTGGTGGGGGTGGGGTAGTATAAAAATGAGTGTTGAAACAAACATGGACCAAAGTTTAACTTGTTCAGCTGTGAATGTCGGAGGTGAGTGAATTGTGAATGTGGAAGAAAAAGAACCAAGAACGGGGTCAATAGTAATGTCCAGGTGTTCTACTACTGATGAGGGATTAATAATGATCGATCAGTGTGCTCTTGATTTAGGGCCAATAATTATTACACATTCTTCGTTGCTTTAGAAAACTTGCCATTCAGTCATATAGTTTTATATCTGAAATACATGATGTAAGAGCAGGTGATGGTACGCTTGTGGTGGATCTAGGCTTACATAAGTCTGAGTATCGGCATGCCAAATAAGAGTGAACACTGAGATCGAGAACACTGGGTTCTCAATCTCAGTGCTGTATGACGTGACTCAGGGACACTGGGTAAATAATAGAAAGCACAGGGCCAAGAACTGATCCTGAGCTGCAGAAGCATCGGCTGGTTTTTGATTCCTGATCGTGAAAAATTGGTGTCTGTTGAACAAGAGCTTAAGTCTGTAGCCTCAATAGATATGGCAAACGCATATGCTGTGATTCACAGTATTGAAGTCGGCACCGCCGAGAGATGAGAGATCTGAAACGTGTTCGTGTGAGTGTGTCCTGGGTGCTGTGAAGTGTTTGGAAACCAGAGTGAAATATTTAAAAAAAAGTATTATTATTCAGCAAGGTTTGTAACTGTGACACAGCTACATTTTCACCAATAGAAAGGTAACTCTAGAAAGGTAGACTAAAATTAGGTTGATAGTTTTCCAGTAAGGCATGCTTAAGATTCCTAAGAACGGGTGCGGCAGCCGCTGTGATGAAAGCAGTAGCAATATAACCCGAATCGAGTGACCGAGATGTCGGACGACTTTCTGGTCACACCCAAACTATTGTATACTTCTGCTCTTATTTCATCGCCAACTACTGTTGTCTTTTGTCCCTTCTTTCGTTCTTTATCTCTTGCTTTCTCAGTGTATTGTGTGACACTGTTTTTAAACGTACTGGCGTGTCTGGCGTACTTCACGGTTAAAGCCGATTACGGAGTGGATTTTGGCCTCTCCATTCTGTGGTTCATCCTGTTCACCCCCTGCTCTTTCCTCTGCTGGTTCCGGCCCGTCTACAAGGCTTTCAAGTGAGGATCTCCACAGTTTTACACATCCATATTAAACTGGGAACTGCAGTAGAAATATTAGAGGTCGGCCGATTAGTGGATTTTACAGATACCGATAATGATTAATCGACCGAATAGTTTTTAAAATCGATACTAAATGAAAAGTTAAATACTGCTGAACTTTATTACAAAAATAAACAGTACTGACTGTAGCATGAAAATGTACTGTACTTTTTAAAAACGAAATAAATATTATGTATAAAAGTAAATAATAGATCTACAATCAAACTGAACCAAAAAGTAAGACTCCAAATAGCAACTAAAAATAGACATCCAAAATGAATTAAAAAAAAGAAAAAACACTTCAGATATCACGGCAAAAATTTGTCAGTGATGGTTTTTATTTCGCCTCTAGAGGCCGCTCTCGTACTGTATAATGATGACAGCGGACCCTTCTCAACTGGGAAAAACTATCGGTGTGGATTTTGCAGATAAGCGAATAGTTCCAGCGATCGTTTACTGGTGCTTATTAATCTGCAAAATCGATCGATCAGTCCACCTCAAATTAGTGTTGATATTAGTTTTAATTTTGGTTTATGTTGGCAGTTTATTGATTATAACGTTGATGTGTCAGGAGTGTTGTGTAGGATTTTGCTGTTGAATTCTGTAACTGATGTTTTGTTTTCTCTTTCAGGTCCGACAGCTCCTTCAGTTTCTTTTCCTTCTTCTTTGTCTTCTTTTCCCAAGTTGTGGTGATGATTATTCAGTGTGTCGGTATACCCCGATGGGGCAACAGGTGAGTGCGCAAACTCCTATAATCTGTCAGTTTTATTACTGTTGTTATTATATAAAAATCCTTTTCTGGGATGTTCTAGTGAGAATATATGCATTGGAGAGGTGTGAGGAAGTGCATTTCTTGAACAAACATGAAACTTGTTAAATATCGTCACAGCTCTACAGTTTAACTGTCTTTGAATCAGAATCTAAAGATCTTTTTAATAAAAAACAATAAACCCAATAACTGAAAGAAACACTAAACTTTCCTTGTAAAGCTCTCCTTGATCCAGTTGTAAAGCTGAACGTTTTGTTCACAGCCAGTACGGAGATGATTAATTGAAACATCTTAAAACGTTGCGGGGATCACTTTGCTCACTCGTCTTTATTGGTCAGAAGGTGTGGATTAATTCTCTATAACGGCTCAGACAGTAAGTTCTGCTGCAAGGCAAATCGCTAATATGTTTCTGTAGTCACAACTTACGCAGGGACGTGTATGACACGTGAACTGATTGAAAAAAAACGTGTAATTGTTGATCTGGTGAAGTTTTCTGTATAGAGACGTTTGTTGACGTCTGGGAAGGCTTTAAACTAGATTTTGGAGCGTGGCTGTGTGGATTTGTGTTCATTCAGCTCAAAGAGCATTAATAAGTGAGGAGGTCTGGGGTGCAGTCGGTGTTCAGTGGGATTGAGGTCAGGGATCTGTGCAGGCTATGAGTTCTTGCACATAAAACTCGGCAAACCGTGTCTTCTTGGAGCTCGCTTAGTGAACAGCGGTATTGCCATGCAGGAACAGGTTTGGGCCTCTTAGTTCCAGTGAAGGGAAGTCTTACTGTTACAGCATCCAAACGCATCCTATACGACCGTGTGCTTCCAACTTGTAGAGTATGTGATGTGTGCGATGGTCAGGTGTGCGCATACTTCAGGATGTGCTGTCATTGGAAAGTACCTTCAGGGGTAACGGTATCTCTGCTCACACCTGAAGTGGCTGTGAGAAGACATTAGCATGTGAATATTGAAATACCGCGCTAGAATCCAGTAGAGAAATAAACAGGATAGCGCTGTCGATGCCGCGACACGAAATGCTTGTTATTTCCATCAATGTGAGGAACACCAGCTGCTGAATTGATTAGTTCAGTTAAGTTCAGGTTCTTGTGGTGTTCTGTAGTGAATTCAGCAGCATTGAGATTACATAGGCCTGTAAAAAATAATAATAATATTTTTTTTACATGAAGGCAACATTTGAAAAAGGGGTGTACTTACTTCCTCAGAGAAGCTTATGATTATTTTTTTAACCCAAGAGCTCTTTTTTTTTTCTGGCCTCTCACTTGTGGAACAGGAGTCTTTGTGCCGATCTCTAAGGCTTCCGCTCTGTCTATGCTGAAGGCTCCATCTCCTTGCATTAACACCTATCGGGCCTTTCTGCGCTTTCCTCCTCTGTATCTGAAGTAGGTCTCTCCCTGCATCTGTGCTCTCTATCGCCTCATTTTCTCTCTCCTGCTTCATTTATCTTCATCATGCTCGTCATCTTTTTTGACCTGTCCGGTTTACCGAAGGAATTCCGTCGTTACCCTCCCGCTGTTGTGTTTACAGCGGTTGGATTTCGGCTCTCACGGAGATCAGCGGCCACCTGGCGGTGAGCGCAGTAATGATGGTGGTCGCAGTGTTCTTCACCGTGTGCGCCGTGCTGTCAGTTATCCTTCTTAAAATGGTACGTCTTGTTTTTTTAAAAAAAAGAATATCACTGTCGATTGATCCTAGTGTCACTTCTGAGCCGTCGCTGCGACTGTTTTCAGGTTCACTCTCATTACCGCCACACCGGCGCGAGCTTCCAGAAAGCGCAGCAGGAGTTTTCTCAGGGCGTGCTCACCAATCGCACGTTCCAGACGGCAGCGGCGAGCGCGGCCACGTCAGCAGCCCAGAGTTCCCTCCAGAGGAACTAAAACTCGGCAGAGAACAGCCCGAATCCCCTCAGAGCCACAGCGCCGAAGCGCACGTGTCTGTGCGGCTCCCCCGCAACGCTTTGGCCTTCAGACTGCAGTCAACACTTTGGGAGTTCACATATAGAGTATGTGAAGCTGAGGGGATGGAGTTGCAGCACTCAGTAACGTGTCTGTATATTTGTATGTATGCTTTCAGTTTGAATGGGTATCGTGATAGATAGATCTATGTTTTTTTTTTTGTTGTTTTTTAGCCGAAAACTAAATTAATAATTAGTCATGTTGGTGAAGGTACAACAGAATGATCAGTGTATCCGCATCACAGAATGAACAATGAACAGACTTTTCTCCTAAGTGCTGTCCGCTTATCTGGGATCGTTTGCTTTCATTTGGCTAATAATAAGTTGTTGTGCTTGGAGCTTTAATTAGTAACGCCTCCGAACAGTGGACTTGTTGTGCCTTGCAATTTCAGACTTTATTGTATTCATTCATTCCTTACATTCTGTCCAAGTGCCATTCATTCTTGGGGGAAAAAACCAAAACAAACAAATTTAAGGGGAACTGTTGCGTTTATTCCTGAGTCAAATGTACAAATGAATGAATCTTTCTAAAACAGCACTGGAATTGTAACGTTCGACCGTATTTCATACGAGTCGTCAGATGCTCGAGTCAAAATATAAGACGGCTAATTTTTGTATACCGCATGATGAAGGATAAATATCTAAACGCTGGTGTCTGATCTCTGCCTTGCCTGTAAATATATGAAAAGATTGAAATATTATCGGATATTGATTTAATAATGGACTTTGAGTTCGATTGAGTTCGCAAAACAGAAATCTTAGCATGTTTGAATTTTCTAAGCAGAAATGGTTAGGTTTGTTGTTTTTTCTTTTTTTGCACCTTAAGGAATGGATACGTAAATAAAGTGAACAGTAACGAGTTTTGTGAAATTGATAAAATTGTGTATTTTGTCTGATTTATTCACAGATCTAGTGATTTAAGCAAATAAATAAAAAAAATAATAATTTTTTTAGTGCGTCTTCTTTATCAAATTGAAGTATTGTTAGAACAAGTGCGCGCGCACACACGCGTTCTGATAAAGCAACACAAATTGCCCACGTTAAGACGAATTACAAAAATGTATTTATTTTTTTGTAACAACATATTTTCCACTGGACTGTCACATCATTGTACAACAGCAAAAATAAGCAGTATGAGCTCATAGTACAAGATCAAATCAAACGACGGGGTTTCATAAAACTGTCTCCGTCGGTACAGAAAATAGCTTCGTTTTTACATGACATCAGTGTTTCCTTTTTAAACTCCATAGAAAATGTGCAAATGAAGTTTTGATGGTTCCAGCGGACGTTCTGAGAGTTCAGTAAGTCTGTCTGAAAACATTCGCAGACACGCTCACAAACACTTTATTCGTCAGCAGGGTTTCTGACCGTCACGTTAACGCATCAACTGGATGAAACGACAGGAATGGACCTGGCGTCAGGTTAGGAGGCCTGATGGGAACAGAAGGTCGGTGGGGAATTTGTATATCATAATTTACAAATCATTGTACTTTACCTTTTATTTTTTTAAAAACGAACAAACACGATATAAAAAGTGTCTTTCAGAAATGTAGAAAGGAGAAAATCGGTGCATTTCTTAAAAGGTCCAAGTCTGTACTGCTTCAGGTCAGAAAAAAAAAAACATCTTATTGACGTCTTCATTCCGTTTGCGGTGCTTCCAGCTCGCACAGATGAATGATGAGCAGGCGAGGTGTTCAAGGTGACGCTCAAGGTCCAAATGCATCATGTCTCCATCCACCGTGTAAACTCCAGCACTGTAGCCTTGATGCAATCTCTCTCTCTCAAAAAAAAGTGTTTTTTTTTTTGTTGTTTTTTTTAATTAGCAAAAATAGCCTTTACATCCTACTATACACATCAGTATGGGAGCATGTAGTCTCCTGTAATATAATTTATGATGCATATTTAGAGTTTCATGCTACAAGTTTCCCTTGGAAAGAACGCACGGCCTCGTCTCTCGCTCTCTCTAATCCAAGCAACATATTCATTCTTCGATATAGAATTCTAAATGATGCAGCCATTTTAAACCGAAGGCAACGTCCATGCTCGTATGAACAAACACTTTGCTCCCTTTTACGTGTAGGGGAAGTGTAAACGGCGCGGCGACTTCAAACGGAGTCCATAAAAATCCACACCTTTCAAATGGCGTGTACAGATTTACAAACGAGCACGTAAAATGTAAAGAACAAAAATAATATATGCATACGGTACACACAAACAAAACAAGAATACCGACACGGAGTCGGGAAACTACAACATTTAAAAACGTCCGGGTTCCTCAGAGTACTTGCTTTCGATTCGTGAAACCTCTGCGACTGTTCACCTCACCTCACCGGCTCGACCAGAGAAATGCAGAACCAAATATCCGAAGCACGTCCTCTTGCTTTGAAAATAACGTCTGGCTGGTTCTTTTGAAGAAAGAAAGAAAAAAAAAAAAAACCACCACTCGAGTCTTTTCTCAGAGTTTATGTTCGGCCGCTGTGGATGGGGGTTAACGAGTTCAGGCCGTCGTGATGGCGTTCAGGTCTTTCATCAAGCCCTCCAGATGTGCCATCTCCTCTGACAGCTCATCTGTCCTGTAGGCCTTAGAGAGAGGCATGCAGGGGAGCGTCGGGGTTAGAGTTATGGCCACAGCGAAGGATGCAGCGTAGAGGAAAAGAGGAAGCGAGAGACATGGAGGATGTAATAAAGGATGATGGAGGTAGATGCGAGAGCAGGTAGAGAGGACGCAAATGGAAAAAGGGAGACATGTATCAGTGGAACTGAGGTGAAAGATATAATACACACACACACACACACACACACACAGATATGTTTTGACAAAGCAGTGAGTGTTGATGGGATGGAATTTGATATTAAAACATGAAAATGCCATTTTGTTTGGTTATTCGTTATTTATACAAATTTAGTATGGGTTTAGTAAGTAAACAGTTTGAATTAAGCCAAGCAGCAAAACCATGTATAAACAAACGAGGGCAAAAAAAAACAAACAAAAAAAAACTTTTAGAAATATTTTCAGCATTTAAAGGACAATAAAGTGATTTTTGTAAGGGACACACATTTGTACTGCACGGCGTGGAGGCAAAGACGTGCTTGCCTCCGTGGAGTGTGCTAAAACCGTGTAACGCACGCCTAGCCGTGGATTCTCCCGCTTATACCGCGGTGAATCCGCCAGCGTTGACGAGTTAAAGCGGTCATTTATATTCGCAGCGCAAAATCTGACTGAAACGATAACAATAGCGGTTCATTTTCGTCTGTTATTTTATATACGGGGTCGTAGGATCTAGAATCCCGCTCTAAATCATACACGGAAATAAAGTAGTGCGATAAGATTACATTGATCTGAATTAATTATAATAAATCATCATTAGAGAGAGATTGTTCATGTGAGAATTACCTGCGTCTGTGCCGCATCTCTACCAATAATGAAGCTGTGAGTTTAACTGTAGGTTACTATGGTTACAGTTGTTTATAGAACGGTGATTAAACTGACCGGAACTAAATGAGGTATATGCGGTTTTAAGGCGCACCTTCCATCCAATCAGAATCGAGCATTCGGACAGACCGTGGTATAACTGGTCTTATAACTGGAGGAAGTGAGTGCTTGTGGAGGAGAATATCACACTTACAGACTCTTTCTGTGGCAGCATCTTGCTGGTTTCTGATTGGTCAGGAGCACTGGGAACAGTGACGGCCACGGGGGCACGAGCTCTGCTCAGGGTGCCGATACATGCCGTCTTCACACCGGGAACTGAAACAGACAGACAGAGTAAAAAAAAAAAAAAAAAAGACATGTGGTGACACATGGCCTGAGGTGCAGGTATCAGCTGGTGATGAGATCAGTGTCTGCAGCTATCCTCAATGTGTACGTGTGGGCAGACCTGCTGGGGGCATGAGCACGGTGCAGGGCAGGGCAGAGCTGGGTGTGCTGTGAGTTGACACAGTGACAGTGGGCACGGTGAAGCTCTTCATGGGGTGTGTGGGGTGGACGTGGGCTGTGGGAGGTTTATAGCAGTGCGGCTCGTCCTCTTTAATCAGCACCTCTGTGTGCTGCAGGTCAGCTGTGCTGGGGGCGACTGGCAGCTCGAGGGCAGGCGGCTGGGTCCTTACAGATTCTAAACACACAGGGGTGATTTACAGTACAGTACACTGCCTGGTCCTGATGCATGTTGTTAGGGTGAGAGTGAGCAACAAAAAAAAGCTAAATGTATCATACAGGGCTTCCTAAAAGTCTCCATACATTGAGGAAATGAACACTTTTTATCAAAACGTCCTCCAAAATTTTTTATACTTACTTTATATTTTATATATACACAGTATCTCACAAAAGTGAGTTCACCCCTCACATTTTTGTAAATATTTGATTATATCTTTTCATGAGACAACACTGAAGAAATGACACTTTGCTACAATGTAAAGTAGTGAGTGTACAGCTTGTGTAACAGTGTCAATTTTCTGTCCCGTCAAAATAACTCCACACACAGCCATTAATGTCTAAACCGCAACAGAACTGAGTACACCCCTAAGTGAAAATGTCCAAATTGGGCCCAAAGTGTCAATATTTTGTGTGGACACCATTATTTTCCAGCACTGCCTTAATCCTCTTGGGCATGGAGTTCACCAGAGCTTCACCAGAGCTTCACAGGTTTCCACTAGAGTCCTCTTCCACTCCTCCATGACGACGTCATGGAGAAGAATGTATTTTGATCATTCTCACGGCTGGATCTGGAAGCTGTTGCAAGTTTATGATGGACTTTAACAGGAAACATGGCGAGCACGTCACACACGACACTGCTGCTGCAACTACATTTTACTAAAAAGTACTTTGCTAAAATTTTCCCTATTTATGGAGACTTTTGGGACACCCTGTAGAATTAAGGAACTACTTTCTAAAACTAGTGAGTATGTGAACAGATCACAGCGGAGAAACAGTTTAAACACGGAAACCATCGACTGACCAAAAGAGCCTTTTCATTCATTATTATACACACACACACACACACACACACACACACACAGGTATTGATACCAATTACAAACCAGCATGCCACTGGCAGTTGAATTTATCAGAAAGGGATCTACGCTAGAACCCTTTTAAGTAGCTGAGAATTCTTAACCATGAAACTATACAGTCCCCTCTGAAAGCCAGTTCGTTTGTTTGTGCTGTACACCAAACACATTTCAGTTTGAGATCTAAAGATGGATATGAGACGAGAGGTTATGATTTCAGCTTTTATTTCCTAGTATTTACATCTAGACGAGTTAAACAACATAAAACATTTTTGGTGAGCAAAAGTATAGGAACAGATAAGTTTTAAAGGAAATAACACTTAATATTTGGTTGCGTCCCCCCACCACCCCCATTTCATTTCTTTTTCAGGACATTCCAAATTGTTGTATATGCCCTATGCCCATTCGCTCTGATAGATCTTCCCTCTTTTCTCACATTCAAAATGGCTTGATTTTCTCCCATGTACAACTCTGGTCTCCGGTTTATCTTTTTAACAACAAATGAACCGAAGGCTCAAACCAAGAGTAGACTATTAATTCTTTAAACAATCAATTTAACAGGACACACCTGAGCAGTCACATGTTACATTTTTATCATCTGAAAACATGGGTGCGTTCAAACACAAGGTGCCATGCTCCAAGTTGTTTAACACGTCTAGATGTAAATATGAGGAAACAAAAGCTGATCGGTCAGCTCATTCATTCGTCTTTTGATCTCAAACCCAAATGTCTTCAATGTATAGCGAAAACAATAGAATTGGCCTTGCTGTTGTAGTACTTTTGGAGGGTATGTACCTGTGAATTCCTCTTACACGACCTCAACACGCGCGTCTCACCTGAAGAAGGTGGTCTGTCTAAATAAGGGCCAGAGGAAGAGGGCGTAGCAGGAGCTCTCAGACTGATCTGGTGATGGAGGTAACCACGCGGTGGAGGGTGATAGTGATGATGGTGGTGATGATGAAGGTGGTCTAGAGAGTGGATGGGATGTGCGCTAATGACAGCTGAGAATGTGCAAGGCAAATGTTGTGTGTCAACAAACACAAGTAAACACAAGCTGGAACATGCAAGGAGAAACTTCACACACTGGTTAGATGAAAGAAAAATGACAGATCAATGACTGACTTTCTTTTCTTCCCCCCCAAAACATCCTTGAAATGCAAAGGGCGAGCTCTCGCAGCAGCAATGGACCTTCATTTTATTCGGTTCAGGTTTGTAATAGAAGAGATCTCTCTGAGCTTACGTTGTGGAGGCTGTGAGTCGAAGGGCATCATTATTTTGGGTCTCATTCCCCTTCTTCCCGCTAGTGTAGATACACTCTCCTCGACCTCATGACCTGTAAACACACCGACAAAGCACTGCTCATACACAACCTCCACAAACAAACAATTTATACGTAGGAACTGACACGCACGATTAATGAATAATATCCTATCGTTCTCCTTCAGGATGGCAAGCTTTCACACTAAGTCCCTTTCGAAAATACTGGAACGTCAAGGCTAATTCATTGGTTTTTGCTGTAGACTGAAAACGTTTAGATCCGAGATAAAAAGATGAATATGAGAAGAGAGTTCAATGATCATTTCAGCTTTTATTTCCTGGTATTTATATGTAGACATGTTAACATAGAACATTGCACAGTTTGTATCAGACCACCCAATTTTTAGACTAGCAAAAATACTAGAGCATGTGGCTGATATGTTTCTTGTTATCCAGGTGTGTCCTGTTAGATTTAAACAATAAATAGTTCTGAACATCTGCTCTTGGTTTTAGCCTTCAGTTTCACATGTGAAGACATCACGTTTTTTTTTTTTTGTTAAAAAGGATAAACCAACATGAAGATCAGAGACCTGCCTATAGGAGAAAAGCAAGCCATTTTGAAGCTGAGAAAAGAGGGGAAAAAAATCAACCAGAGGCATTGCAGAGACATTGAGTACAGCCAATACAATAAATTGGCAGGTCCTGATAAAGAAAGAAACCACTGGTGTACTGAACAACAGACACCGAACAGGTCGGCCAAGGAAAACACCACCACCTGATGACAGAAACATTGTGAGAGCTGTGGAGAAAAACCCAAACACAACAGTCAGTGACAACATCACCAACAACCTCTACAAGGTAGGGGTGAAGGTATCACAATCCAGAAGAGCAGAAGTATAGAGGCCAAACCACTCATCAGCAGTAAGAATCAGAAAGCCAGACCTTAATCCAATTGAGCAGCAACTGAAAGAGTCTGTGATAAAAGCATCTCAAAAGAAGAAACCAACAATTTTCCAAGCAAGGGATGTGCAACCAAATATTAAATGTTATTAACTTTAACTTACTTCAAGATTCATCTGTTCCTATACTGTTCCCTCACCTTAAAATGTGGTGGTCTAATACGAAAGGTTATATGTTTCATGTTGTTTAACGCATGTTGCTGTAAATACCAGGAAATAAAAGCTGAAATCCTATACTCTCTTCTCATCTCCATCTTTTGATCTCAAACTCAAATGTCTTTGGTGTACCTATAGCAGAATCAAACGAATCGACCTCGCCGTTCCAGTAGTTTCAGAGGGGACTGTAGTGAAGCATTGACAGGGTTGAATCCGTCTCCAACAAGTCTAGCTCTTTTTATTACTAATGTATACAAAATGTCCCAACCATTTGTATTCTATTGTCTCACACGACAGAGGCTCGCAAATTCACAGGTCAGAGTGAAGCGAAACGCAATTGCTACCAGACACAAACATGTCTTTCGTGTCCCGTTGACTTTCACTTTTAGTGACTTGGGTGTTCTCAGCCCCCCACCCCGCCCCTGTAAATATTGGCACCTCTGCCAGCGTGATCTGAAACAGCTATGTAGTTCAGCTACACTACAGCAGTAGTAATTTGCCGGTCTGCCACAGTTGTGAAGAGCGAAGACTGATCTTCAGAGACACACAATTCAGTTCATTTTAAAACCATTCATGGGGAAGAAGTTTCTCTAACCCTAACCAACGAGTTCAGTGCTTAGTTAGTACTTTGCATTACATGCCATTTAGAGCAATATGAACTGTGTAAGCATTTACAGCATTATAACATTTCGTACGCGATACCTCGGTACGTGTTTGGTCTTTGGTGTGCAGCCTCGCCACTGGACGCCTCGTGTGTGCTGCGGGGGATGGGTGTCTCCGTCATCACCACGTTGGGCTCAGGTGATTTGTCGATAGACTTCATCTCCAGCCGTTCGTGATGGATCCACAAGTCCGGAGGTTTCAGGTCTTTAGAGGTGCTTTTGTACTTGTGAGAGGCATTACTGGACTTACTGGCAGCTCGCTTCCTACAGAGGAGCAGGAAACAGCCGATCATAGAATTAGTTACATAATGTTTACACAGAAGTATACTGTATATCTCATGACTATGTGTGGAGAAGAGGGGTGTAAATGCTTACTTTTTCTGATGGGAGTTGGAGTGGCGTGTACACAGGACTGCACCCACTACCACGGTGATGATGGTGAACGCTCCCACAGAAACGATGATGATGATGACCAGGATATGATTCTCCTGACTGCCTGTGATTCCTGGCTTATCTGAGGGCGGGGGGTGGGGGGGTAATAGTGAAAGGAAATAGTGAGTGTGTGTGTGTGTGAGTGAGAAAGAAAGAGAGAGAGACATATATAAAAGTGTGCATTGTATATTTACCTAAGGAGGATCCAAATCCGTGGTCTGGCAGGGGAGAACGTCCACCTGGCTTCCCCTGAAAGCCTACTGACAAGATTATAGAGTTAGGATCAAACTGTATGTGTACATTCTTCCAAGAGCAGACGGAAAGAGAGATAGACAGACATACAAAAGAAAACAGTTACCTTGGTCACTTGACATTTTGTCCGAGGGCTCAGCTACAAGAAGAACACAAAAGCCAGAGAGAAGAGGTGAGGAAGGTGTAGTTATGACTCAGGAGAATGTAATGCATACGGACAGACATACGACGTCTGCCATTTTCAATCCATAACATGAATTTTCTGCCAGCGTTTTCATTTCCAATTGTCAAGACCCATTCCAGGATATTTCAATCAGCTTTAAATGGCTCTCAGGTCGGACTTATTATACCTTTGGGTGTGCGGAAGTGCACTGTATCAGAGAGAGGCCCCATGCCTTTCGAGTTGCGTGCCTGGATCTTAAAGTAATACGTGGTGTCTAATGTGAGCTCCTGGATCTGGTGGGTCAGTCTGTTCCCCATCACTGGCTCCACAACCCAGTCATGTACCTCCGCATTCATATCCGTACTGTAGTAAATTATGTAGCCTAGTGTAAGGGGTGGAGGACAAAATTGAGAAGAGTAAATAAAATATTCTTAATAAGAATATAAGTTGGCGGCGAGTCAGTGTTAAAAGACATGTTGAGCTACCTGTGATTTTGCCATTGGCCTCTGATGGTGGCTGCCAGTTGATGTTGATGGTGCGCGGTCGACCTTCTTTACTCACCACTGTGACGTCTTTAGGGGCGGATGTGGGAACTGAGGAGATAATAATCTGTCACTCTGAGGCCCGGCTTAGTCTTCACAGGTTATTCATTATTCATGGTGATCATATTAACAGGTGTTTTTTTTACAATGAGATTGGTGTGGCAGCCTGGGAAAACCCTTTTGGTCAATTTTTGATTTTCTTTCCTACTAGTTCTGGAGTCTATAGTTCTTGAAGTAAAATATGCTTCTTTTTCAGCTTGTATCTCAACCAGAACCATCTCTCTCAACCAGAACCATGTATCATCTCAACCAGAACCATGCATCTGAACCACTTTCTGCATTAGTGTAAAGGGTAGATTCCAATCCAATTCCAACTTAGACACCTCACCTACCTCTATTTTTATAACTTAATCCACCTATGCGAAACAATAACGTCCACATTTTAAACAATCGCACTTTTACAATAGGGAAATGGGTTATTTTGATTATCTTGAATAATCCACATTAAAATCTGACTCATCACATGAGGTTAAAATTACTTATGGCATATTTTGTCTATTCTTAAATTGATGTGGAAATAATCGCTGATTAACTCGGTCAGTTTTGTTGAAAGATTTCTCGTTATAAAGGTCATTTTATTGTGTAAATGTAAACATTTTAAACGTATGCCGTCATCTGTACACAGTGTGTAAGCACTCTTCTCGGTTTTGATGATGATGATGATGATGAAGATGATGTGACCGCACACGAGCATCATGAACTGATTAGGATTATGTGAAATGAACCATTACATGATTGTCATAGGCAGACGGAGCCAAGGAGAGGTTAGTATTTCAAAAAACATGCTTCCATGGTGTTTTGGTAAAACATATTTAATTACTGCCAGAAATCATACTTTTTTTTTTTTTTAAATGTTTTCCAGAATGTAGTTGCCGTGACATGTGACATGATTTGCCCAGACCTCCACAAACTTCTGAAGAGACATTTAGTGGAAAAATCACTTCATTTGGATAATGTATGCTGTGTGTGATAAACAGAGGCACAGCGCGAGTGAAACTATATCCGGCAGGTTGCTATTTAACAGATACGCGAGTTCTTACGGGTCTCCAAGGTGGTGCCATGAGCAGTCATACTCCATGTGCTGCTGCGCCGACCCTTGGTCACCATGACCGAGAACTCGTACAGCGTGTTGGGCTTCAGGGTCGTGACTGTGTATGTTAGAGTGGTGGTGTTTGCAACCTGTACACACAACCAGAATACATGATGAGTAAACAAGAGCCTAGGTTATTACACTGCTCAAAAAAATAAAGGGAACACTAAAATAACACATCCTAGATCTGAATGAATGAAATAATCTCATTAAATACTCCTTTCTTTACATTGTTGAATGTGCTGACAACAAAATCACACAAAAATTATCAATGGAAATCAAATTTATCAACCCATGGAGGTCTGGATTTGGAGTCACACTCAAAATCAAAGTGGAAAACCACACTACAGGCCGATCCAACTTTGATGTAATGTCCTTAAAACAAGTCAAAATGAGGCTCAGTAGTGTGTGTGGCCTCCACGTGCCTGTATGACCTCCCTACACGCCTGGGCATGCTCCTGATGAGGTGATTGGCGGATGCTTTGTCAGTCTGGAGGAGATCCTCCAGGACCGACCATCCGCCAACTTCTGGACAGTCTGTGGTGCAACATGGCGTGGGTGGATGGAGCGAGGCATGATGTCCCAGATGTGCTCAATTGGATTCAGGTCTGAGGAATGGGCGGGCCAGTCCATAGCATCAATGCCTTCCTCTTGCAGAAACTGCTGACACAATCCAGCCACATGAGGTCTAGCATTGTCTTGCATTAGGAGGAACCCAGGGCCAACCGCACCAGCATATGGTCTCACAAGGGGTCTGAGGATCTCAGAGGCAGTCAGGCTACCTCTGGCGAGCACATGGAGGGCTGTGCGGCCCCCCAAAGAAATGCCACCCCACACCATTACTGACCCACCGCCAAACCGGTCATGCTGGAGGATGTTGCAGGCAGCAGAACGTTCTCCACTGCGTCTCTAGACTCTGTCACGTCTGTCATGTGCTCAGTGTGAACATGCTTTCATCTGTGAAGAGCACAGGGCGCCAGTGGCGAATTTGCCAAATCTTGGTGTACTCCTGCAAATGCCAAACGTCCTGCACGGTGTTGGGTTGTAAGCACAACCCCCACCTGTGGACATTGGGCCCTCATACCACCCTCATGGAGTCTGTTTCTGACCGTTTGAGCAGACACATGCACATTTGTGGCCTGCTGGAGGTCATTTTGCAGGGCTCTGGCAGTGCTCTTCCTTGCACAAAGGCAGAGGTAGCGGTCCTGCTGCTGGGTTGTTGTCCTCCTACGGCCTCCTCCACGTCTCCTGATTGACTGGCCTGTCTCCTGGTAGCGCCTCCATGCTCTGGACACTACACTGACGGACACAGCAAACCTTCTTGCCACAGCTCGCATTGATGTGCCATCCTAGATGAGCTGCACTACCTGAGGCACTTGTGTGGGTTGTAGACTCCGTCTCATGCTACCACTAGAGTGAAAGCATTCAAAAGTGACCAAAACATCAGCCAGGAAGCATAGGAACTGAGAACTGGTCTGTGGTCACCACCTGCAGAACCACTCTTTTATTGGGGGTGTCTTGCTAATTGCCTATAATTTCCACCTGTTGTCTATTCCGTTTGCACAACAGCATGTGAAATTGATCATCAATCAGTGTTGCTTCCTAAGTGGACAGTTTGATTTCACAGGAGTGTGATTGACTTGGAGTTACATTGTGTTGTTTAAGTGTTCCCTTTATTTTTTTGAGCAGTGTATATTAAGACATATATATCTTTAAAAAAAAAAAATTATATATATATATATATATAGACCCAAATGCTAATTTTAAGTGTGTCGGTCTTGAATAACCGAGTTTTCGTTGTTTGTAATAAGCACGACTCGCTAAACTGTTGGCATTTGTGTCTAGTTTTAAGATCCTAAGATTTTAGTGACTCGATTTATTTATGCTTTTTTCAAGAATTCTTACCAAATCAGTTTTGCCTAAACCACTGGCAGATTTTGTTTGCTTGATTTTAGTGCACTTTATCTAGATTGAAGTGTGTCTATCTCGCTTCAAGAAAGGCATTTTTCGCAGTGTAGTAAAATGTCGAAAGATATTTAGACAAGTCCCAGCACTGCCAAGCTGCCACTGTTGGGCCCTTGAGCAAGGCCCTTAGCCCTCTCTCTCCGGGGGTGCTGTATCATGGCTGACCCTGCACTCTGACACCAAATTCCTGACATGCTGGGGTATGCGAAGAAAATAATTTCACTGTGCATATGAATATGTGACTAATAAAGGCTTCTTCTTATCTAACATGCTCACTATCATGATTGTATTCAAATATACAACTCGGTGTTTTTATGATTTAAATGCAATTTGAAAACTTGCCCACTTGGAGGCACTGTAAGCCTTGGGGGAAAAAAAAACTGGTGGAAAGTGTCGCCCTTATGAATAAGCACAACAAATTGATGATTTCAATGGCTTTATCGATTTTTATACACCACTGATAATAACCACAATAATGCTGTCCTTTCCCGTGTGTCTGTATTGTAGTACCTTAAATTTGGTATTGGCTGGTATGTTGGTCTTCCAGCGAACTGTGTAATATCTGGAGTCGGTGATCTTCTGGTTCTTGGACAGAGAGTTATCAGCCCAGGAGACTTTGATGGCATCGTGGCTGATGACGGAGGCCTGCACGCCCACTGGGGGAAGCATGGGGGAAGGCTCGGGCGCTGGGGTGTGAGGGGTATGATGATACATTTTAAATAAATCAATATCTGGCTCTATGGGACCTGGCAGCAGCAAACATGGTATTCAAACGCAAAAAAACAACAAAACAAAACAAAAAAACACCATGAAACAAGCAATGGATTATAAAAAAAAAAGAATCAGCAACATAATGATGGAAGAAGCAGGAGGGTAGCAGGGTGGCATGTACATGAGGTGGGGATGAATGCAACGTCAAGAGGGCAAAGAGAAAAAGAGAGATCGTATTAGAGCAGGAACACCAATCCTCAGAAGTGAAAATGTTTCAAACAGCACTACAACATTTAAAAAAAACGTCTCTCAAGATCGAGTCTACAAGATCACATGTAATGTTCTGTACCTTAAGGTACTGTATATTGAGTGAGGACAAATGATTAAATCACATCACAAAAGGACCCCATGTTTAATTCTGGTTAAGATCCTATTAGGTGGATCAGATGCACAAATGCCATAAACATTTAAAACTAAGCTTGTCTGCCAACTAGCTGTTTATTTCTAGGTCAGGGTTAGCTGATGTTCTATGCTCTCACATCTGTCCCTAAAGACTTTCCAAACTTTTGAGGTGAGCTTGACAGGTCAGCGGGGTTCCTGCAAGAGCGCACTCTCGCTTCCTGCCTCTTTGGTGCTCTTTTCTAGATCAGCTGCGAGAGAGAGATGTCACGAGAGTACTGCGAAAGGAGAAGAATTGCCTTCCTACAGATACGCACACTTCAAACCAACTGACATATGGGGAATTGCTACAGTTCCAAAGCTATAGACAGATTCCTGAGTGGCTGACGCTGCACTCACTCGGTAAAAGAAAATGAATGTTGAGAACATCTCAGCTCGGGAGGAGAATCGAACTGAACTCCAAACAAAGGCTTTTGCACCCCTACAAACACGCTTTACTCGAAACCTTTACAAATGGAGGAGTTGTGACCCTTTTTATGTATATATGCGGTAAAGAGTTTAGACAGGCATTACAGCATACTGTAGATACGGAAAAGCAATTCTGCAGAAAGGTGCAATAAATAAAATGTGTACCAAAGCTGACCCTAGCCCTGTGACAATGACTACGTGTCCATGGCAGTAATCTAATTATTGAGCTTATTCTGAATAAGACAATATTCTGATTATGGTGTTTACATGAGACTCTTAAAATATTCCTTTCATGTTTCATGTTATAGAACATTATTAGATTAACGGCACACGTCATTGCATCACCGTGCCACACCGTCCCTCCAGAATTTCACGTATCGACATACAGTTGGTCTTCGTTATGGGACCGTATACAGTTTTAGGTGTTTCATTTTTAATTTTACGAAAGCTTCAAGTGCAGTTAATTATTTGTCACGCTGTACCTGCTAATAGACGACTGCTTGAAGACATGGGCTGCGTCCCAAACCTCATACTTACCTACTATATAGTAGCCGAAATACATGTATCTCACTTACTATATAGTAGGTAAATATGTGATTTCCGACGCAGCCGTACTCTCCTGTTTGCCGTACAACAGTTGAGCGCTGCCGGGTGTGTACGTGTCCTGTCGCAAAATGCGGTGAAAACTCCCACACGACGTTAATAATGTGATAAAGGAGTTTACATGTCTGTAACGCACGTCGATAATGCGACTAAAACAGGACTACTCCACATGTCTTAATTCGATTTGTGTTCACTTCGAGTATGACTTTAGTCGGATTAAGATAAAAAAAATTGCTGTTTACATGCTAGTTTCTTAATCAGGGTATTGTCTTCATCGGATTAATATCGGATTATTGTTGTCCATGTAAACATACTGACTGATTTTTAGCTGCAGGTTCTACAAACAACCTGCCAAACCAACCACCTGCCTTATATTATTTTTTCGGCTAATAACGAAACATTTATGGACAAAGCCGGATTAATATCCAACAAATACAGATGAGTGTGTATACCTGATTGAGGCCTGGTGATGGCGCTCTCGTACACAGGTATTCCCTCACCCATGTTGTTGAAGGCCTTCAGCGTAATCACATAGTGTGAGCTTGGGTCTGGAGAGGCAGACACCAGGAAATAAATCACTGTCCCATAACACACACTTATCTTTCATTATTCAATTCCTCCTTCAAATTAGTCAAGCTACTGTAGTATTTTTAAGCGAGTACTTAAAAGGAATCTACAAATCTGCTTTTTTGAACAGATCATTACTGTAATTAGGAAAATTATCCACAATGCAATTTGAAAGTAAGGCACTCACCCAGGTTTTCAATGCTGTAGTAGCGTTGTTTGTAGTCCACTTTAATGGTCTGTGAGTGAGGACTTCCTATACCATAGCCGATGCTGTAGCCTCTCACTACGATGTCCTGGTTTTCTGGAGGTGTCCAACTCACCACGATACTATTCACCAGTGGACGCACATGCAGTGAACTGGGCACTTCAGGTACTTGAGACTCTGGAATATATTGCATTAGATGTCAGTAGTGTGATTATGAAGTACACTCACTTCCCAGTGGGCAACCACAGTCATGGGTACCATCGCACCGGAGTTGTCCCTAATTGTCCCAATGACCGCATTAACACTCGGATAAGAAAACTTCAGTGCATGGCGACAAATACATATTTGTCACGTCTATCCAGTACAAAACTGTGCTGCCGGATTCTCTGTTAAACACCTTGTGTGCTCTTCCAGGTATGTTGAAGTCACACGTCTGTTTACAACCATGAGATGGGCAGCTGTGGCGCAGTTGGTAGAGCGGGTTGTCCACTAATCGTAGGGTTGGTCTGATTCCCAGCCCGGTGACTCCACAGCAAGTGTCCTTGGGCAAGACACTGAACCCGTGTTCTAATGGAGTTAGCTTGCATGGCAGTTCTGCTACCATGGGTGAGGTGTGTGAATGGACAATAAGATGTGTATGTCACGGTTGCAGTTACCAGGTGACTTATGAGAATGGTAATGTTGGTGTTCAAGAACCTATAAGAGCACAGGTCACCCTTTGTCAAATGCAAGTTCCCGGAGACCTGCCAAGGGCTCTACACAATCACAGGGCAGATCAATCCACCTGGTCTACCCAAACAGCCACAAAATCCTGATGCCCCAATAATGAATGGAACCGGTTCTGAAGAGCCATTGAGAAGATGTGGAAAATCAGAGTGAGGAGATCTAGCTGTTCCTTAGCCCCCATTGTCATGGAAAGGAAGCCAGACCGCACTCTGATTTTCTGTATAGATTCTGTAATCTAAGAAGGTGCCTGAGATCTACATCTACCTTATGCCAAGAGAGAATGAACGTACTGAGCAAATGGAGAGGTTGTGGTATGTCTCCAGGTACTGTAGGATTTTGGATGGAGATAGCATTCCCTTCTTCTGTACCAGCTTAATTCAAATGCATCATTGTCTTATACAGGAACAAGCACAACACAACCTTTCTCTAAACAGCCTACAGAAATCGCTCAGGCAAAAAAAAAGTGGTATTTTTCCAGTGTTTTATATACAGTACAGTGGAGAGGAAGCTGTACTTTAAAGGCAAGAAATTCTGTGTCCCAATTTCTATCGACTCTGCCGAGTGTTGTATTTTTAATGATTTTTATCCTCCCATAAGGAGGACAGCTGACTTCAGTTTGGCTTAAAACATAAAGGAGGAAGGATGGAGCTGAAACGTTTACAGATTGTGTTAATTGGGGAAATGCTTGCAAAATAATGCTCTGCTGGTACTATAAATATTGCTAAAACAATCACGAAAAGCAAAAATATAATATGAATATGAGATACGTACCATCTTTTTAGGCTTCACATAACCCGAGACGGAAAGTAGTTAGGGTTAAAGCTGTCGCATTTAAGAAGTGTAAGACGTGCTACTTTGTCTACTGTTTATGCTTCGAGCAGTCATGATTTTATGAGGTCGTAACTCATAATTCCAGATCTCCGATCATGAACAAATTTAATAAACTGCTCCTCAACTTGGAATTGCTACATGGAAACTTAGGGTGGTCCTCCGAGTTCAGACGTAAACTGTGTGTGTGTGTATAAATATGTGTGTGTGTATATATATATATACATACACACACACACATAAAATGAGATTTTGGTTGGAGATGAAACCTGCAGGAAGGTAGCACTCAAAGAAGAGATTTGGTGACCACTGCTCTAGATTAAATCTAACATTAGCTATACCTGCTATATATTAGCCATTTTGAGGTGGGAAATATATAAAAAACTTTGTAGCCTGAACACAAGGAAGACTAAAATGACAACATTCCAAGCACCGACTTCCCATTCGAGGGTTAAGGGATCTTGCTTAAGGTTCATCAGTGATAGCTTGACTGTAAATCAGTGCCCTATAACCAGTATAGGTTATAGTATCTCAGAAATGGAAAATAGTCTGCACTTATGTAGCACTTTTATCCAAAGTGCTTTACACTGGTCCTCATTCACCCATTCACACCACACCAATGGTAGCAGAGCTGATATGCAAGGCGTTAGCTTGCCATCTTGAGCAACTTGGGGTTCAGTGTCTTGCCCAAGGACACTTCGGTATGTGGAGTCATGTGGGCTGGGAATCGAACCTCCAACCCTACGATCAGTGGACACCCCGCTCTACCAACTGATCCACAGCCGTCCCGAGAACCTTAACCCCTGACCCACCATGCCCTCTAACGTGGTTTGAAAAGTTTCAAACATTATAAACCCGTGAATGCATTATAAATTATTTTATAACAATAATACATAAATAATACATCTGAGGTGAAAATTTGCTGCATGACACGTTAGTCCCTATAGCGTTATTGACCCATAAACCCGTGCATTTCCCTTCAACACATCCCATTTCTGATATGTAGCCTTATACAGTAGCTGATTACAGGTGAGAGTGCTGTCAGAATCAGTCAGGACAGTCAGGAGTACAGCTTTATAGACTCCCGAGAGCAGGGGGAAAAGAAAGCGCTGAATTATTCAATACATCTTTCAGTATTGATGAGCTACAGTCTTCCTGCATGCTTTTATTTGAGCGTTGTTTAATAAACTCGTACGCTCTTAGATGCCAGGCAAACCCACACAATAATCGATAACATGAAGTTTCCACCTATATCTACTGGGAGGTAAGATGAAAGAACAGAGATATTTCAGTACATTACCGATCAGATTCTGTTTGTCGGCAGTTTGTAAGAACTTACCATCCAAGTCGTTCTCGAAGGTCTCGGTGGGGATCCACTCGGTTGCCGGGCCGCTACCGTTCACCGTGATGGCCGAAAGCCGGAATGAATACTCGGTTCCTCTTTCCAAACCTACAGCGAGACACAACCAGATCAGCACAAAGCTAATCACTTATTTTATTGAGCTTTTTCTACTTCACAGTGATTTACTGTAAATGCAGTACAACTTCACTAAGCAACATTTAATCGATGTTTGATTAGAACTAACTGTTCAGTCTGAGAGGGGAAAAAAAAGTTTTTTTTTTTAAACTACCTCAGAAGCAATACAACTAAACCTGAAAATACAAGTTTGTACTAGTTTTTAAACCTACCCTCAATAAGCTGAAAGAGTTGATTAGTTATAATCTCAGCTGCATCTCCTTTCCTCCCAGCTTTCCTGTAGCGGATCTTATAACCCGTCAGCTCCCCATTCTGGGTGCCTGGAGGAGGAGGCTGCCATCGTACCATAATGCTCTGTGGTACAAAACAAAGGAGAAAATAACTGAGAATAAGCATGAAGTCATAAGAAAATTCATTTCAAATGTCAAAGCATCAGTATCAGGATGATGATAATGAGTCTTTGTTGATCACATATACATTATAGTACAGTGAAATTATTTTCTTCTCATACCCCAGCGTGTCCGGAAGTTGGGGTCAGAGTGCAGGGTCAGCCATGATACAGCTCCCCTGGAGCAGAGGGGGTTAAAGGCCTTGCACCAAGGCTCAACAATGGTAGCTTGGCATTGCTGGTGCTTGAACCCCTGACCTTACATTTAGTCATTTAACAGACGCTTTTATCCAAAGCGACTTACAAATGAGAAAAATACAAGCAAAGCGATATATCAAGCAGAGAACAATACAAGTAGTACTACCGTACAAGATCCGTCAATTGAGTTCCAGAAGAAGCAAAGTGCACAGAATAGAAGTCTAAGTGCTTTTGATTTTTTATTTGATTTTTTGGTTCGGTGTTCACGGAAGAGGTGGGACCTTCCGTTCAGTAACCTAGAGCCTTATCTGTCAAGCCACCACTTCCCCTCTACACTTCCCCTCTACACTTCCCCTCTACACTTCCCCTCTACACTTCCCCTCTACACTTCCCCTCTACACTTCCCCCTACACTCCCCCTCCCCGTTTTGACTGGCATGCTCTACTTGGATATATTTATTTGTTTATATAAAATAAAAATACTTGTAGCTTGTCATTTCAGTCCTATACTTAAAATACTAGTCTCCCATCTACAAGAGGCAAGGTGCAAGAGACGGCACAGAATTCAAATGGAAATCTAATCCATCACCCGAACCGTTCTTCGAAATGTTCTGGAAGGCTGGATATGAATATACAACACGACGTATTCGATCTCTTATTAAAACATTTCCTCAATTACTACTAACTTCTGCTCTGCTTTCTAACGAGAACAGAATAATGTACTTCGGTGCGCATTTCAGATGATACATGCTGTCTGTATCTTTGTTTAGACACAAAGTATCTGAAACCAATATTATAGCTGCCCCGAGGTCGCCTAAAGCCGCTGATGCACATTAACGAACGAGCTTAGCTTAGTTTTCTTAGTGGGAGGAAATCAGTGAGCGCTCAGATCGGTGTAAAGGTCCTGACACAGAAATGTATAACTGACTGCACTGCAAAGATGAGATGCTCCACTAGACCATCTCAATATATCAGACAGAGCTAGAACAAACTTAAGCCAACTCTACTGTTACAAGAGAAGAAGAAGAAAAAAATTATATATATATATATATATATATATATATATATATATATATATATATATATATATGTTTTTTTATTTCTCAGTTCACTATATGACTCACAAAGTGGCACTTACCCTCGAGTTCTGGACTTCGAGAGAGATATTCTGAGGTGCAGCTCCTGGTACTGCAACAACCAATAACACTGTTAGTTTTACCGTTCTCTAGCCAATAATAAACCGTAATCATTGCATGACTGCTTACATCGGTGCTCGAAAGTTTCTATATTTCTGCATAAATATGACCTAAATCATCATCAGATTTTCAAAGTCCTAAAAGTAGATAAAGAAAACCCAATTAAACAAATGAGACATAAATATTCTACTTGGTCGTTTATGTTTCGAGGAAAATGATCCAATATTACATATCTGTGAGTGGCAAAAGTATGTGAACCTCTAGGATTAGCAGTTAACATGAAGGTGAAATTAAAGTCGGGTGTTTTCAATCAATGGGATTACGATCATGATGTTCATGAAGAAATACGTTCAAGCACCACTGTATCTCCACAGGATGTTATCTGTGTTTTTCCAAACCATTTTATTTGGATTATTTGGGTTTATATTCCATTGCGTGTAGGTTTATTTTTAAATCAAGCTCAAGCAATATGTTGCTTGTTGAGATATAAACATGCACTGCTGGAGTGAAATCACTGCTCCTGGGTATGTTTTCGGTAGAAGTCAGTATGTGTTTGCGCTTATAAGGATTTCTTCATTCACTCTCTAATTTTATATTCTCAGACACCCTATCACCCCCCCACCCCACCATTCCTTTCGCAGCTGTACTACACCACCTGCCACAATCTCCCTGTCTTCCCTAAGGTCCTGTAGTGACAGCACTCATCTCCCTCTTCAACCCGGAGGAATAAAAAGCTCAGTGATCAGTAAGCAACACGTTGAACCAGAGTTATGTGTTGCGAAATTAGCCTAATGAAATGAAATTCGTATTACAGTTTGGGGAAGGGGGAGGGGGGGGGACCCAAACATTTGCGTGTAAATGCCAGGGTTGATGGTTTTGAGTATAATGCTGAATGATAGACTAACATAGAATAACAACTACTGTAAATTCTAGACATATTCAAGGTAAGAGAGTTCATTCAGTGCAAGACTATGTGCATTATTATTATTATTATTATTATTAATAAATCACTTTATCATGAGCAAACAATGAAATGAAGATACCATCAGAAAGGGTCTGGACGCTCAGGTCGTCAGTAGACACCCCAGGTCCGTGCTTGTTGTAAGCCACGACTCTGAAACTGTATTCTGTGAATTTCTTCAGTCCTGTCATTGTGTAAGACAAACCTACAACATCTATGTCCTGAGAGAGAAAAAAGTAGAGAAGCCTTAAAAACAAAATCAAAACAAAAAAAAACAACCCACATACACACAGAAGGTCTTGTGACGTCACTTCCTTCAGCCTTGGTTTCTTGGTCTCACCTGTTCCACGTCCTTTCCTTTCTCACTGTAGTAAAGTTTGTAGGTCTGGATCTCTCCGTTCCCCATGAGTGGTCTCTCCCAGGTCAACGTGACTGTACTGGATGTAATGGACACAGCCTGCAGGTTGGGAGCAGGTCCTGGTACCTGCACTGGAAACCCAAAATAAAAGAGTGTGCTTTTCAGAAATCTAGGGCTCCAAATACGCAGAAAATTGTAATCATGTTCCTATATTTTTGGAGCATTTTGGAGTTCTGACAAAAGGCTTCATTGTATCATAAAACTACGCCTCGCATCCCAAGTGTTAGTCTCTAAGTGACTTTGACGATCCTGAGCTAGCTTCAGATTTATTACAGGAACACAGCGAACATCTTCAAAGTGCATCTTCAACTTTTAACTTGTTACAGTTTGACTTTTGCCTTTCATCGCTTTTGCCTGACTGCTGGTTTCTCCTCTATACTGAAATCTATAACAGGGTACTGAGGAAAAGCAGTGACATGTCCTCCCACCGCAGCAGGCTTCTTTGAATAACAGGCTTGCATGGAAAGAGATATAAAATCTACCGCGACTGATGAATAGCTCACAGATTTCCACTCCTGATCACTGTGGAAAGGGTGTGTTTAATTGAGTAGCTAAGGCAATGATACAATTGTGTATTCACCCAAAAAATAAAGGATCAGGTCTATTAATAACACACACGGATTAAACAGATAATTTAGTATAAAAGGAACTTATTATGAACTTATTAATTAGCATATTAACTGAGACATTAAAGCTTATGATAATGTATCCTCGTGATAGTCTTTGAAACTACGATGAGACGGATGATTGGCCGTTCGCTATAAAGATTACAAGCAGAGCTCATGCAAATCCAGAAACAGTAACCTCATACATTTATTCATCTTCGGTAAGCGCTTCGGTGTTCTGGCCAGGGTCACAGTGGATTCGAAGCCTATCCTTGGACCGCTGAACGTGGAGCGGGAATACACCCTGGGATGGATGTCCATTGCTGAGCTCCATGTATACATGGTAACAAGCTCATTCACACGTAGGGGCAATTTAGAGTCACTGCATGTTTCTGGGAGGTGGGAAGACACTAGAGAACTCAAAGGAAACCTACAGGGACACGGAAAGGATGTGTGATACTCTACACTAACAGTAAATGTGTTTCAGGATTGAAGCGGAGACCCTGGAGCTGTGAGAAGGCAACGCTACTGTCTTCAGGCACTATATCACCAAGAGTACTCGTTAGGCTGAGTTTTCATCAACACGCAGCTCAAGCCTTGCCAGAAATGACAGAAAGCTTCAGTGTGAAAGGGGGCAAAGCCCTTGCATTAGCTCAATTCAGCATTGGTTTTCTGGTCAGCTTGTTTTGAGTAAAATTGGAGTCGGTGCACAGAAGTCCAGTTTGGCTCCGACGTGAAGGGGCAGCACGTCGGAAAGGAGTCTTGGCCAAGTTTCTACTCTTTGCGGTGAAGGCTATAAGGCAGAATGTGTGTGGCTGTGTGTGCATGTGGCTTACCTTCAGGCTGGGTGGCCACTGTAAGAGGAGCAGAGCTTTCACCCAGGCCGTTTCTGTTGGACGCCACCACCCTGAATGTGTACTTAGTGTCAGGGACGAGGTTGTCGATGGTGACCTGCAGTTCTCCTGGAGCTGTGGTGTTCTCAACACGCTCCCTGTCGAGAGTGAGGGAGAGAGAGCAAGCACAAGAGGGATACAGTTCTGCTCTCACTGCTGAAATAAAGATGCTGTGTTGCTATGTGTTGAGTTTTAAACTGCATAGCTGAGTATTTACCACACAAGATGATCCCACCTAGCCTCTACCATGTCTTGTAGCAGTGTGGAGTTCCTACCTGCTGGAACCATTGAGGCTGTAGAAGACGGAGTAGGTGAGGTTGTCTCCGTGCGGCTCGGCCGGAAGCCTCCAGGTGAGTTTGATGAAGCGGGTGGAGACGAGTGAAGCCACGAGGTCGCGCGGGGGTGACGGGATGGAGCCTGAACGCTCCCCGGAGTCTACATGGTCAGTAGTGGCACTGGTCAGTGAGGGGACGGGAGATGTGGGGAGGGCAACGTCTTGGGTACACAAGGGGAGACATCACGGAGGAAGGTGGAGGGAGACGGGGAGGGTAAATAATAGATACGTAGGTGGGGACGGAGGAAAGGAGGGCGAGAAAAATAGGGGGGGAAAAAGAACATAAAATTGACAAAAAAATAAAAACACAAAACCACAAACATTCCACTATAAGAGACAAATGAGAAACTACAAATTTACAATGGCGTGAGAGCGCAAGAGATGGATCTGATATCAGAGGCAGTCAAGCGGTAGACCTGCATGCAGAAGGCCCACAATGACCGAACAACACACAAATATGGCACTGACTGATGACAGGAAGCAGCTTATATCAGCAACAAAAAAAAAGGTTAATTTCCTGTTGACATTAAAGACCAAATTGCATTTTTCTACATCCATAAAAGCATTCCATCGAAGAGGTGAGAATTACTACAGTAATCACAGCAGCGTTCCCTCTAAAAAATATAATCGTGCTGTGTTTAATACAATAAAACAGCTCCAGACTGCTTCTTTCCTGTTCCTTTGGCCTTATGTCCATGGTTTATGACTCAAATCGAGCTGTCCGTATCATTTGTAAAAACAGCAGTCACATCCATGCAGCCCAGAAACCCTCAGACAGAGAAGAGCACTCTTCTTGCTGAATACTGACAAGCCCATTTTCTCTTCCTGGAGGCCCGGCAGACTGGAAAACGACCCGTGGTGAATACTCAAGGCAATTCATTATGTTCATTTGCAGTGGGATGGGCAAGAGACAAAGTCAGTCAGGCAGACAAGAGCATCTCACAGCAAAGCTCAAAGCAACAACCAGAAGCACAGAGGAAGCGTAATTAGAGACAAAAAGCATGGGGTTGGAAAAAAGCTGAGTGATGTATTGTGATTGTAGTATAATACTGAAAAAAATAAAATAAAATAGGGAGTTGCAACGATTATGTGAAGTCTTGCATAGAAGAGATGGAATAAAATATATTAAAAAAATAAAACATGTTAAGCTCAAGCCAAAGCCAAGTGTTGAATGCTAAAAGCCAACTCTATAATTTCCTACAGAAACCCTAAGCAGGAGTGTGTGTGTTGGGGATTACCCTTTGTGTAGGCTATGTGTTCATTCACCGCATGAATGAATGTCGGTGCTAAAGCAGGGAAAGCGACAGCTACAAGAGGTGGCTGCCAGCCTGAAGCGCTTGGCAACGAGATGCCCATCTAATGCCAGCTGGAGTCTGTCACACGCAAGGACCACAGAGTGGAGCTGCTCTCCTCTCCTAGCAAGATACGACATTAATAGCAGTCTTTAATCTGGCTACGTTACAATATTAATAGCGGACCCTAGATAGACCCTGGATATACAGAATGGGACAATTGTCACTCGCTACTGCAGAGAATGGCACCACATGGACAGTCTAAAGATACATGCGATTACTGTGGAGGTTACTACTAAAAAACCCATGAAGATAGCTATACGACTGCAATTTCCACAAACAGTTCTGCACTCAAGTCTCCATCAGTGAACACTGGATAAGTTCAGCAAAACAGACTTCATGTGAGAACTATAATGAATTTCCTGGTTACACACTTGCACTATTTGACTATAGCACACAGTTATAGAAGGGGATTATTTATAATCGCACTGTTCGGTGTCAACCAGATGAGGACGGGTTCCCGTTTGAGTCTGGTTCCTCTCAAGATTTCTTCCTCATGTCGCCTCATGTCGTTTATCTTTGCCACCTTCGTGTCTGGCATGCTCATTAGGGATACATTTATCCATTTAGAATCTATATCCTGAATTTATATATATATATATATATATATATATATATATATATATATATATATATATATATATATATATATATATATATATATATGTCTGTAGAGCTCTTTTCTGACGATATCTATTGTTAAAAGTGCTATAAAAATAAAAAATTGAAGTGAATTGAAATGCAAATTCCAAAAGCTGCAAAGATGCCTAGGTGAGAAATCAACACCAAAACTTTTGAACACTCTGATATGTGTATAGTAAATAAACAAGCAAGTACATTTCATTTATAGAGCCCATTTATTGACCCGGGTGCTTTACAAAGTGATCTATATAGATGTATATACTACTAATCACATGCGGTGTCAGGATTTGTTTGGTAAATATGAACTCTGGATGTATTTATTAGTTCAAATGACACTTTCACGTGCTACATTTGAGCCAAGGGTCAATTCTAGTAACAACTTAATGGTGTATAAAGTTACAGTCAAGCAGAAAAGTTTGCATATGAAATGATAAAATCGCCAAGATAATTAATGCTAGTTACGTCTCTGTATCCTAAAGAATTAACAACCTAACAACAAAGTAACAACATTACTACATGACGTGCAAGCCTGATTTCGATTGCTGAGAACAGAAGCTCCTTCATGAGCCTGGTAAAGTCTAATCCTAGGTCATGAAAGGGGTCAAAGTATTTATTACATATCGATCTTATTCAAATCCTCTTATTCAGTGTACTGGTAGATGTTGGTTAAAGGGCTTGATTAAATAATGTTGGTCGCAGAGCATTTGTTGTGATGGGTTGATGTGCATCGTATGCTTATGGCGGACTGCTGATATTCATCGTGTACAAGGTGCTTCCAAAAAATTTAGGGTTTGCTTGCAAAAGTTTTTTCTGCAGGTTGAGTGGTCACAAATAGTATGGCATTAACAACATACATACTGTACGTACATAAGGTGTATATATATAAGACATTTAAAAAAAGAGGATTCTGAATGTAAGAAATGTGTGGACTTCTACTCAACTATAGCTAGTTATTTTCCATGTCTGTGTTCTGTAGTCGTCTCTGGCAGGGATGTTTTTGTGTTTTTTTTCTCTTCCACTCTTCGGTAGCGTCTTCATGTCTGAGTTTGCTCCAATTCTAAATGATGGATTTCACTTTTGGAAATGGCATTCCTATTGTTATCTCGGTGTGGTATCTTTTCATACACTGCTCCAGCTTTGTGAAAGGTCAATATTTTCTGATTACTCGGGACAACGGGGCTTCTGATTCATTTGGCTCTTATGTTTTGTACATAAACTGTAACATACATTTTTGATTCTCATCCAGCGACCCTAACCTTGACGCACAAATGTTTGTTTGAATTAGTTCAATAACTGAGTAACTAAGTGAAAGAGTAGACCTGACTGTATATTAAAACAGACCCTGAGCCACGCCAAAGCCACATTTCCTCTTATCTCACAAACAGCTAAAAACCTAAGCACTCAAATCATCCACCTAGTGTACATACCCAAAAGGTTAAGGTCACAGTTTCCCAAAAATCGCTCTCACCAAACACGTCATGGATCAGCAGGGGAAAGACAACAGGCCACAGAGGACAAAGTCAAAAATACTGCCAACACAGCAGGTCTACCAACCTCACCTTGCTACACGCTGTTTAATATTAGAATCTTTATTTATTAATGGCTCTATGAGGCAGGTGGGTGAACAGGATGGTGGTGGATACACACCCTAATGACAATGCATTTGCACTATATATACACAGTTTTCTCCACAGGACAGCCACTGCTGAAGAGCATCAACCTTGCTTTTTTAAAGAGAATGTCTACATTCAGGAAATGGATAAGTGCACAGGAGGAGTACTCTTAAATGTTATCAGATATGGCCTAAAATAACACTGTAATCATGAAATCATTGGAAAACCATGCTTAAAGCTTTTTCCTATAAGGTTATGGACCTTTCTCATACATCAGAAGTTTTACACAGTACTGTGATGTCTAAAGAAAGAGGTCTGCAGTCTGGGGCAAATACAAACAGGACACCTGGGAACTGCAAGTCAGCGCTATATCTTCCCATCACCCATAAACCTATCTGACAGGTGACCTCTACAAAAGAGCTGCAAGGTCTCAATAGAGCACTACAAATAGCAATAACGAAATAGCTCAGTGATCTATAACAAGAAACCATATATACCAGACCTTCCACTGCAAGAAGGCTGAGGTAACAAATATATATATATATCACTTTACAGAAATAATCAATGCATTATACAGAAGATCCTACACCAGGGTGAGAGACTGGTCTTGAAGACACATCTTGATCTCCTCTTGGTTTCAAACCTATTTTGTCTACATTTGAACTAATTAAAAATACATTGACATAATTAAGGCAATCACATACAATTTGCTAAACCAATTACAGGTAACTAACTAGCTAACGTAGCTAGATAATGTGTACATTGAGTAAAAGCAACCTACCGTGCTGAAAAATCTAGTTTAATCTAACCAGCTTCAAAACACAGACTGAGCTGGGCAGACTGGTACCCCATCTTTCCTAGATGGTAACCGCAGTAAGTTGTTTTTAAGAAAATAACACAGCAACTAGATATTCTAGATCATATATAGATAAGGTAATGAGATTAGATAATATAGACAAGACAATTAGGAAATTTCAAAACATTCATTGATCAATTTAGTCTAGTAATAAGAAAGCTGGATAAGAAAAGAACTCACCAGCTAGTAAAAATAGTCTACAAGTTTAAACGGGTGGTATCCTGTTTTGGCAGCTGGTAGCTGTAGACCCAAGGTGGATTTTTCAATATCTACAGTAGCATTGTTTAAAAAAAATGAAACAACAACAAAACAAATAAGCTAATAATTTGTAGTGGGCTTCTAACTAGCAAAACGTGGTCAGGATCATAGTTTTGTACTCTTTAGCTTTTGGTCTCATCTTGGTATTGTTTGATATGGGTTTTGGTCTGAATATTGGTCTTGGAAGGTTTTGGTCTTGGTATTGGTTGGTATGGGTTATGGTCTTGTTTTGGGTCTTGGTCTTGTCTTGGTATTGGTCGGTATGGGTCCTGGTTTTGACACTGGTATTGGTTGGAAGAGTCTTGGTCTTAATTGGTATTGGTTGGTAGGGGTCTTGGTCTTGACTTGGTATTGGATGGTATGGGTCTTGACTTGGTATCAGTCGGTATGGGTCCTGGTTTTGACACTGGTATTGGTTGGTAGGGGTCTTGGTCTTGACTTGGTATTGGTTGGTATGGGTCTTGGTCTTAATTGGTATAAGTTTTGGTCTTGTTTTAGTCTCAGCAGAGACACTATTGGCTACAATACTGTACTAGACTGATATTCAAAGATTTACATCTAAAACTACAACAGTGGAACAAAGCTGCAGTCAGGAAAACTGCCATTATGAGTATTATTGTTAGGAGCGTGCCAGACAGGATATTTGCATAACCTGAAAACCACCGGGGGTCTTATCACAGGAAAGGAAGGTGTGGGCAGAAAATCTCACCCCCCTCTGGGAAACACATTTATGGCTAAATTTGCCAATTAGTTATTGAATGCAGACTTATGAAGGATATATAGCTCTATTAATAGCAGTTCACCATCATCAGGGTGGAGTGAAATGTAGCACTCAACACTAGGGTTCATGCATAGGTGGGATTTCAAAATGCTGGAGAATAAAACAGCCATTATAACATGAACAGGTCACTCTAAAGCTGATGCTACTTCGCACTTTGTTCACACTGAAAAATCCAAAGCAGAGCTTATCAAATGTAGCCAACCAGTCATTACTTTAAGCAAACTCTCTCACCGAGTCTCCCTCCCTCTTTACCTCTCTCGCAAAATCCTGCACAGTGCAGGCCAGCTCATCAGCAGCAATTCTCTGTCTGATTGCTCATTGATGAAATAACAGCCTGCAGAATTACTACCTCTGTAAGACAAGAAGAGATTTGACAAGGGCGGGCTTTTACTGTTATCATGAAGATGACCCGAGTAGTCTCCGCATCAGGGGTGGCTGGTATAAATGGACTACCAGGGCTAAGCACTTCTTTCTTTTAAAGATAAAGACATCATTATAAGGGTTCATTTCTGGCATCTACATCAGATTATTTGTAGTTAGCAAGTGCACCATCAATGATCTTAAGAAAAATACACAGAATGGTATGAAGAAGAGAGGATGGACTGAGGACAGTCGTGTCAAGTGATTACACAGAGTGAAACACACCCTACATATGAACTCCATTTATGCTATTGTTTTACAGCCCTTGTTGCTGACACATTCTTAACACATCATCATCAGTGATTGAGAAGTCATTGGTGTAATGATCCTTCTATTCATTTTTTAGGTTTGAAGAAATAAAAGTCCAAAAGTAAGTGAATAAAATCATGTTTATGCTGAGGAAAAGGACACAGCAGTGAATCAAAGCCAGCTTTGGGCAGTTTTTTAAGACTGTTAGAATTATTTAGGTATCTCATTTACATACTAATTGATATTCATTTAAGTTATCTGAGATACACAGGACCAAACACAACACATTTTGCTGAAATATTGCTCTGCTCTGAAAAGCTACTACACACTGAAATTGTAGAGAGGTTCTTATTGGCATGGATTTTGGTCTTGTCTTGATACTGGTTGGTATGTGACAGTACTGGTTGGTATGTGCTGTGGTTATGGAATTTGTTTGGTATGGATCTTGGTACTGGTTGTTATGGGCTGTGGTGTTAGTATTGATTGGTATGGGTCTTGGTTATGTCTTGGTCGGTATGGGTCTTATCTTAGTATTGGTTGGTAGGGGTCTTGGTCATAATGGGTCTTGGTCTTGTCTTAGTATTGGTTGGTATGGGCTGTGGTCTTGGTATTGGTTGCTGTGGGTCTTGGTTGTACACTGGAGAAAACTTTTAGGACCATCTTCCCTGAGACACTTGGCTCTGAAAAGCTACTACACTCAGAAGGAGAAGAGATGACTCTCAACACTCAGGTTCCACCGTCCATCTTTTTCTGTAAAAACTCATGCAGCTAGTAAAGGGTTTGTTCTTCTTCAGTTTCATGAGAATGTTCCAGGTGATAAAAGACACCTCTCCAAATAAGGCCATTAATAACCCAGCAGTCTGCTTACCATATGTCAGAGGTGTACACTCAAAGAATACAAACACTACACTGACTTTCAGAACTGGACACCGAACACCACAAATACTAGGATGTGTGTGTGTGTGTGTGTGCACACTCTCTACGTTCTCCCTGATTGGACCAGTGATTAGATGGATCACTGATACTAAAACATCGAAGCAAACACTATAAACAACAAAACGATCCTATTAGGCAGTAACACATTGTAGAGCACCGAGATGCAGATTTACACTCAGTGCTCACAGACGTGAGTGTAAGAGGTTATAATATATTGCTTGGTAGTGTAAATGAGACACAACACATAGTGCTAATTAATGAGGGAATTTTAATTGGAGATTGAGTAGTAAAGCTACTATATCTCAGCCTGTAGACTCCCAGTGTAACAGCTCGAAACACACAAGCAGCATGAAGCAGACTTCACACACACAACAATCAATGCAGTGGCACTCACACCTCCCATGTGCTGTATGAGTGTGAGAAAATGTGCTTGTGCTGTGACTGCAAAAGATGTGCGCGACAGACTGTGTGCCTGTGTTGAGTGACAAAGAATGAGTGTCAGAGAATGAGAGCAAGCAGAAAGTGTAGCAAGAGAGTGGGTATGTGGGCGTGGGTATGTGTGTGCGACGATGACCGTCTCTCGTGTGATCTTCAATGCATGAAAAAGGAAGCATGTACCTGCATGCAAATTTGCCTGTGATATATTCTTCCACTATGAGCACAGGAAACTGCAAACAGCCTGAAGACTCAAGGACTCTTATCAAACCCTCTCCACTAAACCATACACACACACACACACACACACACACACGCCTGTAAACTAGCAGTAATTCTGCCATTTCTGTCCACGATTCATTCACCTCAAAGACCTATTTGTAAAGTCACATTTATTTTGCGCTTACAGAAGTTTAGTGCAGCATTTGCACTCAGGCAACCATTAGATATAACATTTACTCCCCTCTTATTCACTGTACCCAGTGACCATACAAGTTGTTCCATGTGACCGAGTTTACCATCAGTCTACCAAAGAAAATAGCAGAACCTTACTTTCTGTAATGTTGAAAATTAACTGGCAAAAGTAACTGCTTGGTCCTGGTGAGGGTTGTGGTGTGATCTGGGAATACACTCTGGATGAGACACCAGTCCATCGCATGACGTTATGGGCACACACATACACACTCATTCTCTACCTACAGACAATTTAGAGCTGCCACTTCACCGACGTGCACGTTTTTACAGAGGTAGGAGGAAACCGGAGAACCCTGAGCAAACCCATGTGGAGATGCACAGAAACTAATATATGTCTCAGCAGTGATGCAATC
Organism: Ameiurus melas; assembly: GCA_012411365.1. NCBI lineage: Eukaryota > Metazoa > Chordata > Actinopteri > Siluriformes > Ictaluridae > Ameiurus > Ameiurus melas. The sequence continues at coordinate 21,066,482 of CM022764.1, read as the reverse complement.
ATGAATCACAGAGGACAACAAACATTGCCATGGCAAATTATCTAACCAGTCATCAATATTTCTCTGTTAGCTTTAAATGCTGGGAGCAAAACTGAACTCATGGTACCTTAACATGACTCACGTTTTACAGGTGCTGGTCATAAAATTAGAATATCATCAAAAAGTTGATTTATTTCAGTAATTCCATTCAAAAAGTGAAACTAGTATAATGTATACATTCATTACACACAGACTGATATATTTCAAGTGTTCATTCCTTTTAATTTTGATGATTATAACTGACAACTAATGAAAACCCCAAAATCAGTATCTCAGAAAATTTGAATATTTTGAAAAGGTTCAATATTGAAGACACCTGGTGCCACACTCTAATCAGCTAATTAACTCAAAACACCTGCAAAGGCCTTTAAATGGTCTCTCAGTCTAGTTCTGTAGGCTACACAATCGTGGGGAAGACTGCTGACTTGACAGCTGTCCAAAAGATGACTATTGACACCTTGCACAAGGAGGGCAAGACACAAAAGGTCATTGCTAAAGAGCCTGGCTGTTCACAGAGCTCTGTGTCCAAGCACATTAATAGAGAGGCGAAGGGAAGGAAAAGATGTGGTAGAAAAAAGTGTACAAGCAATAGGGATAACCGCACCCTGGAGAGGACTGTGAAACAAAACCCATTCAAAAATGTGGGGGAGATTCACAAAGAGTGGACTGCAGCTGGAGTCAGTGCTTCAAGAATCACCACGCACAGACGTATGCAAGACATAGGTTTCAGCTGTCGCATTCCTTGTGTCAAGCCACTCTTGTCACAGTGTCAGAAGCATCTAAAGGACTGGACCGCTGCTGAGTGGTCCAAAGTTATGTTCTCTGATGAAAGTAAATTTTGCATTTCCTTTGGAAATCAAGGTCCCAGAGGCTGGAGGAAGAGAGGAGAGGCACAGAATCCATGTTGCTTGAAGTCCAGTGTAAAGTTTCCACGGTCAGTGATGGTTTGGGGTGCTATGTCATCTGCTGGTGTTGGTCCACTGTGTTTTCTAAGGTCCAAGGTCAACACAGCCGTCTACCAGGAAGTTTTAGAGCACTTAATACTTCCTGCTGCTGACCAACTTTATGGAGATGCAGATTTCATTTTCCTACAGGACTTGGCACCTGCACACAGTGCCAAAGCTACCAGTACCTGGTTTAAGGATCATGGTATCCCTGTTCTTAATTGGTCAGCAAACTCGCCTGACCTTAACCCTATAGAAAATCTATGGGGTATTGTGAAGAAGAAGATGCGATACACCAGACCGAACAATGTAGAAGAGCTGAAGGCCACTATCAGAGCTACCTGGGCCGTCATAACACCTGAGCAATGCCACAGACTGATCGATTCCATGCCACGCCGCATTGCTGCAGTAATTCAGGCAAAAGGAGCCCCAACCCCAAGTATTGAGTGCTGTATATGCTCATACTTTTCATGTTCACACTTTTCAGTTGGCCAACATTTCTAAAAATCCTTTTTTTGTATTGGTCTTAAGTAATATTCAAATTTTCTGAGATACTGATTTTGGGGTTTTCAGTAGTTGTCCGTTACAATCATCAAAATTAAAAGGAATGAACACTTGAAATATATCAGTCTGTGTGTAATGAATGTATACATTATACTAGTTTCACTTTTTGAATGGAATTACTGAAATAAATCAACTTTTTGATGATATTTTAATTTTATGACCAGCACCTGTATAGTAATAGCAATTATTTTCGCTTCGGATATACAAACATGCTAGTATGATGGAAATTCAGTAAGAAATAAAGTAAAAAATGTAAAAGATATACATTACATGGCCAAACAGTTGTGGACACCTGGGAGCTTTCCCCAAACTGTTGCAACAAAGTTGCAACAAAAGCACACATTTGTCTAGGGCAGTTTTGTCTAGGGCACATTTTGTCTAGTGTCCAATATTATCTGCAAAGGGTTGGTGTGGGTGCAGGAAATTGGACTCTCCTGGTCTAGGATGTCTATGTATACTGTAGCATTGAGATTTCCCTTCACTGGAATTAAGAGGCCCAAACATGTTCCAGCATGACAGTGCCCCTGTTCACAAAGCAAGCTCTGTGAAGACCTGGTTTACGAAGGTTGGTGTGAAAGAGCTTGAGTGGTCTGCACAGAGCCCTGTGGGATGAACTGAAACGCCTTTGGGATGAACTGGAACACCAACTGCTCCACAGGCCTCCTTGCCCGACATCGGTACCTGACCTCACTAATGCGCTTGTAGCTATATGAGCAAATCCACACAGCCAATACTTCAACACAATGAATGCTTCATGTGGTTTCCCCAAATTCAACTGAAAATGCAACTTATAATGATTTCTCCAGTCTCAAAATTAATTCAATCACCTGAATAGAATCCCTCACCACAGCACAAATATGCAAAACAGGACAGGTGTTGTCTCAAACACACCTGATGCATCTAATCAAGGGCTTCATTATTTGCACCAGGTGTGCTTGAGCTGGAACACATGAAATACCAGAGCTGGCTAGGGGCAGAAATATATTAAATATCTGGACAGGGCAGAAAAAGGAAGCTGTCAACGGCTGCAAGCAGATTTCTGAGAAGGCAGATTGTGAAAAACCCTCGAGTGACTGCAAAAGACCTGCAGCAAGACTTGGTGGGTTGCCACTGAGGTTTCACTGAGTACAGTAAGGCGTGTACAAAACACAGAAGGTTTCCATGCCAGAACTCCAAGACGTTCACAACTACTGACCCAAAAGCACAAGAGAAATCGTCTAAAAATCATATAAATAAGCCACAGAAGTTTTGGGATTCTGTTCTGTGGAGCGATGAAACAAAACTTTTCAGCATGATGGATCAGCGGTATGTCAGTTGGAAGAGGAATGAAGACAGAACACTCTGTCCACAGTCAAGCATGGTGGTGGCTCGGTGATGCTCTGGGGCTGCTTTGCATCCTCTGGCCCCGGAAACCTGCAGTGTGTGGAAGGCAAGATGGATTCACTGAAGTATCATGAAATCATGCCGACTGTGAGGAAGCTAGAGCTTGGGCATCACTAGACATTCCAACAGGACAATGATTCCAAGCATACCTCAAATTCCACCAAGGCTTGGTTGCAGAAGAAGTCCTGGAAGATTCTACAGGGCCATCACAGTCACCTGACTTGAACCCCATAGAAAATCTGTGGTGGGATTTGAAGAAGGTGGTTGCAGCACACAAACCTGAGAATATTACTGAACTGCAGGCCACTGCTCATGAGGAATCGGCTAAGATTCCTCAGGAACGCTGCCAGAAGTGCTGCATCTCATTTGCAGCAGGTCATAACAGCAAAAGTGTACTGTACTAAGCACGAAAGATGCTTGACATGAAGGAGTTGAATAATTCTGAAACTGGAGAAATAATTATAAGTTACATTTTCAGTTGAATTTGGGCAAACCACTTGAAGCAGTCATTGTGTTGAACTATTTCAATTGCTTTTGTTTGGTTTGTTCAGCACAAACAGCTGAAAGTCTGTAAACTTCGACAATAAACCTGATTTGCAAAAGGGGTTGAATCATTTTGATTGCAACCATATATGGTTATGATGGCCAGGTGTCCACACTTTTGTCCATACAGTGTACATATCCCAAAGAATTATGAGCGAGAATAATTCCAAACTCAATTCTAAGCCAATAAAAGCGTGATTTCTATTTAATCCAGAATCATGCAGCTCTACTTTCTAGCCCCTACAAGCCACATGACTTTAGCCAACAGCAAATCCCCTAATCAGCCCGAGTGTGAGTACAGTCCTTACCCAGATCCAGGATAATGAGCTGGGCGCTGGCCTGGGTATTGCCGACCTCGTTCTCAGCCACACACTGATAAAAACCTTCATCAGACTTCACCAATCCCAGCACCTGCAAATCATGCTGATTCTAGGAAAGACACAGAAAAACATGTCTGACAGAAAAACAGGAAGCTGCCTTTCTGAGGGGAATTTGAATGTCGAAGTCAAGGTCATGCAGCTGAAAATTTAGCAAAAAAAGCGCAGATGTTATGACAAGGACACTCTCAGACACAAACTAATCAAGCGAATTTTAAGACGGTAGCATGGGCTGGAAAACATTACGTGACAGAACCCAGTTCAGCGTTTCTGCACAAAAAAAGAAATCCAAATCAATCCTAATGCAAACGCCGACACTCAACAATCCAGAAAGCAACAATGGACTCTAGCGATGGACTTAGATTTATCAGAAGACATTTCCACATACCACTATTTTAAAGTAGTCACTGGGGATGACAGCGTCTCCGTTCTTCACCCACTTCACTGTCGGAGCTGGGGAGCCCATGACATCGCACTCAAAGATAATATCCATGGCCTCGTGAGCGTACATGTTCGAGGGTTTCTTTAGGAACCGAGGGGGAACTGGAAGATGGAGGGAAATGCAGGGGGAAAATGAATATAAATCAATACAAATACATAAAGGTGATAGCGAGGCATTTCAGTGCAATAAAAGGAAAGAGATCACTAACAGTTGAAACTATTTCTTAGGTTTACTTAGCTAGAAAGTAAAAAAATTAATAAAAATAAAAAATATAGAATCTCTATAGAAGCTCTCGTCACTGCTACTCAGAGTAGCAGTAATATATTGAGTGTTGATTTTATAAACGACGGATCTGAAATGAATCCTCTTGCGTCGACCTTTGCCTGATAGTTTGTGAAATATGTGAATATGAGCACTCGGATACCTTGAAAGGACCGCCAGTGTGCAGAAGTGCTTCACAATGAGAAATGACACAATGTAATATTTGTTCGTAGTGGAGCTGCAGGGAGGTGAGGTATATAGAGTCACTTCGATCTTTAAGTGTGTTTCACTGCGGAGAAGTGGCAGTGCCAAGCTGCTCCTCGGAAAACATCCAAACACAGCTCGGTGTTAAGCCTTGACTCAACACGCGCCATCGTCCATGTCTAGTGGCAGATTCTGAAAACCCATATTAACATGGACTAAGGGTATTTAATTCTCCCTCTGATCTGGCAAATTAGTCAATTAAACGGGAAAAACCACATTCATATGAATGGTGGTTTGGAAATGACCTCCTCTGACTTATGCTAATAAGTCATCCTAGGATTAGTGCACAGAGAAGTTGTCAGAAACCTAAAATGCTGCAGAGTAAAATAATAATAATTAAAAAAAAAACATTTAAATAAAAAGATTTACTTGCTTACATTAAGTAGAGCTAAAAATACTGAACGCTTTCCAATGAATAATACATGTAGTACTCAAGTGTATGAGCAGCTTGTGGAACATAATGCCCGTAAATAGTGTGGAAAGCAAATAATATAACGCTCATATAAACTAAACAATGCGACACAATACACTGTTGTTAATGGAAGAACCAGAGATCTGGATGCTGTCTCCAAGTCTCTAAATAATTAAGAGCTCCTTAATTATTTGTATAATAACAAAAACATTATGACGGTTATGGCCTCTGTGTTACACTTATACGTTAGAGCAGGGCTGTATTTAGTTGATTTAATTTGGTGGACTAGTTCAACAAAACAGACTTCAAAAAAAAAAACCATAATGAACTTTCTTTTACTTTCAAACTATCCGTCGTTACCCAGATGAGGACGGGTTCCCTTCTTCCTCATATAATCTTAGGGAGTTTTTACTCGCTCAACAGGGATAAATTCACACATTTAAAATCTGTATCCGGTGTTTATATGCTTCTGTAAAGCTGCTTTGAGACAATGTCCATTGTTAAAAGCGCTATACAGATCAAATTGAATTTAATTCATTTACAAGAAAACACATCGAAATAAAATTTCCTTTAACATCCTATGAGCACAATCCAGACAGAATCCAGAGAGAACAGTGACTGTGTAATGTGGTGTATATTTCCCTCAATTAATGAATATAATCACGTGATTATTCAAAAATAGACACACACATTCCCCCCAGGTGTGTCTGCCTATCACCCCAAACATCTACCTTGGGCAGGGCTTTTTGTGATTGAGGCAGAAAACAAAAGCCTTTCACTCAGCACTCAGATCACATTTGCTGTCTCTCCTGGGCGCTCAGAGACAAACAGATCCACCTGTACCGTCAGAATGGAATGAGTAAAAAAAAAGAATAAATCTCCCGGAAATATAAAAGCGCAGGAAAATATCACCAGACGCAAGTCCCGGGAGACCTACATCCTATTTTTGAAGGTGTCAGCAATAGAGGTCGCAGTAAAGGTGAAAAACATCCACACCTACAGTCATGGAGGTGACAGATGAGCTCAAACGGCCTACACACACACACACACACACACACACACACACACACACGCCTACAGTCAGGGAAGTGACAGATGAGCTCCAACGGTCAGCACACACACACGAGGACAAAGTCAATTACTAGTCCATGTTTTTTTTTTTCCATTTCTGATTCAGGCACATAAAACCTGTCGCCATCTCGATTGCATTAAGAGGGAAATATAAAGAATATAAAGAAGAGTCATAAACTGTCATCAGTAAACTTTTATAATTCTGAGTCCTGCAATTAAACTTTTATTGTATAAGTAGGTGAACAGGTGAAGATGTGGTGAAGATGTGGATCAAAGCGAAAGCCAGTCCAATTCAAAGGGACCAAAACACACTCTCTCATATACTGTATGCCTCCTCCCACACTTTATTCTCTAAAACATATAATCTGACTGGCTTACGTTTCCTGAGAACAGAACATGTGCTTCTATTAAAATCCGCAGAATGCGTATGAAACATGACATGCATGCTATTAAATCCTCCCATCCACTTAAATATGAACAAAATGCAAATAGAAGAGTTCTCAACATATTTTTTTTATTTGGGATAATCATTAATACTGGGATTAAAATGTAAATAAAAATGCTTAAAGGCCCTTGTAAATAAAAAGGAAGCACAAAAGTGTTTCTTGTATCCATTACACTCTTATTTACAACTGTACATACACACACATACAAACATCTGGAATCTGGAAGCTCTGTGAGGATATGAATTATTGTTTTTTCTATTTTATCATAAATATTGCTGACGCAATAACTGGGATAAAAAAAATACTCAGATTATCAGTCATAACATTAAAACCACCTGCCTAATATTGTGTATGTCCCCTTTGTGCCACCAAAACAGCTCTGACCTGTCGAGGCATGGACTCCACGAGACCTCTGAAGGTGTGATGTGGTATCTGGCACCGAGACGTTAGCAGCAGATCCTTTAAGCCCTGTAAATTGCGAGGTGGAGCCTCAATGGATCGCACTTGTTTGTCCAGAACATCCTACAGATGCTTGGTCAGACTGAGGTCTGTGTAATTTGGAGGCCGAGTCAACACCCTGAACTCTTTGTCATGTTCCTCAAACCGTTCCTGAACATTTATGCAGTGTTGCAGGGCGCATTATACTGCTGAAAGAGGCCACTGCCATTAGGGAATATTATTGCCATGAAGTGGGGTACTTGATCTGGAACAATGTTAAGGAAGGTGGTATATGTCAAAGTAACTTCCACAGCAGAACATTGCCCAGAGCATCACACTTCCACAACCGGCTTGCCTTCTTCCCATAGTACATCCTGGTGCCATCTGTTCCCCAGGTCACACAGACCTGGTCATCCAGATGATGTAAAAGAAAATGTGATTAATCAGACCAAGCCTCCTTCTTCCATTGCTCCATGGTCCAGCTCTGACACTCATGTGTCCATTGTTGGTGCTTTCAGCAACTGGACATGGGTCTGCAGCTACACAGCCCCATACACAATAAGCTGTGATGCACTGTGTGTTCTGACACCTTTCTATCATAGCCAGCATGAACGTTTTTAGCAATTTGTGATACAAAAATGAAGACTAAACATACTGATACTATGTTTGAGACTTAAAAAAAATAAAATAAATAAATTTGAGACCAGAGACAAAAACAACATCCCACTGGAGTAACAGTAATGGAGCATTCTACACCACACTAACACTCAGACAGGTGCTGGATTAGCTACCCACCTTGCACGTTAAGCTCTGCTTGGGTCTCGATGGTCTCATTGCCGTTGTCTGCCTGGCAGCTGTAAGTACCACCATCGTCCTCAGTCACATTCACAATCTGCAGGCTGCCTCCACCAATCACAGTAAACCTTTCATCACTGTAAGAAAAACAAGGGAGGGGGTAAAATTTCATTAGGCAAAGGTGCATGAACATCCATTCATCTTCAGTAACCACTTTATCCTGGTCAGGGTCATGGCAGAGACAGATCCTGCCCTGGAAACACTGGCCACAAGTAAGGGATACACTGGATATTTCAGCAATTCCTATTTTTTCTCCAAACATAAACTGTACCATATGGTCAAAAGTATGTAGACGTCTAACCATTGAATCCCCATTCCAAAACCATGGGCATTAGTATAGAGTTGGTCACCACTTAATAACCTCCATTCTTATAATAACCTCCATTCTTCTGTGAAGGCTTTCCTAAGATTTTCGACTGTGGTTGTGGTGTTTGTACCAATTCAGCCATTAGATCACAAGAGGTTGGGTACTGATGTCCAACAAGAAGCCCTGGTGCGAAGTTGATGTTCCAGTTCATCCCAAAGGTGTTCAGTGGGGTTAGGGTTAGGGTTAGGGTTCTGAACCTTGGCAAACCACGTGTTTGTGGACCTCACTTTGTGCTCAAGGGAATTGTCATAGATAGATAAATTAAACCAACTTTGCAAATTAAACTATCAAGTATTAGTTAGTTTGAGGTGAGGAAAGCAGGCATGTTGAGGGGAAGAGAGTTCCAGAGGATGAGTAACTCTCTAAAGAAGGCATGACCACTAAAGCTAAAGTGTAGTTTAATTAGAGGAACACTCTAGTCAGAAAGTAAATATGATGATCAGAGAGTTAAACAAAAAGAAGATAGAGAAATACTAAAGATTGAAAGCAAAGAAATGTGAAGGGAATGTATGGTGTCATGAGCAGCCAATGAAGAATGTGAAGTGAAGGTCTATATGATGCTGAGATGAAGTGTTTTACAAGAAGCGAATCAGTAATACTTCTAATCTGAAATTTAAGTGACTCTGAACTGATCCCAAAAGAAAAGTCATATGTAAAGGACTTATGAGTTCTTACTGGTTCCAGTCCAGTTATAAGTCATAATGCTGCTGAACATGAAGTCCACCCTTGTCTTAATTTCCAGCAGAACCAAATGAGTAATACGGCCTGGATGGGAACTGGATGAGATTTGTAGTAAAATGCTATTAGCTTGTCAGGTGCAGTCACTAGTGGGCTTGATGGGAACCCTGGGTTCAACATGCAAGATATTAAAGGAAGTATCTGAATTATAAAAAGCAGTGGACCAAGACCTGATCCTTCATGAACCCCTTATGTATCAAGGGATATTATATCTGTCAGATAAGAAGTGAACTGGGTCACAGTGTAGTGCAGATGATGCTGGTTCTCAGAGACTTTGTAAAAGAATAAGAGTGGCACCCAAAGTTGAAGGCTGTATCAAAACGACTGGCAAATCGTTCAAGGATCGGCTCAGAGCTATAGAGCAGCCTTTAATAAAAAAAAGTAGTCTCCAGTACAATTAGTGCAGTTTTATAAGGAAATGAGCTGTAAGTGCTATTGAGCATCTTACAGAACCAGACACGGTTCTTCAGGAGACCTTGACTGTCGCACTCGTTTCGTATTTTTGTAGAAAAATTTGTGTTTTTTGTCTGAAAAGTGTCTCTTACCACTTAATATACTGCTTACTTTACGGACATACAAACATTTTTCTGCAACATTTAATTTTCTGCTAGAAAACTAATGTTTGGGAATCTAAAACGTTGACTTGATAATGTAGACGTCATAGAATAAAAAATCTATAACAAAGTTTGTACTAAAAAAAGAATAGTGTGCCTAAAAATTGTGCACAGTACTCTCTCTCTCTCTCACTCTCTCTCTCTGTCTCTATATATATCTATACATATATATATATATATATATACACACACACGTAGATAGATAGAGAGAGAGAGAGAACAGACAGAGGTAATAAACTGAGTTTAAAAATTCTGTCTTTTTTCCTACTGTGACTTTAATTACATTCTTCCTTTTACTCATAATGAAAATTTTTAAGCACAGACCAAGTCAGTAAGCCATTATGCACCATCATTATGGTTAGAACACACACACACACACACACACACACACACACACACACACACACACACACACACACACATACATACATACATACATACATACATACATACATACATATATATATATATATATATATATATATATATATATATATATATATATATATATATATATATATATATATATAATTTTTTTTTTTGCAAATTGGACATTCAGTACATTTCTCCATGCACACACATGGGTGGGGTTGATATCAAAACAGGATACAATATTGATTCTGTATCCTGAAGCCTTTCCTTTAAGGACATCACAATAACAAAGCTAACGACCCCCTATGGCTTTGCGTTTGATGTTTGCACACACAATTTACTGCTGAGCAGAAGGCAGTAGTGTGTAGTAAATTTAGAGTGAGAGACAAGACCAAAAAAAAAAAAAACAGGGAAAGGAAGAGAAATGTAGCCAGTCACCAGTGCACAAGTGCAAAGCCAAGACAGTGCACAGGGCCTGTGGGACCCTGATGAATGTGTACACTCAAATCCCATCCTGCTCCAATCTTACCCACTCACAAGAGACTGTGAAGAGCGTCATTCATCTTATTCTTGTTGACTTGGAGAGGCTTTAATTTAATCAGCAGTAGAAACTGATTTGTTCTGCGTATCACTCGTAGGTTTCCTTTGTGAGATAGCACTACTCTCAACCTTTTTTATTATTATTATTATTTTTTTTATAGTTATGGTGTTCTCCAATGTGAATTTCAGCTCACCAGGAAATGAAAGTCAAATGAAAGTACATATACTGTACATTTATAGGCCAGTAAATGTTGTGGACCATAGCCAAAAGTGCACTCCTAAACCCAAAGTTATAGTATATGCTTCACTGAGTAGTGAAAGCACCCGACAGCAGCAACTGTGGGGCCAGTGGTAGTCGTTGTTAAAATCCTGAAAGCACAGTTATTGTAACAATGGTTGATGATTGAAATCCAACTTTAATAGTGAATCCTAAAAGAGCTGCTGAATGAGGTTTATGTTAATTATTGTCCAAGACCAAGCCCTGATTACAACTTGGTGGAGAAGTATTCAGACATTTTATATAAACACACACACACACACACTGTATACATACATAGAGCATACTTACAGTGCCCACCACTAGTATTGGCACCCTTGGTAAATAAGAGCAAAGAAGGCTGTGAAAATGTGTCGTAATTGTTTAACTTTTTGATTTTTTTTTTTTTTTTTTAAATGCAAAGAAATTCTCTGCTCTCATGGATATCACACAATTTCAAACAAAACACAGGTTTACCAAACAATATCTTTGTTAAATACACGAGTGCAACAATTATTGGCACCCCTATGAATTCATATGAAAAATATATTTGAAGTATGTGTATATATATATACACGATTTACTGTATATGTAAATGGTCTGCACTTGTATATCGTGTCTCATTCACCCATTCATGGTAGCAGAGCGGCCATGCAAGATGATAACTTGCCATTGTGAGCAACGTGGGCTTCAGTGTCTTGCCGAAAGACACTTCGGCATGTGGAGTCATGTGGGCCGGGAATCGAACCGCCAACCCTACGGTTAGAGGACAACCCGCTCTACTAACTGAGCCACAGCCGCCTCATATGTAGAGGTTACAAAAAAAATTCCAGATAGAATTGCTGTTAAAAATATTTTCATACAAATTGAACCTGGTGTCATTTTAAAAGTTGCCATTGGTTAGGAATATTTCACACAACAAGTACCAATCACGGTGACAAAGTCTCAGGGACAACAACATTAGCACACCACTTTGAATGGAAAAAGCTACAGAACCTTAGCAAATGCCTTAAACATATCCGTATAACTGGTTAATATGCAGGTGGAAAGTTCATGGAACCACAACCTAATTGTCCCTGGCCAGGTACGCCACGCAAGATTTCACAACGCGCTCTCAGACCAATGATACAGGATGGTAAGAGTGAAGCCAACAGTCAGTTGAAAAGAGTTGCAGGAGGACATCAAAGCAGCAGAAACGCCATACTCACACTAAAGTACAGACGTGGGACATTTTGATATGCGGTTGCTTGTAAGCAAATTGTACTGGGACATTACACATCATCAAAGTGCACATGAATGAGCGATCTACTGGGACAAATGTATTACAGGAGAATTTAATCTGATCAGGCAAGAAACTGAATCTGGGTTGGTGATGCACGTTTAAACACAAAAATGACCCGAAACATACAGCCATAATAACTCAACAAGGTCTGGCATGGCCTAGCCCATCTTCTGACTTGAATCCTATTCAAAATGTATGGAGGATTTTGAAACTGCGAGCCCATCAGAGGAAAATTGTAACCTTGGAGAATTCAAAACGATTTGCTAAGAGGAATGAACCAAATGCTGCAATACATTAATTACTTCTTAGCATAGACACCTCGAAGCTCAAACAACCATAAGAAGACATATCCTGTATGTATTCCCCTCGCTGTATAAAGAGCCTGTAGACTTAGCCCGATGCAAAAGGCACACATTACATCCAAGATTAGAAGAGCACCATGCACCTCACACAACTACGGTGTATAAATGTTCTGAAGAACACCCAAAAGACTGGAGAAAGAAAAGAAGCCACGGGGAAAGGAGTATAATTAAAATATAAATGAGTGGTAGAACAGCTGCACTGTATAAAGCTGTGGTTAATTGCTTTTGAGGGTTGGGGCAGACAGAGATTTGTGATGTCTGACGGCCTGGAAGAGACGGCTGAAGGTGACACAGCACAAAGCATTATTCAATACAATCAGATGGTTTTTCCTCAGGATGAGAAATTTTGCTTCGTCAACCTGACTGGAGCTGTCAAGTTATGTTTGCTTGTGCAATAAAGGTTAGTGTGGTGTGCACCTTTGGGGGTTGGTTGGTATTTTGACAGATCATCTTTATCGTTATGATTCTAAGATTACAATGTCCCCATCCAGAGAGTACAGTGATCAATTTGATGAGGATGAAATGATGTACACCAATCACTCAGTGTCCACTTTAATAGGATCCCCTGTACACCTGCTCATTCATTCAAAAGCAAGAAATGTGGTCTCAGTGATTTTGATTTTCAGTTGCATAGTTGTTGGTGCCAAATGGGGTGGTTTGTGTATTTCAGAAAGTGGGATCTACTGGGATTTCAGAAGGTGCTAATCTACTGGGATTTCAGAAAGTGCTAATCTAATAAGATTTCAGAAAGTGTTAATCTACTAAGATTTCAGAAAGTGCTAATATACTGGGTTTTCAGAAAGTGCTAATATACTGGGTTTTCAGAAAGTGCTAATCTACTGGGATTTCAGAAAGTGCTAATCTACTAAGATTTCAGAAAGTGCTAATCTACTTATTAGAAGCGCTAATCTATTGGGATTTCAGAAAGTTCTAATCTACTGGGATTTCAGAAAGTGCTAATCTAAGATTTCAGAAAGGGCTAATCTACTGGGATTTCACAAGGTGCTAATCTATTAGCACACAACAGTCTCTAGAGTTTACACAGAATGGTGTGAAAAACAAACAAACAAAAAACATCCTGTGAGAGGCAGTTCTGAGGGTGGAAATGCCTTGTGGATGAGAGGTGAAAAGCTCGTTTGAGTGGAGTTGACTAACCACTCTTTATGACCACGATGAGCAGAAAAGCATTCCAGAACACACAACAGTAGAAGACCACATTGGGTTTCACTCCTAGTAGCCAAGAACAGGAATCTGATGCGACAGTGTGTACAGGCTCACCGAAACTGGACAACTGAAGATTGGAAAAACATCACCTGGTCAACATTCCCCATTCTGAAATTTGCTGAAGCTCTTGACCTGTACATGTATGATTTTTTTTGCATTGCATTGCACTAATTGGCTGGTTTGGATAATCGCATGAGTAAGAAGGTGTACAGGTAAAGGTAATAAAGTGGCCTGTGAGTATATACAGTACAATATATACAGCATAATATATACACACACACATTATATATATATATGTGTATATACATGTATATGTGTGCGTGTATATATATATATATACATACATACATATATATATATACACATACATACATATACATACATTATATATACACATACATACATATACATACATTATATATACACATACATACATATACATACATTATATATATATATATATATATATATATATATATATATATATATATATATATATATATATATATATATATATATTTATTTTATTTCACCATCTCAGGACGATACACACTCCAGTTTGTCTTAAGAGAGATGACATATGGAAGTTATGAGCATAATTTGTCTTAAATCCATTACAGCAGTGCCTACATTTACTACTCCCCAAATGCCAATCATTACAATCAGAAGAAAACAAACAAGCTGCTCAGTTCAGTTAGCAGATCACATCCCACTGACACTATCGATCCATGTGGCTTAAGAGCAGATGGGGTAAAAAGCACTCAAACTCACTGAAGTGATGCAGTTATGTGGTCACACTAACTGCTTGCTTATGCTTGGCATGTCAGGGATGACCACTATGGTTAAGAAGAAAAGAAAAAAAAAGTCATTTTGGACTGTTCAGATTAGTTTGTTTATCCAGATCACTTTGTCTGAGATAAATCTTGAGATAAGCGCGAATGGGGCAGAGTGCTTCGGCTGGCAGAGCAATAAAGCATGACCGTGTTCATGGGGCAGAGCCAGGAGCTTACCTTAAGCTTCAATCAACCACTGAAGGCAGGCAGAGTTTCTCAAACTTCAACAAGGTTACAAGGCACAGACACAAACTGCTTTTTCTGTTAGTGGAGAGGCACCTGTGTTTCGACTGCAAATAGCCTGGCATGATTGCACACATCAAATGTTTTCAGCTACCAGATAACTAAACAGTATAGAACACATGCAATTGATATAAAAGAATGTACCACTGGAGTATTTATTTTCAGTGAAAATATGTGTGGTAATGCATGCATTCTTTTGCAGGTTACGTAGTTTGTTCGTTCATTCATTTGTTCGTTGGTGGATCTGAAGCCTATGCCGAGAACATGTTGGGAACACAGCCTGGATGAGTGCACTATGCAGACTCTCATTCACATCTAGGGGCAGTTTAGAGTCATCAAACCACCTACATGCATGTTATTGGGAACTGGTAGAAAAATAGAGAACCCAAAATACAGACAAACAAGGTGAGAGAAAATTAAACTAGGGACCCTGAAGCGTTGAGGAGGCAACACTACAGAGTGCGTGACCATGCCATCATGCTATCATGTTGCCACCATGTTGCAGTCACGGAAATGACCGGAAAGTCAATGAAACGCCACAATATTTGCAGGAGATTTAATACTTTTATACATTTTTTTAATGCAGATTTTCTGCAGATTTGGGCCAAGAGGCATCATGTGACATCACCAACGCTACCTTTGCTTCATGTGTGTCGAATATGAGTACAGCTAAAAGGTCTCATTCACCAACAAACATCACCGCAAACAATTTCATGAGTAGTTTTTTTCGCCAAATAAAGCACAAAAAAACTGCAAATCGAAACAAGCCGCAGCAAAATCAAGCATTCTGGGCTGCAACAGTCACAATTAAAACTCTGCCGAATCCTGCATGGACTATGTTATGTAGTTTGTGTGGCCTTATCATGCTCAATTCAGGAAGTAAATTCAGGAACACTGGTGACCAATCTAAAATGGTGAAAATTCACTGAACACAAGGTAAGTACTGGACTGACCAGCATGGAGCAATGCTGCCTGTACGATCAGGAAACAAGTTTGATTTGTCCAATCAGGACAGTCAGCCACGCCCTACCTAGCTTGCTAGAGAACAAATTCATTTGTACCTTTTCATCTGACTTATTTGCATCATCTCATTCATTTGTGCATTTTTAAGATTTTTCAATATTAGAATCTTTTGTAAAAATCTAAAAGCGTAAACCATTTTCCACTTTTTTTTTGGGGGAAATCTCCCTATACTGTTGAACGCATCGGACGTATCAATGGTTACAGTTTTTATTTTGGGCAGATCATCAGTTTCAAATCGTACCCCACTTGCACACTGAAGTGTAGCCGGTTCGTTCCCCCCGGTGGTGTAGAGGCCACGCCGGCGTCCACAGTTTGCCTATTGTGCAAAAATAGCTTTCATATGAAGAAAATACTGACGGTGTCAACGAAAGCTTGCATGCCATCTTTCAAAGTAATCAGTTACCCATGAGTTATGACATTCGAGCAGTCGATAACTGAACAGGTGTCAGACGTGTCGCCTCAGCACTTGTTTACAGTCTGCCGGAAATCGTGTTCCAACAACGCAACAATAAAAAATACAGCTGGTGGGTAGAAACAACAGTTATATCATAGTTTATTTAGTAAAATGAAACATTTTTAAACCATGATCTATTTTGAAACACATCTGTCTTTTCATTTCTGAGTAGTCATCGGTGTGCAGTGCTTATATTTTGGAACAGTAAGACTTAAATTGAATTAGTATATAAAACAGGAATCCACCTTGGCCTCTAACAAATGCAAGATATAATGTAATATAGTGTAACGTGTAATATAGTGTGTGTGTGTGTGTGTGTGTGTGTGTTTTCACTTCATCACAATGTCATCCCCCTATTCACGCTCTGCTGCACCGTTTCCGAACTAGACTCAGCTCAACTCCGCCGAGGCTGCATCGTTTAGTCTCTTCACTGCCACTTCTTTCAAAGCGTCACTGTTTTTTATATCGGCTCTCCCCTCTCCTCGTTCACACACTACCCTTGCCAGTGACATAGCCATTCGAGCAAGACACACAGTTTATACAGCAAGGGGAGTTAGACGAGTATACAGTCATGGATGAAATTATTGGCACCCCTGGAACTTTTCATGAAAATGCACCATTTCTGCCAGAAAAGTGTTGCAATGACAAATGTTTTGGTATACACGTTTATTACCTTTAAGTGCATTGGAACAGCACAAAAAAAGCAGAAGAAAAAAGGCAAATTTGACATCATTTTACACAAAACTCAAATATTAGGTCGGACAAAATTGTTGGCACCCTCAACTTAATATTTGGTTGCACACCCTTTGGAGAAAATAACTGAAACCAGTCGCTTCCTATAACCATCAACAAGCTTCCTACACCTCTCAACTGGAATTCTGGACCACTCTTCTTTTGAAAACTGCTCCAGGTCTCTCAGATTTGAAGGGTTCCTTCTCGCAACAGCAATTTTGAGATCTCTCCATAGGTGTTCTATGGGATTTAGATCCGGACTCGTTGATGGCCGCTTCAGAATTCTCCAGCGCTTTGTCTCCATCCATTTCTGGGTGCTTTTTGAGGTTTGTTGCGGGTCATTGTCCTGCTGAAACACCCATGACCTCTGACGCAGACCCAGCTTTCTGACACTAGGTCCTACATTATGGGCCAAAATCTTTTGATAGTCTCCAGATTTCATGATTCTTTGCACACAGTCAATGCACCCAATGCCAGAGGCAGCAAAACAACCCCAAAACATCCTTGAACCTCCACCATGTTTGACTGTAGGTACTGTGTTCTTTTCTTTGTAGGCCTCTTTCCATTTTCTGTAAACAGTAGAATGCCAAAAAGCTCTACCTTAGTCTCATCTGTCCACAAAACGTTCTCCTAGAAGGATTGAGGCTTACTCAGGTACATTTTTGCAAACTGCAGTCTGGCTTTTTTTATGCCTCTGTGTCAGAAGTGGGGTTCTCCTCGGTCTCCTGGCATAGCGCTTCTTCTCATTGAGATGATGACGTATGGTTCGAGCTGAAACTGAAGCACCCCGAGTCTGCAGGACAGCCTGAATTTGTGTGGAGGTTGACTGAGGTTGTTTATCCACTATTCAAACTATCCTGCGTTGCATTCT
Source organism: Ameiurus melas (assembly GCA_012411365.1). Lineage (NCBI taxonomy): Eukaryota > Metazoa > Chordata > Actinopteri > Siluriformes > Ictaluridae > Ameiurus > Ameiurus melas. Next base: position 21,048,532 of record CM022764.1, on the reverse strand, counting down.
TTCATCAATTTTTCTCTTCCAGGGAGATTTGCCACAGTTCCATGAGTTATAAACTTCTTGATTATATTGCGCACAGTGGACAAAGGAACTTTAAGATCTCTGGAGATTGACTTGTAACCTTGAGATTGTTGATATCTTTCCACAATTTTGCTTCTTAAGTCCTCAGACAATTCTCGGCTCTTCTTTCTCTTCTCCATGCTTGGTGTGACACACACAGGCACATGACACAAAGGTTGAGCCAACTTTTATACACTCTAACTGGTTTCAGTTTTGATTTCTATATTGCCAGCACCTGTTACTTGCCACAGGTGAGTTTAAATGAACATCACATGCTTAAAATTTAATTATTTACCCACAGTTTTAATAGAGTGCCAATGATTTTGTCCAGTCCATTTTGGGAGTTTTGTGTAAAATGATGTCAAATTTGCCTTTTTTCTTCTCCTTTTTTGTGCTGTTCCAATGCACTTAAAGGTAATAAACATGTGTATACCAAAACATTTGTCATTGCAACACTTTTCTGGGAGAAATGGTGCATTTTCATGAAAAGTTCCAGGGGTACCAATAATTTCATCCATGACTGTACATCTGAACTGTTTGAGGTTTTCCTTTATATCTGACCAGTGATCGGTTTCTATTAGCCTAGGCAGTGGATAAAAGTGAATTAAGGAAGCCGGCTCGTTTTCTTTTCAGACACAGGAGCTTCGATAGCCAGACGCTGAGTTTCAAAATGACTGGCAGTACAAAAAGTACAAAAAAATCATGGGTAAGTGACATGACTAAAATATATTACAATATATGAAGACATTTCGACACAGTATATGCATCTACTGGTGGACAAGGTAGTTGCCTGGCAGTCCAGTAGGTTTACCCATCAGAAAAAGGGGGGAAAAACACAAACTTTTTTATTGACAAAACAAATGTGTTCATGTGGTGTATGTAAACACAAGGCGCTTCACTGTACCTTGATGCTACTCGATCTGAATCTCATCGTCTGCTGCACAACACACAACATTTTTTAACTTGGCGAATTAAATAATGCCACTTCGCACCTGTACTGTTTCGCATGCGCCTTGTGTGGATTATTTCACTTTTTGGTTCTTCAACGTTTTCAGTTTTGGACACTTTTGTGTTTTGTTTTTTTCTCGCTGCTTGCTGGGCTGTCAACCTCTCCCTGTTCTGTCCACCTGTTCTGTCCAACACTTTCAGCTCGGCCGGAGAGGGAGTTAAAGCTCTCTGCATCAGTTGTGCTGTTGGGATGAGGACTGCATCCTCTTGGTAAGCTGTATATTGGTAATGTGATAGTTAGGGTCTGGTTAACGTGGTATCGCTGGTGGTCCGGATCATATCTGTCAGCACATATCTTATATATATGTAAATGTGCACTTATATAGCGCTTTTATCCAGCGCCTTTACACTGTGTCTCATTCACCCATTCACAGCAGAGCTGCCATGCAAGGTGCTAACTTGCTATTGGGAGCAACTTGGGGTTCAGTGTCTTGCCCAAGGACACTTCAGCATATGGAGTCATCCGGGCCGGGAATCGAACCGCCAACCCTACGATTAGTGGACAACCCACTCTACCAACTGCGCCACAGCCATATACATATACATATATATGCCTCGGGCAGTTGCTCCCCTTCTACATCATACTTTGGTAATAAAACTGAAATGGAGATTGGATACTCACCATTCCAACACAGGGCTTTAAAGTGCCATCCACGTCTTGATTCTGAGACATATGAGTACTGTTGGACGCTTGGAATTACTCGTCGTCCACAATATACACATCACTCATAAAGAGTATTCCGGAACACTCACTGCTCGATACCTGGTACTATCCCATGCATCTGGTCTAACAACAGGACACAGCCTCAGTCGAACTCACCATACACCTGAGCCCCGGGCCTTAAAAGTCATTGGTAGACGGCTCGAACGGTTTTATAGTAAAACTGTTCTTACTGTTTACCATCTAGCTCTCATTGATCACCTCAACACATACAAAACTGCTCTGAACTCTGTGTGGTCTAACTATGTTTCCACAATGATCAATAAAGCAAGCAATACGCCAAAGGTTTTGTTTGACACAATAAATAAGCTCACCCAACCTTCAGCTCATGATGTTCACACATCTGTTGCTCTTTCCTGAATTCTTACCAGGAAAATTGAATGCTGTCTGCCAATGCTTTATAGGCAAGGCATCAGATTTGAGTTTTCTGCCCCCAATTGTCTAGCTTTACTCCTACGAACCCCTATTCTGTCAGTGACTTAATACTGAAATCCAGTTCTTCATCTTGCCACCTTGATCCTGCTCCTACATTTCTCCTCTGTTGTTCTGTCCTTCCTGCACCTATTACTCCCTTCATAAAAATATATTTAGCTTCAGCATCACTCCCTCTACCACTTAAAACTCCGACAGTGACTCCAGTTCTTAAAAAACCTAACTTGGACCCTACTGTTTTTCCTAATTTTCACCCTCTCTCTAACTTACCGTTCATTTCCAAAATACTGGAAAAGTACTGCTGCCTCCCAGCTCAAAAGAAGCTCTTTGACCCCTTTCAATCTGGCTTTAGTTTTTTTTTTTACTCTCCAGCGAATCTGATTCTCTTTCTATTCTTCTATTACTTGATCTTAGTTCCGCTTTATATACTGTCTGTCATGACTTGGATACTGGTGTCACGGGTGCTGCTCTTTCCTGGCTTACTTCACATCCCACGGATTGACAGTTTTACATTTCTATGCAGTCATCTACTGTATCTCTGAAATTAGGTGTCCCTCGGGGATTCCTCGACCTCATACCACATATAGATTATATATTTATATATATATATATATATATATATATATAGTGTCTTTGGGTCAGCTTATTGGTTACGAACAGTTACCACTGTTATGCTGATGACATTGAAATCTATACCGCTTGTAGATTTGTAGATCTGCCCCCACTCTCCAGACACGTCCACTATCAGCATGCGTAAATGAAATAAAAGGCTTAACTAACTCCAACTTTTTAAAACTGAACATTGGACAAAACTGAGATCATTATTATTGGACCACCAACACTTGCTAAAAATATCCTTTATGACCTTATTTGTGACAACAGCGGTACTCTAATTAAACCATTTAGTACGGTAAAAAAAAAAAAAAAAAAAAAATTGATCCCTCCCTCACCTTTGAAGCTCATCTAAACTCGGTTTCTAAATTTGCATTCTTTCACCTTCTTCGCATTGCTTGCCTCCGTCCTTTCATTAGCCTCAAATCTGCTGAAACACTGGTTCATGCATTTAAACAGTGGGGGAAATAAGTACTGGACGTGTCAGCATTTTTTTCCAGTAAATATATTTCCAATGAGGTTATTCACATGAAATTTTCACCACACATCAAGATTAACTCAAGAAATCCAGAAATATAAAGAATTCACAACATTAAAGTCCATCAATACAGTTATGTGTAATAAAGTGGGATGACACATGAAGTATTGAACATGCTGTAATTAGCAGGTAAACCAATGGGGAGTGCATTCCAATAGTCAAGATGTGAGGATACATCGGGGGACATAACTATTGAACGCGTCAACATTCTTTTCAATAAATATCTTTCCAATGAGGCTATTCACATGAAAGTTTCACCAGACATCAGTATTAACTGAATAAATGTCTGAACTTCATTGGGCACTGATTTGGTTTCGCATCAAATATAAAATAACCCTGTGTACGTTTAAATGACTTCACTGTATGGCACCTCACTATTTTAGTGAACTGCTTCTCCCCTACAACTTGAGCCACTCTCTCAGGTCCTCTGGGCTCGGCCTCCTCTCTGTCCCTAGATCTTGTCTCTCTACCATGGGTGGCAGGTCTTTCAGTGTTGTAGCACCCAAAATCTGGAATTCACTCCGTCTGACTCTTCGCAGCATCACATCCATCTCCGAGTACAAATCTCAACTTAAAACGTATCTGTTTTCTCAGTGATGTTCGTCCCAACTTGTTACTATGCATTTTGCTCTCAGTGACTGTACTATCTGCACACGTTTTCATCTTCTGTGTTTGATTGCTCATTGTTTTTCACATTCCGTTTTTGTCCACGATTGTTCAATGTTTAAGTATTATTGTATTGCTATTGTAAAGCGTCCTTGAGCTCTGGAAAGGTGCTGTATAAATGAAACATATTTTATATAACCGAGCGTTATAAAGTTTGGCGCAAAGCTGTCATACAACTCTCCTGCTTGCTACACGTGATTAAATACGTTGACAGAAAATAAAGACGCTAGCTTGACTTCCTTGTAAAGAATACATGTCTTGTAATCCATTTGAACCTGGTGTAACTCCTGTTTCCCAAAGGGCTCAGACAGACATAGGAAAGGTCTCAGTCAGGCTTCTGAGGGGTCAGAGCATTGTGGGTAATGCATCAATATTAGAATGTATGAAAGATGGCCAGGGTGCAGCAAGGGGAGCCATCAAGAATGCATTACGCTGTCGGAAGGCCATTAAAGAAGCAATTACAGGGCAAATGGAGTCTGTCAGCAATCTCCATTCCAGCTTGGCCAAATGAGCAAAGACCTGCAATTAGACATTTAGCCGCGCTGCCTGTCGCCACACGCTGACAAGAGCCGAGCTAAGAGAACACTCAGAGCTGAGTATCAGGATGCAGCTGGCATGCGTTGGGGATGCCTCGCATTATCAGCTACCAAACAGCACCTGACTACTCACCTATCTAATAGATCAATCCAATCATCACCAGTGATATTCATTAGAGTTACAGAAGGAAGGACACAACCAAGGAAAAGTTCAGAGTTAAGCAAAGGACTCTGAATGTCTTGGAAATATTCTATAGTCTTTAGGGCCCAGATTTGCTTTGCAGGAGCTTATTTTTCACATGAAATAAGAGCTGTGGTGCTCGAACTGAGCAACAGTCCTGTACGATCCCATCACTGCAGCGAATCTGCCAAGTGGTTTGCCAAGGTGTATTGATAAACGCCTTTTAAATGAAGTTAGCTTTACACATACTCCCCCTTCCATGCCTCTTCTATCTCCAATTGCAGCCCAATCTCTTTGAAAAACACCATGCATTTTTCATGGGAAGTGGCAGAGAAAAAAAAAAAAAAAAAATCTTATCATTAATCTTGGTTGAATGGAGTCAAGGGATGGACGCTGACACATGGATAAAAGAAATCTAGCAAAATTCCTTAAAGCCCCATTCGTCGTTATCTACAACTTACCCAATTCGATTTTTATCTACTCACCCTCTACCTGTTTTTCTTTGCGGAAGAAGAATATACAACACAGAGAGGACCGGCGTGTTCAAAAAAGCAATCTAAGATGTCAGTGAACGTGATTCTTGGACAAAAGAGAGGACTTCCGTGTTCTATTAACTGAGACTTGTGCTCTCAAAGTCGCATCCATTCTAGCATGAAGGAAGTGCTCAGCGAATTATCTTCCCAGTGTTTATTATGTTCTGGATTCTGACCATTTAAGCGCAATTTACATTCATTCATCAGTTTCAGTAAGAACACCATCCTGTTTAGGGTTGCAGTGGATCTGGAAAACGGGGCAAGAAATGAGAATCCACCTTGAATAAGATGCCACCATATATACACACCCACACAAACACACACACCTTTATATGCTCATTCACACCTAAGGGCAGTTTAGTGGAGCCAATTCAGTGGCAGGAAATGGGAGGAAACTCATACAGACACGGGAGGAACATGAGTCAAACTATGGTGCATAGACTTACTGTATAACCTGAAGGTTTTCCAGGATTACTGAAAAATTGTCTAATATTTTCTTAAAGACATAAAACTGTAAAAGTATTTTACTGGGCAACTCCTTCAGCCTACTAACTAAAAAGCCTGGAGATGACACACTGGATGTGAGAGGCCAATAAGCCTTCTACATCGCAAACACCAAGACTTTATCTTTAAATTCATTTCACTAGGGTAAATATAATAAACACACCGACACCAAAATGAGTGACTGAGACCAGGGTGGAAAAGGGACAGATTGGAGGCGCTGAAGGATGATATACATGCTGAGTCAGTCTTGGCAGCTGTTCACAATTTTGTGTGTGTGTGTGTGTGTGTGTGTGTGTGTGTGTATGCTTTATAAGCATAGTTATTTCTCCATCCACATCACAGTGCAAGAGAACCATTTTACCAACAGAACGCAGGGCAATTTACTGTTTGTAAAAAACTTTGTGCAATCCCATGCATATATATGCGTACATAATGTGTGGATATAGCACGGTTGCGGCATTCCAAACAGGATTGAACACACACACACACAAGCTGAAATAACACATCAGAGCAACTGTATACTGTATATAATGGTGGCTTTGAAGACAATGCAGTAAGAAGAGTAAATTAAGATTTAAGCACTTCCATGATAATCATGCAATTATCACTTTTTTAAAAGTGAGTCTCTCGGTGTTCCAGAAAAAGAGCACAGTCGGGTCTCGGAAACAATACGCTACCATTGCCAGCACTTTTGATTCAACGCTCTAATCCGGTACAGCCTTTAATGAGAGGTGGTAATGGTGGGGAATTCTAGACCCTTGCCATTTGAAATTCTCTCTTTCCCAAATAAATGAGTTCTCTTGAAAACAAGAGTGTGCCCAACCCAAACCCATAGGTTTTAAATGAGGTAAATTCTAAGGCTCTTAAGAGCAATTACCACAGCAAGCTAATGACTCTTTACATTGGGAAATGGTGAATGGTGCGTACTGTGTTCAACCCAGAGCGACTGTACTCTCTTTCACTACTTTATGAGGCTTTAGTGCTGAATTGTACTACATTTGGAGTAGAGGAAGTATGAATGGCGGCAGTGTGTGTCTGTAGGTGGAGCAGAGAGAGAGAGAGAGAGAGAGACACTTTCTCTCTCTCTCTCTCTCTCTCTGAATACTTCTCAATTCCATTTTCGAGCCAAAACACTGCACATTTCTGTGTTCACCCGGCTCGAGCACACATTATTTGGTTCATCGGCTAATTGCATTTCTTAGCTGAGAAAGATGTGATAAAGCGAGGAAAATAAGCATCTGCAGCACTCTGCATCTGACTTCTCCAGGCATTCGCATGTAAAGACGGCTCAGACTGCAGAGTCGGCGAAAATCTACAGATCTGGTCCATGCTGAAAAGTGACTCTCTTTGAAACTAGAAATATTTACAAACTCTGTTTTGCTTGGGCGGCTTCGAGCCATATGTGAAGAGAGTAAGCATTATCGAGCAACGCGCCCGAGGCACACACGCTCACCTCTCATCAATGACCTTGCTGTTCCGCTTCCAGCGAATGACAGGGAGTGGGAAGCCCTTCACCACACATGGCAGTAGCAAAGTCTCTCCTACCGGCTTGGACACAGCAGCTGGGCCCATTAGGACTTCCATTCTCTCATCAACAGCAGAATCTGAGACACAATAGAGGAAAAACAAGCTTTAATATTCCAGTCTTCAAATGCTTTGTACTGTACGTCTTTATCATTTAGCTTCCTCTTACACAATGAATCGAACATGATGATTGGTTTCTATTTAGAAAGAACAGAAAAAATCTTTGGTAAGATGAAATACTTTAAAATCCTTGGCTTTGAATAGCTCTGAAACATCTGGTACATCTAAAACACGTTCAGTGCAAGTTGCACGTTTAAATACTACTAGGAGTGAGTATTGTGACAGTGAAATTTATAGGAACTAGGCGTCACATGCGTTGACACTAGTCAACTGGGTGGATGCTACCGAGGCCAGAAATGAACATGGCGAGTAAACTCTCAAGTCATCATTAGCCTCGAAAAACCTCCCAGTCATTGCTGTAGATATAGAATCCTCCATCAAAGGAAGGCTTGAAGGTTCAAGTTATAAGTAGGGCTCTGATGGGGACATGAGCTTCCATGCTTTCCAGAATCAAAGATTTCAGCTGAGAAACCAGGGCATCGTAAAGGAGTGTAAAATGACACTGATGTATTATTTTGCACATTTATCGCATTGATATATTTTCATTATTAACAGTGTAGCCTAAAGGATTGAATGTAATTTGTAGCCTGTGTTTTATAAAAAAAAAAATATGATGACCACTTTGTGAATATTACACATTACAAATGCATTTGTTCAGTATTGTTACCTGGTAAAAGCTCTAGCTGAGCATCTTGGCTCGTCTTGGCTGGCCCTAGTCCCTCTATGATGCATCGATACACACCAGCATCGGCCTGTGAAGCGTTGCTGATCACCAGAGCCGCATGGGGTAGCTTTATCAGCCGCGTGTCCGTCTCTACAGCCTGACCGTTCCTCTGCCAGTGCGTGAAGGGAGCGAGATCCGGACTCACCTCACAAATTAGCAGCTCGTTACCCCTAGGATGTACAGACACAGCCTCTGGTTGGCTGGAGAAATGCGGCAAACCTGCAGAGCAAAAAAAAAAAAAAGCCTTCAATCAGAATACAATTGCTAGTAGGAGCCATTGTTCGGTCATCCTGAGCTAACATAATAATGTGCATTGCATTTTTTCAAAACATCTGTCGAAATGACAAAACCAAAGCAAAGAAAGCTTTGCTAATGAATAAAAATAGCCTCAAATGTCATTAACATTACTGTAAGAATAACTATAGCACATACATTTTAACTAGAGATGCACCGATGCTACATTTCTCAGCCGATACCGATAACCGATTGTTCAGAGTGATATCGGCCGATACCGATAGTTCTTCTTTTTATACCTTCTTTTAAATAAATAAGTCCACAATTCTGAAAGAAATGCAAATAAAAACTTTATTCTCTCCATTTCAGCAAGTTGTTTCACAGTAACTGGTCTCATAAACAGAAAACACATTACTCTAACATTAACACATTAACTCAATTATCAAGATGAAAGTATGGGGGGCAATGTGGCGGGGGGGCGAGGTGGGGGGTCGTTTCACTGCTGCAGTGTCCGGTGTTAAATTTTTTTATCAGTGCAGAGCTTACAGAGTTTACAAACTGCCGTTTTGTCATCATTCCACACAAGAGACATCTTTACAAAATCGATGTGTTATCCTAAACTCTTTTGATTGACAGGATATAATCAGGATATGATCATCAGATGTTTTTAAACTATTGGCCGATAGCCCATAGCGGGAAAAATAGCCTTTATCGGCCGATACCGATTATCAGTCGATACATTTGGTGCATGTTTAATTTTAACTGATTGCATAACCTGCTTACAGCGACTCGAAACCATCAGAATCGACGGGGATGCCTCTGCCATCCACGAGTCTTCTCTTTCTTGTTAATATTTTCTTTGCCAGAAACACCCTTAAAATATCCTTCAAACATGAAGGAAGCTATTGAAGAAAAACTATTTTTGTGACCTTGACCCTGTTTGCTGATGATGGTCCCAGCCGGACAGCCTAAGGATGAGATTACTGTGGATAGTACCACTTAAAAACCAAGAAGATGGCTTTGGACTGTAATTGATACGTACAGATTGCCATGATAGATTTAGGATGACAATTGGAGCAAACAGTTTTGCACTCAAGTCTCCATCAATGAACACTGGATAAGTTCAACAGAACAGACTTCATGTGAAAACTATAATGAATTTCCTGGCTACACCATGGCACTATTTGACTATATAGCAATGCAGTAATACAGTATACAGTTATAGAAGGGGATTATTTATAATCGCACTGTCCGGTGTAACCCAGATGACGACGGGTTCCCTTTTGAGTCTGGTTCCTCTCAAGGTTTCTTCCTCATGTCGTCTCAGGGAGCTTTTCCTTGCCACCCCCACCTCTGGCTTGCTTGTTAGGGATAAATGAATACATTTTAAATGTATCACCCTGAATTGATATATTTTTGTACAGCTGCTTTGTGACAAGGTCCACTGTTAAAAGCGCTATAGAATTAAATTTAATTGAACTCCAGTATCTAATTGGTTCATCTGCTGGCTAAAATGATTCCATATAAACCTACAAACATTTAATCACTCCTTCTTGACATATCATGCTAACAAGAATCTCAGATGGATGGACAACCCGAAATACCCTGCTACGCATTTATTGCCAGTGTTTTACTCCAAAGCCTCAAGCAATAGACATACTCACATTGGTACAATCAGGGTCTCAATGCAAACATTACACATTACATTTCACACAACTTTGGCAATGGTGTTAATGATCATGCTCGTGGGCAGTGGTCAGGGTGGGCAATATGGGACAAGTCTCATTTCATGATATTTATCAAGGTTTTTCGTGAAAAACAGTAATATGAGATATTTAAACTGAAGTCGCAGCGGGTGGGGGGTGTTCAAAGATGCAGTTTCATCAATATCTCTTCATTTTCTTTATATAGAAATTAACATTAGGGACGTACAGAAATGATCATCCAATCAGCTACTGGTTAATATAATTATCAGTGTAGTCATTCAGACGATACCTGTGACAACCTCAGTAAAGTATATCTCGATTTGATTTAGCACATCTTTACTACATTTTAACAAAGAAGAGTATAAATTGTAAGAAAATAAGCAAAGAGGCATAAACTGAATGTGAGAATTGTATACGGTAGCGAACACACACTTAGACATGGTTTTCTTTGTTCTGATAACATTGACACACAAGTGCAAGGCACTCTATAGAAGCGCTGCAAAATAAAAATTATAAAAGCCCAGGAGTACACTTTTGGGAGGTGAGGTTTATAATGGACTATTTATACGACTCCAGTAGTACTTTACTCTTTAATAGCTCTACAGACGTTTAAATGTAGGGCCTGTGGGAGCCCAAGTGATGTCCTAATGTTTTTACCAGCTGTTGCTTTCTCTCTGCTGGTTTGGGGGTTAGTTCAGAAGATGTGTGGGTGTGAATCTTCATGTTGGGTTTGTGAATCTGGCTTGCAACCACCGAGATGATGCCAGATCCTTTGTGCACAGGAAGCAGCAACAGAAGCGTCCACAACAGGAGAAATGCCACTCTGCTACTGGATACAGATGTGCCCTTGGGCTATTACAGACCACAGTCATTTTATACATGCTACACAGAGAAGTATTCACAGAGGTGGAACTACGGCGTAAACATCTCATCAGGCAAACCAACAAGCTCAAAATATACATATAGACACGAGGTTTCGAGGAAAGTCGAAAGAAACCAGAATCGCAAACATAAAACACAGAGAATCTGTTGAAGATGGCAGAAGAACAGTGAAGTTTCTACAGTCTGAGAAAAAGCCAAACATCTGGCACCACTGCAGTGACTCATCAAAAAGTGCACTGTGGGTCTTCTGGTCTCTATAAAGAGAAAATTTATTCATTCTTTGGATTCCAATGGGCACAGAAATGTGCGTACACACACAAAGTCCCCAAAGTCCCCTGTGCTGCTACCGTAGTTCTGACTGTCGGTCTCAGGGAAAGAGAAAACACTCCAAGTGTGAGTGTATGTGCATGACCCCCGCCCCCCCCCCCCCCTCCCCACACAGAGGGAGATCATTAAACATAGCCGTGGGCTACTCATTGCCTGAAGGGAGGTTTTCAGCTCTTAACAACTGCACATACGAACAAACACAAGTTGTTTCAACGCCGGCCTACATATTTCATAGTGAAAACTCTGAAGATAATAGAGAGCCTGTATCTGAAGGACACTCATACATACCTTCATCCATATTTCTTTTAAATAAAGAAATAATCAAATGTTCAGTAAAGAATGACCCCTCTTTGTAAACAGGATTTTATTATTGACTCGATTTCATTATACCTTCAATGTATAAACCATGCCTGCTTGCCCACTATGCATATATCCGCTCAAACACACTGCAAATCGATGTGGTTAGTTTCAAGCTCAAAACATGGAGCTGAATCGGTAAGAACTCGAGCGGGACTGCAAAGTGAACAGTTAGCGTTACTGCAGAAATGATTTGAACCAATAACATTTCTTCATATCGCTCTCTTGGTTTAAAAAACCCCCCAAAAAAACACTTCTCTCATGGGGTTTCACTATTTGGCAACTATTAGAACCGCCAACCTTATTGAATTTTGCGTAGTAGCTCTGTAAAAACAGAATAGTACGAGAGATGCTAATGAAACATTTGAAAAAGCAAGAAAAAGAAATAGGACAAAGATTTTGACCCAAAAATATTAAACAGGATTACAACGAAGTTAACAAATAACGCCAATTGTGATATTAAATAAGAAAGCGAATAAATATACTGTTTTTTTTTTAACTGGCACTTTCCTGCTCAACACTGAACAACATCAACAGAGAAAAAGCCAGCCATGTGAACATTAGACAAACGATTTCTGAAAAGATTACATCCAATTGAGAGGTTATGTCATTTTGTTTGTTTGTTTTTTTGTCTTTTTAAAAACTCTTTGCTGCGTATTACTGTAGAATTACTTAAAAATCCTCCAAGCAGCTGGGTTTTCACTATTGTCACAGTTCCTGACTGCACAGCTGCTATTCCCTTCCTCTCCTTAAATCTGAAATGGTGGAAATGCTTTTACGGCTAACGGTTCTGGACGATTAACTTGTTTAGCTCAATATGTGAAAATGGAACATAGTGATCAGGGAACAATCAATATCGCATTGATATTGGGATTATACAGAGCCCTCCACTAATATTGGCACCCTTGGTAAATATGAGCAAAGAAGGCTGTGAAAAATTGTCTTTATTGTTTAACCTTTTGAGGCTTTTTTTTTTTTTTTTTTAAACACACAAAAATACTCTGCTCTCATGGATATCAAACCATTGCAAACAAAACAGGTTTATCCAAAAAAATATATCTTGGTTAAATATAAGTGTGCAACAATTATTGGCACCCTTTTAGTCAATACTTTGTGCTACCTCCCTTTGCCAAGATAACAGTTCTGTGTCTTCTCCGATAATACCTGATGAGGTTGGAGAATACATAGCAAAGGGACCTGAGACCGTTCCTCCATACAGAATCTCTGCAGATCCTGTATGTTTTGGATCATTGTCCTGCTGGAAGATCCAACCACTGCCCATTTTAAGCTTTCTGACAGAGGCAGTCAGGTTTTCAGTTAATATCTGTTGATATTTGTCCATGATGCCATGTATCCTAAAAAACTGTCCAGGTCCTCTGGCAGAAAAACAGCCTCAAAACATTAAAGATCCACCATAATTAACCGTGGGCATGAGGTAATTTTCCACATGGCTAGCTTTCTGTGTATGCCAAAACCACCTCTGGTGTTTATTATCAAAAAGCTCTATTTTGGTTTCATCTGACCATAGAACCCGATCCCATTTGAAGTTCCAGTAGTTTCTGGCAAACTGAAGATACTTGAGTTTGATTTTGGATGAGAGTAGAGGCTTTTTTCTTGGAACCATTCCAAACAGCTTGTGGTGATGTAGGTGACTTTGGATTGTAGTTTTGGAGACTTTCTGACCCCAAGATGCAAATAACTTCTGCAATTCTCCAGCTGTGATCCTTTGAGATTTTTTGGCCACTCGAACCATCCTCTTCACAGTGAGACAATATAGATACACGTCCAATTCCAAGTTGATTCATAACATTTCCAGTTGACTTCAACTTCTTAATTACTGCCCTGATGCTGGAAATAGGCATTTTCAATGCTTGTGCTATTTTCCTATAGCCACTTCCCATTTTGTGAAGCTCAACAACCTTTTGCTGCACATCACAGCAATATTCCTTGGTCTTACCCATCGTTATCAATGACTAAGGGAATTTGGCCAATGCGTTTCCTCATATTTGGCCTATGCATTAAGTTGAACAATTTCCTGTTCCTAGTCACCCAGGTGTACCAAAAAAATGTAAAATATGAATGGGAATATACTTCAAATTTTTTTCTCATATGAATTCATAATGGTGCCAATAATTGTTGCACACCTATATGTAACAAAGTTTTTTGTTGTTGTTTTTTTTAATATATATATATATATATATATATATATATATATATATATATATATATATATATATATATATATATATATATAAAAACCTGTGTTGTGTTTGCAATTGTTTGATATCCGTGAGAGCAGATCATTTTTGTGAATTTTATTTAACAAAAGATAAAAAGTTTAAGCAATGAATACAAATGAGCCTTCTTTGCTCATATTTACCGAGTGTGCCAATAACAGTGGAGGGCATGTATATGCTTCCTCCTAGATTCTGCGACCACATGCTTATGCCACGTCACTGGGCATAGACTAAGCACTCTTCCCTATACATGAGCTCACAGGCACCCACAGCTGGTTAGCTTAACGTATTTGAATCCTGGCTAATTATAAAAGTCAAATATCCGTAACTATGAACTAGGACAAGAAAAAATTTTACCTATTGTTTGGTATAATCATAAAGTACAATTTTGCAGTTAAATTTTCCTCCAGTCGTTAGTGCATGCTTATGCATTTGACATAACAAATACACATATTAAAGGCATAGCAAACACAAACTGAATGCCAGCTCAATATTTCAGCCTGCAGACTTACTCCAGCAGCACACTCTGGCATTTGTGAATGTTCGAACTGCCACAGGATTTAGGAGTGAAAATTTCTGAATTAACAAACTTCATGTAATCACGGAAGCAACCCGTGTTCATAGTAATCTGACATTAAGTACAAATAATTGCACCGTATATATACTAATGTAGCGAATTAATCCACTAAATGCGCCACAGCACACCCGAATTGCCTCAGAGTCATTTAAGGCTTTTAACAAAGTTGTACTTGATGTTATTGGAAATACCCCCCGCCCCAAGCTTTACCTCCGACCATCCACTCACACTCACGAGAGTAAAAACTGCAGTTTAAGAAGTTTTAGTCCCAATGCACACCTCCATCTCACACCACATCAGTGCTGCTCTATGCATCATCACACAGACACTGCTTTTCTTGCCCATATTTTCCATCACAGACTTCTTGTGGTCTCAGGACATAATACACAATGATTTCAGTATCGAATACTGCCATCTCAAATAGTTAATATATTTAACCATTAATATAATATTTAAAAACCTGTGCACTCCCACTGGCTAGTGTCACTCTTATTGACGGGGTTAGACTAATGGCTGTGGCATCACTGGGACCCAATAATCTTTCTTTACACCACAGAATTAAAATACTCAGCTTGGCCAAACAAAGGCAAATCTACTGTAGAAACCTTAAAGGTGCAAAAGTTAATATTTTTAATTTCTTACGTGCACAAATAATGGGGATAATTATGTAGAAATGATAAATGTCATTTCATTGCAAACTAGCAACTCCGCAAACTACAAGCATGGCCGACGACTACAACGTCCATAGCTACACACAGACACGTCACTTTCTCTGGAGGACTAATCAGACACACCTGTTCCCAATTACACTCTCAATCACACTACGCATAAAAGAGACTACTCATTCACTAACTCGTCAAGAAGTATTACATTCAGTTGTCATTTGTCTGTGTTGTTTACCAAGTCTTGATTTCATGTTGGTATTCTGGTTCTGACTTTGTTTACTCTATCGACCTTGCTTCTCTGACTTGCCTGTTTTATACTGTTTGCTTGATTGTGTGACCCTTGCCTGTTTTATGTTTAGATTTCTGGCTATACCTTTGGATGGATTTGTTGTCGGATTAAACTGCTATACCTGCAATTTCTTCCGTCTTATCCGCCATTACATGAAAGAATTCTTCGCCTTAAAATGGAAGCAGCAGGAGAGCGAGGAGAACATCACACCAGCTTAACAAGGCATGTCTGGACAGAATTTAAGTCAGTCCAGTTTCCCCAGTGGATTGCCACAGACCTCCCGGACCCGAATTATGGTTTGTTCGACTACCTGAGGCAGTTCCTGTTCCAATACCAGTTACACTTTTTAAGCCAATCAAACCCCAAGCCTGACTGGTTCTATGGCACGGTCCGCCAGAGGATGGAGCATCTGGCCAATACAGTGTCCAGGGCACTCAACAATGTAATTCAGTTTGCAGAATTATTTATAAAGGAGTTTGGGAGTCCAGGGCAGAACTGCAACCTGGATTAACTTTTTACGGGGAGTCAGTGTGACCCGCAAGCTTTGATCTGCCGTTCCACACTTTTTATGACTAGATCGACAGTGCAGCTTCCACAGCTCAGTGCCAAGCCCAGGGCGGTGGTGGGGGTGACACAAGCGTGCAAGACCGAGGTCTGCCGTAAAGAAGCCAAGCTACAGTGTCCAACCTGCACTAAACTCTGGATACCAGGATCACATTTCTGCTCTCAGGAATGTTTCAAAAGCAGCTGGCGTACCCACAAACAGCTCCACAATAGAGCAAGAGCAGAGCTCCAGTCTGAGATCCACAAGGTAGTCTTCCCTGTAGAGCTCTAGCAGGAGGTCAACGTGGTGACCTCAGCTCCAGGGCTTCAGCCTGAGAGCCAAGAGGCAATCTCGCCTGCAGAGCTCCTGCCAGAGGTCAACTTGGCAACCTCATCTCCAGAGCTCCAGCCGGAGATCCTTTAGGTGGTCTCCCCTGCAGAGCTCCAGCTGGAGGTCAACATAATGAATTCATCTCCAGAGCTCCAGTCTGAGACCCACGAGGTGGTTTCCTCTGCCGAGCTCCAACCTGAGATCAACGTGGAGACCTGATCTCCAGAGCTCCAGCCTGAGACCTACAAAATGGTCTGACCCGCTGAGTTCGAATCGGAGGTCAACATGGCGACCTCAGCTCCAGAGCCCCAGTCAGAGGTCAACGTGGCAACCTCCCCCAAAAGCTCCAGCACGAGACCCAAGAAGTGGCCTTCTCTACAAACCCCAGTTGTAGGTCAACATAGTGACCTCCTCCCCAGAGATGAAGCAGGAGACCCATGAGGTGGTCTCATTTCCAGAACTCCAGCATGAGGTCAACGTTGCAACCTCCTATGTCGACTTCCAGTTGAAGGCAGACAAGATGGCCTCCTAAGCCATGTTCCTGTCTGAGGTCGACGAGATGGCCTACCAGGTCAAGTTCCTGCTACAGGTCGACGAGATGACCTCCTATGCCAAGTTCCAGTCTGAGGTCGAAGAGATGGCCTCCAAAACCCTGTTCCTGTCTGAGGGCGACAAGACAACCTCCCAAGCCAGGAACCTGTCTGAGGTAGACATCACTACCAACAATGTTATGCTCATGCCTGAGACTGACAACACAGCCAACGAAGCTCTGCTTACACCTGAGGCGGACGTCATGACCAACCAAGCTCTGCTTTCAGCCTCAGAGATGACTGAGATCAATGCTCAGCCTCCCTGCTCAACTGAGAATGATGCTCAGCATCCTTATCCAGCTGAGGATGTCGCTGCCATCCTGCTCCACTGAAGACATCGTTCTGCCTCCTTGCTCCACGGAGGACATCGCTCCACACTCAAGAAATTCTGACGAGCTGGTCCACCAAGTCAAGCCCCTGTCTAAAGCTGACTACACAACTTATCTAGCCTGGGTCTTGCCTAATGACTGCGGCGAACCATGACCAGCCTCAAGTCTGGTCCTCGGCAAACCTGCTGCTTGTTAGACAATGCCTGATTCGGAACCTGTGGGGCTGTGTGAAGATTTTGCCCAGAGTGCCAGAACCGCTGGGGGAGGGAGTGTTTTCTGGTACTTTGGGAGAAGCGCCCTTGGATGGGTGGCGGCCTTGATTTTGTGGTGTTATTCTGGTTTTGACTTTGTTTACTCAATCGACCTGGCTTCTCTGCCTTGCCTGTTTTTGTACTGTTTGCCTGATCATGTGA
This sequence comes from Ameiurus melas, assembly GCA_012411365.1. Classification (NCBI taxonomy): domain Eukaryota; kingdom Metazoa; phylum Chordata; class Actinopteri; order Siluriformes; family Ictaluridae; genus Ameiurus; species Ameiurus melas. The sequence continues at coordinate 21,030,896 of CM022764.1, read as the reverse complement.
CCCTTTGCTTGTTTTGTGTTTTGATTTCTGGCTATACATTTGGATTTGTTTGCTGATTAAACTGCCATACCTGCAATTGCTTCCGCCTCATCCTCCATTGCATGATAATAAGTAATAATAGCTTAAGCCATTTTCAAAGGAAAAAGTATATTTTGTAACGGATTTTTTTTAAATCCAGAATGTGAGTTTGTATCTGGATTGGCCTCTTATCAGTCATCTTATAGACACACCCCTAACGCCACTTCACATCCTCTTAAATCATTATGAGAATTTTGCATATTTATATGTAATAAGTTGAAATTTAACATTCAAGTACTCGAATGTCCGTGTGTGCTTGAAAGTGATGATATGATAGCCCTTGCTAAAGATAACTATAGTTAGCATGCTAACTTTAGTGAAACCACCATAAGTTACATTTACATTAACATTTATTCACTTGGCAGATGCTTTTATCCAAAGCGACTTACAAATAAGCAAAAAAAGTTGTGGGGCAGAGCTTTGTGTGCCTGGGTGGAAATTGGGGTGGGCTCTGTGAGTAAAGTCATTAAAATTTTATTTGGCTCCACCCATTTAACCCATTTGAAACCTTCATCCATCCATTTTCCATACTGCTTATCCTACACAGGGTCAGGGAGAGCCTGGAGCCTGTCCCAGGGGACTCGGGGTACAAGCAAGGTACACCCTGGGTGGGGTGCCAATCCATCACAGGGCACAATCGCGCACAAACACTCACACACTTTGGACAATTTAGAGGTGCCAATCAGCCTACAACGCATGTCTTTGGACTGGGGGAGGAAACCGGAGTATCCCAGAAGCACGGGAAGAACATGCAAGCTCCACGTACACAGGGCGGAGGCAGGTCCCCCAACCTCGTAGGTGCAAGACAAACATGCCCCATTAGAAACCTATTTTTCACAAATCTTACCTAATACACTATCAAGGGATCTTTAGTTGTCCCTCTGGAGGAAGCCTTAAAGTAAGTTCCAGAAATAATTCTATATAACAAACAGGTTGAGCATTTTAGGAAGGTAACTATCCAAAGAACTGCAGAACCTCCTTTGCAGAACCCATATTCTCATAGTGTGGTACAGATGAACAAAAAAAGCAGAGAAATGAAACACTGAGTGCTATTAATGTAATTTTCTTTTCTGTGCTGCTTTGCTGAGTATTCAACAGACTCAATCAGTGCTGATGAATCTAGTGCCAATGGTGCAGGACAGGCTACAGAAAATGTGCAGGGCTTTCAGTCACCAGTGCTAGTTGGCCTGCTGGGATTTTATATTGCAAGCATGTTATGCAGCTTTTTCTGTAACCTTCTGGCTGACATTCCACCTCTGTTTCCACCTCTCTCAGCTTCCCTCTTTCCATCTTCCTGTTCAGCAAACAGGCAGAAAAGAAGGCCTTCAGACACTTAGCTCTCATACCTCGACCTCAGATGGATACCGGCAGGTAAACTGACAGTGATGTGTGTTGCCACTGACAAATATTTGCCAGAATATTACCACCCACAATCATTCATCATCAGGTTTACTTGGCCCTAATCCCGTAACCGGCCAAGCTGGCCACAGTCAGAGGAACAGTGTCCCTCTGATCTTGGTGTCTGGGGTGAGAGTTTTGGGTTGTAGCTCAGGCCAGGACCTCACACATTCACCCAACCCTAGCGTGGGGAGAGCAAACAAAGCTTAGCATGAGAGCACACAGTCACCATTCAGCACTGAGAACGGCAAGTAAACTGTGAGGACCACACAAAAGCACACTCCTGCTCTATAGTAAAGTTAGGATAAGAAAGCTTAGCATTCAAAGCTTACCAACAAAGATCATGGCTGCTTACAATTTAGCTGGTATTATAGCAATAGTTTATACAGGCTTTATATACTCTTAGTGAGGGAAATATAGGTGGGCCAAGCCTGTTTCTCATATGGACGATACTTCACTTGCTTATCCTCAAGTGTAGGGTTTATTTCAGTCTTGCAAACAGATCAAGTCACTCCCCATGTGTGGCTTTAAGCCAATAAACTCATAGCACCCCATGGCGGGTCATAGCACTCTTGTATCCAAGTATCCAAGCAAATCATCGATAAGAAATAAACCACAGAAACTAATTAACATCCACTAAGTAATCCATAGATATTTAATGATGTCCATAGAGTAATCCATAGATACTAAACAATCCATAGATATTGAATAATAACCATTCAGTAACTCAAAAATACTAAATAATGCCCATGTATTAATCCATAGATACTAAATAATAACCGCTGAGTAATCCACAGATACTAAATAATCCATAGAGTAACTAAATAATACTAAATGTACCAAATAGATAATAACAAGCATACTGAATAATAATCTGTAGGATGAATAAACCAGAGTTAAGGATGTTAGCCAATTTCATTCTTCCATTACATTAAAAAGAGCAGCTACTTAGTATTCTTACCCAGCTGACTTCCCTTTACATGGTGGTATATGAAGGTGTTATTACCAAGAGTTAACCTACGACTCAACACAAGAGAATAAGAAGATAAGGTCGTCTGTAACTGACAGTGTGCTATAACTTGCACGACTCACACAGCATGCTGTGAATTCACAGCATTATACCATTAAAAATACTTCCACATTACATATTTAATGAACTGGCTCCAATGTATTAAATATTTAAAAGTCGTCAAGTCAAACAGAGACAGAGGGAGACAAAACACATGGACAAAATACACTCACTGAGCACTTTATTAAGAACACCTGTATACCTACTTATTCATGCAGTTATCTAATCAGCCAATCAATTGGCAGGAGTTCAATGCATAAAATCGTGCAGATATGGGCGACAGGTTTCGGGTAATGCTCACATCAAACATAAGACTAGGGGAGAATGTGATCTCAGTGATCATGATTCTGACTGTGGCATGAAAAAACATCCAGTGAGCAGCAGTTCTGCGGATGGAAACATTGTTGAAGAAAGAGGTCAATGTAGAATGGTCAGACTGGTTTGAACTGACAGAAAGGCTACAATAACTCAGATAAGCATTCTGTACTACAAAAAGCATCTCTGAAAGCACAACATGTCGAACCTTGAGGACGATGGGCTACAACAGCAGAAGGCCATGTCGGGTTCCACTTCTGTCAGCTAAGAACAGAAAGCTGAGGTTGCAGTGGGCACAAGCTCACCAAAACCGGACAGTTGAAGACTAGAAAAACCTAGCCTGGTTGAAAGAATCTCGATTTCTGCTGAGGCACACAGATTTTGGCACCAACAGCATGAATCCATGGACCCAACCTGCTTTGTGTCAAAAGGCCAGGCTGGTGGAGGTGGTGTGATTGTGTGTGAAATGTTTTCTTGGCACACTTTGGGCCCGGTTAATACCAAATAATCATCTCTTGAATGCTACAGCCTACTTGAGTACTGTTGCTGACCATGTGCATCCTTTCACGCCCACAATTGACCCATCTTCTAATGGCTACTTCCAGCATAATAATGCACCATGTCACGAAGCAAGAGTCGTCTCATACTGGTTTCATGAAAGTGCACCTGAAAAATCTACAGGAATTGCGTGATTCAATCATGTCAACATGGACCAGAATCTCAAAAGATTGTTTCCAACATCTTGTGAATCCATGCCACGAAAAACTGTTTTGAGAGCAAAAGTATGCTCTACCCAGTATTAGTATCCATCCATCCATCCATCCATCCATCCATCCATCTTCAACCGCTTACTCCTTTTCAGGGTCACGGGGGAACCTGGAGCCTATCCCAGGGGGCATCGGGCACAAGGCGGGGTACACCCTGGATAGGGTGCCAATCCATCGCAGGGTACAATCACATACACACTCACACACTACAGACACTTTAGAAATGCCAATCAGCCTCCAGTATTAGTATAGTGTTCCTAATAAAGTGTTTGGCGAGTGTACACTTAGAATTCCAAGATGTTCCTTACTGAACATCACATGCTCGCTGCTGATGCCTATAGCACATCACTATGAGCAACCACAGAAAATAATGTTTACAGTAAGTGATAACATGAGCCTTAAAATAAATCTACTCATGTTTTTAGATATTTTAGACATGCTGTCAAATTTTCATGGCTTTAATATGACTATGATTTTTGGTTTTGCTGTCATGTTATTGTTGTTGTTGTTTTTTATTTGCCGTCATGTTTCTGGTTTTGCTGACGTGTTTATGGTTTTGTTGTCAAGTTTCCAAACTGCTGTGTGTTGTGTGTATTTTTGCCACCATTCATTCACTGGGCTGTGGATGTAAAACAGTCAAACACACTCACTAATTTCACAGCTGTGCACATGGCAGACTTTGTAATTATCAAGTATAAGTTTTATTCCAGTCTTATAACACTAATTACTTGGAGGACGGCCCTTTGACAAATGAGCAGCAGAGATCAATCTTAAGAGTCTCACTAATCTCAGCTGGTTCTCCAGAGATCTAAAGCACTGCCACAAAAAGCCAGCAGCTGGAGCACATGTGGCCCAAATCTCCATTCAGCATGTTGCTCAAGACAGACAGGCCTTACACATACACACTGCAAAACTGTCCTTTTTCTTTACGTCATGACAAATATCTGAAAGGAACAACATTTCTCAATGGTTGCTTTCCAGTCTGCTACAATCCGACTTATTTTCAGCCATATGTTTGGAAACACGACCCTGGACAAGATCAGACAGGCCTTATGATCTTGCTAATTACAGCTCGAGCGACTTCTCCTTCTATGAGGTTGCTTTCCTACATCTTGTAAACAAAGCCTAACTGGAAAATGATGGATAAAAAAGTCTACACACATCTGATGAAATTGCAGAGTTTTGTGAAAAAGAAAAAAAGAGACCAAGATCAGATCTTTTTCCACTATTAATGTGATATAGCAACCAACAAACATTCAGTGAAAAACAACTTACTAACCTACCAAATTAGCACATTTATTTGGTAACTATATTCCACTCTATCTTGCAAAAATGTTTCCAGATTTATCAAATTGTTTGGGGATCTTCTGTACACAGCCCTCTTCAAGTCATTCCACAGGGTTTTGATAGGATTGACATCTTGATTCTCATCGGTCCATTCCAAAACTTTGATCTTCTTATTCTTTTATTCCTTTGTTGACTTGTATTTGTTGTCTTGAGGCCTTCAGGTTTTGTGCCAAAACTAGATTGGAATTTGGAGCTATCATGAATAGATCCACAGTAACAGTTGAAGTGAAGCAGCCGCAAAACTTGATGCTGCTACCACCATGCTTCACTGTGGGTATCATGTTCATTAGGTGATGAGCAGTTTTGCTTATCTTTCAGCCGCAAATATTCTACCTTGGTCTCATCGGACCATAGCACAGTTTTCCCCATGGTTTGTGGTGTTGTTTTGTTTGTTTTTTAGGTAGGTATATCTAAGTCTAGCTATTCTACTTCATACCCTAGACATGCAAAGAATGCAAGAGATTATTGTAGGGAGTGACCAGTACTTCCCAGATATTCCTGTAGCACCTTTAATGCTGCCGAAGGGCTCTTGGAAGCCTCCATTTGTCCCTACTGTTTTGGAAGGAAGTGATGTTCTTGGTAATTCCACTGTAGTGCCCCATTTTAACCACTTGTTAAGGATGGCCTTCACAATGTTCCATGGTACATCTAATTTTTGAAGATTCTTCCTGATCTATACTAATGAGATCCCACACATACTTTGTAATTTGCAGATCATGGCGTTCGGATGAAACTAAGAAGATGCCAGGAAAATCCTACAAAAACATCTGATCTTTATTTGGTGTTAATCAGCATTACTTCATTGATTAGGGCAGTGGTGGCTTTTTGGTTAAGGCTCTAGGTTACTGATCAGAAGGTCAGGGGTTCAAGCACCAGCACTGCCAAGCTACATGAGCAAGGCCCTTAACCCTGTGCTCCAGGGGCGCTGTATCATGGCTGACCCTGCGCTCAGACCCCTATTTCCTGACATGCTGGGGTATGTGAAGAAAATATTTTCACTGTGCTGTAATTTAATCAATAAAGACTCATTATCATTTATGACAGGTATATGATAATTACATTTGAACATGAGTTTAATTGAGATTGGTTCATTTTGAGCTCGTTCACATGCCCCATTATAAAAGGGTGCGCACTTGTATGCACATCACAAAACTCTGCTATTTTAACAGGTGTATGTAGACATTTTTTAATATCCACAGTATACTCGCACATATGTAAACTGAGCTGCAGAAAAGTCTAATAAAAGAAAACTTAAAATGTTACAAATGCATCTGCTAGAGATGCTTTTCTGCAGAAAGAAAAAAAAAAGAATAATCAAATGACACTTGTATGTATTTTTGCCTAGTAAGCAGATAGCACAAGAAACATAAAACACTGGATATGTGGGCGAGCGAAACGAGATAAACATGTGACAGGCGTGTTACTCCTGATTTTACAGCGCTTGCATAAGCCCTTGTGTGAATGTGAAATGTTAATCTCTAATTGAGTACGGCAGACACTGTTCTCAATTATGGCTTTAATGATGTCACGTAGTCAGCCCTAATGGATAAAGACAAGAAGAGCAGTCAGTAAAAAAGACCAGGCGTAACAGCTGTGTAGCTTCCTTTTGAGAATTTAATTCACCGTTAATAAGGGTGATAAATCTAGGTAAGGGTATGGAGAAGGGTTTTACACATACAGATGGAGATAATGCTAGATCAGTGTATGAGCGAGGACATTGAGACCGATGAAAGACATGAGCCCAGTGATGATACCAAGAACCAAATCTAGGAGCTAGAGGTTATATTAATCAGCATGACCAAAACCAAAACGGAGACAGGAAGCCTGGAACCTAAATTTGGAACGATGACTGGTCCATGATCCAATTAGCCAAGAAAGAGCAGACTGAAATGATGTCATTAAAAGGTCAGAGTCATTATATCACAAAAGTGGTCCAGGTTCAGAAGTCATTAGCGACTGCTATATGTATATAAAAAAAATCAACCCATCTGATCCAAGATCAAACATGAGGAGTTAGTGGAGAACGTGTGTGGTGTAATCTGGGTCAAAAAAGCATCAGAGATAATTAAAGGACCCCTTACTGTATCCTCCAGTGCAGACATCCATCATGACCTCACACCTCACTATAAGAAAGTGTCGAATATGGAATTGTCATGCTGATATTGTGTGGTCATTGTGTGACTTAAAGCTGGTTCTGAAATGATGCAAATTCAACTGGGCCATTCCAAAATCATCTTCATTTAAATCCATTCCTTTGTTGACTTGGATTTGTATTCTGGGTCATTATCGTGCTGGAAGGTGAAGTTTTTCTTCATCTGCATCTTTCTAAAAGTGGCCTGCAGGTTTTGTGCCAAAGCAGAATACAGCCACATTCCCAACTGAAGAGAAGCAGCCACACAACTTGATGCTGCCACCACCATGCTTCACTGTGGGTATGGTGTTTTTGGGGTCATAAGTCATTTTGTTTTTGTGCCAAACATAACTTTAAGACCAAAATGTTCTACCTTGGTCTCATTGGACCATAACACAGTCGGGGCCATGGTTTAGAGTGATTAGCGGGGGCCTGATTGTGGGATTTGGGGGGTGGGGGGGACTTTCTTTTTCCATGAGAAAGTGTTTCCGTCTAGCCACTGTACCCCATAGCCGAGACGTCTGAAGAATACAAAAGATATTTGTAGGGAGTGACCAGTACTTGCCAAATATTCCTGCAGGTGCATTCTGCTGTTGGTCTCTTAGAAGCCTCCAGATAAGTTTTCTTCTGTCTATTTTGGAGGGAACATCATGTCACTGTGGTGCCCATTTCCTCCGCCTGTTAATGATGGCCTTCAGGATGTTCCTTGGTACATCTAATGCTTTGAAAAGGGTGGTTCTGCCATGATGAACATTCACACATCTGCATTGTTACACAGAGCAGGGGCTTAAAGGTTCGCGCAGCTCATAGAGCAGAGATGGATAAACTGATCATATGCGTGAGATATTCGTTTTTTTTTTTCGTTATTATTTTAAAGTTGACCGGCTGACAGGGAAGTTGTGCAAATCTACAATGCTAGGTGTCTAGCAGACCGCAGTCTGAATGCACACCCAGCAAAGCACTGAACAAAAATAAAATACTACAGCAAAAATGATCAATGAAAACTTCCCGTAGTTCAGCGACTGCTTTGTTCTTCTTCTTTTTTTTTATTTAATTTTTTTTACAGGTCCTCTGTTGTGAATATTTTTGCTCAATCACATACATTTATGGAAATAATTTCATTATTTACTTTAAGGCAGCTTATCGAGAAAGGAACGAGTTTCACAGACTTTCATCGTTTTTCTATTTCAATTCCCCTCTCTGATCCAATTAGTCACGTGAAAAGAACCCCCCCAAAAAGATGACGAAACAGAATGAAACCGTTTGAAGACAAATAGACCAAGAAGTGTGTGTTTATTCTCCGCTTCAAGTTTAAAATGTTGTGGGGTGTTTCATCCAAAGGTGCTAGTCAAATGTAGTAATGTAGAGTGCTTCGAATCAAAACATAGCTACATCCAATTGATGTGTCTTGCTAACAGAATTAACAGTACATAACTATATATGAACTAACTACTGATGGTTGAGAATTAAAACCGTTGCTGTTATCACCTCTCAGTCATGTTAGTTTCTTATCTGAACCTTTATACACAAGGAAATTTGTTTAACTGGATACTCATTAATTATATCTGAATACCCCTGATATCGAGCCCTGAAGTCAAAGAGCAAGCAAAAACACTTCTGGATTTTTCATCTCTGAATTTCATTCATTTCTAAATGCATTCCTGAGTCTTGGTTGTGTTTTGTTAAAAATATCTCAATATTTGTCTGCATGATTTTTTGAATACAAGCAAAACGATGCTTTTTTTTTTAAAAAAAACAAAAACAAAACTAAGACACTCCTTAGAGAATGAAAAATTTCCCCATCACCCCTCAAAGTCCCGCACAACATTAATTTGCTCGTATTCATGAAAGACCTTTTTCCCTCCAAGATAATGCTTTAATCTGACTCGAAACCCAGTATTACCCTGATGCAGCACAATAATAAGCATCTGGTAAGTGCTGATGTGCAGAGAGATAAGGAAGAGCGATAGAGAAGGGTCCAGCTGCAGCTCCAGCATGGGCATGAAGCACATACTCACACATGAGCATGAAAGCCACATGTCTATAGTTTTAGAGCATGTAGAGTTAAATAACTCCATATCCATGGCCATCTGTTTTTGTGGAAAAAATTGGAAAATCCCAAACGGTCCTTTATCTGGTCAACTTTAATGCCTAGGTAAGTCGTGAGCATCAGCGGTATGGAATCTATTACGTCACCATTTTATTCATTCTGTCGTGAAACACAACATTTTGGTTTAGTTTTTCATTTCCTGCTCCCTAATGGACATGCTCATGTTACATTTAAGTATCAAAGCAGACATCTATGTCAGTGGTTCCTGAACCTTTCAGGCAAAACGTTTGTTACGAACATCAGAAAATGGTCAAATGTTACAGTAGTCCTATATTATTTTTTAAAAATCTTGCGGTCACAGAAATTTCATGATGTTCTTAAGCCTTGACCGAATTATTTATTTATTTATTTATTTTAAATAGTATAGGACTACTGTAACATTTGAACATTTACAGTGCTGTTTATCCATATCGATTTCTTCTGTTTATTTATATATATCTCATACTAAATTGAAGCAAAGGCAACCTGAGTAAACACAAAATACAGTTTTTAAGTGATAATGTTATTTATTGTGGCAAAAACGTTATCCAATATCAACTGGGCCTGTGTGAAAATTTATTTGCCCCTGTGGTTACTAATTCCCCCAAATCTATGAAACTGCATTCATAATGAGGTTCAGCTGGACGAGACACAACCAGGCCTGATTACTCCAAGCCCTGTTCAATCACATCAACACTTAAATAGAACTTTTTCAACAGCATGAAGTTGCTTAAAAGGTCTTTACCCAGTAACACACTATGCCTAAGTTCAATTCCAGAAATGATGAGGAAGAAGGTGATTGAAATACATCAGTCTGGGAAGGGTTACAAAGCCATTTCAAAGGCTCTGGGACCCCAATGAGCCACAGTGAGAGCCATTATCTCCAAATGGAAAAATTCGGCACAGCAGTGAACCTTCCCAGAAGTGGCCGACTTTCCAAAATTCCTCCAAGAGCACAGCGACTACTCATCCAAGAAGTCACAAAAGAGCCAAGAACAACATCAAAGTACTTACAGGCCTCTTTTACGTCAATAAAAGTCACTGTTCATGACTCCACCATCAGAAAGACACTGGGCAAAAATGGAATGATTTGAGAGACAACGTGAGTTTGCTTAGTGGATGAAGATAGACGGGAAATTTAATTTTTATTGCTGAACTACGCTACTGCTTTTTTCACAGGATTGTGAAAAAAGACAAAAATAGTATGTACCCTATTCATTTAAATGTAGCTTGTCTGAATGTGACTCCCAGTAACAATTTAATATATTAACACACAAAATCCTTCTTCAATATATCTAGTATTAATTTGTAAAAATAAATGAATGAAACAAAAGATTATTTTTTTCTCACGATCTCATGTGAATCAAGTGACCCTACATGGGGTTGCGACCCCTAGTTTAGGAACCCCTGACCAATGTGATCGGCTGATTTCACAGTTTTGTTAGTTTCGGTTTTTTATTTACATACTTGTAAATAACCAGCAGCATTTTGGCGATGATGTCAAACCAAATTAGCCGAGAATGGTCACTTTTTAGTTGGAAAAGCTAGGATCGGTTCAAGATTGGACAGCTTTTAACAGATCCAAGGCTAGTGGCTTAAAGGAAGATGAATAAAATCCTCTCTCTCACACACACTGTTGGCTGTATAAACATTGAAGGGGCCACATAGACTCACTCCTGCATCAGATTAGTCCTCCACTAATAGAGGAACCCCAGCCTAGGGTTACTCTCCCTGCTGGGACTGCACTCTCATCTTACAAAGAAAGGCATTTAAACTGATAATTATTGGTCTTCTCTCTGCCGTGTCACTGGTGTTAGCTGTGCAATCAGCAGGAGGTGACAACGCCAATTATGCAGCTACACAGCTCAGAGCTGTACTGATTATATACAGTGTGGAATAAAATAAATAAATAAATAAATAATAACCCCAAGCCACTGACAAAAACTAACTTCACCCAGTGACGTTAAATTATGGGGTTAGAATTGTTTCGTGTTTCCAAATAAATATATTTCAATCCACAAATAAATTCACAAAAATTAAACAAATTCACAAATAAATATAATGAGATCCACAAATACATGTAAGAAGTTTCACAAAATGAATTCACAAATAAATAGAGATTTGCGAGAAAAAATTTTTTCTCACACTTTTTTTCTCTTTTTCACAAACAATACCTGGCATTCATTTGTGAATCACGTCCTGTGCATTTGTAGATTGCTGCACGCATTTGTGGGTTTTGAAACATTTCTAGCGCCGAGTGCACACAAACCCACAAATAGTTGGACTTCACCAACCGTCTAATTAAGCCAATTGTATAGCGGCCGAACTGCACTGACCAATCATAGCACGTTCTTGCTCCGACCAATCACATTTTGTTTTACAATCAGGATGGGATAGAGTCATACTGCACTGAGCTCACATACTATTAAGGCTCTCCAACAATGCCAGTCAGGAAGAATGACGACAGGAGAGTGGATCTAACCATCCAACAGCATCACAACAACATCTAAAAGAAAATAAGCAACATTATGGGTCGTAAATTCTTTATTTTAAGGGAAAATGTATACTATGTGAATACTGTGCATTCAAAAGTGTTTCCTGCATTGCTACCAAATCCTCAGTGAAACCTGAGATGCTACAGTAAATTGAGTGTGGTGAGATTAAAAGAATGTGTATCTGAAAAAAATGGCATTGGCAAGAAAATGTTGTCCTGCAAAAACACAGCGCGACCAGTGCCATCCAATTCACGGGCTGATTACATCCTCTAAACAAACCCTGCTGAAAGACTCAGAACATTAGGAGCTACCGGTTTGAATAAGTCTAACGAATCCTTACTGAATCAGTGAATCTATCGTTACTGACCCATATAGACCACTCATCTGTAATAACAGTTCATTTGTGACCCATAATGTTGCTGGTTTTCTTTTAGATGTTACAGTGATGCTGTTAGATGATTAGATCCACTCTCCTGTCGTCATTCCTCCTGATCGGCCATGTTGGAGAGCCTTCATAGTATGTGAATTCAGTGGCCTTTCACTGAATGCAGCATATTGCAAATTAGCTTGTAAAATTTGTAACAATGACTATACAGTTAAAGGAGGTAAATATACATCACTCAATTCAATTCATCCATCCATCCGTTTTCCATACCGCTTACCGGTCATGGAGAAGCCTGGAGACTATCCCATGGCACGAGGCAGGATACACCCTGGATGGGGTGGCAAACTATCAAAACTATTCAAACCCCAAACCCTGGAGGTGCGAGGCAACCGCGCTAACCACTAAGCCACCTTGCCCCCAACTCTTCAATTCAATTACATTTGAATTATATAGTGTTTTAAAAATGCACACAAAGCAGCTTTACAGATATTGATATAGATTTGTCCCTACTCCACAAGCCATGGCAAGACATGGGGGCGTCCGTCTTCTTTTCCCGCTAACTATGTAGCTCAATAAAAGCAAGCAAAGAGTAGATCCTGTGGGTCAGTGAATAATGATGAAGCATAGCACTGAAAAACAAACTCTACTATATTAAACTTTCTTTACAAAATATCTTCCCAACTATCAGATTCCCACTGCAATAAGTTGAAAACAATGTACAGAAAAAAAACAGCCCAAAGAAGGAGAAGAAGAAAAAAAAAAGAGCGAGAGAGGCTAGGAAATGCAAACTAGGACTCAAAGAGTTTGACGAAATGGCTCTACACCCAAGAGAAGTGCGATGACTATGAAACAAGATGCTGAACAAAAGCACGTGGAGTAGGACTAAGCTGCTTTAGGACATACTGAAAGACAGGCTCCCTCAGGACGGAACGATTGTCACGACTTCCCAGATTGAACCGTTTTAAGCAATAATGGCCAGCAGCAGGGAACACAACCGACGGGCATTTAAAAAGTGGACACAAAAGAAGAATAGTGGGTCATCCTAACCCAATTGAGTTCAATGGATTGTTACTAAACCACTTCCTGTGAACGCCTGCACTTGCCATTAATCAAGGAAGAAACAATACTTCAGATAGTATTCTGTATAAAAGTCTGAGTACATGCTCTAAAGTCGCTGAGAGACAGAAGAAGTATAGAAGATGCGTGACATTGTCTTCTATGTGTTGCGGATGGGGTGCGGGTGGGGGTGGGGTAGTGTGTAACATTTAAGTGTGGATTCGTCCCTGGAAGGGACACAACAAAGTAAAGTGACAGCGGCACGGCGAGTGCAAACTTCACATGTAAACTTCCAAGTGTTTCGTTTGGAGTTTAAAGGGCAAGTTTCAGCCCAAAACTTTGAAAAGTTCAAACTAGTGTTTTGGATGGAATTACACAGCTTTTATGGCTTATGGCGGAACGAGTGTTCACGACAACGAGTTTTATAAGAGACTGAGTAAAGGGATATGAGGCAACATGACTCTGATCTCAGACGCTATGCCACACCAGTACAACCCATTATTAGTGTACATGTAATTAGATTTTATTTATCTTTTCAAATGTCATATCGCAATAGTTCTTACATGACTATTCATAAGCATGTAAAACTGGGCTTTGAGGCTGTATAAAGCATCTAATACAGGCCTTTTGTTACTATTTGGCGAATGAAGAGGAAGGTCAATAAATTATACATGTAGTGCTGTAATATATGCAGTATTTCCTTTCATGGTGTGTCTTACATTTTTTTTAAAAAACCTTATTATGCAAAAATCTTATATAATGCTTTGCAATTTACTCTGGTTTATCAAACAGCACAGAAAATTGCTCTGTCCTACCTGCCACTTGCTCCCGGTGTTTAAAAAAAAAAAGAAACGAAAAAAAAAAAGAATCTCTCTATGCTTCTGTATATATCTCTAGAGTTTGCTTCATGGGGGTTGAGTTGAGCTAATGAAGATGTAACGCTCTGCGCTTTCACTCGGAGACTGATGTACCTCTTACAGCATTTACGGCTAATCTGCATGCGGCCAGGCGACTGCTACAGCCAGTGCTATAGTAATGAAGTCTGCTGTAGTGAAGCCTGAGGGACGTTAGTACAATATAATCTATGATACTTACTTCTAGAAAAAGTGAAAAAGACACCCTTGCAGTGAGCGTGCACTCTCTCTGCTTCTACAAAGAGCAAGCCGTCTTCCCTGTAAGACCATTTCCACTCTCAGATTTGCTGAGAAATGGATCCTCATTCACTCAGTAACATTCGATCCTATTCATTTGGAGTAATGAATGAGTAAGTAAGTCGGAGAGGGAACGCAGTGAGAGGTGCCAATATTTTTGAGCACGTTTGATTTTTCCCTGAGATGGGTCGTGTGAGCCCGTCTGCAACTAGTAACGAGAACACAGATGAAAAACAGGCTGAAAGGAAATCAAATGAATTCGCTGTAATGCGCAGCAGATCCCTGAATCCAGTTCATCATCTCTCTATTTGTGTGGGAAGGTGAGGGCAGAATACATAAGCGCAATAATAATACTTTTATTAGAACTGATTTGGAGTGTCATACCCAAAGGGTTGTTCAAAACAGCAAAAATAAAAACAAGCACGTCATGATCCCTGGTGGTGCACAGTTTAAATGCAGCTGTACCTCCATTTCGCTTTGCAGAACGTCTGCTTTCTCCCAACAAATATTTTCTCTGTTTTTATTTTCCGTTTTCTTGTTTCCATACAAAACAGTGACAAAGTCACATTTATATTTATTTTCGTGAGAAAGTGGGATTTGGGGATCAGACACGCTTGTCTGCGATCAAAGATTGTGTAGCCATATCCACCAAACAACTGATTGCAAGCTGTTAAAAGTCATGTAGTGTGCACTTTAGTGGAACTAGTGGACATTAGTGGAACTACCTAGGTTTTATTCTGATGTCTCCTAAACACTGCTGTCTTATAGAAATGTCCACTTAAATCTGAAGCAACATATGAATACAGTGGGGGAAATAAGTATTGGGCGCGTCAACATGTATTTCATTAAATATATTTCCAATGAGGTTATTCACATGAAATATATATTCACATGCTCGCCATGTTTCCTGGTAAAGTCCATCGCAACCTTGCGACAGCTTCCCGATCCAGCCGTGAGAATGATCTCAATACGTTCTTCTTTTCTCAAAGGCATTCTTAAAGGTTATATATACACATATATAGACAGATAGATAACATATATAAACATATTACATAAACTAGATATAAAAAGTGTTATGTATGTATGAAGACTTTTTGGACAACCTTTAATGTACACTATATGGCCAAATGTTTGTGGACACTTGACTGTCATACCCGTATGTGTTCCTTCCACGACCTTTTGCCACAAAATTGGATGGACACACTTGTCTAGAATGTCTTTGTATGTTGTAGCATTACAATTTCCCTTCACTGGAACTAAGAGGCCCAAACCTGTTCCAACATGCCTGTGCACAAAGTGAGCTCCATGAAGACATGATTTACCAAGGTTGAAGAGGAAGATCTTGAGTGTCCTGCACAGAGCCATGACTTCAACCCCACACCTTAGGTATGAACTGGAACCCCGACGGCACCCTAGACCACCTCACCCCAACATCAGTGATCAACTCACTAATACTCTAGTGGCTGAATGAGCACAAATCCCCACAGCCACAATCCAAAGTCTAGTGCAAAGTCTTGAAGAGTGGAGGAACTAAATCTGTAATGGGATGGAAAGCACATGTAAGTATGATGATCAGGTGTCCACGAATGTCTGGCCATATACTGTATAAATTATATAACTATCTAATCTGATCCACATCAGTTTTTTTGTTTAGAAAGTCTTTTGCATTCTTTTCATACTTATTCTATCACACTAGCCATGAGGCACCTTAATCAATCTGAACTCATGAGCATTCTTAATTTTGCCATTTGAAGTAATTCAATTGATTTATTCTTATTCACTGCTGCCTACTGAAGTTCTCGCTGTCCATTAGGGCTGGACTTTTCCTGATATCCAAAACAGATTTGTTATGTCTCGTGCTAGCCAATTTAACTCAATTTTATCCACAGCACGTGTAGACATGGCTTAGAAATGTCCAAGTGCAGCTCATGACAACTTGCCGCTCAAGCACAGACTGATGTGCTGGATTTACACAAGGGCTTTCTCTTTAGAAACACGAGAGGACTGAGTGCAAACATCTCACATTCGCGCAACCATCTTTCACTGGCCTGGCACAAAACAGACACAAGCGCACGCAAGCTGTCGGTTTGAACATCACAGCAAATATGAAAGTCAAGCTGCACCGACATCTGTGCAGAAGACTGACAGTGTGTTTTAACACTTTGAAGAGTCTTCCATCTTCTTTTAACACTTCCATTGCACTGAGCCGCAGGATCGCTCCCTAAAGCACTACCACGTCACTTTCATTCCTCCCTTCATCCTCACACTAATGCCCATAGAGAGGAAGAGGGGGGAAAAATGGGAGGAAGAAGAGGACCTGAGACTCCTTTATGAGCAACACAACATTACTGAGATTCACCCAGCTCCATATAAAATGAATACAATCGTGATAAATAAAGGCAGGAGACCAATAAACTGTGCAGGAGAAGGGAGTGGTGTCCAAATTAATGATCATCCTGTACAATGTCTCAAAGTCTCGAATGTAACTGTGGTTCTATTAACACCGGCTCAGTGTCGGTTCTGAATGATAACATGTCTTGGAGGTTACCCCGCATGCGCAGAACCACAGCTACATGCGTACCTGGTGTTCTACTTCAATCTTCCTAATATAGCCACGTTATATTTACTAAGCTAGAGCAAGAACACCTGGAAATCAACGCTCCACTCCCAGTGTAACACACAGTGTGTGCGACAGGGCCATGCACACACCACCCTGCTTCAGTACTCTGTTCTCCCACCTCTCCTCTCTCACCCTGACCACAAGATTTGTTCATGTCACACACAATTTCAAAATAGGACTCTTGCGTTAAAATAATATAAAAAAATAAAACGTGTTTTTCTAATGGGATAATATATAATTGGACGGTCACTAAGGAGAGAAAGAAAGGAAAGAAGGAAATATGGAACAAAGGAAGGGGAGTGAAAAAAGGAGAGAGAAAGAAAGGAAGGAAGGAGAGAAATGGGGTAAGGAAGGACCTGGAGAAAGGAAGAAGAGAGAGAAAGAAACGAATGTAGGAAGATGGGAGAGAGAGAGAGAGCGAGCGAAAAGGATGAGAGAATGACAGGATGGTAGGAAGGCAGAAGAGAGAGCGAGATGGAAGAAGGAAGGAAGGAAGGAAGGAGAGAAATGGAGGAAGGAATGACAGAGAAAGGAAGTAGAGAGAGAAAAAAAAGAAATGGAGGGAAGGTAGGGGAGAGAGAGAGGGAAAGAAAGGAAGAAGTGTGAGAAAGAGAAAGGAATGTCGGAAGGTGGGGAAGAGAGAGAGACAAAGAGAGAGAGACAGGGAGAGAGAGAGAGTGAAAGGGATGAGAGAATGACAGGAAGGTAGGAAGGCAGAAGAGAGAGAACGAGATGAAAGAAGGAAGGGAGGAGGGAGAGAGAGAGAAGAGGAAGAGAAAGGAAGGTAGGAATGTGGGGGAAAGAGTGAGAGACAAAGAGAGCGAGACACAGGGAGAGAGAGCATGACAGGAAGGTAGGACGGCAGAAGAGAGAGAAAGAGATAAAAGAAGGAAGGGAGGAGTTAGAAAGAGAGAGGGAAAGGAAGGAAGTAGAGAGAAAAGAAAGAAAAAAGAAAGAATGGAGGAGGGACATAAAAAGAAAAGGGAAAGGAAAAAGGGAAAGAAAGAAAGAGAGAATGACCAACAGAAAGATGTGTCCTTACCTGCGACGGTGACTCGTGCGGCGCGGCTGATGATGGTGCCCAGGTTGTCGATGGAGGCCACACACTGGTACACGCCCTCGTCTGGCTTGTTGTGAACAGAGTGCTCCACGGTGCTGATGAACAGAGAGCCGTCGTGGAGGAGGCGTCTGCGCTCATCTGCCGCCAGGTTCAGGAACGTGCCGTCCTTCTTCCACTCGACCCTCACCGGATACTCGCTCACCACCGAGCAGTTCAACACGGTGGGCAAGCCCCGTACAGCCAGCACATCCACCGGCTCCACGGAGAACCGCAGCAGAGTGAACGTCCTCACTGCAGAACACGACAAAAGAGGCTGTGAGAAATATACCTTAAAGCTTCCCAAAAAAATGGAAGAAAACGTGTAAGAATTACACATACACTGTAGCTCCTCGCTGCAATCACAGAAATGCAGAAATTCTAATACTGCTTTAAATGATAAAGTCAAAAGGTCACAGATTTCTGTTGTAAGCTTCACACTCCATATGTCACGCCGGGCTTCCAAATAGATGCATTTCTGTGTAATGCTATACATCAGCGTAATTACATTAGACTTGTCGCATAATTAAAAGAAAAAAGGGAGGGGGAAAAAAACTGTGTTTTTCAGATCATAATGAGGCCAATTATCTGCATCACGGAGTGCCGCAAAAACAATTACAGCGAAACGCTTTGTAACGGAACAAGCAAGCCGTTTTATATTTTCATTAAGAAAACTGCCTCTTTTTCTGGCTCGGGTGAAGCATTCCACAAATAACAGGATCGCTATCATTTCGTTTACTCTTTCGACTTGGTCATCTGACATCTAATTAAAGGAATTTCATTTCTCGACAGGATATTTTTAACTCGGTTTTTCTCATCAGGGTCTCAGATGCACGGCTGCACCCAAGATTCACAGCAAAAACACTTCAAAGTCTCTTAAAACCTCGACAGAACCCATCAATATGACAGAACAATTCTTGAGTTACACCCCCCCCCCCTTAATGTACATCATTAAAAGATCTGAGGAAGTCATGAAAACGCCACACACCGCTTGGAATATTTTAACGCTCAGCCTTTCGGTACAGAGATCGCTCTCGGATTTAGACGAATTTACACTGCCGATGGGGATTTTCCATTAAAATCCTTTTAAGCCACGACTAGGCTTGATCTCTGTGTGGAACAGCATACCTAAGCTCTACAAATGTGGAGAGAGAAAAAAAAAAAAAAAAGTGTGCGAGTCTGTGTGGGATCAGGAGAACAAATATCTTAAATTGATCTAGACATGCAAGCTGGGGATTTTCTAACCAGCTTAAATAGAAACGAAAAACAAGCAGGTTCAAGTGCATTCCTCCAAAATCCTCCAGAAATGTTTTCATGGCTGAATGATGGGAAGGGTATCATTATTTCTCAATCTGGTATTAGGAAATATGGGGACTCCCACCACGGTCGAGTAAGTCGTCGTGGCGGCGGGGGCGTGGTCGAGCGGCGGTTTGTGAATGGAGGGTGGAGTCAGGAGGATGAGCACCTGGGGTGATTTACTAACAAGTGCTTTGTGGTTTAGTGAACGGCGGCGAGGAGATAAAGGGGAAGAGACCATGAGAGGGTGTGGGAGAGGGGTGAGAAGAGAGCCGAACGCGAGTTGACCTGTTTGCATGTGTTAATAAGTGACGTTGAAAAGTGTGTGGGTTGAAAAAACATTAATAAAATAAAAACATCTGCAAGCCTGTCTGCTTTTTCCTCATTCTCATCTAAACTGATGAGTGTCATACTCGTGCATTAGCGTTGAATGAAACTTCGCTTTTCCCCATGATTTACCATTTTGGAAATAAAATGCAGTAAACAATTTTAATTAGCCAGGAAAATTAACATTTCCATTATTCAGGGTAGAGATTAAAAGGGTGTATAATATTACCAACTGTGCAGTCAGGAACTTCTGGCAGTGGAAATTGCAAAAACTCAGATATATATACACACACACACCCAATAGAAAGAGCGAGAGAGAGAGAGAGAGTGTTGAGGTCATAAGTTTACATACCCCTTGCAGAATCTGCAAAATGTTAACAATTTTAAATAATAAGAGAGCGATCATAAAAGTAGAATTTTGTTGTTTATGAAGTTCTCCCCTGAATAAACTGTTTCACATAACAGATGTTTACATAAAGTCCACAAGACACAATAATAACTGAATTCACACAAATGAACCAGTTGAACAGTTTACACACCCTTGATTATTAATACCGTGTGTCGTTACCTGATGATCAGCGACTGTGTTTATGTTTTGTGAGAGTTCTTCATGAGTCCCTTGTTTGTCCTGATCAGTTAAACCGCCCACTGTTCTTCAGAAAAATCCTCCAGGTCCTACACAATCTTTACTTTTCCTGCATCTTCTGCATATTTGACCCCATTCCAACAGCGACTATGTGATGTTGAGATCCATTTATTCACACTGAGGACAACTGAGGGACTCGTACACGACTATTACAAAAGGTGCAAACATTCACTGATGCTCAAGAAGGCAACACGATGCATTAAGATCCAGGGGGTGTAAACCTTTCAACAGGATGATTGTTGTAAATTTATGATTTTGTTTAAAGATCTTTTTCATTTAGTACTGCCCTTCAGATGCTACATAAGATATTTACATGTTTCCCAGAGGACAAAATAATTACAATTTAAATTTAATCTTTATAAATTGGTGGTCTAATATCCACGTGGTTAACATTTCCACTGTAAAGCACCAAATAGTCTGTATTTGGCTACATCCAAAAGTGCATACTACTACTACCAAAATCTTACATCAAAACAGTACACTTGTCAGGTCAACTCAGTCAGCGAACTCAATTTCCCAGAACACACTGCAACCTAAAAACATGGCTGTCCCGGACTACATTCCCCAGAACCCACTTCCACTAACACGTTCCCAATCACCACACTTCTGATCACTCTCACCATATAAAAGAGACTCACAGCACACTCAACGTGAAGCATTAAGCCTTTGTATTTGTGATATTATTAAGCCTGTTATTTCTGCGATCGCAATTTTGCAATTTTGGTACTTCGTCACACACCGCCTCTGAAAGCTTCAGTTTCAGAGTCTTTCCTCACGCTGCCGTCTCCATCGTCTCACCATCGATTCATTGATGCCAAGCTTACGTGCAGAAGCTCCATTTCCTTCTTTGACAGCCAGATAGATCGCCGTTAACTTGAAAGCGGCATCATATGCATTTCTTTTTAGTGTGAGTGCGTTTGATTTAAATCGAACAGTTTAATTTTTCCACTGTGACCTGTTCGGTAATTTCATTGGTCCGATGTGACGAGGCTAAATGTTTTGGCGGTGTACGAGACGGGACTGGAGGTGGATGCAGGTGCAGATCGAAGTCTTTATTAAACACGTAACTCAATAAACAAAGAAAATGCGGTCTTCACCGGAAAATGAGAAACTGGAATCGTGGCATAAAACGAGATCATGAATCAATGCATGGAAACAAACGATACAAACGACATCACCTATCTAACCTTTACCAACTATAATACTGAGCGAAGTGCTCAGTAACTGAGGGGTTTAAATAGTAAACATAATCAAACCAAACTATGGACATCTGGGGCAAATTAAAGTCTCCTAACTAAACTAAATGCTCAAGCAGGAAGCGAGCGAACAAAACAAAGTCACGTGACGAGTCAGGAGCCGTGCCACAGTGCCCTCTGCTGGCCGTGGTGTAACAGGCGGCATGAAGCTCGTTAACCCGTAAAAATCCATAAATTAGCCGCATCTTTGTTTAAGCCGCAGTGTTCAAAGCGTGTGAAAAAAGTAGCGGTTTATAGTCTGGAAATTACGGTACAGAAAATATAGTTACAGCTGGAAAAGGCTTAGCTAACACTGTTAGTAGTTATTACAGACTATTCAGTCAAATAATTTCCACTTATGAACCTAGTGTCTTGACTGTTTGGCTGGACGTCTTGGGAACACCGGGCGAAACATAACCCTTACTAGTTTTGTTAACATGCTAAACTATCATAGTAACATTCAGTATACAACTTCTCCTACCATGAAGCAGCATGAGGGCTATCATGAGAATCCTCTGACTCTAAATCCTAATTACCCATGACAGCATGGAGCTGGCATGGTGGCAGAGCATATGGCTTTGGAAGGCTATATTTCACACGGAGGGGACAGGCCAATCTATCCAGGGCCAACTCTGATGATGCAGTAAGGGATATGACTGTGCATCCTTGACCCCACAGCAGCAAAACGGCTAGAAAATAAGGCTGTCAGCTTGAAGAGTATGAGTCGTTGGTCTCTGTCCGCATGCTCGAGAGTAAAAATGATCCACTTTAGAAACCGCTTCAGTTGGCTCAACCTCACGCAACTGATAGGAGAACATCACAGGATGATGAATACCGTGGGACAGAGAGCACGGGGAGTGAAAGAAATACGGGGGGGGGGGCATGTATCCGTGATCGTACACGTTTTAGATGTTTCATCGTTTGTTTAAATGGAGATAATTGTACCCACACTAAAAAAAAGTGGGAAAAAATGCTAATAGTAAACTCGCAGAGAAGTTGGTATCAATATTTAGTATTGGTCCATGGTAGACATTTGAAGCATCAAATCAGCTTCATCCTGGTCTAATCAGTGCAAGGCATTATACACTCACAGTTCATTTTAATAGGAACACCTGCACATTCATGCAGTTATCAAATCAGACTGCTCACTAGACAGATAGATGTTCTTTCGATGATCACTGATGGGAAATTTGGGAAAGCATGCTTGTGTTTTGAGGGACACCATGCAGAGCAAGTGAAGATCTTTTAAAAGAACAGATTTCTAAAGTGCCCTAATATTTCAGCTTTAAACACTGTAGCAAAGCAAGGTAGTCTCACGTCTCATTAATTTTCTCTGGAGATGAGCACAAATCCTGCGCAGAGGTTTGAGAAAGTCACAGTGAAGGGATGCATGCAATGAGAGCGGGGGGAAAATGGCATTATCTACATCCAGCCAAGGTCTGGTGAAAGACTTGGCCAGTCTAAAACCTTCCACTTTCCCCCTGATAAAGTCCTTTGTTGAGGTGGCAGTATGTCTTGGATCATTGTCTTGCTCCATGATAAAGTTCCTCCCGAATAATTTGGATGCATTTCTTTGTAAATTGTCAGACAGAATGTTCCAGTAAACTTCTGAATTGAGTCTGCTGCTACTATCACAAGTTACAGCATCAATAAAGATTAGTAAGACTGTTCCAGAAGCAGCCATGCAAGCCCAAGCCGTGACGCTACCTCCAACATGCTTCACAGATGCGCTTGTATGTTTTTGGATCATGAGCAGACCCTTTCTTTCACCACACTTTGGCCTTTATATCACTTTGGTAGAAGTTAATCTTGGCTACAGACAGCTCTCTGATCTTCATGTTGGCTTATCCTTTTTAACAACAAATGCAGTCTGCACAGGGGAAACTGAAGGCTAAAACCAAGATGTTCAGAGTTACTTATTGTTTAAACAATCAATCGAAGAAGGACACACCTGGGTAAAAAGACACACTTGTCAGTCACATGTTCCAATACTTTCGTTTGCCTACAACAGTCTATTTTCGATGTTCTTTAACACATCTACATATCAATACCATGAGATAAAAGCTGAAATTCTGTACTCTCTTCTAATATTCATTTTGATCTCAAACCCAAATGTCTTCAGTCTACAGCAAAAAGAAAATATTTGGCCTTGTTGTTCCAATAGTTTCGGAGGGGGCTGAAAAAAGAGAAAAAGAAAGGGTGGCTTCACTTTGATTTACCCTGACACCAAAGCATCTGAAATCAAAGCTTGCTTCAAATACATAGCTAGTATAGCCTCGGGGCATGCAGGCACTGAACTGTGAACCAACAGGTCAGAAATGTCCCGTCCTCCAGATAATGTGTGCCTGATTGGATGCCATTACATAGAATTACACCACTACTCTGTGTGACCCCTGTGTGTTTGTGAATGCCTGAATCTAGAAAAGTCCCTCTTGCAGCACGGCTTAGTGAGTTACTGAGCTAGATGTGCAACATAATATTGCGCGAGTAACAGTGAAAATGGTTCAGGAGGGAATAAACCATGCGTAATCCATTTCCATCAGGCCAGTCTGACAGATACAGTGCTGTTAAAATGCACAGACCTGTCCTGGTGGAATAGGATCTATACTGGGGGAAACAGCTGCTAATGAGCTGGAGAAAGGGCTTCCAGACTGAGAAGTACATCTACCACTGTGATGACTGACATATGGCCAGTCACTTAACACGACCCCCCCCCCCCAAACCACCACCACACACACACTTTAAAGTAAACATCTATCAGATCCAAACCTAAAAGCAGAAACCAGCCATGTCACATCCTTCATGTCAAAAAATTAATAACTCCCTGCCACAAGACGACAACTTCTATTAGTCGATTTAGGACGTAGCGCAAAGCATTTTCTTAGTTTTTCTTCTCTTTTGATTTCTTTCTATCTTTTATTGTCTGTTTTGTTCCATTCCAGAAGTAATAACTAATTTAGGTCACCAGAGCTCGGGTTACTGTCTGTGCGGAGTTTCATATGTTCACCTAGTGTTCTCAGGAAATTCTCTGAAACCACTGTACTACAACGTTCATTCAAATTGTTAGACGATCCGATCCTTTGCACCACGTATGGAACAATACCCACTGGCAGCACTGTGATTTCTAGCTCCGTGGTTACGTATTGGAGTTCAAATCCAAGCACCACCAAGCTGCCCCTGTCAGGTTCTTGAGAAAGAAGCTTAACCCTTGATTGCCCAGTTGTATCCTGTCTCAACTGTAAATTTGGGTAAAAGTATCAGCAAAATAAGGTTAATATAAATGCAAACATGCTAAATTAGTGTGAAGTTCACAAGCGAGTTCTTGAATTGTCAAAACTGCAATTGCACGAAATTTCACAGTGATGTCTGTTGGCTGTACTCATGTTCGACGCACATGAAGCAAAAGAGGACTTTCGCTAAATGTCCGTTGTGTTGACGTCACATGACGTGTCTTTTCCCAAATCTGTGGAAAATCTGCGGTAACTTTGAATAATTGTAAGCGCCTCGGAATATTGTGACGCTTGCTTGTTCATTTCTGTGATAGCAAAAAAGCTAAATCCTGGAGGGACTGACAAATCTGTGTAGCCTGATCCTATATTCACACTAGCAAGCAACAAGTCACTCATGTCACTTGTAGTTTGTCTCTTGTGGGGATGTACCAGATGAAAGTCTTGTTGCTTGTGGACATGCACTGTCCAGCTTTATTTTATTTTTTTTATAGCTCCGATGAGAAACAGTAGTAGTTGTATACACACAATATGGACAAAAGTATGTGGAGACTCCTCCTAGTTATTGGGTTCATGTGCATCACCCACAGCTAACAGATGCATAAAATCATGGTACATGGCCATGCAATCTCCATAGACAAACTGTAGAATCTGTTAGCCTGTCCTCCGCTGTATCACTCACTACAGAGCTCAAAACTGCCTCTGGAAACAATATCAGTATAAGGACTGTGCATTTGGAGCTTCATGAAATGAGTTTCCATGGCCCGGCCAAACGTTGGCTGGAGTGGTATAAGGGCTTGGAGGTTTGGCAGATGCTAGGGGAACGCTACCTACCCGAATGCTTAGTGTCAACTGTAAAGTTTGGTGAAGAAGAGATAATGGGCTGGGGTTGTTTTTTAGGGTTTGAGCCCATTAGATCCAGTTGAGGGAAATGTTAATGCTACAGCATACGGAGACATTTTAGAAACAGTTGGGGAAATAAGAATTGTGTGTATCAACATTTCTTTTCAGTAAACATATTTCCAATGAGGCTATTCACATGAAATTTTCACCAGACCTTAGTATTAACATGGAATGACACAGGAAAAAAAGTATTGGAAAAAAACACACAAAGAAAAACCAGTACTGCAAGGCAAGGTAAGGCAAGGAACCACCTGAAATCCGTAAGTAGTTATACCCCGTATCTGTGCAAATTAATATCAGCTGGGTTAGTAAACTGGTGGTCAATAAAAAGGCTTTTCATTACCAAGGTGTCACACAAGAAACATCTCATGATGGGTTAAAGCAAAGAGATCTCCCAAGACCTTTGCAACCTTATTGTTGTGAAACATATTGATGGAATCAGATACAGACGTATTTTAAAACTTCTTAATCTTCCACCTTTGGGGCCATTATCCACAAGTGGAAGCATCACTCCGTCATCAACTGGCCATGCACAGGAGCTCTTCACAAGTTTTCTGACCAGGGAGTCATAAGAATAGTCAGAAGAGTATCCCAAGAGCCAAGGACCACATGGAAAGAGCTCTAGAAACAATTGGAGGCAGCAGGTACCATCGTCACAGAGAAAACAATAGGCAATGCACTTCACTGCTCACGCTCACCCTGCAAGACTTTATTAATAAGCCTATAAAATACTGGGAGAGTGTAGTCTGGTCAGACAAGAGCAAAATGGAACCTTTTTGGCTGTCATACTACACACCATGTTTGGAAAAGAAATGGCACTGCACATCATCCTAAAAATACTACACCAACAGTGAAGTCTGGAGGTGGAAGCATCATGGTGTGGGGCTGTTTTTCATCGCACGGTACTTGAAGGCTTCAGATAATTGAAGGAACGATGAATGGAGCCTTTTAAAGGGAGATTCTTGAGAAGAATCTGCTGCCGTCCACCAGGACGATGAAGACGAGACGTGGGTGGACCTTCTAGCAGGACATTGATCCAAAGCATACAGCAAAGGAAACTCTCAATTGGTTTCAGAGAAAAGAAATAAAGGTGTTCGAATGACCCATTAAATCACCTGACTTGAATCCATTTGGACAAGATTTAAAAACAATAGGTTTAGAAGAATGGACCAAAATCCCAATTGAATACTGCAGCCAATTAAATTCTTCATACAGGAATCGTCTTGAAGCTGTCATTACAAACAAAGGGTTCTTCACTAAGTTCTAAATACATTTCAGTTAGCGTATTCAATACTTTTTTCCTGTCATTCCTCTTTATTACACATAACTATTTATGGACGATAATGTTGTGAATTCTTTATATTTCTGGATTTCATGAGTTAACACTGAAGTCTGGTGAAAATTTCATGTGAATAACCTCAGTGGAAATATATTTACTGAAATTTTTTTTTTGACACATCCAATGCTTATTTCCCCCACTGTAATTATATGCTTCTAAATTTGGGGCCCTGTATTCCTGTTCCAGCACAATGCCCCTGTGAACAAAGCAAGCTCCATGAAGACATGGTTTGCCAAGTTTGGAGTGCAAGAACTCGAATGGCCTCAGTGAACACCTTTGGGATGAACTGGAACCTCAAGTGCGAGCCAGGCCTTCTCATCCAACATCACTGCCTGACCTCATGAATGCTCTTTTGACTGAATGGGCACAATTTCCCACAGACACACTCCAAAATCTTGTAGAAAGCCAGACCAAAAGAGTGGAAGCTGTTATAGCAGCAACTCCATATTGGAATGGGATCTCCAACAAGCTCATATAACTGTGATGGCCATGTGTAGTGTAGCTACTAAAGCCAACTAATTTAACACAAATTAAACAACACACTAATCAGTGTGAAATCTAGACGTCTGATTTACGTGTTAGGTTTGTTGGCAGATTAGTGAAGCAAGCTAAATCTACTACTGTACGTACACTCACCAGAGGTATCCAAGATACCTGGTATTCCCTTCCAAGCTTAATTGTTCCTCATAATGTCTATAAACAACTTTAACGAGAGGTCGTATATGACAGGATAAGATGAAACCATGTTTCCAAGCTTTTCCTCCATTTTTGTGGAAAAAAATGAAGAACCAACGAAATAATTCGAGCCAGTTGTTTGGCAACGAGCTTTACTGCATCATTATAATTAATTTGCATGGAATTCAGAAAACCTCGATTTAAATGTTGCTTGTTGTGCTGTCGCTTTGTCACTGAAATCACAGCTCCCTAGAAAACCAGTGATTGCCTGTCACTTGCTAATGTGAATGTAGGGTTATGCTTAAAGATCAAGCGTGGGGCAGCTGCTGAAATGCTTTATCGTTTAAACCGGATCAAACAGGTGGGTTCTTTAACACCAATACAGCTCTTCTGACCAGCTTGTGCAGCGTGAATGTTATAAGACTTTGAGTTAAAGTAGACTAATTCAGCATGACAGTGAAGAGGACCCATTTCAGCCTTTTCACTCCAGCACCATTCACAATGAGGGAAGCAACACTTTCAACACTAACAGTGCGAGTATGATCTTGTGGGTTGGGGGTGTTCGGGGGACACCCCAGGGCCTCAAGGGTTACCATGGAGAGATTTTCTCCGCGCTCTTCACGAGCAGCAGGAGGGGGAAGTCACATCACAATAGTGCTATTGAAGAAGCATTGAGTGAATACGGGGCGGGACTTTTCCCATTAATCAAATAAAAGATAAGGCCTCAATGATATTCCATGCAAGCGCAGATCATTTTTGTAAGTTTGAAAGTTAAGACGGGTCATCTGAGGTCTCGCCACTTTTTATTTCCTGTTTATTTTGCATCGCATTAAACTAAGAGCGTCATGGTTCAGTCTTAAATCCGTGTGTGAATGAGTGCGAGTGTGTGACTCAGTCCCCACCCCCCTTACCTCAGCAAAAAACATTCACTTTCTTTCAACTGGAGCTTCTGCAACTTTACTTCAGCCCTGGCCAGAATATACTCCATTTAATCCTCCCTAAACAACATTTCACACGCATCCCTTTGCATAAGTGGAAAAAGGCCAGTGCAGCCTAGAAGACAAACCCTCACGGTCATGCTCAAGAGCCGAGCAGGAAATTGATTTTAGATGCTATTAGCTCGCCCTTCTGACAAGGAGGGGGGAAAGCCACAAAAACACTGAACATCCCAGCCAAACAGCCCTCACCTGCACTAATTTGGACACGGGCAAAGCTGCAATAAGAAAAGAGAAGATAATGATGATAAATAATAGTCCAGAATCCAATTAATCTCCTTGAGTTTCCTCTTCAGGGAAGACGAGATCATCAGCGAAATCTCTACTCCGCCCTCGCCTCGCTGCAGGACATTCCAGGTGACAAT
Source organism: Ameiurus melas (assembly GCA_012411365.1). Classification (NCBI taxonomy): domain Eukaryota; kingdom Metazoa; phylum Chordata; class Actinopteri; order Siluriformes; family Ictaluridae; genus Ameiurus; species Ameiurus melas. Next base: position 21,001,891 of record CM022764.1, on the reverse strand, counting down.
ACACCGAACAAAACATCTAATACTGCGTTCAGCTCAGACATCCATTCAATTCTCTTCCAACTAATTGACCTGATTGCTGTAAATGTTTGATTGCTACATTACAGCCTTTCAAATACTTCTCATGTCTTACCCTTTCTTTGGAAGTTGGAACACAACATTATGTACCTTCTTGAGCAGTCTGTGATCAGCAGGTTGTTATTAGCGCTGTTTTTAGTGCATTAAGAAAAATGAGAATTGCTCAGGATTTCCACTATTACTTACCTTTAAAAGCATGAAATCGTGTTCGTTTTGTGTCTGTGTAACTGCTTCAGATAACAAAATTACATGGGATTTTGACCACAACAAGGAATGGGACATTCACGTAATGAGGCTTGTGAATTCTAGCTGAACTAATAGCTTGGAGCCGTCAGCCTGCACTGCTTCAGTTTTGCCCATGAGGTGGAATGGTCCTGGCTTGAAGGAAAAAATCCACCCTGAACAACTTACAAAGCAATATGTATAATTAGTATATTATGATAATGATGATTACGAGTCTTTATTGATCACATATACATTACAGCACAGTGAAATTCTTCTCTTCGCATACCCCAGCATGTCAGGAAGCCTGGTTCAAGGGCCCAACAGTGGCAGCTTTGCAGTACTGGGGCTTGAACCCCTGACTTTCTGATCAGCAACCAAGAGCGTTAACCACCAAGCCACCACTGCCCCCATCATTTCATCATATTTTCACTTTGGTTAACGGTTTCCTAAAATACCCTCAATGCCGCTTGACTACCCGCTGATAGTGGCACCAATGAGAATTCATCTCGATCTAAAGAGACTGCTGCAACAGCGTTTTAATCCTTTAGTCCGTCCAGTTCTCGCAGAAGTTCTAAAGCATCAACTTCCATGCGAATACCACCACAGACACCATTGCCAAGTCTGTCATGACGTAGCACCAGTACATTCTGGAACTTCTCCACTACCTCTACTATGGATTTCTCATTGATATGAGCTTGAACGTCGCTGAAAAATGGCGAGTGAGAAAAGAAGCTCTTGCTCTGTTGGTTTTTACGAGGTTTTTACGAGTTTTTACGAACAGTAAATACAGATTGTTATCACTTGTGTTGTTGTTTTTTGTGTAACTGTGCTAGCCATGTCACCATGAGTTACAACATTAACGTCTCACAAAGGAGAATAAAAATACACCACCTACCAACAAATGAGCACCAAGGCTCACCAAGTACACCATACAGCTTTCAATGTAAATATACTGAATGTGTTTCAGGGTTGGATATTTTCCTTTAAAACCAAAACCAGTTATTATGGCGGTGTTATTAAAATAGCCCTGACAAAAATGCCTTAGTAGATACTTTTATGTGAAGCTAGTCTACACTGAAATGTCTTTTCTTTAAATAGAATTTTTAAAACCCACAATCGTGTTCAACAAGGGAAGTACACGCATGCTAGAGCATGCAATCTCTGTTACAAGCCAATCTACAGCTCGCTGCAACACCGTGCACTGCCCATCAAGTCAGATTAAATGCAAGAGCGCGTGCTGGCTCCAAAAAAAAAATTTAAAAACGTTTTTTCCTAACCCTTGTGGTCTTAACACTCAAGCAAACGTGGGGTGATGTCTGGGGCAGAACCATCAATTAAGAGACAACATACAGTGGAACAGTGATGGCAAAAAAGATGAAGTTCTAGGCTTGATGACCTGTGTTCATGGGTCTGCTGGAGAAAATGGAGAAAGAAGAGTGCACTGCCATCGACAGGAACAATGCTGGTCTACCATCGTCATGGCAACCCTCTTAATGGTGACCGGCATTTCTGAGTAACCAATCATATCTTCCCGTAGGAGTAGAACCCACCCCTCCACCGCATGCATCGCCTTGGGCAGGTACGCTCTGTCAAAGAGACAAATGAGATCATGAAGGCCTGGAGTGTAGGGTTTGACAGCACCTGTGCCGTATCCCTGGATCTCCTGCGGTGCCTGCAACAGTGGGAGTTCCCTATGACAGACAGGCTCTGGGTGGAGAACCCTGAGGTGGTCCAACTTCTCTGCCCAGGTGGCCCATTTGTAACTGGGAAAGAATGTGTTGGTGTGTGCTTGATGGGGAGATAGAAAATATGTCTGAATTTTGTGCATGAGGAGCACAGCAACATGAGGAGCGTATGTAAAAAGTGTGTCTCATACTGAGAGAGACAAGTGAGACCGCATGAATGTGTGAGGTGTGACGAAGATGAGCTGTGTGTGTGTGTGTGTGTGTGTGTGTGTGTGTGTGTGTGTGTATATGCATACTGAGCATATTGAGTAGACAGCCCTGTGCTTCTCTAGGCTGTGTGAGTGAATCAGAGAAGGAATGATGTTAGATCAGTAGCCATGTACACATTAAGAGCTGTATTTATCTGTGTGAAGTCATCCAATCATAGGTGGCTGTGAGGAAAAACAACACGTTGTATATGTGAGTTGTATTCCTGCTGGGAAAAATAAGTGAGTAGGCCAAAACGTGTAGAGAGTAAGCAGTGCATCTGTTAGTGCTGCTCTTTTCTGAGCTGCGCAACAGAAAAGCTCTAATGTCAGATCACGAGTTCGGATTCTTACTCTCTCCGTGTCCATGTTTCCATCCAAGCTGCTAATTGAACTTATGTGAAAAATCAGAACATCGCATAAAAGATTGGTGGACAAAGCACCGTTTCCATCCAAGGTGATAATTTACTATACTATCCGATAATTTACTGATACCGATAACCAAGTTGGGCAGTTTTTAAAACTGATACTGAATGAAAACTTAACACTCAATGTAAAATTCTGCTGAACTTTATTACAAAAATAAACAGTACTGACTGTACCAGAAAATGTACTGGAATGAAATTAATATATAAATATTAATATACAGTGGTGTGAAAAAGTGTTTGCCCCCTTCCTCATTTCCTGTTCCTTTGCATGTTTGTCACACTTAAGTGTTTCGGAACATCAAACCAATTTAAACAATAGTCAAGGACAACACAAGTAAACACAAAATGCAATTTGTAAATGAAGGTGTTTATTATTAAAGCTGAAAAAAAATCCAAACCATCATGGCCCTGTGTGAAAAAGTGATTGCCCCCTAAACCTAATAACTGGTTGGGCCACCCTTAGCAGCAACAACTGCAACCAAGCGTTTGCGATAACGTGCAATGAGGCTTTTACAGCGTCTGGAGGAATTTTGGCAAACTCATCTTTGCAGAATTGTCCTAATTCAGTTATATTAGAGGGTTTTCGAGCATGAACGGCCTTTTTAAGGTCATACCACAACATCTCAATAGGATTCAGGTCAGGACTTTGGCTAGGCCACTCCAAAGTCTTCATTTTGTTTTTCTTCAGCCATTCGGTGGTGGACTTGCTGGTGTGTTTAGGATCATTGTCCTGCTGCAGAACCCAAGTTCGTTTCAGCTTGAGTACCACGACAGATGGTCGGACATTCTCCTTCAGGATCTCTTGGTAGACAGCAGAATTCATAGTTCCTTTTATCACGGCAAGTCTTCCAGGTCCTGAAGCAGCAAAACAGCCCCAGACCATCACACTACCACCACCATATTTTACTGTTGGTATAATGTTCTTTTTATGAAATGCAGTGTTCCTTCTACGCCAGATATACTTGGACACACACCTTCCAAAGAGTTCCACTTTTGTCTCATCGGTCCACAGAATGTTGTCCCAAAAGTCTTGGGGATCATCAAGATGTGTTGTGGAGAAATTGAGACGAGCTTTGATGTTCTTTTTGCTCAGCAGTGGTTTTCTCCTTGGAACTCTGCCATGCAGGCCATTTTTGCCCAGTCTTTTCCTGATGGTGGAGGCATGAACGCTGACCTTAACTGAGGCAAGTGAGGCCTGCAGTTCTTTGGACGTTGTTGTGGGGTCTTTTGTGACCTCTTGGATGAGTCGTCGCGGCGCTGTTGGGGTAATTTTGGGGGCCGGCCACTCCTGGGAAGGTTCACCACTGTTCCATGTCTTCGCCATTTGTGGATAATGGCTCTCACTGTGGTTCGCTGGATTCCCAAAGCTTTGGAAATGGCTTTTATAACCCTTTCCAGACTGATAGATCTCAATTACTTTCTTTCTCAATTGTTCCTGAATTTCTTTGGGTCTCGGCATAATGTGTAGCTTTTAAGGATCTTCTGGTGGACCTTACTGTGTCAAGCAGCTCCTATTTAAGTGATGCCTTGATTGTGAACAGGTGTGGCAATAATCAGGCCTGGGTGTGGCTAGAGAAATTGAACTCAGGTGTGGACAACCACAGTTATAGTATGTTTTAACAAGGGGGGCAATCACTTTTTCACACAGGGCCATGATGGTTTGGATTTTTTTTCACCTTTAATAATAAACACCTTCATTTACAAATTGCATTTTGTGTTTACTTGTGTTGTCCTTGACTATTGTTTAAATTGGTTTGATGTTCCGAAACACTTAAGTGTGACAAACATGCAAAGGAACAGGAAATGAGGAAGGGGGCAAACACTTTTTCACACCACTGTATATTAACTAAATAAATATTAAAGTAAATAAAATATACCTCCAAACTGAACCAACAAGTAACAGATTGAGATGGAGACATGCAAAATAAAAAATAAAAATAAAAAAACACTTCAAATAACACAACAAAATTTGTCAGTTTGACTTTCTATTTCGCCTCTAGAGGCCGCTCTTATACTACATAATGACAACAGACCCTTCTCAGCTGCTCCTGCAACGGACGCGGCCGGGAAAGACTATCATGACAGTCCTGGGAGGTTATTATACCAAACGATTTCGACTTTCTAATCGCAGGCATATTTCAGAATCACAACATTTGAGATGCCGTGCAACGCGATCCGCAGGTTAGTCCGGATATGCCGATCCACGCACACCCCATTTCCCACAGAAAAACACATTGCTATTGCGCTGTATAAGAGTTTATCCGGTAAATGAGTTTCCATCTGTAGTTTATACATGTCACATTCATCGAATGAAAAAAAAGCATGTGCCTCAATTGAGCACATATGTATTTTATGCGCATTTTTAAGATTTTATTCGCATCTGGTGTTTGCATCCAGCCTTTTTTTATGCAATAGTCCAGAATTCTCATAAAATACATGAATGGAAACATAGCTCGTGTGACTCTAGCTAACCGTGGGCTCATGTATGAGGAAGAGGGCGGATAGCGCTTTCCTCCGAGTCGCAGTTCGAAAAGATGAAGGGGCAAAGATATTTACTGTTCACGTAAAATATTTACTACAGAGAGCGTATCAGCACTATTCTGTGTTCATATTGCAAACACCAACATGACCTGAGGTCCAAATGGAGTGCGATGAAACCACATACCACATGTTATATGAGAAGTGCTTGAGTGTGCTCAATTTTTTAAAAATTATTTTGTATTTTTGAATAGCGTCTCGAATAAAACGTAAAGGTTTTGCGCTAAACGAAAATGCTGCTGAAGTTATGATGCAGTCCAAACCCATCTGGGAAGCTGCGGAAGAACCTTCATCAGTTAAAACGACTAAAAAGGCAAAGAGTTGAAAAATGATGGTCGTGAGGTGTCCGTGCACAGCACAGTGTTTTCATTAGCCCAAATTTGATGGATCCTGCATGCAACCATGATGCTGATTTTTAAAGAGAAGCGTACAGCTCTATAATAAATCCCTAATGTTTTTTTTTTTTTTTTTAATCCCTGGAGACAAACACACACACACACACACAGCCCTTGATATCAGCGTTTGCTCAAAAGGGACTACTTATGCTTTTTATACTTAATGCATTATTTTGTGTGTGCAGACGCAGAAGCAGTGCTACATGCTGCATGGTTCACATACTTGCCTCATGTACATCTAGAGCAGCGGTCCCCAACCCCCGGTCATTTGGTACCAGGCCGCACAGAAAGAATAAATAACTTACATTATTTCCGTTTTATTTATTATCTGGATCTGGAAAAAGGACCGGATTCTCTCCGTTACATCCTTCTACGACTCACTCTTGACGCATGTCAAGACGCTTGTCTCGGTCACGTGATACGTTGAAACCTTACCATAGAGACCAGAGAGCGTTAGGGGGGAGAGAGGATGTTACGAGGACGCTGCTAATAAAGCTGCGATTTCACATTGGATTCACGTTTATTATTATATTTAAAAAATACCCCAGTTTTTATGCCGGTCCTATCATTTTATTTTGTTGTATTTATCCGCCACACCTTAAAGGCCGGTCCGTGAAAATATTGTCTGATATTAAACCGATCCGTGATGCAAAAAAGGTTGGGGACCGCTGATCTAGAGGATTTAAGCAGCATCCATTGGATGGCATGTAAGTGAGATACTATTCAGATATTTTTGTGTCAACTAGACACAAATGTTAAGCAAATTTCATGGCAATTATTTTGGAATATACACCGATCAGCCATAACATTAAAACCACCTGCCTAATATTGTGTAGGTTCCGCTTGTGCCAACAAAACAGCTCTGATGTTGTTCAAACCGTTCCTGAACAATTTTTGCAATGTTGTAGGGCACATTATGCAGCTGAAAGAAGCCACTGCCATTAGGGAATACCGTTGCCATGAAGGAGTGTATGCCAGTATGCCTTCCTCCCATAGTACATCCTGGTGCCATCTCTTCCATCCATCCATTTTCTATACCGCTTATCCTACAGGGTCACGGGGAACCTTGAGCCTATCCCAGGGAGCATGAAGCACAAGGCGGGGAACACCCTGGACGGGGTGCCAATCCCTGACTTTACTTCTGCACACTGGTACTTCACAATATGCACGTGACATGTTAATATGTGCGCAATTTACATTCGAATGAATGCAGGATTCACGATCCAGATGTTTTGAGTATTTTTTTAAACCCCCCATAGTATAAGCTCAGCCTTACTCAGAGCTGCAGCAGAGATTAGCTTCATTGACTGAATGATCGATGTGATCACCAGCTGTATAAGAATCGCAGCATTGATCCGTATCTGCAGAGGTCCTTATGAAACCTGCATTGCAAACACAAATCCTCAACAAATGGCTGCAAATTTAATCCAGAGCACCCCCCCGCCGCCATTTGCAAGTCATTCTTTGTCACACTCAAAGATCAACATTAGTCTCTTAGGATGTGGCTTTAGGTTTTACACTAACCTCACTGCTTATGTTTCACGAGGCAGGATTGACCTTTTCTGTCACACAGTAAAGGAAAAAAAAAAACTGTACAAAAACCCTGAATTACTCTACTGTATTTGTGTTTAGTCCTCAGTGCCCTTTCCTGGAACAATAGATTGGAGGTTAACAGCGTGACTAAATCCACTCTATCACACACTGGGTGTCGGAGTTAACATTTCAGATGTACTCTCCTTTACAGCTCTTTCTCGCTCTATCCAGAACATGAGAAAGCAGAATAAACCGGCGTCTGTTTTAAAGCATGTCAGATAAGTGCTTCAATAGAGTGACTCAGAATCACTAAAACTTGAAAATATTTTGGGTCGGAGAGCGGCTGTGCACTGAGGTTAAGGCAGATCAGCGAGTAACCACAGCTCCAAATCCAGACAGCAAAGCAGACAGTGTGACAGCTCAGTCTTCATAGCCGCAGCCATAAATATGTCTTTCTGGTGTGGTAACACGGTCATCAGAGAATATACAGAATATTAAATATGCATAAATATACATTTAGTTCATTTGAATGAAACCCTAATGTGTTTTCCTCTCAGTGTGGTTTGTTTGTGAAGTTGATAACACTGCAATCTAACTCGGGTGTGGACTAAAATATCAGGTTCGATTGCAGCGAGACAGCGATTCAACCCTGAATCGACCCAACTGCAGGGAGCAGTCGTTATTTATATTGTTGTCCGGTTTCTAACCTCACTTGGCAAAGATTTGTTTACCTTTTTCCTTTGCCATATTTCTTACCGGTGATGTTTTTTGGTTCGTTTGATTGCGTAGTGTGAAATCAAACCAATCTAAATAAGTAAATGAGCCAAAAGAATCAATTTCGCTCTGATTCAGACTTGGCAAATAGACTAACAGTGTAAATGCGTCCCAAGAGTGTGTGAGCGAGGTGGTCTCGGTCTACATCCAAATGACCTAAAAGTGAAGCCGACATGCCGCGTGTTCTGGTTTGCGGGTTTTATTTTTGTAGAGCTTGGCTATTGGTACAAAAATATTATAAAAATGTCAAGACAAGGTCTTCAGTAGTTTTCATACAACAGCCCTGCATTGCTGTATTCTACAGTGCCCAATAAAGAGGCCAGGGAGGATGGGCATTTTAGTCGACTTTGGAGCTTTACTTTCGGCTTTTACATTTAAAATGACACTTAAGGCAATGCCACGGAGCTCGTTATGTTTCTATCAATCATTTACCCAGGTCAGAAACTTTTTTTATTAAATTTAATTTTTGAGAGAATTTTTAAATGTATTTATTTATGATATGGTGAACTAATATGACATGTTGTTTACAATATTAAACCTCTGCTCATAGCAATTTCTGATTTATAAAGTGTTACATAAAGAAAAATGCATATTATTTTGAAATAAAATTAAAAAATCTTTGGGGCAGCTGTGGCTCAGGTGGTAGAGAGGGTCGTCCATTAATCTTAGGGTTGGCGGTTCGATTCCTGGTCCACACGACTCCACATGCCGAACCCTAAATTGCTCCTAATGGCAAACTAGTGCGTTGCATGGGAGCTCTGCTTTCATTGGTGTGTGTGTAAATGGGTGAATAAGAACCAGTGAAAAGCGCTTTGTAGAACCTCTTAGGTAAAAAAAAAAGCGCTATGTAAGTGCAGACCATTTCACTCAATTTTTCTTCGTTTAAATTTTGTTCGAAATATTCTGAGAATCGAATTGAGAACGCAGTACCGTGAATCCAATCTAACTGTGACGTTGTGCAGTTTGGCTAGTGCGACACTTTCTGTAGTTAAAAATGAAAAGGCTTTCTATAACTGACAGAAAGCTCTTTTTATGAAACATTTAATTAGTCAGGCTTAAATTACTGATATGAGTTTCAGGCTAATCTAAAAAAAAAAAAGGGTTATATTTTAATTACATGAACAAGGTAGATTCTTCATGAGAATTGTGTTACTGTGTTTAGGTTCTATGTCAGGGGTGCAATTAGGAATATTATTTTTTTTATGAGGTATGTACTGTAGGGAGTTGAACGGCTGGATTTTTTAAAATGTTTTTAATACTACAGGTACAGCACTTAAGGTCTCCGTGTGTGTGTGTGTGTGTCTTTGTATGCCTTTAAAGTTTTGTTGATTTGGTTTGAAAGGCAATAACAGCATGTAACTAGCGACTCTTTTGAAGTGGCAAAACTGTAAGAAGAGACCAGTTGAACAAGAGGTCAGAGGTGAACAGGTGATGAAGTGCTGGTGAGCAAGTGTGCTTTACTAAGCACAGCTGAGTGGGAACTGTCATGAAGAGACATTCACTTTCAATAGCTTCTTCACAAGTGGACTGACACAGCACAGTCGAAACATGTGTGTGTGTGTGTGTGAGAGAGAGAGAGTGAGAAGATTACAGGCCATGAGCAGGTGAGCTAATGAAGATGTGACCAGAATACACAGCAGCCTCTCTGCGACATCTGTTAACGCAAGTGTTACGACATGCCTTACTGTCACTCTTTGGCCGACCCCACTGCAACAGAGCCACACTAAATGAATACACAAATTCATCTGACTGCCATCAGCCTCAAAAATGTTTTAACAATATCATGCAGCAGTGTCTGATGAATGTGATCGGTTCGGTTGGCGGTATTCGGGCGAAGAGACAGAAGCTCTCCGTTGTCCACAGGGAGAGATTAGAGCAGACGAGCGGCTACGCATCGCCAGCTGCACAGGTGATTAGATATTTAATCAGTGAGAAGTTTGCTGACTTCAGGTCGGTGGATCACGTACGTACAGCATTACCGCACTTCCTCGCATGGTGAGGTGTTCAATGATTTGACTAAACCCACTGGCTGAGTTACAACTCTCCAGGTTCTTCATCTAAGGCACCCCTGTAAAAACAGCTCATTTTAAACCGTTATACAGAATCTACGAAGAATTATAGCAAACTGAACGAAACGATGAGTTGTGAACATCTCTACTGTATACCTTTAAGCTCGTCAAAAACGGCAGGATAAGAATGTGCTATTTGAAAACACTCCCCAAAAATCAGGAAGTAAATGAGTTTTTATTTATCACGTCAACAAGTGGGATTTCAGTGTAAGAGACTTGATGTAAAATTACAGTGTCGTATCCTCTGCCATTTATAAAACAGAACCCAAATCTGTGAAACAAACCACAACACACACATGATCTTGCTAATCACTTAAATGATATGCTAGCTCAGTATGCTATGGTGGTTCTGAGGTTTTCATGCTCCACACCATTTTCTAATCTTACACGTGATTGGTCCAAGACCATAAATCAGTTTTAAATGGAAGAACCAACAAAATCTACATTTTAAAAAAAAAAAAAGGGAAATCTTACACTCAATAACATCTGTTGCATAAATCAGAAATATATTTTATATATATATATATATATATATATATATATATATATATATATATATATATATATATATATATATATATATATATATATATATATATAAATCAAAACCTCAAGAGGTACTTGAATGTTTCCATTACTGAAACACGTGATTCACCTCCACAAGCTAAATAAATAGGAGATCTCTAGGAGAGCCACTATACCACATATTAGACAAAGCCTAAGAATAGTTTACAGTTGCTTAGCATGGACAAAGAATTTATTATATTTGAAGACATTTCTAGGAGCCCTGTCCAGGGTGTACCCCGCTTTGTGCCCGATGCTCCCTGGGATAGGCTCCAGGTTCACCCTGACCCTAAAAAGGATAAGCGGTGTAGAAAATGGATGGATGGATAGACATTTCTACGATACACCATAAGTATGACAACATACAAGTTTGCTAACAAATTGCCTGCCAAACACACACACAAAAAAAAACCTTGTGAAAAAACTGTGAATTCAATAATAGCTAAGGGATAATCCATGGCTAGGAGTGCATCACACGATTTTAATGCATGACAGAGGCAAAACTATTGGAACATGGGACTCGCAGGTTTTTCTTGTTACCCAGGTGTGTCCTGTTAGATCGATTGTTTAAACAATAAAGTTCTTTATTCGAATATTTTGAGATACCGGACTTTTGATCTCCATGAGCTGTAAGCCATAATCATCAAGATTTAAAAAAAAAAAAAAAAAAAAAAAAGGCTTGAAATATTTCACTTTATGTGTACTGAATCTAGAATATATGCAAGTTCTACTTTTTGAATGAAATTATGGAGGAAAAAAAATTACATTTTTTGAGATGCACCTTTATAAAGACCAAATTCTTTGTATTCTGGACATTACCTACGCTGAAACTGAAGTAATCCAGGTCAGGAATGTGACACGGTGGGTTTAATTCAGGTTTTATCTCATATTGGCGTCAGTAACATGGAAAGTGTTTTTGAATCAGAGGAGTTCGATTTGACCTACTGAAGCATTAGTCCTTCTCTCTCATACCGAGAGAGGATTTAGTTGAGAAACACGCCCATGCTGATGAGCCCTGACTGATTCCTGGATCGTTTCATTCATATGACAACAGCTTAAGCTAGAGGACTAATCTGATAGAGCTAATACCAAATTAATCCCCATTCCGAGCTCAGAGGATAGAGACATGAGTATAAGGGCATCTTCTGCAGGTCTGCGTGCAATGAGAGATGCTTGCTATGTAATGAAAGACGGCATCGTGCTCAAATCCGATTTACTGCTAGAAATTGATTCTGGGAAGGTAGAGGATGTAGCTGGGTAAAGCATGACTTTGAGCTCCAGCGCGATAAACCACACAGATTTGCCAGAACTGTACAGAATGGAGAGTGTGGTGTTAACTACCATCACGAGAGCCGATTCAAACACGGATAAAGCGAGAGCTCATTTGAAGAGTAGCACCATCAAAATGTCTCTTAAAATGGAAGTAAATACATAAAACCATCAAACAAACCTTTCTTCTTTTCTCTCCTTCCTCCATCGCCTTTGCTGTGTGCAATATGCAGTAGGCTTGAGGTAGGCCACTTGCTCAGAAACAACAGATGTGCAAATGAGGCAGTAAAGAACTATTAATAATGATTTCTGCTTCACACCTGGGTGTCTGGAGCTGCACCAGGCTGAACCCCTGCCCAGGCTTGGAGCTCTGAAACCGCAGCACACCACTTCACCAATCACAATCTCAACCCAAGCTAATTCTCACGTTCTGCTGTCGAGTCGCTGGCACAGCTTCACAAACTGAGCTCCTGAGATCTCTGGAATCGTTCTGAGAACATTTCAAGGTGAGCGGGAAAACTTTCCCTATTGTAAGTGAGCAACATGTTGATTACGACTGAAGCACCAAGACTCCACAAAGCGTGACTCCATATCAAATCAACCAGAGGACGTTTCCACCAGGCCGTCTCAGATTTTGCTGATTACTGTTTTCATTTTTGGATGAACGATCCCTTTAAGAACAAAGTATGGAACTATCCCTTTAATGACAAAGTATTATGAAGATGAAATTTGGTATATTTATGTAATTAATTAGGTAAAATCAGAATTTTCAATATCATTCAAACACTGGCATAAATGTAAAGATTGGCAAAAAATGATGGTGGCAGTAGTTATGTTTTAGTTTTTTTTAGTTCATAGTTTTTGGTAGTAATCGTTATGGCCTGCATTTCATCACAAGTAAGAGCTGACGAAAAAAATGTAATAAAAAAAAAGATAGTCTCCTCGATTTTGGCAAGTGCCGTCAAATCAACACGGCTGCTCACAGCATCAGCAGAAATGTCAACAAACTAACACCTCCTAAAAGAGGTGCTAATGACTTATACTGTATATGAGTTGAGGTTGTCACGGTACCAAAATTTCAGTAGTCGGTACCAATACCTGTAAAATTCCACGGTACTCGGTACCAAGGTCAGTACCAAAGCAAAACACAAAAACATGGTTTTCTTGCAATAATACACTCAAATTAAACTACGCAACAACATTCATAATGCAACCGCTACCATCATTTTAAATTCACCTGCTTGAAATGCTTCAATAAATACTGCGTGTAAGCAGCCGCTCTTCTCGAAAGCATGGTTAATTTATCCGCACATAAATTTTAGAGGCGCGGCTTTTACACACTTAGCGGTAATAGCACGATAGCGGAAAACATGTGTCCGAGAGAAATACATGTATTTCGCCTACTATGTAGTAGGTAAGTATGCGGTTTCGGACGCAGCCATGGTAACCGGCAGACCTGATGCTTTGGCTCTTCTTGTTGCACGGAGCACCCATGAAAAGTTCACGACTGACCACCTGCGCATAGGTACTGGGTTGACCCAGTACAAACGATACTTATGAAAATCTGGTACCATCAACTTTTTTCTTTTTAGCACCGACTAGGTACCGAAGTACCAACCCTAATACAAGTATACAAGTATTTGCGTTAGCTCAGCTTAATTCAGCTTAGAATTATATACTATCCTGGTAAACAAAAACATTACCAATATCATGCCAGGAGGTTTTAGGAATGTTCTGCATGTTCTAGTTGTTTTTATTTTATTCATCAGGGATGTATCAATTTGAACCTGGTGACTGGAATCATGGTCGATAATGAGCTGAAATACGGGATTTATATCTGATTTGACACATTTTCCGACAAGTTATGTTTATTCCACTGTAATATCACAGTAAAAGTGTCAATAACGATCAGTATCACGTATCGGCACATACTCATGGCTCTGACACTGAAACTGTTTTAAAATTAGAAAAATAATTGTACATTTTAACACTGGACCATTTGCGTTTAATATTCTACGTGAACAGTGCCAGCTTACAGTTTATTCTTTAGTTGTTTAGTTCTACAGACATTATTACAGTCAGAGTCTGAATCCTGTCTGAGTGGCCAACTTTCCTGCTGGGACTGTGTGCAGATATTGTATACTGCAAACAAATTTCCGCTTCATTATTCAACAGCTCTGCACCAGGCTTTACAGCACAGAGGAATGGACTGAGCACTGAGGACCTCCCCAGGGTTGGCTGGGAAATATCCGAGGGTGATGAAGGGGGGAAAGCGAACCGAATGAGTTTATGTGGGTAAACCGCGAGATCGTTCTGAATTCTGAGAACAGCAGGGCAATGATAGAACCGAGAGCACCTTGCTGAAATAAATAAATCATTGCTGCCTTACACTCAGCAGCTCTAGTGTATGTGATTATATTATGGGGGAGTGAGTTAAGGAGGAGTGTGTGTGTGTGTGTGTGTGTGTGTGTGTGCGCGTGTGTGTATAAAAAAAAATAGAAATAGAGAGAGAGAGAGAGAGCAAAGGAAAAAAAATGTCACTAGGGATGTGATGGAAAGACAAAAAAAAAATCACACACAAACAACAAGAGAGGGTTAATAAATAAGCAAAAAAGAGAAAAGGACAATTTATAAATCTTTCACATGGAGGTGTTCAGCAAGGAATTACAGCACAACTCTCTTAACCCACTTCCAAAAATATAGTCGATAAATCAGTCCGTTTTTACCACTGAAAATGTACAGGATGGACACCATACAACATTTATATTTATTACACTACATTTCTATTTTCTCTAAAGAGACCTAACTGTGACAGGACACAAGTGATTAGTTGAAGCCTTGCTCACAGGGGTTTGAACTGAAAAACTTTTTAACCACTGAGCCTGCCCTTGTGTGGTGTCTGGGACGTTCCTTCAAGCTGAGCCTGTGTTTTTGTTCTGAGCTGGTGTGCAGATTGTGGACAGGAAGTAGCACAGCACTAGCACAGACTAAGCACACGCGTGTCCGAACGCACGCTCAGCCAGAGGTCACCGTTTAAAATGGACATGAAGATGTAAGGAAAAGAAGAAGGTGTGGGTAATGAGTTCAATTTACTATAGTGAAATTTACTATACTGAAATTGTTGCGCAGCGAGATTTGAAATAACTTCCCAGCGCGTGCTGTAATAAGGAGGAGGATGTACGGAGGGGGGAAGGGGGCTGGGGGGGCATTTAGACGAAAAATTACAGTGCCATTATATTGCAAATAGGTTTAGGGTAGTGGGGGAGGGGGGGGTTGGGGGTTGGGCTGTGACAACACAGCATTCGTATCACACAACACCGGGAACTTGATTAATAAGCAAATTAATCGGGTGATGACACGTCGTCTTCCTGACAAAGACATTTCATTCACTGAATTCCCACACGGAAGCTGTGATGGACAGCTAACCAAATTTATGGAAATGAAACTTCGACGTGGATGTAGAATTGGGCTTGGCTCATGACAGCAGGCTGTTTAGGCGCACAAAGCAGCTGTTCAGAAACGAGGTTCGTTCTGCAGTGTGTAAAACGCTCACACACTCTGGAAGAAAATTAGCCTGAAAACTGCTGGCATTTTACACACACACACTTTACTATCCTTGTAAGGACTTTTCCTCATTGGGACCAGCCAAATATCCCGAGAAGGTCACAACTGCCAGATATTCCTACCTTTATGTGGACATTTGGTCTTAACCACAACACACACACACACAAACACACCTTACTATCTTTATGAGGACTTTTCCATATTGGAACCAGCCAAATATCCCCAGAAGGTCACAACTGCCAGATATTCCTACCTTTATGGGGGCATTTGGTCCCAACCATGACACACACACACACACATAGCGCGTGGCACTAATCACATAACTGATCACAGGCACAGGCATTGAACCCAATATTGTCCCACTTAAAGCCCTCATGTACTCTGCTCTAATTCCATTAACACATTTAATACAGCAAATGTAGAGGTGTGAGACAAGGTGAGCATGGCTTTTGCAAAACTTCTTACTAGCACCACTGTTTAAGCGAGAGTGCCCGTCCTTCACCTCCACATGTAATAAATGAGTGCTACATTTAATCAGGAGCAGGGGTGAGTGAGAGGGTAAATTGGGCAGCAGAACTGAGCTTGATTTATGATTTATGCACCCGCAGTACTAATGGGAAGAAAACTCTGGGCAGTGACAGCAGAGCGCCACACAGTCTCTCCTATTTTGTTGTGTACCACGTGTCCTAACCTTCAGCTTAGACCAGCCACACCGACTCAGCCAGGTGCACCAGGCATTTGAGATTTGCGAGTAGTATAATTGGAGTGAATTTG
The DNA here is from genome assembly GCA_012411365.1 of Ameiurus melas. NCBI lineage: Eukaryota > Metazoa > Chordata > Actinopteri > Siluriformes > Ictaluridae > Ameiurus > Ameiurus melas. The sequence continues at coordinate 20,985,753 of CM022764.1, read as the reverse complement.
GCGTACGTTTAATTAATTTCCGTTACGGAATTAAAATGGGAAAACAAGGAAAAAGCATTTTATATTAAAAATATTGCTGGCACCCTATTTGAATTCATCTTCTTTATATTATTATCCATCCAGCCGCATCCAGGACGCAGTTGGTAGAGTGGGTTGTCCACTAATCGTAGGGTTGGCGGTTCGATTGTTGGCGGTTCCACATGCCGAAGTGTCCTTGGGCACTGACACTGAACCCCAAGTTGCTCCCTTGCATGGCAGCTCTGCTACCATTGGAGTGTGTGTGTGTGAATGAGACAGTATATAAGTGCACATTTACCATTTATCTTCTACCGCTTACTCCTTGTTCAGGTACACCCTGGACTCAGCCAAAAGGACAGGGTGCCAGTCCATCGCACAATCACCAATCACATCAATACACACCATACATGTCTTTGGATTGTGGGGAGGAAACCGGAGTACCCGGAGGAAACCCCTGCAACAGGGGAAGAACATGCAAACTCCGCACACACATGGCCCCGGCGGGACTCGAACCCCGGACCCTGGAGATGTAAGGCAATCGTGCTAACCACTAAGCCAACGTGCACCCCTCTTTATATTATTATTATTATTATAGGGAATCTATGGCAGGCCATAAAAAGCTTTGTGCGCTTTTTATGAACAAGATTTTGAATATGCCTCTTGCACCTTCAATAGGGCAATTTTTGACATAATTTTACAATAATATCTCCACAACACAATGTCGTAAAAACACAATTCTACTTCCCCCTGATTCTTAGGGTCAAACCGAGTTCAACGGACCCCACGATCGTATAATGGGTTGATTCAGAAGTTTTCAAATTGGCACGTCATGGGCTATCGAGTGGGCAAACAAAAAAGTGTTGGGAGATCACAAGCTCAAATCTCGAAGATGACAAAGCCATCCATGGCCATGTGTAAAAGCAAGCAAAATTGGGCATGTTCTCAGTGGGCGGGGCCAATCAAAGAGATGCTAGCCAATCATAGTTGTCTGTGTGCTCATGTATGTGGAAGAGGGCAAACAGCGCTTTCCACAGAGTGTGTGATGCTGCCTGGTGATGCAGTTTGAAAAGATGTGGTAGGCTGGCTCCCAGGGCATTCAAGAACGTTGATTAATTTTACCCTCAGAATGAGTGTGAAATGCTGAAAAACGAGCAAACGAGAAATATAAGAACTTTTTGTAATGTCTATTGTTTTAAATAGACAATTGTTTTAAAGCCAAAATCTATTTTCAACATCTTGTCAACTCATACATTTTATTTCACTTTAAAAAAAAAAAAAAAACACACACACACTGACACAAAAGCCTGCTACTATTTGTAGTTCTCATGCACAAACAAGTTCAACCCACACAGTCACGTAACTGATCTAAAGTAAACTTGCATTGTGCTTTCTGCATGAAGTCTCTCAAATGGAAAAGTATAATTACAATAAATACAGAGATCCAGCAGCAGCGTACATGCTGTGACCTGTGCTTCTGTCACAGTGTGCTCATTAAGAGAAAAAAAGAAGGGGAAAAAAAAAGTATCACTTGAGATGACATCAACTCTCATTTACCGTGAAACTGCAGGAGGGGGAAAAGGCGACACTTAAAATAAACCAAGCTGGCTCTTCCTCTTAGGACTCAACGATACGACGTGATGCACGATTTCTCACCGGGTGTCCTACAGAGGAGTCCTATGGACAATTAAGCTCAAGTGAATACCTGCTAAATATGTTGGATTTGCTTGTCATACATACAGATGGTAACTGGATAAGCCTTAATACCAATTAATGCACAAGACGTCTTTATCGAGACTTAAGATCTAAGGCGGGAAGAAAAAAATGCAGAGATTAGCTGTAGATAAAAAGGCTTTACGTGGACACACGGGGACACTGAGAATTTCCTAAGTACTGTCTGAAGCAGGGGCATTAATTAGAGAAGAATGGATTGTTAATGGTCTTAACTCTCCACCATTATGGCCATCACCATGGTAACACAGGAGGGAAAAACTGGGCGTATCAGTTGTGAATTGAATCTTGCTACGCGAAACCCTGGGATCAGTAAAATCCCACTGCACACACAGATTGCACAAGTTCACTTTTTCTAAAGAGCGAGATTCCCTCGGACTAATCCGAGTTTGTGAGAACAGGGAAATGGGTCGGCGATGTCTAGAATTCTCTAGAATCCGTAGATCATTAATCAAAAAGTGAGATAATACAACACATGAACAACAGCACATATGAGATACATGAAGGACACATTAAGTCACTGACAAACTGATGAATATTAAAATGTATTCAGGGCTGATTTAATTATCATGTGTAATGCATCCCATCCTGGGTCTGTGTTCCCGTCTTGCACCCAGTGTTCCCAGTGTATCCATGCCCCTGACCAGGATGAAGCACATACAAAGGATGAATGAATAAATGAATGAAAGAGCATGTGTAATGGTAAAAAAAAAAAAATACGAGCAAACAGGCAAGAACATGTCATATTGATCTTGAGCTCGCTTAATTTCATACTCTTATTGAAATTTTTAGCAGGCAACAGAAACTGTAACGTACGGGTGAAGAAGAGCAGCGAGTGAAGCTTGTCACCAAGGGGGGTGATTTTTTTTTTTGCCATAATACTTGAGGATTTCTATGATACATGATAAGTATATCGATGTATAATTTAGTTAATAAACTGCGACGAGACAGTACTGTTGCATTAAAACTGTTAAAGAAAAAAAAAAACACCTAAGAAAAAAATTAGACTTTTAATTTAATCCCTAAAAAAATGACACTAAAACGTAAAAAAAGAGAAGGAAAGTACAATTTACAGTCCCAATTTGACAGAAATGAACGCAGTTCTGGGCCGAGGCGCATCATTCGATTCAGGTTCGTCGAACATGAGTACAGCTAAAATGTCATCATTTAACAAAAAATATCACTGTGAAAGACCGCAGTGCAAAACCTTCTTTCCTGCAGTTCCAGTTACGCCAATTCAAGTAATTTTCCGCAAAAGAAGCACAAAAAATCTCAGCAAATTAAAAAAAATAAATAAAAAATTACAAATAAAAAGCCACAGCAAAATCAAGCGTTTCTGGCCGCAACAATCACAAAAATAAAACTCTCCGAAATCCTGTACAGACTCAAGTTGGCTTTTTTTTAAAAAAGATCATTCTATTTAGCTTAGAATTATTTAAAAAAATATATATTTTTAAAGTTCTAAAAAGATATCATGATACATGATACATCACGATGTCTCAGAAAAGTGTATCATTGCGTCGTTTATTACAATTTCAATGTTATATCCGTATATCGCGGCTACTTGCCATTTTGCAGGTCAGAAATTTAAACTGAATGGACAGAGAGCAGCAGACCTATCTGTATGACATTTATATGTTTACACTGTAGCCCACAGACTTTTGTTTTGCAGAGGACATTTAATTCTTCTCCCAATACATGAAGCAGTGGCAACAGCAGTCTTATTACCCAGATTTCTAGCTTTAACTAAAGAGAGCGGTAACTTTTTAATGAGCATAAACTGCCTACTTCAACAGAAAGTGGTCATCCGAGTGACTTTATAACGGACTAATCCCCAACCTTTTCGGACGCGTTCAAACAAAAACACAGCTTTCTTGAAACCTTTTACAATATCTTGCTTCGAAAAGTTCATTCAGTCACGGTGTTCAAAAGTTTGATTAGTAGCTAGAGCACGTAAGGACGTGCAGATAGAGACTGTGACCCCGAATATTCGTAGGCTTCTCACACACACGCACTAAAAAAAAAAGTGTTCAGTAAATAGCATGGCGCATGGGCTGCGTCCACATCCAGACAGCGCAGAGTTGATCAAGTTAAATATTAGAAGCAAAGACAAATCAGCGACATCTCATATCTCTCCTGCTGCTGAGGCCTGATGGAAAATAAGGTTAGTGACTTATCCCTGGCTTTATATGTGCATCTGCTATTAGAATAATATGTTGACTTTTTTTCTTATACTGTCACGTCTAATAAATACGGAGGCTCCACTGGCATAATGCGTCATCTGTTTCCTCATCAGATTCTTCTTACTTAGTGTGAAGACGGAGACCAAGGTCAGAGCCGAACTGTGCTAAGTAACAAGTTCACCAGAAAAGAAACTTTTAATCCGACTACTTCCATACTAGTCGTTGTCCTGGATAATACACTTTACATGTGATATTTACTTATTAGCAGACCTTTATGTGTTTTGCGTTAACATCACCGTATGCTTGTATGAGTCATTACTCAAAAACACACCAAAAGATTAGTCTTTTTCTCCTCAATAACACAGGCAATGTTTTGGACATGAACTGACACCACTTTCAAGCCCCGCCCACTTCACTTATTTCACATGCTCTCAGCGGGACCTTAAGGCTAACATATCCATACTAAAAGCCACAAAATTTCAATTCTGATTTCATGGGGACTTTAAATCTGAAATGGTAAAAAACATTTATTGGAATTATTTATTTATTTATTTAATTGGGGGGGATCTATATCGCACAAGCCTAGCCTCAAGTTTTGATAACCTTAACATGGCTTTCACAGCAGTACAACCATAGTGTCATTGTTCTCTCTCTCCTACATCTCATTCCTACATCATTGACATTTCATTAAAGGGTCAAATTAAATGTCTTATACACAACATTTTAAGGTTTGCTTGTTAGCATATATCGTTAGCATATAATATAAGAAGGTTCATCATACATGCTCAAATATTCGCACACTTAATAAACACTCACATTTAGTTAACATGACAAAAGCAACACAATAACCTGTGAATAATTTACGGTGTGGGAGTCGGAAAAGCTTTCATTGTTACAACGTGCAAACCGACGCTGCTTTAGGTGTGTTCAGGTTACGGTTAAGCTCAGTCGGATCACGTCTTTAACGTGGATTTTTAGCTCATACTACTTCCTGGATGCAGTCTCTCTCATACTTTTCTCAAGTGTCCTAATTTTGCCTAGCATCTTCACATGTAGAGAGAGGAAAACTACTATCAGGCAAAGGTTAAACTCTGACAGTGGGGATTCTCTCTGGGTTTTTTTTTTTTTTTTAATGGAGATCCCTGTCTGAAATAATGAAAAGATATTGAAATAGCAGGTGAAAGGAAACCTAATAGTGAGGCACCACCTCAGCAAATCTTTGGCTCATTTTCACGCCGTGCTCCTAGACTGCGAGCCAAAGCTGATACGATCTTGAGGCTTGCGGGTGTGATGCTAAACGGCAGCCATGTTCCTGCTCAAACTGGTCTTTGTTCCATCAGCAACTTGACTTATCAAATATCCACCAAAGCAGTGTGCATTAAGAGAACAGCCCCAGTGGCTGAGGGTGTTAGGAAACACCTGCTCTGATGGCACCTGTCCAAGCAGTCCCAATTCACCAACTGTATCAACAGACTGTAATTGGCTTCTTGCCACACAATGGCCACACAGTCTAGTTTTGTGCATGTGGTAAGGTCCATTTTCTGACTTAGAGGACTAGATATATAGCAGTAGCAGTGAGAACAAACCTCTGTGTGAGCATACCTTCCAACCAACCCCAATAAAAGGAACATGTGTGTCTATTTATCCCTCGAGCTTGGTGTGCGGATCACTGCAAAGGCACTTCTTTTATTAGTTTGAGCAGGACTATACTTCAGAATGCGTGTTACAGGAGATCGAAAGAGGCAGTCATGCAGCAGAATCTCTCTCCCTCTCTCACTCAAAATTCTCCCCATGAGAGACACGGCATAAGTCCTTTCAAGCATGGTGCTGTGAAATTCCCTTTTGATTCATCTCGATAAGGGCTTGATGTACATGAAAGGGTAGATAACTATTATTAGATGTACAATATAATGTTGTGCATGTAACAACTTTTTGGGACAAAAATAATTTAAGAAAATTAACAGACTTCACCTGTCACTGGTGCAATTCAGGTGGTGTTTAAAAACACACACACACACACACACACACACACACACACACACACACACACACACAATACCCACACACACACATACCCACATACATACACACACACTCTTCAGGTATGAGGATGCAGGGAATTGTAGTGAGAGATAAGATGACAAGCCACTACAGTAGTCAGAAGCAATGCCAAAACAACCAGCCTTACACTGTCAGGAGAGGAAAACAAAACAAATCATTCCTTACATCCACAGGAGAAACATAGAAATGCTCCAAGCCTTCGCTTATTAACAGCTAACCAAGTATCCTTTAAGCAATTAAGAAACTGTTTGATGAACGCTTCAATTGACTACATCTCCGACATCTGACCTGGTGGTTTGTTATAATTATTATTATTCAGTACGTTTACATGAACAACAATAATCCGATATTAACTCGATTAAGACGATACCCTGATTGAGAAACTAGCATGTAAACAGTGATTACTGATGCCTTAATCCAACTAAAGTCATACTCGAAGTAAACACAAATCAAATTAAGACGTGTGGAGTATTGATGTTTTAGTCGCATTACAGACATGTACACACCTTAATCACAGTATTAACGTCGTGTGGGAGTTTTCACCGCATTTTGCGACAGGGCACGTATACACACAGCAGTGCTCAACCGTTTCATGGTAAACAAGAGAGCACAACTGCGGCCGAAACCTTATTTTTGCCTACTATGTAATAGGTAAAATACATGTAGTTTGGCTACGAAATAGTAGGCGAGTACGCAGTTTGGAACGCAGCCCACGGTTTCAAGCATTCATCTATTTGCACGTACAGCATGACAAATAATTAACTGCGCTTGAAGCTTTCGTAGAATTAAAAATGAAACACCCAAAACTGTATACGGTACCATAACGAAGACCAACTGTATGTCGATACGTGAAATTCTAGAGGGAACGTCGGACAGTGTGGCGTGGGGACGTAATGACGCGTGTCGTTAATCGATCTATGCTCTATAACAAGTAAAGCGGGAACGTGAAAGGAATATTCTAAAAGTGACTCATGTAAACACTTTAATTAGAATATTGTATTATTCAGAATAAGGTCAATAATTAGTTTACTGCTGTACATGTAAACGTGGTCATTGTGAGAAATGCTAACGTTTCCACTCAATTAGAGCTTTCATCTACGGAACAAACATGCTCACATTTTAGAGAAAATAGCTTACAGCCTAGGTAGTATTCACTGATCTCTGTAGACTTGGAGACATCTGCCTATGGATACTCATATTTAATTAAAAAGTGTTAGCAAGGGGATGTGAGACACTTGTGTGAGAAAGATCGCCGTTGCTGCCCAAAGCAATGCATGCATATATATATATATATATATATATATATATATATATATATATATATATATATATATATATATAATGTTATATGTTTTATTTAAAAAGAAAAAACTGAACTACACCTAAGTTTGTCCACACAATTTTGTTAAGACAAGCAAAAATAAACCAAAACATGAACACCATTATATTAAATAGCAAACTGAAAGTGAATAAACTAGTCAAGTCTTGCGCGAGTACTAGGATTTCTGGAGTCCAATTTAGTATCCCATTGCCACACTAGCTAAACTAAACTGCCAAGAAATCAGAAAAATTACAGTATAAAAACCCCTCGAGGCTTCCATACCATTTTATTAGCCAATAACTGTTTCAAGTCTCAATATATCTTTCCGGGCAAAAACAGCACACAGTTACCTCAATCCACTTATACTAATAAAGTTCTCAGGTGCAAATAAGACTGTTTAAAATTAGCACGATTAGTAAAATTGGTATACTTCATCATACCTTAGATTTGACAAGCAATATAATACAATGAGAAGCCCCAGTGAGAGTTCACTGTTCACTATAGAAGGGAAATGTGGTCCAATGCAAAACATGTAGCAGGGTACGCAATTCCAAAGCCTTGCAACTTTGACAATACACTAGATCGTCTCTTAGCTCTTAGTGACTAGACTAAGCCCTGAAAACGTAGACATTCGAATCTGTCTCACTAAAAACAATGTTACAACATAAAGACAGGCCATGGTTCACTTTATTCTCTTAACCGAAGTTAGCCATGTTCAACAGGGAAGCGATAAAACGTTTTATACATACTCAATTTAAATTATGAGCACGTTTAAGTGTTTTTTGACCTTGGATGCATGTAAATCTATTGTATGAGAAAATTAGGCACATTTCAAAAACCATAATAGGTGCGCTTTAATATACACAGAGTAACTGGTTAAATCTATAACACTGACCATATTAATTACTGTTTTGAGAAGGTACCCATTAACACTGCTTGCTATTGTCTGTTGTTGTTGCTGTGCCACAATGTCAATCCAGAATGTTGCACGAATGTTTGAAGTTCATTATAGTAAAACTAAACCAATAGCTACTCAGGACTGTAAAAACTATAAAAATGATATTAAAGAAGATTTTTATATGCTCAACAAGCACGCTTTTGTGGAGGTATCCATGGTTATTTTCACTTCGCATGTCAAAAGTGATGTTATTATACATTATTATAACAATTTACAAGGCACCACAGTGTTTAACAGTTGGTTAACAGTTTGTTGACAATTAATGGTCAGATAAACAGCTTTATCCTTATTATAGGAAGTCCTATAATCAGATTCATTTACGCTACTGATCTGCATATTCAAACTCTAACAAGCCACAGACACATTCAACACAGGAAGTACAAAAATTCTTGCCGTTTCTTCTCATTCGGTATACAAAAGTCTTCCTGGTTTCACGCTGCTGTTCTCCAGTACAAAGGGTTCTAAGGCAACATTAATTAGCACGAACGACCTCAAAGCACACAACAACCCATTCAAAGGCCTAATAATACACACAATTATATTAAGACTCCAACACAGTCATTTTCTCCTATCGTGGTGAAAGTTGCTTTTATGCTGATCGCAGATCGGCTTTGTGGTTCATATTATAATGAATCAGATTGAAATTGGGATTGAGGGAAGCAACATAAAAGGGATAGTACCCCTGAGAGCCAACAGGCCTGACCAGCCTCATTAGCATTGGCAGGTTAAATTAGTTTAGAGCAGAATGAAGTCCCAACAGAACTAGAACTGGGTCAGTGGTAAATATCTGTTCAATACAGGTACACCATGGTAATTGTTCTGAACCCTCCCTAGATTTGAGCCAATCTACATCTTAGTCACTCCCAAAGTGCCTCATTCAACTACGATTCCTAAATACATTAGGAGTTAATGTAGGGAGGACCACTACACTGAAACAGAATTGAGTAATCAAAACAAGTCCCCAGATACCAAAGCAAGCACTATTCGCAATGAGCTTAGGTGACTGGAGCAAGAATGGATTTGTGAGTATGTGCCTTCTAACCTCCAGAAAATGTATAGCTTATCCTGAAGAGATAAGCACTGATGCTTTAGTACAATGTTTTCCCACAGTTCAAACATGTCTATTGGCTATCAAATCAAATGAAGTCGTTACGATTTCTGACTGATTGCATTTATTTAGCAAGGAGTATCTACCACAAGCTTATTTATCTGTTTATGGATGCTAAAGCGGCCAAAATGGGTTTTCTCAGCAGGGTGGCTGCCTTAGAGATAGGGTGAGAAGCTCAGCTATCCGAGAGGAACTCAGAGTAGTGCCGCTGCTCCTTTGCATTGAAAGGAGCCAGTTGAGGTGGTTCAGGCACCTGGTTAGGATGCCCCCTGGGCGCCTCCCTAGGGAGGTGTTCGAGGCACGTCCAGCCGGGAAGAGACCTTGGGGAAGACGCAGGACTAGGTTAAGAGACTATATTTCCACACTGGCCTGGGAACGCCTCGGGATCCCCCAGTCACAGCTGGTTAAGGGAAGTTTGAGGTCCCTTGCTGAAGCTGCTACCCCCGCGACCCGATTACGGATAAGCGGTTGAGGATGGATGGATGCCAAAGACATACAAATGGTAGTAGGAAAGATGCACTATATCGCTATATATAAGGTTGTGCTAATCACACCCATATGTGATTTTTGAAGGCTCTTCACTTGTTTTTAGGGTGTCGCTGTGGGGATTTGTGCGCATTCGTCTACAAGGGCATTAGTGAGGTCAGGCACTGATGTTGCACGAGGAGGCAGTCAGCATTCCTATGCGTCCCAAACGTGATCAGTTGGGTTGAGGTCAGGGCTCTGTACAGGTCACGCAACATTTTTCAACACCAACCTAAGTCATGCTGGAACATGAAATTTTAATCCTACACCATACAAACACATTTCAGACAATTCTGGGCTTCTACCTTTGTGGCAACAATTTGGTGAAGGCCCACATATAGGTGTGAAGCTCAGATATCCACATACATTTGGCTTTACAGTGTATTTGGTCAGTAGATGATGCGGACAAGACTCAGTGTGTTGTGAAGGGTTTGAGCAAAGAGTTGGGCGGAGACTAGCCGCCATCTTTTATTAAACAAGGCAAGAAGTCCAAGTACAGAACAGGGATGTCTCATTCTGAGCAGAAGTAAAGCCTTGTAGGACTTCCTTGATTTCGCTCTCCTGAAGCCTTAGCGAAGGAGGCTGTCAGAACGTGGTTCTTGAAATCCCAGCACGATATCTGTTCCAGAAATATTTAAAAGGTACAACAGAAAAACAGCATCTCCCTCCAGCTTTTTCCTGATGTTGCCTCTTTTTCATTGCACAGGCTTTCCCTCTTGTTCCTTGTGTCTCTCACCTTTCTGAGTCTGCCCTTTCCATTACTGCTTTGGCCTCGTCTTCTCCAGCAGACGTGACTGGGCTTTTATCTCCCCACTGCAGCCGTTCTTGACAACCAGCCGGCTTAAAAGCAGAAACTGGCTCATACTCTCAAAGGGTAGATAAACGGATTAAAAATATCAATCAGATATTGCTCAACTCAGCAAAGTGAAGAAAATCTTTGTTAGTCATTTGGCTTTGGCTTTATCTTAGCATTGATGACAAATCTGCAGCTGGAAATGAATCGGTTTTATTGTTCCATGACAAGAGCAAGCAGTTGATTTCAGTACACCATGCTTTGACAAGAGGGTTTTGGGAAAGGACTTGGGCATCAAAACGACAATAAAATTGGCAAAGGGTTGGATTGATGGGTTACGATTTCACAGTTTTAGGGGGAAAAAAAAATTTGTGTAAATTATCAGGATGACCAAAAATTTGGAAATTCACTGGCAGGTAGATGTGATCAGATCTCATCACTACTTTCATTACCAAAATGATTCATCAATTGAAATGCTCGTGAAATAAATTAACTGCAACATCATGCCAAAGGACAAATATGAGCTTGTTTCAGTAGTTCCCCAGAAGCACAATGGAACCTTAATAACAGCAGTAGCTGATCCAGCAGCAGGGGATAGAGGAGTGCCTAAGGCGCTTTCCTTAAAACTGCACCCTGCCCTTGTTGTCGAATGAAGTGCCAGTGGACATGAAGCCGCCCCAAAGCCCCAAAACGACTAAGTAAATTGGTCACGGCCAATGATCCGTCATACTTATCACAGACCTACATAAACACTTTAGTCATTAATCATGCAGCAAACCGCCATACGGAGGATGACTGGGACTTGCTGCAGGTCAGGAGAGAGCTATAAGGAGTTGTTAAATCACCGCCACTGCTTTTTCATTACACAATGTAATTTACAGCAAGGGTGAATGTGATGACACCTTACTGTGATGGATGAATGAAATGATGAGGTTGTTAGAGCTCCTGAATATGACCTTCCAATGGAGCGCTGGACAAGTCATAGGTTAATTAACACGGTCATTCAAAATCCTAATTAAAGGATCCATGAAAACTAGGAAAAGTTTCTACAGGACACAAAAAGCACTCCTTGACCACACCGTGACTGCAGCTCCTACACGTCTACCGAATGAACTCAAACTGACTGAACGACGTCAGGTGAAGTGGTGAGAATTCAATCCAAAAACAAAATGGCCGTCCAGTCAGGAAGATTCTCTCATTGAATGAAAGGCAAAGATTCTTAAGGAAAATATTGTGTATTTAGAGCTTACATTAACGATGTATATCCAAAAGTTTGTGGACACATGACCATCACATCCATATGTGCTTCTGAAACATCCCATTCCAGATTTTGGAGTGTGGCTTTGGGGATTTGTCGATTCAGCTACAAGAGGTCAAAGTGATGTTGGGTGAGGAAATCTGGGGTGCAGTCGGTGTTCTGGTTCATCCCAACGGTGTTCAGTGGGGTTAAGGTCAGGGCTTTGTACAGGCCACTCATGTTCTTCCATTCCAACTTCAGCAAACCATGTCTTCATGGATCTCACTTTGTGCACAGGTTCACTGTCATGCTGGAATAGGTTTGGGCTTCTTAGTTCCAGTGAAGGGAAATCTCAGTGCTATAGTACACAAAGACATTCTAGACAATTGTGTGCTTCTAATTTTGCGGAAAGAACACATATGGGTTTGATGGTCAGGTGTCCACAAACTTTTGGCCATATAGTGTATTTTACACAGGAAACACAATGATTAATCATAGGAATGATATCTGTCTCATTTGGGTGCACACACACACACACACACACACACACACACACACACACCTCCATCCAAATATATTTACTCAGGAAGATTAGGCAACAGCCAGCTCTTCATAATTGCTTCCTGTATAACATATAATAGTTTCCCCTCAGGAAGCCTTATCAATACAGCCCACTGTCGCTCAAACTATAAACCATGGTGGTTAAGACCAGGAGATTCAAAACACGTGTGAAGACTGAGAATGCCTAATTTTACTAATCAGGTACATTAAGGGTTAATGAATGGATACCCAGTTAACTGCATCGCATTTAATGTAAATGTATTTAAAGTATCATTTTCCTCTGTAATTAAAAACCCCCATATCAGTGGTGGCACACATGGCTTAAAAGAGGAAATAATGGACAGATATAAACTATATTTTAAACATGCACAGCAGAAACTTTACTGAGCGTCGGCTCAATAGTCCAGCCTTCAGTCCTACTGCAGCAGCGTGCGCTCTGGCATTAGTTAAATTTCAAACACTGCGATGGTTCTTCCTACAACAGAGTTTTTAAAAAAAGGCTACAGCCCTCATTGATTTGTGGGTAGGATATCTGAAAATCTTACAGAAATCGAAGGGTTGTAATAATCTGAAGGTCAATCCATACATTTCCATGTCAGTCTTACTAAACCAGTGTGGGGGATGGGGGGGTACACAGAAATGAAAGCTTTGGTGTAAAATGAGACGTGTCATTAGGGAGTTGTGGTGCATCACGTGTGGAGGAAAGGTACCTGGTGTGTCCATTGTCGCTTTTAATGCCGTTGTACTGGATGATACTGGAAAGGTATTACTGTGCAACTCTTGCATGACACTGAAAACTGACCTTGGCACCAACATACTGCCTTATACTGCTTTCCAACTGGCGAAATCGCAATTGCATAAAATTGTTCCTCACGATCTGTCCGGTCGCAGTGATGTTTGTTCGTAAAAGACACCTTTTATCTGTACACATGTTCGCCGCACGTGAATCTTAGAGCTTGCGTGTTGTGATGACGTCACATGACGCATCTTGGCCCAAATCCTCAGAAGATCTTCGTGACGCCGTTACAAACGCCAGAATAGCGATTTCAGCATTCCAATAATAGCAGACTAAAACACGGTGCCATGGCTCAGCCCAAAGGCACTTCAGCTTAAAAGTAAAACAAAACAGGGAAACACTGTTGCTGTGCAATGTCACGGGTCCAATTAATTACACCTTCAGGTGTATCGGTGAGAGTAAACGCACACTGACCGTGTGATTTATTAATAGGGTGTAATTCTCTCATTTAATTAAGTAGCACTGGTAGAGTAACATTGTGTTCAGTCTCATAGCCTTCGGGGAGTCGTCTGAACCTCCACACAGGCTTTATCTCGAGGGCTAATACAACACCTGTCTCTCTCTCTCTCTCTCTCTCTCTCTCACACACACACACACACACACACACACACACAATAACGAGATGGTGCCATTGAAGTACAGAATTCTACCGCTTTCCGTAACATTGCAGCAAAAAAATAAGTAATTGCATGTGCACGATGCATATTCCTCGGTCACATGCTCAATTTCAGGCTGTTTATTGCCATGTAACAATGGACATGATGCAATAATGTCCAAAAACTAGAGTAAATAAAGAGCAAATGATGAGATTATGGATGCGCCCGCCGATACCATGTGATGTTATGTGATGTAAGCTTAGTGTCAAGCTCATGAACACACAACATGAAATGACCGCGATCTGGACGTACTCCCCAATTAATCAAATCATTTATGAATCTCTGAATTTTTTTTCTTAACACAAATCTATTACTTTCCTATGAAGGAGTGTAAAGTTCTGTGAATTGCACACCCTCACAGACATTCACAAGCATCGAGCAGTGAAGCGAGTATGCGGAAAGAAAAACAGACGCACGCGAGCAGTTCATGTCGGTGAGCACTGAGACACGCAAGCTTCCTTTCTCTGCTCAGTTTCCAGCATCTATACGTGACCCGTGAGTCGAGGTGCTTTTGCGTAGCCCCTTGCGTTCGTTCTCAACACCGTGCTCACTCAGGTCGCCCACCGTCTCTCTCTCTCTCTATTAAAGATACTATTTAAACACCATAGCATCTTAAATATAACCTCAGCTCGAGGAGTTCTTAGATGGGAGATTCAAGACGGGCAAAGAAGCAAAGTACTTCCTAAATTATCACCAGACCACAGATTTGAGTACTGCAACCTCCTGCTGTCTCTTCCAAAGCAGCCACTTCCTATGCCAAGTTGACAACGCTCTCGTGTGTGTGTGTGTGTGTGTGTGTGTGTGTGCGCGGTAAACGCACGCTCTCTAGACCTCTCACAAGTACAGAACCTGCAAATATAAATATGTTAAACAATCGCAAGGCTTCGTACACAACTCGAGAATGTGCTCAGGCGAGTGTCCCTGGAGACCCTTCTTGCGTAAAGGAATATGTATTCCTGTCATACCACAGGCAGCGGCTAATTGCACGCCTTAACTTGTGTTTAATTAGCAACAGTGATTTCATTCAGGCTGAAGAGGCCCCACGCAACAGCGGCGCTGGATCCATACTCGCACGTATGAAAACATTTATTATCCGCCCTTACCAAAAGGATGAAATTAATTGGCTCACTGACAACACTTATAATATACCTTATAATTAGGTTTTCATCAGTCTTTCCAGAGAAATATCTCGACTCAGGGATGCGACGGTTATGACAGGTTCAAACAGGGGTCAGTGTAAGCATAATCAAAAAGCACACGCTTTCTCTGGCGTACCCGGGGCACGAGAAGTGCAGAGGACAAAGAAAGTCAGTCACAAGAAGATTAAAGATGTGCTAATTACCGGACACGCCGTCATTTATTACAAGCGCCAGTCCCTTGCAGTAAATTCACTTATACTGCATTTGACTTACCTAGGACATGGACACCTCCATGATCGCGTGCGTGTGTTAGCCAGCTAACGGTGATGAGTGACGTATAGTTACTTCTACAATGTAATAACATTACAGCAGCCGTGTTGAACAGGATTTCGCACGGTTTTCTACACGTGAACAGTGAAGAACAAATGTATGACAAACTCATTGTATAATGCTTCTTCGCACAAAATGATGCGAATGCACACGTGAACTTGAACTTAAGTAAGGTGCTAGGTAGAGTCACATTGTGAAAACACTCTTTCCGTAACAACGCACTAAAACATGATAAGTCACTAACTAAAGCATAAAGAATTCACAATATTACAATCAGGGTTTTTGAAAAAAAACAAAAAAACTTAGGTTTAACCTTAACTGAGTGGGTTTAACTGGCCGTGCTTATACTCAAGTTCTTTTTTACTCGCAGAAATGTACTTTTACGTTGTTACATCCCGTGCGGTTCCTCCGTTACTATTAAATATTAACGAATATATACACATACATACATATACATATACATATATATATATATATAAATAATTAGTATATGTCACGTATAACGAGGTCACAAGTCTCACACTATGCTGCAGTGATCTGAATGCGGACGCAACAACCGCTCACATTTTCAAGGCAGGACACACACACAAACATGCTGACACAAACATACTAACACACAAACACTCACTCTCTCTACACCCTCTTTCTCTTCAGTTTTGTTGATACAAGTTTAAGGTAATATATAAAATATGTGAATATTTGGGTTACTTTTTGAATTTTCTCACATTTTTCTCACTAAAATGCCGTCGACTAATATTCAATACCATTTTAGTCCGAGTAAAACCAAATAAATATGACGAAATATTGAATAAAACTCTAATGATATTTTCGTCAGAAGACAAAAACAATTTTTTGACGTTCCATTTCTAATACCTGAATATTCTTAAGAGTTAAAAGTTCATCGCTCTTTGAAAGGGTGACCTTGCATTATTATTATTATTATTATTATTATTATTATTACTACTATTATTATATTATCATCATATCAGTGGCATACAACAGCTTTAAAATGACAATAATATCTTTTATCGCAATATTTCTGTGACAACACATCATCCAGCAAACGTCGTTATTATGACAGGCCTACTAAAATACACTACAAGGTGTTTTGTTTTTTGTTTTGTTTTTTAAACAGGGCAGACTATATTTAACGGCCAAAGGCAAAGAAACTGTATGTAGACTGAATGTCTGGGTAAAAATTAAAAATTGCACTGTTGCCTTTCATGTCAAATGCTTCTTGAAAAATGTGAAACTCTAAGAAAATATGTTTAGTGCCTCTTGATGAAGTAACATTTTTACTCGTCTTTTACTTGGGTGTGTCTTGCCCAATCGGGTTTAAGGACGTTCTCGTTTTTTTCCCCAATACAAAAAAAAAAAAACATCACAGAAGAGGCCTATCCATGAAAAGGCCCTGCCCTGGAGAGATAAAGCTGATACTCCATAAAACTAATGAGAAGGAAAGGTCAGTTTATCATTCACAAGCCATTGCCAAGCCTGACTGCATTTTACGACCACTGCGGCCTGTGTGTAGCGCTACTGTAAAGCACAGCATTACTGCGGCCTTTACTCTCTTCAATCAATCATTCATGGAAAAAGGAGAAAAAAAATATATGGCGAGGACGTGTCCGAGCCTCTATAGTAGCGGTTCTTTCAAACAGACGCCGCTCCGTCCGTTTACAGACACCACTCCGTCCGGGCAGCTGTGGCTCTGGTGGTAGAGCGGGTTGTCCACTAATCGTAGGGTTGGTGGTTCGATTCCCGGCCCACATGACTCCACATACCGAAGTGTCCTTGGGCAAGACACTGAACCCCAAATTACTCAAGTTTGCGCCTTGCATGGCAGCTCAGCTACCATTGGTGTTTGGGTGAATGAGACACAGTGTAAAGCGCTTTGGATAAAAGAGCTATATAAAAGTTTATATATATTTAACATTTAAGATATTCACTTGCCAGAAAAAAGCGCTTAAAATTAAGCTTAAATGTGGATGACAGTCAGGGGTCACGCTCAAGCGGTTGAAAAATTTAAGCTCTCGACTTCACCGTCTCCCATCAGGCTTCACCTTTGAGCCACTACCCCCTCTCTCCAAGACCACTCCTTCCCAAGACATGCGCGCACACACACACACACACCCAATGCAATGCTAAGAAGACATGGCACAGGGATCAGGAGTGCTTTTGTTCTACTCAGACAGGTACACACCTCATTCCAGAGAAAATCCTCCCCTGTATGTGTGTGATTCTGTGTCAAACCGTACATGCTGCAAAGGGGGTCCAAACATCTGAGAGCACTAGATAAAAATGTTTCTATTTTGCATTCTTTTCTAATTGAATACTAGAAATTGTCATTACAGATTCTATTATTGACAACAACGTGAGTGAAAAAGTAGAATTTTCGAAATGTTTACATTGAGAGTTTCTTAGCATTTGTTACGTCCCCCTTCGTTCTTTAATGACAGCGCGCACTCGAGCTGCCGAGGACTCCACAAGTTTGTGCAAACCCTGATGATCCATTTTAGATCAAACCCACGAGAGATGTCTGAACACGTGCTTCAATGGGAGAGATTAGACGTGAGGAAAATCTGACCTTTTGTACGAAGCAGTTAACGCGAGAAACAGGGACCAAGAAATAGTGCGCATTAAATATTCAAAATATTGAACATTTTCTTTCTTTAGACCTTCTGTTTATTTCCAAATTTAAATGAAAAAAAGAAGATGAAAAAAAGAAAACCCCCATATTTTCAAATGTGGTCTTAGACTTTTGGACACGTCTTAATTTAAATCCATGGCAAATATTAAAATCCGTGTGTTTTGCTATTTCAGTCACTTTAGTGCAAAGATCAGATAAAACAAAAAGAATGAAGGCCATTACCAGCCCAAAGTGGATTATCTTCCCATAGCAGCACGTCCCAAAGTATTTATTCCTCTTTTACCACAGCAACGTGCCTCCAAATAGAATGTTTCATTCATTTCTAAACAGCACTTTGCACCTTACATCAAATTGCATTTGATGTTGTGGAACATCTGCGGGACAAGTTAGTTCCTGTTTTCATTTAACAGTCGATCCCTCATTACGCTCCATTTTTCTCTTTCTCAAGGTCAGTATGACAAAAACAAAAACGCTACATGTTAGAAAGAAATCAGAGAGTACAAAGTCCTCTGTCCTGAAGACGACTTCCTGACCATTTGCACTGACACCCAAGAGTCAAAATCTAAGATCTCCTTACAGAAAGCCTTGCAATATCAATACAACATGTCTGTTAAACAACAACAATCTGCTTATTATTAGACTTAGATCATCTGCCACTCAAGTCCCCTTGAACGAGTTGTTACTATAGAAACAATAATGCATGCAATAGAATGAGTGCATTAATATAAACCCCTGATTAGAATTACACTATTGTTAAAGCCGCTGTTATAGAAACTTAATCAACGTCTGACCAATCAGATTTGAGAATTCAACTGCACTGTAATATCATTATTTATTTTTTTTTAATTTTTTTTAAATAAGTACTTTTGGTACGTTTAGATGGACAACACTAATCCGATATTAACCCGATATAGACGATACTCTGATTAAGAAACTAGCATGTAAACAGAGATTATTGATTAAGTTAATCCGATTAAAGTCATACTCGAAGTGAACACAAATGGAATTAAGACGTGTGGAGTATTCCTGTTTTAGTCAGATTATTGACGGGCGTTACAGACATGTACACACCTTACGTCGTGTGGGAGTTTTCAACGCATTTTGCGACAGGACACGTTCACACACGGCAGCGCTCAACCATTTGACGGCAAACAAGAGAGCACGGCAAACCGCATACTTACCAGCTATATAATAGGTAAAATACATGTATTTCGGCTACTATATAGTAGGTAAGTACGCGGTTCGGTACGCAGCCCACGGCTTCAAGCAGTCGTCTATTAAGCACGTACAGCACGACAAACAATTAACTGCACTTGAAGCTTATGTAAAATGAAATCTGAAAGACCCAAAACTGTATACGGTCCCATAACGAAGACCAACTGTATGTCGATACGTGAAATTCTGAAGAGATCGTCGGACAGCGTGGCGTGGGGACGTAATGACGTGTGCCGTTAATCGATCTATATTCTATAACACGTAAAACAGGAACATGAAAGGGAATATTCTAAAAGCGACTCATGTAAACACCTTAATCACAATATTGTCTTATTCAGAATAAGGTCAATAATTAGATTATTGCTCTCCATGTAAACGTATTGGTTGAGCCACGTTCAAAGCTAGTATAAAATCTTCGACACAAACACACACAATTCGTAATTCAGTATTAATGCGCCAGGTTATAAACTAATACAAACGTTACACTTAATCCAGTATTCTATCCATATAAGGCCCTAATCTGTGTGTTATGTTGAATCATGTTGCACCAAAAGCTCACTATCAACAGACTACACTGCATGACGTACGAATTGTTTAATAACAAATATTATTTACAAATAAATTCAATATCATATCGAACACGGATTTTGATCATATTGGTTTTGTCACAGTTTTCTAAAAGCCGTAAGCCACTCGAGGGCGTGCGCTACAGTGATTTTATCCCAGGTAAATGTGTTGTTAGGCAATACTACAGCGTCAGTGATAACGAGCGGAGTGATAATCACGCTAACGCACGCCTTCCAGTGGATTCTTGCTTTAAGAAAGAGCACAGCATTTATCATATGTGCTGCATCTTAATTGTAAGTGTTGCACCTTTCCTTAGCTTTACTTATTTTAAATTCACGCATGTCTGTAGCCAGGCTCTAGGAAAGTCGTTTGTAGTGAAAATCTCTATTTTTTTTAATGGTACGTACACACTTCAGGCCAGCGCTTAGATCAGTTAGTGACAATCTTCACCATGTTTGGCTTTTACACAACTTTAGATTGGTAGTCCATTTCTTTTTGCATTTCTGCTTCAGTTTTACATTTCATATATCAATTTGAGTTCTAAACAAAATAAACATTTACCGATCGAATTCCTAACACTATACAGAGGAAAACAAACAATCCACGGCTCTAGGTGGACTGAAAGGCGGCCAAGTTTGTCCCTTTCAATTCCACACAAATGGCTGTCAAGACCGTCAACTTCAATTCCCATACAGAGCTTCCCCCGCTGCCCCCTGTACGCCTCACTTTTTCATTCCAAGCCTGCTGGACTGTCAGGCAGCTGTCAAGAAAAGCTGTGTTGACCGAGTTAAAGTCGAGTTTTGGCCTTTAACCCCTAACTTCTACTTCTCCATGGTTTTCGCAGTATAGCTGCAAAAAATCAACAGAGGTGTTGAACAAGCACTATTAAACAGCTAGGATTTCTATTCCGTCAGAACATTTGGAGAAACCAAGAGCTTCTTAACAAGTCAGTAATCGATGCGTTCCCCAAGCCAAAGATTTTCTGCCATGATAAACAGCAGCATAAAGGCACAGCTGAGCCTGGAATCTGCTGGAATCCCACACCCACAAATTTCCGGGCCTCAGTCATTTCTCCTGTCCAAGCCGCAGCGTTCCAGCGTCTTCTCCTGCCATCTCAGCATGGGTTCCAGAACGTCTCGCCAACATGGGTTACAGGATGCTCGTCCAACCGAGCAAGGTTGGGACAAAATAGCAACAAACATGCACTATAAAGTCAAAATCAGCCAGGATAGTTAGGATTAAACCCTAATTAAATGCATAATCCTAAAAAAATAAATAAATAACATCGTCTTACACCGCTTCTCTGATCGTTCTTAGGACATTTGGTTCTGTTCAGAAGAATAATTTGACAGACCAGGACTGATCACCTTCCACTGGTAAAGATGTGCCAAAAAATGCAATGAATCCTGGTCCATTCTTCATAGCTGAATGAGCAGTACTCAATGAATAACCTCAAACCCCAAATGAACGCTCGAGCGTTCATTACCCTGCCCTGTCCGTGTCTACATGTTTACACATGGGTTTAATTAGCCAGGTTGATTAATCCATCTCAGGCAGGAGGCTAGAATGAGGGGCAGCTGTGACAGGCAGCAGAGCAACAGCTGAGAGAAGCTGAGACACCCTGCTGCCTCTCCCATTCACACATAGGCAAGAGCACACAGATAGGACGTGTCGGTGTGTGTGTGTGGGGGAATGTGTGTGTGGGTTCTGGGTCAGCTGCAGTCAATCGGACCTCGACACAATGCTAATGAGTAGTGTGCGTGTGTCCATGCAAGCTCGGACACTCATTTTCCATCAGGTTTGGAGCGATCGCAGTAAAATGTCAATCATCTTCACTGACACTAATGAGGATTAAGCCTGCTTCCCCCCCTGCAGAGAACTCAAGTGTGACACTGAGATAGTTACAGATGTCTCCATTTCTGCTCATTACCTACTGTGCCACATGCAATTAAGAAAAAAGAAACTCCAACGATAAAGTCACCAGATCTAACGATCTAAAGTAATCAGAGGATATTTACATTTAAACATCAATGTTTAATCCAAAGCCCAATAAAAGTCATTTGCAAATAAGCATGCCTGGTTTGCTTCCTTCTCCAGAACATCCTATATGTTGTAGTCCTATATGTATGAGTCTATAGGTTACAGTTTAGACAGTTGATTGAACTGGTTTCTTCCATCCAATATTATTATGTTGTCCTGAATCATTTGTGTGCATTGTTCTTGTGCTTTTACATTTTCGCTATAGCATTCCAGGGTTTGATCCTTTGAGCGTGAACGTTCGCCAGTTCTCCATGTGTTCAAGTGGGTTTCCTCTGGGTTCTCCGCTTTGCTCCTACCTCTTTGTTTTTTTGTTGTTGTTTTTTTCTAATTTGCCAGTAAATGGACTATGTTAAATTACCTGTAAGTGTGAAAATGACCCTGCTGAAAGAAAACAAACTGAACCCATCACAGAAATTCTAAACCTTTTCCACAACAAATACCATTATAAACCATCATCTAAGCATTAAAACCGTTACCGGTCCTTAATGGTGTCGACTAGACATAACATGCCACCAGTAGAAGGTAACAAATTTCCAGTAGAGACTTAAGGGGATACAATACAATTCCCATTATAACCATTACAAATTCTGTGAGGGTTTCTACAGGGTTTTTTTCCCCCCAGTAAGGGAGTATGTTACTACTGTGTCTGCATGGTATCTGTGATATTAGTGTCCCATCCAGAGTGTATCCCTTCCTCTGAGGAAAATGCGAGACCAGGAGAAAGCGGTTAGCGAAGATGAATGAACGAACAAACAAACGAATGAATGAATGAATACGTTGCACTCGTCCCACACTTCAGGCTGTATTACAAACGTGTCGCATTTCTTTTCAACGTATACTTTCCAAGTTATACAACGAGAAATGACTCCATGAAACCCTCTGGAACGGTCCGTCGATCGACACGCTTTCTGAGAGGATTTTGCCGGCCAATCCGAAGCACCGGGATGTGTGTTTTAAACAAACGAGGCTTGTTTCCAGGACGAAGCTTTGGAGAGTAACTCGAAACTTGCCACATGAACAAAACATTCTCCATGACCAACACACACATTCAAAGTCCCTTCACTTCTACAAATAACAAAAGCTCAGATCTTCAACACGTCGAGCTATCGCTCATGTCCGTGTTTAACAAATTATACATCCAGGGTTTGTTCTCGTTGTTTTGTTTTTCTTTTCTTTTCCATTGAGCAGATACTACTGTAATGACTGGGTGTGACTACTTCAAATCCATCCATCCATCCATCCATCCCACCTGAATCAGAACCACTCTTCTGGAGATTTCAGTCCTACCTAATGGTAAATGGTCTGCACTTATATAGCACTTCCAAAGCGCTTTACATTGTGTCTCATTCACACATACCAGTGGTAGCAGAGTTGCCATGCAAGACGCTAACTTGCCATCGGGAGCAACTTGGGGTTCGGCGTCTTTCCCAAGGACACTTCGGTATGTGGAGTCATGTGGGACGGGAATCGAACCGCCAACCCTACGATCAGTGGACAACCCGCTCTACCACCTGATCCACAGCCGTCTCTCTTATCTATAGTCCATACTATCTATAGTCCGTAACTCTTATCTATAGTCCTCTTGGAATAATGTATCAAGTCTCAACACCCATCATGGTCTACATGCAGTCTGGACTGTCTCCCTTTATTGTCTTTTCCCTGTAATAATTCATCAAACAGAAGACTCCAGGGGCTTAAGATACACAACAGAGGTTCAAACAGTAATATTATTCATAAGCACACACTGTGAAAGACTGTATTTATTTAAAGGGGAAAAACAAACAAACAAATAAACAAACAAGCTACTAAGCGTCTCCAGTGAGCCCTGATGAAGTCAGCAGTGTTCCTCTTACAAATCAGACAGAGGGAGGTCTAAAAACATGCACGGGAGAAATGAAAACAGTTTGGAAAGCTCCAGACTTACCTTTCTGTGCGAGAGAAAGCCCGGAGTACAGAGAGGTGAGAGCTGCTGAAATGACGAGGAACAGACGCACTCGCTGCTCCGCCATCACTTCCACAAGAAACACACACACACACACAAAGTAAACAAACAAAAAAAATATAGATATAGATATGTATAAAACTGAGTTCGCTGCAAAGTTGAACTAGAAACCCGGCACAGGAATTTGGCAGCAAAACGCTGAGAAGAGCAGGAGTCCGGAGAGGTGCGAGTTGTCCTGCAGGAGACACATGGAGCTTGTGGAGGGAGAAGAGAAGATCTCGGCCGTTTGGATACAACTTAGCAAGAAGAAGGCGCTGCAGTGGAGACGCCGAGGGTTTGGTGGGGTTTGTTTTTTGACAACAACAACAAAAAGGGGGGAGACAAACGCCACAAGCAGTCACATTACAGCTTTAAAGATGAAAGGAAGTGTCAGAAAAGAGCTGGAAATGTTCTGTAGGCTGCCTATCCGCGCGCGCGCACGCACGCACACCGGTACACGCACATGAATAGAGTGGAGACACTGCAGTGGAGAGTGTGGAGTCGCGGTGCTGTGGCGAGGAGGTTTGTAGTAGGAGCTGCTGGTCGATGAAAACACCCGGCAGTGGAGCAGCACATGAGTGGGATTCCGGAGTGTGTGTGTGTGTGTGTGTGTGTGCGTACGCGCGTGTGCGTGTGCGTATGCGCGCTCACACGCTCTCTCTCTCTCTCTCTCTCTCTCTCTCGCGTGTGCGTATGCGTTCACAGCACCACTCTTATCTCAGAATCCACGACCAATTTTAAAGCGTATTGTTCTGAATGTCTTCACTTTAACCTTCTCTAAAATACATAACTTCTTCTTCAGTAAGTGTTCTATCCCTGGATTCGGAGTCCTGACCAGATTCACACACTCATTCATCCCCAGAGACAACTTAGCACAGCCTGGGAGGTTGGAGGTAATGGGGAGTTATATATATACAGTATCTCACAAAAGTGAGTACACCCCTCACATTTTTGTAAATATTTGATTATATCTTTTCATGAGACAACACTGAAGAAATGACACTTTGCTACAATGTAAAGTAGTGAGTGTACAGCTTGTGTAACAGTGTCAATTTTCTGTCCCGTCAAAATAACTCCACACACAGCCATTAATGTCTAAACCGCTGGCAACAAAAGTGAAATTTAGTCTTAGACCTGAAAACGATGATCCGTATCTCTGCTCAACACGCTGCAATGCTTTCTAACATCTTTAGTTAAGTTATCTCTTTGTCTCAAAGTCCGTTTGAAACAGTGCCCATTAATAAAGGTGATACACTCTATCAAATGACACATAAAATAGACATTTTATAGTAATTTTCACAATTTAAATGAAAAAAAAACAACAAAACATCTCAGTCACATGGAAAAAGTTAGTACACCCCTACATTTTCAAACCTCCAAATCCATAAAATTAGAATCAGGTGTTGAAGATTGGGTGCCAGAGATTAGAATTTGCTTAAAGAGTGCAGTGTCTGGTGTTCCCTTTGTTATTGAGGTCTGTGGTGTCATCCTGCCAAGATCTAAAGAGTTTTGGCCTTCAGAAAAAATATTGTGGATGATTATGAGTCTGGCAAAGAATTTAAAAAGATCTACAATCTATTTGAAATACATCATTGCGCTGTAAGGTGGCACAGATTGCAATTGAGTGCCAATTTGTCTAGGAAAGGCCTTCCTTGCAAATTCAGCCGAAGAACAGACCATCTGATGCAAAAAGAAGTCTCCAATGACCCCAAAATTTAATCACAGGATCTGCTAGTAAGTCTTGTAACTTTTGATGTCATGTATTTTTAATAATAAGAAAAAGAAAAAAAAAAAAAAGAAAAGAGGGAAGGGAGGAAAAAAAAAAAAAAAGAAAGAAGAAAAAAAAAAAAAAAAGAAAAAAGAGGAAAAGGGGGTTTTGGGAAAAATGTTGGGGAAAAAAAAAAAAAAAAAGGAGGGGGGGGGGAAAAAAAAAAAAAAAAAAAAAGAAAAAAAAAAAAAAAAAAAAAAAAAAAAAAAATAAAAAAATTGTGGGGGGGGGGGGGGGGTGTGTTTTTTTTTGGGGTTGCTTCACTGCCGTCACGGACTAGACAGCTTGCAGTCATTGATTCAACTATGAATTCTGCGTCACATCAAAGAGTGCTTGAAGATAATGTGAGGCCATCTGTCCAAATGTTGAAGTTGAACCGAAAGTTTACCATTCAACAGGATAATGATCTTAAGCACACTAGCAAATCGCACCAAGTAATGTCTCAAAAAGAAGAAATGGAGGGTTATGGAATGGCCTAATCAAAGCCTGGATTTGAATCCCATTGACATGTTGTCGGGGGGATGTGAAACGGGCAGTACATGCAAGAAATCCCTCAAACATCTTGCAGCAGAAAGAATATTGCATGGAAGAGTGGTCAAAAATTCCAGCAAGCCTGGTGGACCGTTATGCAAGACTCCTACAAGAACTTATTTCTTCTAAAGAGGGCAATACTTCTGAAGCCAAGGGTGTACTTACTTTTTCCACAGAAGAATATCACATCGATTGATATTTCTGTTGAATAAATGATTGGAAAATCTAATTTTCCTTGTGGTTTTCTTCAAGTATACAAGCTTTGCTGCTTTTTTCTCATTTGTAAATCGTTTTGGATAAAAGCATCTGCTAAGTGAATAAATGTAATATATATTTATATATCTATATATATATCTATATATATATCTATATATATATCTATATATATATCTATATATATATATATATATATATATATATATATATATCATATAATCCTGGTCATCACCATATTATCAAACATTCATGACGTTATAATGGGTGTGTAATACCCAACATAAATGTGTAATGGACCTATTAAACCTCTGTATCCTGTGTGTTAGAGTAGTGAAATCATGGCATTTGAATAAAGACTGTTGTTTAGCCTGCAGTTCAAAATAATGATTTGTTAACATTTTTGAAATATTATACATTTATGCATCTATATCTATGTACATAATAAGTGTTATGCTCTTTTTGATCGATTTTTGTGCTTTGTCACCTGTTGCATGTCTTGTCACACATGTGAAACAGTTAAATATCCAACAGGTACAGGAGTTGCATTAATGTATATACTCAAGGCTATTTGTTTAGATTTTTTTTTCAGTTTTCCCAGCTTTATGGTAATAATAATTAATATTATATAATAATAAATAATAGATGTATAATAATAGATTATAGATTCGGGAGCACAGTGGTTAGGGGTTTGCCTTGCACCTCTGGGGCTGGGGGTTCGAATCCTGCCTCTGCCCTGTGGAGTTTGCATGTTCTCCCCATGCTTCGAGGCTCCAGGCTCCAGACCTGTGATGGAATATAATATTCCAAGTACCTGTGAGGCACCTGGCCACCAGAGTCCCTCCCCGACTCTCTGGCCCTGTTCCAGGGGTGTCCAATCTTATCCGCAAAGGGCCGGTGTTGGTGCAGGTTTTCATTCCAACAAAGCAGGAGTCTTCATGGGAAACAGAGTTTCTGAGATACAGGAGCTGACTGAGAAGTGTTCTTGGCATTATGTAAGTTCAGTGGACAACCCTGCGGATGACTTTATTAAACGGAAACCTCTCCAGTGCCTTGATGCATCAAACCTATGGTCTCAAGGACCCTGCCTTGGACCCTTGGATCAGAGAACGAACCTCTGAGGGGGTGAATGAGAGATGCAGGAAGCTTATGACACGCTGGCTCCTGGCCTACAGCGTCAGCTTGCCCGTCAGAGAATCAGCTTGCATTTCAATTCCCCATCAGACTACCCCCCCCCCTTCGGTGGAGTTTGCAAGCAGGAAACAAGATCCGTTAAATCAGCCTTGTACACGGTTATGGGTGCACATTCAGTTTTAGAGGAAGTCTTAATGACAGTCTTGCTAGAATTGGAGGCTATCCTGGACTCAAAACCCTTAGGGTATGTGTCGTCAAACGTGGCAAATGCCGACCCAGTGACAACAAATAGTCTCCTCATGGGTCGCTGCCTCGAGTGATTTACCCAGAATCTGAGATCGCCGGCACTGGAGACATTCCCAGGTCCTAGCGGACTGATTCTGCTCCAGGTTTATCAGAGATTACCTTCCAAACCTGGCAAAAATTGCAGGCCTCTCCTCCTGACTTAAAGGATATAATGCTGGTCATGATCATAGACCCCCATCTACCTCGGAGCTTATGGCCTGTGGAACAAATCACCAAGACCCATCCAAGCCCAGATGGTCATGTCAGGTCAGCTGACTTGGAGATAAAGGGCCAAGTGTACACTAGACCGGTAGCACGCCTAGTCATCCTGCCTGCTTTACCACGGGACGGTCCTAATACCACCAACCCTGATTAGTTGAATCGCCTTTCATGGAATCAATGTTACTCCACATCTTTGGAGGTGGCTGTATCAAAGGCTCCCCCAAGAGGGACTTTTAGGGTGAAGTGTAATTCCGAGCCGTGTTGTGTTGAGCTGCATAAAGTTTAGAGTGCAAATTTATATCCTGTTTAATATCTTGAGGACAAACAAATAAGTCTAATAAATGATCAAGTGTATAACAAACAGGAGCGGATTTGTCCCTATGCTGATTTTAAGGCGTGTCAACAAACGGAGCTCAGAATAACACTTAGATGCTGTTTGATATTTACAACCCCGCTTGCACATGTAACATGCACCATTTGATTAAAATGAGATTCTGTCAACTGCAAAAAGACCTCGAGTCTGATTTCAGCGAGACATTTCCCATTAAACGTTAGAACACGATGCATTCTGTCGTGCATTTGTGAGCCTCATTTCTTGCTTTATCTCCTCTCGATGCAGACAGGTGCAATTATGACCAGCACTTCAGCAGTCTTAGCTGTCTTCCCACCCATCACCAAGCACCTCAACTTACGGTTACGAATTCATTTTGCGTTCAATTAAAATGAGGACTTTTTTGATGTGTACTAAAGTGAGAAAAAGCAAGGCTTACGCATATCACAAAGGACTCTCTTCACATGCCGATTAAGAACCAACCTCAAATGCAACCTCTGTTATCATATAATAAATACTCCAGGCATCAAAGGTCTCGGCACCATATTATATATGTGCCCTGGTTCAAAACTACACACCTGCATGCCAACTCTGATCTCCATCCTGAGGAAAATTGGCATGTCCTTCTCCTAAACATGATCTATTGCAAGATCTCACTGCTTCAGTTTCGTGGTCAATTTAAATTTGTGATCTATTGTGCTCAGATAATTCTGTTTCTATATCTTCCACAAAGGAATAAAGACTTACATCATAAGACAGTGACTATGTATACTGTACATCCACATCAATATTCCGATATGAATCAGAATTTGGCAATAGTCTGATTAGTACAGAGTCGTGTAAACGCCGCAGTCCAATTGCCGATTCAGATTTAGATGATATTCTGATTAAATAAATTCCGATTCCCGCCCCTGGAATATGCCTGTTTTAATCGGAAACCACATTATTAAAAAATGCGCTGAGAGGAGATATATGCACATGCTCATTCTGCAAGGAATTGTGGGTGCTATCAGATGCATAGCCGTATCCTAGGTATTCAGGAATGGGAAAGCATACTTTTACAACAAAGAATTTTCTGAAGCCTGCATGCATATAAACATCATATTTGGAATATCGCTTCAAACCAAATATAGACAAACAAAATTGTATGTGTATGCATAGTCAATATCTAGGATATCGCTTCATAATATTATTTGTGTTTTTATTTTTCTGTATTATTGTTAATGCTTTATGTTGTCCTTTTGGAAAAGCGTCCTTTTGGTGCTAACTAACTTATTTTCTGACCTTATTTGTATTAAAGCTTTTGCACGTATATTTAAAAAATATATATATATTTTTTTTTTTTTGTTACAGCCTAGATAACATTTACCAGCATGAGCCCCTAATTTAAGAAAACTCAGGAATCCGTTCTTTTCATGCTGGGAACAGAGGATGCAAAAGATTAAAGTATAAGAATCAAAATCCATGTGAAGACTGCTTCAAAAATAATCCAGATGGAGAAATTACATGACACAGCATTAGATCACTGCACAACTTTGACAACACTAGAGCCTCAGTGTGACTGACAGGCTGGATGAGGCAGTCTTCATCTTCTGTCCGCGTGAAGGGAGCAGAGACGGATGAGGTCAGAGCTCCTGCAGCTCCTCTTGATTCTCTCTCTTTCCTCAGGGGATGAAATCTTTCACAGCCGAACTCCACAGTTCCCTATGAGTTACAAATTATTACTCAAACTGTAGAGTATTACCTATCAGCAACAAAACGCTGACAGATTTTATGTGATTATTGTAAGATTTAGATGAAGATTATGATCACTGTGTGTATGAGGGCGTGAGAGAGAGAGAGAGTGAGAGAGAGAGAGAGAGAGAGTACTCGGCTTTGCAGGGATCACGAGTGAAGGAATAGATTGCTCAACTCCACAAGCAGTTAATGGCACACCTCGTCTGTCATGTGTGATGTTCAAGAAAGGATTCAACTCTAATCCAAATTCTTCCATTTTGGATATACGATACAAAATACACTATATGCCCAAAAGTTTGTGGACGCCTGACCATCATACCACAGTCCTTCTTGAACATCCCTTTCCAGATTTATTCTCCCTTTGCTGTTATAATACTTTCCACTTTTCTGGGAAGTCTTTCCACTAGATTTTGGACCGTGGCTGTGGGGATTTGTGTTCATTCAGCTACAAGAGCATTAATGAGGTCAGGCACTGATGTTGTGTGAGGAGATCTGGGGTGCTGGGGGTGTTCCAGTTCATCCCAAAGGTGTTCAGTGGGGTTGAGGTCAGTGCAGGACACTCAAGTTCTTGCACTCCAATCTTGGCAGACCATGTCTTCATGGGGCTCGCTTTGTGCACACGGGCATTGCCATTCTGGAACAAGTTTGGGCCTCTTGGTTCCAGTGAAGGGAAATATTAATGCTACAGAATACAACGACATTCTAGACCATTGTGTGCTTCCAAATTTGTTTTAATATTTAGTAACCGAGACTTTTTCAAAATATTTTTTTTTTACTTTTTTTTTGGTTTTTTTTGTTTTTTTTTTTTTTTTTTTTTTAATTTTTGGTTTTTAGGAAATGCAGCTCGGAGGAAACGAGGTCATATCTACTACACTGACTTAATCATATATGTATCTTTGAACATAATGAGACAGTTTAGAGAGCAATCCTCCAGAAGAGCAGATAATTCTATCCTCTAATATTTAATTGCAGAGAACATGACGAAAGGTACAATCAGTGTTTGTCTCGTTTTACGGTTAGTGCACGTGTTCAGTAATTGAAGGGCAGTGATTACATTTTGACTGCCTCTTGTCACCTGTCTTGCATAATCAAGGGTGTGAATGTAGTGTGGTTGGCTGTGAGGTTGCTTGGTGTCTCTGCTGTCATTGTAGCACCCTCGCCATCAAGATAGCACATCTCCTCCCAGCGATTGGCAATGAAGAGCAGGGAGGACAAGTCTGTCAGTCAAGCTAATCCACAGAACAGATGCACTGCAGATGGAAAAAAAACCCTGACAGCTGGTGTAGGGGACATTAGACTGGAACAAGGCCACCTTCCTATTAAAACTGTAGGTTTGTGTCTTCTCATATTTGAAGAGCACTCAGGGGTGTGACATTTTCATGGTAGTCCATGTCTATCATAGACTGTCTTGATACGGATACATGGAATAATTTACAGGGTCTGTTTTCTTTAACAATATACAGATGGATGACAAAGGGAAATACAAACAAAAAGTTTCTTAGTATTCCATCATATTTTTTGAAAGAATAGTGTTCACCTCTCCTGTACAATTCCGGAGACTTGTTAAACACCATTCTTCCAAAAGATATGCCTTCATTTAACGTTTTGATAATGATAATGCTGGAGAAAGCCATCTAATGACCATCCGTCTATCCAAAAGTGTTCGGCTGGGTTGAGATCTGGTGACAGAGAAGGCCCGAGCATATGATTTCCATCCTCATTAAACCATTCAGTGAGCCCTTGGACCCCGTGTATGGGGACAGTGTCATCCTGGAAGAAAGCACTCCCATCTGGATAGAAATGTTTCATCAATGTAAAAACAGCCGGAAGAACTTTGTATTGATTTGCAGTGACACGTCGCCTTAAGCAGAGTCAAAACTGTATCAGAAAAATGACCTTGACAGCATAACAAAACCATTGTTATTATTTTTTTTATTTAATTTCTCACCCATCTGCATCACCAGTGCATGATATTTGCTCTATGAATCAAGAAACTACTATCGAGTCATACCATAATATTCTCTCCTATTACATCTTTATGGTTGTCTTCAAGACAATTTGTGCCTTCTTCCCATATTAGCCTTTTAAACTTTGATTCAACAGTAATGTTGAGAACAATAATAACTTATTTATAATGAACTAATAAGTAAATTGTACCTAGAATATGTTCTCCACCATATTTACTATTTAATGTGAGAAATGTTGATCAATCAGACGATTGGCTGATGCCAACATATTCAACACATTTAAGGTTGTTAAAGACACCTAAGAAGCCATGAATAATAAGCTATAATTATTCTAATTTCAAGAAGGTAAAATTATTCATTGTTTTCACAATAAAGGTTCGGACGTTACAACGCAAGACAGGACGTTTTGTTCTGACATGGATATCACACTCTTCTTCAGGATGTGTTATAAACCTTGACTATTTAAAATGTTATATTGAAAATTTATTGTACGTATTAAACTGCATACTGAAGTATGATGTTTGTGTAAATACAAATAGTATGTAATACATCAGATTCAGATAAAGCGCGCAAAAGAGGCTTTACTGAAGATCAGGGCAAACAGAGTGAAATTACAGTCCAACGTTTAAACAATGAGGCAGACAAAGGTCAAAACACAAGCAGGCAGAATTTGACAAGGCCAGTGGGATAATCCAGAGAATAATCCAATAAACACAACAAGGGTTTAAACACAGTCAAGACAGGCAGCAATGGCAAAGGCTCATATTTTACTCAATGCAGTGATTGGCATGGCTTCGTAATATCGTGTCAAAGCAGGTGTGCTTTAATGCAATAGAGTCCAGAAATGGCTTGGAAATAATTGTCAGAGCACCGCTGTCCAGGATGTACCCTGCCTTGTGCCCGATGCTTCCTGGGATAGGCTCCAGGATGTCCGTGACCCTGAAAAGGAATAAGCGGTAGAAGATGGGTGGATGGATGGATCTATGGATGGATGGATAATTGTCAGAGGTTGGGTTAAAAGTCTGGTGAGTGTGAACTCAGCTGGCAGTTAGAGGGTTGATGTTCATTCATTCATTCATTCATTCATTCATTCATTCATTCATTCATTCATTCATTCATTCGTTCGTTCGTTTTCCTTCCACTTTTCCTGGTGGTATCACTGTGAGAACCAGTCAATCCAGAATTACTCAAACCCCAGCCATAGATTCTCCTACTGAGGAATTCCTAGATGTTCCCAAGCCAGTAAGCTAAGTATCTCTCTCGAAATTTTTGGATCTGCACAGGGATCTTTCTTTCTAATACAAAGCAGCAAATCCCGACCCCCCACAGAGGGGTTACTTTTTGGTGGGGAAAAGTGAAATGAGGTTCCTTGACATAATCAGAGCCAGTTTCCATGCCAAGGGCTTAATTCATCTAAGACTGTCATCGGGTTGGTGTTACACTGTAAACACCAAGCTATACCAATTAATATTGACCCATTTCTTTTATGTAATTGCTTTATACTGTATGATGGAAGGGATACACCATTGTAGGGTATCAAGTACACAAAAAAGCACACTGACACCTATAGAAGCCAATGAATCCACCCATCATGATGTTTTTGGGAAGTGGGAGGAAACTGGAGAATATATATATTCCAGTTACACAAGATCAGTATGAAACCTCAGCCCCAGCAGCTGTGAGGCGGCAACACTACCACAGTAGTGCCCTAGAATTAAAACAACTAATGCAAAGCCACTACTGAGTAGATATTCAGTAAAGTAGAAGAAGTGAAAGAAAAGTTCTGGGTCAAATCCGCATCTGTTTCGACAGCATGCTTTCGTCTAAGATTATGACACAAAAAAGACCATCACTGTGAAAATGGGGCAAATTCTCCACAGAGCAAACAAACACACACACACATAAAACGCACAAGCATTAGAGAGGACAATGAGATAAAAGCCCGCAGTCGTTCAGAACCAGGGTTCCAGCAGGACTTTCATAAAAAGAAGCTCTCTCATATCAGCACTAAACAAGACGTTGTGAGGAAGAGGAGTTGAGCTGGGTTCATGCTGTGCTCCTCCTCAATGCCAAAGCTCTCTGAACTCTCTCTTTTTTCACTATTACAAAGCCACGGGACGGTTGCTGCTATTCTTTTTTGGAACGTAAAGTAGGGCACATCCTTTAAGGATAGGACTGTGAAGAGTGCACATGCAGTGTCTTTCTAAATAGCTTAAGATCATCACTGTCTGTTGTCTTTTACTGTTAAATTTCTGACATTTAGAGGTAATTATTCTCTATAACAATTTTCTGTAGATCTCAACCCACATTCGCAGTATCCCTGTGTGTGAAATTGAAGTGTATGGTGCAGATTCAAATGAGGATCCCTATAAAAAAATATTATTATTATTTTAATATAAATTAAGGCTTGTATATGACTGGATGAGCTCTATATGGGAGGGTGAAAGCTAAAAGCAGGGGATCAAAAGGAAACGAGAATGTGAGAGAGCGAGAGAGCGAAGTGTGTGTAATTTAAGGGCATGCATATTTCAGAGGATGAGATGGTTTTAAGAATGTTGCTCGCTCTGTGCATGTGTGGGTGTGAAGATGTGTATGTGTGTGCTGCTGAGCCAAGAGTCCTCGCTCTTACATCTCAGCAGGGTGCCGGCACTGATCAAGAAGGGCTTGCGGAGTACAAAAAAATGCAGACTCACTAATCAGTTACTAAATCCACGCTGGCTGGCATTAGGAACGACTGCTGGGTTCCTGCTCCCTTTTAAAGAGATCCCTTCTTTAATTGGCCATCAGCGAGGCTCTGATTAGCACCGGACACTCTGTGGGACTGTGTTTTTGAAGATTAGCGTAGTTCAAATATGCGTAGCAATTCTTTAAATATTTTTACAAGAACCAAATCAAAAGGACAACCCTGTCAATTTCACCAAAACTGAAGGATAATGAACCTGACCTGAAATGAGTTCAGGTTAATGATCCCATTAGCCTGAAGGGGATTTTTTTTTTTGGTACAGAAAATAATAATGTATTTGCCAGCATCCGGAACGGCAGCTGAGCAACTGAAGATGTTTTTGCATGAGTAGTTGTTGCTGTACTTGTCAACACCTATGTTTGCAAATACATTGCTTTGTGCTTTGTAAAGGAAATAATAATGTCATTTGCCATCATCATCATCATCATCATCATCATCATCATTCATGTGGCTTTTGAGGCTCCCTTTCACAAAAGCTTTTCGCTGCCTTAAATACCAAACTACTGTAAGTAAATCATGCTTATTTTCAAATAACAGTGTTTGAATCACTCTGGATAATATAAACTGAGATTACATTCATGCAAAAATTCTGAATTTTCCTACCCACGTAAAAAAGAGTTCCAGAATTAGACAATTAGTTTGCATGATTATTCAATTATTGTACATAATAATATACTTTCCAGTGGGTCTGACTGTCCAGTGTGAGAACTTTATGCTTTATCCGAGTTTGGATGAACCATTTTGATGAACCAATGCAAAAGCAGCCATTTAATATGTGTGGAATAACTGCTGTGTTACATTCCTTTCTTCTTCTTCTTCTTCTTCAGTTAAACGGTATGCCTTTATTAAAGAACCAGTATTGGCGATTACAAAGGACGTAATCAACATTTCATACATCCATCCTGATGCCCTACTTCTGGTTGGAGTTCTCATCACTTGAAAATCACTCCCTGCTGGTGTCATATGGACAGCCTAAAGATACATGAGATTACTGAGGATGGTCGCACTAAAAAACCATGAGGATGGCTTTGGACTGCAATGGATATGAAGAGTTTTGCTTTAGGACTACAATTCTCCAACTCAAAGTCTCCATCAGTGAACAGTTGATAACTTGTTGAACAGTTGGAACAAAATAGACATCATGTGAAAACTGTTATGAATTTCCTGGTTACACACTTGCACTTTTTGACCCTGTAGTACACAGTTATAGAAGGGAATTATTTATAATCGCACTATCCGGTGTCCCTTTTGAGTCTGGTTCCTCTCGAGGTTTCCTCCTCATGTCGTCTCAGGGAGTTTTTCCTTGCCACAGTCTCCTCTAGCTTGCTGATTAGGGATACATTTATCCATTTCAAATGTATTTCCAGAATTGATATATTTCTGTAAAGATGCTTTGTGACGATGTCTGTTGTTAAATGCGATATACAAATAAAACTGAATTGTAATGCATTATTTATAATTGCAAATAATTATTTATTATGTAATTCAGATGACTGAACAAGTACACTTTTAACTAACAGACTGGCATTCCTCTTTGGGTTTATTAGGCTTCCATCATCCCCACATAGCACTTTAACTCACACACACATCTGTATGTATCACTGCTTTAATTCTCCTGATCTAAATGGACTTTATTTATAAGTGCCTGTATAACTCTCATGAACAAAGGATAAGCCAGAAATTAAGGAACTGATAAAAAGAAAAAAACTGACCTTTTCTCTCTTCATGTGTGTCCATTTATTTTTTTTTCATACTCCACTACTCCTCTATACTACATCATCCTTCGAGTTCTCTCTGCAGGTTGGTCTGCTGAGAGCTGTCAAGTGATGAAGGGAAAAGGTCACAGCACTTTACTGCTCGAAAAATAGCTGCATCCATATGGACCGGCGTTTCTCTCGCAATAATTGCTTTATGCATTTGGCACATTTTATAATCCCTTCCATACTGTTATTGAATGAATAATCATGGTTATGAGTGGGGGAAAATGTGAACAACTGTGAAAAATGTGAACAATATGTGAACAACTCTACTATGAATTTAATGTGTGTTGTGTGTGTGTGTGTGCAGCTGAGTAACGAGTTTCTTATGTTTTATTAATCACTGTTAGTGTCACAGACAAAACATAAAGGTACAGAATGGCAATAAATAGGTAATAAAATAGCAATTTTTTACATTTAAGTGTTTACTACCTGGCCATTCTGAGAACCTAATGGGAATCTAAATGATGCTTAAAAAAAAAAAAAAAAAAAGCTTTAAAAAAAGCATGTTTACCCTCTTAGTGTCCTCAAAGGAAAACAAATTCAGCCTATAGCTAAAAGAATCGAAGACAGTGCTATAATTAATGGTAAGACAAATATATGTTGTGTGCTACATTAACAACGATGAGTCCACACAGACAGACAGACAGAAAGAACAACTGAGAGAGAGAGAGAGACTTTGTATTACAGAATATGTCTATCTTAACACCTAAATTAGGATAACCTACATCATAGGCACTTGTATGGTGCTTGTACTCTCCACCTAATGTAAGCCTGATATTAAATAGATTTTATAAACGGGATGTTATTTAACAACGGAACACAATGAGAGCTTTTGTAACAGGGACTAACATTTTATATCAGGGGAGAGTCTTATTATCTTATGAACGCCAAGGAACAGAGAAAAAAGACAGGCTGCTGAGTTGATAGTTTATAGCTGCTGTAATGTAGGTAATGACAGGAACTCGTGGTTATACAGTAATAGTAAACATAACCCTAAATGGATAGAAAAAAAACGCGATGTGTTGTTCATTAATAAACATTAACCTGTAACCGTTTACAGATTGCTGTAGTGTAAGAGGAATAAAACACTTCGGGCCGTGCTGAAATTGGATAATAATCTGTCATGTTTTAGCCCTCGAGCCAGCGCTGCAGTAAGACAGCGTGCTTGGAAAACTGAAGCGCAAGCTCGTGCATGAGCTCGGTGTGTGAGCTCTTAGCGAACGCACGCTTTTCGGTCTTCAGTGACATTGACTTTGTTCATGTTGGACACGTGCTTTTGTTATGGTTATGTTCTGTCTCCGCCCCTGTTTTGCCAGTGGTTGTTTCCCGAATGTGTTCCATCATTGTTTTCAGCTGTCCTGTGTTTAACCCGTGATTACGTTCATTATATAAACCCCTCGTGTCTCTGTGCACATTGTGTAGTATTGAGTTTATCTCATTACCAAGAGGTTGTTCCTTGTTTTTTGTTTTGATTCATGTTTATTGACCTTGTTTCTCTTTTCTCGTTGTTGATTATAGACTCGCCCAGTTTATGCCTGTTTGTATGTCGCCTGATCGTTTACTTGTTATTAGACCACGCTCAGGATTACTATTTTGGATTCGTTTGCCTGCCTCTCTCTCTCTAATAAACGCACTTGCATCTGCACTTGCATCTGTCCGAACCACCCTTAAGTAAGTTGCGTGACATAATCAATGTCACATCAGGCTGCATCATACCACTCCAGTGCTGATTATTTTCCTACAACTTTATGCCTGGGCGCATGGTGGTTTGGTGGTTAGCACGTTTGTCTCACACTTCCAGGGTCGAGTCGGGGGTTAAATTCCCTGTGTTTGCAGAGTTAGCATGTGCTCCCCGTGCTGCGGGGGTTTCCTCTGGGTACTCTGGTTTCCTCCCCCAGTCCAAAGACATGCACTGTAGGCTGATTGTAGGCTGGTGTGTGAATGTGTAAGTGATTGTGCCCTGCGATGGATTGGCACCCTGTCCAGGGTGTACCTCACC
Source organism: Ameiurus melas (assembly GCA_012411365.1). NCBI lineage: Eukaryota > Metazoa > Chordata > Actinopteri > Siluriformes > Ictaluridae > Ameiurus > Ameiurus melas. Next base: position 20,947,199 of record CM022764.1, on the reverse strand, counting down.
TTGTGCTCCCTGGGATAGGCTCCAGGTTTCCCTTGAAAAGAATTAAGTGGTATAGAAGATGGATGGATGGAACTTTATGCCTCATTTGAGGTAATTAAATGATCATACATAGTTTAGATAACTATATACCTGATATGAACTTTTTCTATTCCGACAACATTTTCTTACAGACTTCCCTCAGGCTGAGAAACCCTTTTTTTTTAAATGGTTTTGCAAAAATTGGATTATTGTTGTAACATTGAACAGCATGATTTAAAATGTAGGGCAAAATAGAACGTAGCTAACTTATCCTCGTTGTTTACACAAAGATGTATCAGTAGTGATTGGATGCTATAACTAGTTCAGTGAAAATTTTAAGTTCTGCACTTTCCCAAAAAGCATTTTATTAGCTAAGACTTTTTTGGTGTCTTGCGGTTTCTCTCTTCAGGTTCGCAAGTAATGGAAGTCGATGTTGCTGCACCAACTCGTTGTACTCGTTGCACTAACTTGTCTCTAACAGGGTTTTTAACTTTTAAGGATGTGTTGGATATCTTGATGGAGACTTCAAAACACTGTTATCCACATTACGTGTCAGCTACAATAGCATTCCTGTTCCAGGGAAAAACGAAGGAAACAAACATTGCGCAACAGACTTGTCTTGGCTGATCAAATTACATTTGAAGTAAACAGAGAACTGTAAATTATTCCAATTATACCAAGTTCCATTAATATTTTAAGTACATACCTATATTGTTATACAGGCCTTAAACACACAATCAAACATATGTTACCTTTAAAACAAACAAAAAATATATATTTGAATCAAATCTTCATATTCTTTATAGTATTCTGGAGTATTTGTAATGACGGCATTCATCATGTATCGAATGCTGGAGTGACAGATAAATATTCAGTTGGCTTAAAGCAATTAGTCAGATCACTAAAGAGCAGTTAGTCCCTGCACAGGCAGTACGTGTCCTAATAGCAGTAATTAACCATTTCCCTTTATCCATAAAGCATATGGAAACACTAGAGCAGGGAAGAAGCGCCCTTTGAGTTCCAGTTTTGTGAAAGCACCAACCCTTTAAAGAAGGAACTCCGCTCACATTTTTCTCAGAAATCTCTCGCATGCATTTTCTGATAGACACCGAATGGGCGTCTATCGCAGGACCTTGTCATTTGAAGCCTCATTACATCTCCGAAAGGCGAAATGTTTCAGCAGTATATAGTAATAAAGAGAACCAAGAGGGTGAACTGCAGTTTAAATTGGATTCAGTTTCAGTACCTAATAAACTCGATTCAGTACCTAATACCGTTAAAGAGATAACGGAAGGAGGAAGCCAAATACAGAACGCTATTTTAAAGTCCTGAGGGACATGGGCTGTGATGAGCCAATGCTTAACTGAATTGAAGAGGCAAAGAGACTAGCAGAAGCAAAGCTATGAGGCTGAATGTGCACTCTGTTGCACATACTGTATAATTTAGCTCATACGTATAATTTAGAGGCATTATCACAGTTAATCCGTTATTTGTCCTCAACAATCTCTATTGTTAATCTCTATTGTTCATATGTTAGGTGGTGTGCATTCATGTTATACGTTTAGTCCTAGTCAGTCACATCAAATGTACAATAATCATGATTATTTATTCCATATAGCATTACTTTCACATACACAACACACAACCTTCTCCAATCCAGCCTCTACCAAGCATTACAGCCACTGGCGAATACAGCCGCTTTTTTTTTTATTTTATTTTTGACTGATTGAGTTGTTTCATTCCTGGGGAGTATATAATTTAGTGGGGGGGTGGTCCCTGCATAATTGAACCAAAACAAATGCAAGTAATGTGATGATTAATTCATGACTGGAAATCAAAGAGACAAGATTAAATAATTGTCTTGCATCAGCGTTGGATCATTAGGAAATTTCTATTCAAGACGCACCACAAATCTGTTTCTGCCACAATTAATAATACTTTGCAAACAAATTATGAACACTCTGCTGATTCTGAAAAAGGGGAAAGCAGGCGGAATAGTGGTATGGATTAGAGAAATTACAAAAGTAGAAACAAGTAGCTTCCTGGGGACATTTCTATCTCCTGTAACACTATTACAATCAGTTGAACTTAGATTGTAATTGGCTACAAATAGGGTTGAGGATTATTTTTCCCTGTTGATGGGAATTCATGGGTATTTCAGACCTATTGGAAATTTACTGAAAGCAAACTAGCACTTATGTATTCTAGCACAAAATTTTTTTTTTAAATCAGAGGCAAGAGTAACCTAATTCCAATCCAAAATCAACAGAGTAAAGAAGCAGAGTCTGGTATGATTAAACGTATATTTTGTATTAGGTCAAACTGTTGCAGTCATTTTTGGCGCAGCAGGTAGTGCTGCTGCCTCACAGCTCCAGGGTCTCTCTCTGGTTTGACATGTGCACATCCTCTGCCGTCTCCAATTTTCTGCTGGAGGAAAAAGATACAACTGTAAAGTACTCCTAGAGGTGAACGAGTGTTATTATTTTGGTTTAAATATCTTTTTCATTTTCATTTAGTACTGCCATTCAGAAGCTACATGAGATGTTTACATGTTTCCCAGAAGACAATATAATAATAATTTACCCCGATCATCTTGTTCAAAAGTTTACACCCCCCTGGCTCTTCATGTATCGTGTTGCCTTCTTGAGCATCAGTGAACATTTGCACCTTTTGTAATAGTTGTGTACGAGTCCCTCGGTTGTCCTCAGTGTGAAAAGATGGATCTCAACATCATATAGTCGCTGCTGGAATGGGGCCAAATATGCAAAAGATGCTGGAAAAGTAAAGAATGTGCAGGACCTGGAGGATTTTTCTGAAGAACAGTGGGTGGTTTAACTGATCAGGACAAACAAGGGACTCGTGATGAACTCTCACAAAACATAAACACAGTCGCTGATCATCCAGGTAACGACACACGGTATTAATGAGCAAGCGTGTGTAAATTGTTCAACTGGTTCATTTGTGTAAATTCAGTTATTATTGTGTCTATGTGAAATAGTTTATTCAGGGCAGGACTAAATATATACAAAATGCAATTAAAAAAAAAAAGATTAACATTTTGCAGATTCTGCAAGGCATATGTAAACTTATGACCTCAACTGTATTAAGAACAAATATTGTTAAAGTTATTATATCTTCTACATATTGACCATCATAGACCCTTCCATTGTGCTAGATAATTTCCTGTTTTGCTACTGCAGATTCTAACACTGCAAACTCCATTCATTTATAGGCATGCTGGGAAAGGGTGAGGATGGCACACGCTGTAACTGACACTAATCATGTTTGAGTTTGTACGGTGTGTGTCCTGCATGTCCCTGGAGTAGAGACAAGGTGAATGGCCTCCAAATGTAAAGTGATATCACGATCTGGCGTGATAGAATTGAAGTGTGTTTCGAGGATGTCTTGGAATCGGCAGATGGCCTCGGGCAGATGTGCCAGTCCCAGGCGATCTGGGAGAAAGAAGCGTCTGTCAATTTTAAAACGTAATCTGCTCCCAACATTCCCCCCCTCCCCGCCTTCCTTTTTCCACTCCTTTAACCTCTATAAAGCTCCTGCCTCTGATAGTGTTCATCCAAAACACAATCACGTGTGTAAAGCACTTTGGAATTGTATAACAAAATTTCGGGCAAAGCAGTGTGCTATGGTTAAGCGGAAAACTGAAAATCTGATTTTTTAAAAATTATATATAGACACTGAAATATAAGTGGATATATATTTGGATATATAAACATGCAGCTGACTTATCTTAGTAAGATTTGGTCAGCTGTGGCAAAAAAAATAAGATCTGTGGCTTAATTGCCTTTCAGAGTCTCCTAGATGTGCATAAACACACACACACACACACACACACACACACACACACACACACACACAATATATATATATATATATATATATATATATATATATATATAATATATATATATATATTTTATATATATATATATATATATATATATATATATATATATATATATATATATATATATATATATATATATACGTATATACACACACACAGAGCAGTAGCACAGAAACTAGCTGAATTTAAAAATAAAGCCGTTTTTGGCAGTTGTCATTTCACCTCATAAGCAAATGAAAAGCATTCTACACGCTGCAGCATGAACAATAACATTGCTCTTCCAGATAGGAGACTGCAAACGAATATATTCCAGGCATATATTAAATCCAGGATGCATGAAGTGATGAAGGGCACAGCAGGTTCCCCTACATTAGGGACAATCTTCTGCAGAGCAACCTTCAGCGTACACGGATTTCATTTCTCTCGCTCTACATCAGGACTCTGTGGGTTTATCTGATCAGACAACGCTGCAATCAGAGGAATTCATTCTACATTCTGTTTGAATAGAAGCCAAGAAGCAAGCAATCTGTGCTCTGCTCCCTCCACACAGCTTTAAACAAACCGATCTGTTAGCACAGAGTGCACGATTTCACATACTGTTTTCTTCGCATTATTGTAGCTGATGTAAATTGGATCGTCATTACGGAATACTTCTTAGTAATAAGAATGTGCGCCTGCTTGTTAAATTTGTATATGTCCATGAATAAGCAAGCACACACACACACACACACACACACTTCTTAAAAACAGTCACACATTCACATAACCTCAGACATGGGCAGAATATAGTGGCTTGTCATCATGCCAATCTACTTTCATTCCCCTTTCTGAAGCTGTAATTACTTCGAGCCTCTCCGCTCACCTCACACACACACTTCCCATGGAGATCAGAAGTGGCAGGAACTTCATTACATCTGCCCTAAATGGCCTAAGGTTGCATCATGCTCATATGAGTAATTAGCAGATGGATGAATGAGGAGAAGTGAGAGGGCAGATCTGCAGCCACACACACTAATGATCTTACTGAGAAGCTGTGTCTCAGACGTAAATGTCGATAGTCGTCATCATCGGTAGCCATATTGGTGCTCCTCGAACTCCTGAATGGAATTGATACTGTCGTGACACAGTTTAAAATGAATTCATTATTTTCGTTTCATTCATGAATTCATCTTCAGTAAGTGCTTTATCCTGATCAGAGTTGTGATAGATCCAGAGCCAATCCTGGGAATGCTGGATACGAGGTGGGAATATGTACTAAATGGGACCACCATTCACACACACACACACACACACACACACACACACACACACACATACACACACATTCAAACACTCATTCGTACCTAGGGGCTGTTTAGAGTCTCCAGTCCACCTACTGGTATGATTTGGGGAGGCAAGAGAAAACCAGAGAACCCAAAAAAATCCAACTTGTGGAACTTCACACAGAGAGTAACCCAAGCTCAGGATTCAACCCTGGAATCTGGAGCTGTGAGCGAGCAACTCTACACAGTGCTGTACCACTGTGCCACCACTAATTGGCTGATACTGGTTTCAGTCTTGTTATCGGAAAAGAAAAACTAACTAGTGGTTAGCACGTTCGCCTCACACCTCCGGGGTTCGATTCCTGTCGGGGCCATGTGTGTGCGGAGTTTGCATGTTCTCCTCGTGCTGCGGGGGTTTCATCCAGGTACTCCGGTTTCCTCCCCCAGTCCAAAGACATGCATGGTAGGCTGATTGGCGTGTCTAAAGTGTGTATGAATGGGTGTGTGTGTGTGTGTATGTGATTGTGCCCTGCGATGGACTGGCACCCTGTCCAGGATGTACCCTGCCTTGTGCCCGATGCTCCCTGGGATAGGCTCCAGGTTCCCTGTGACCCTGAAAAGGAGTAAGCAATAGAAGATGGATGGATCACAGCACCTTTCTAAAAAAATGGTGGGTAGAAATATTAAAGTTCTTTATTCATATAGCTTACATTAAGGAAGATTAATTTAAACAAATGTATCATTACCATTATCAAATTCATGTATTAATTTACTTGAATCTCCTCATTTGTAAATCGCTCTGGATAAAAGCGTCTGCTAAAGGAATAAATGTAAATAAATATAAATGTATTACTTTCAAGTATAAAAACCGTTCTTCATATTCCTATACTCAGATTCTTGATATCTGGGATTGCTTGAGAAATACAATGACCATTTCTTAAACCTGAAATCACGTTCAAATGTTCATTTACTGAGAAAAGTAGTACATTCTTGAGCCAGTGGTTTGAGAGAGTGGTTTGAGAAGAGCTCAGTTGATGGACTGATGTCTCTGCATGCTGCTTCCGAAACTCATTAAGAATCTATTCAGCACGGCTTTCCACCGAGGCTGATGATCGAAAACAAATTAGAGTAAAGCAAATCTTCAGAAAAGATAAATGCTATTTTGTCTTAGGAGCATGGTGGTAATTTACAACACAAATTAGAAGGCGGCGGTAAAGAGAAACAACTGATTACCCTTTTACTGGCAGAAATACAAAGCAGACAGTGGTTCAGTGGCTAACAGTACAACAACTCCAAGTACAAAATGCTAAATAAGCACTGTGAAAAGAGTATGGGACTTTAAGGCAGGCGAGGTTGCACTTTCTAAATGAAACATTATGCAAGTTATTTTAAAACACTTATGCCTGTCTAGGAAGTCCAAAATTGAAATTGAATTGAGATGGAGAAACAGACGAGAGGTAATCTGAGAAATCAAAGACTGGTGGCCAGCACTGAATTTTTAATGACTCCTCGCTGGGTGGAGTGTGTGTGTGTGTGTGTGTGTGTGTGAGTGTACATCAGTTTGATAAAACTGATAAAGAAAGCTTCTGCTTCGCAGTCTAGCTGGATTCTCCATTCTCTTTTAAATCCATCAATCTGTGGAATGAATTATTTTTTCTGTCCTCACACATTTTGGCCATCCCTCTCTGATGGATATCGAAGACACCATGTTGTCTGCTGCAGTATGAAAGCAGGTTTGAAACAAGGACTTTAAAGGGTATCACAAGATTAAAGAAGACAGACACACTGAAGTTTTGATGCAGCAGAATGTGAATGTTAAATGTACTTATCTGTATTATTAACTTTCCCCTATTTAAAAACTTGAAAATCCATATTGCCATCAATTTATAACACTGTCTTGTGACCACTGTTTAAATTATTTAATGTATTCATTTATTCATAATTTATTCAACATTTTTATTAATTCAACATACAATGGATTCGGTTATTTACTGTGGTGCTTGAAAGTTTGTTAATATATAAATATGACCTATTATCCTAAAAATAGATAAAGAGAACCCCATTAAACAAAAGAGACATAAATATTATACTTGTAGATTTATTTATTGAGAAAAATCATCCAATATTACATATCGGTGAGTGGCAAAAATATGAGAACCTCTAGGATAAGCAGTTTAGTTTGAAGGTGAAATTAGATTCAGGTGTTTTCAATCAATGGGATGACAATCAGGTGTGACTGAGTGCCTTGTTTTATTTAAAGAACAGGGATCTATCAAAGTCTGATCTTCACAAGACATATTTGAGGAACAGTATCTTGGCACGAACAAAAGAGATTTCTGAGGACCTGCGAAAAAGAGTTGTTGATGCTCATCAGGCTGAAAAAGGTTACAAAACCATCTCTAAACAGTTTGGACCAACAAAGATCATTTCAAGAACAAGACGTGTAATAGTCCACGAGATCACAAAAGAACCCAGGGTAACTTCTAAGCAACCACAAGCCTTTCTCACATTGGCGAATGTTAATGTTCATGAGTCCACCATCAGGAGAACACTGAACAGTTAGTGAGATAGTATGCATGGCAGGGTTGCAAGGAGAGAACCCTGCTCTCCAAACAGGTCATTGCTGTCCTTCTGCAGTTTGCTAAGGATCATGTGGAGAAGCCAGAAGGCTTTTGGAAAAATGTTCTGTGGATGGATGAGTTCGAAATAGAATTTTTGGTTTAAATAGAAACATTAAAGTTGGAGAAAGGAAAACACGGTATTCCAGTATAAGAACCCTCATCCATATATGAAACATGGTGGTGGTAGTATCATGGTTTGGGCCCGTTCTGGTGCATTTGGCGGAGGACGGCTTGCCATCATTGATGGAACAATGAATTCTGAATTATACCAGCGAATTCTAAAGGAAAAAGTCAGGACATCTGTCCATGACCTGAATCTTAAGAGAAAGTGGGTCATACAGCAAGACAACAACCCTAAACACACAAGTCATTCTACCAAATAACAGTTAAAGAAGAATAAAGATAATGTTTTGGAATGAACAAGTCAAAGTCCTGACCTTAATCCAGTAGAAATGTTGTGGAAGAACCTGAAGCAATCAGTTCATGTGAGGAAACCCACCAACAACTCAGAGTTGAAGTTGTTCTGTACTGAGGAACAGGCTAAAATTCCTCCAAGACGATGTACAGGACTGATCAACGGTTACCGGAAATGTTTAGTTGCAGTTATTACTGCACAAGTTGGTCTCACCAGATACTAAAAGCAAAGCTTCACATACGTTTGCCACTCACAGATATGTAAAATTGGATCATTTTCTTCAATAAATAAAATGACCAAGTATAAAATGCTTGTCTCATTTGTTTAATTTGTATCTCTTAATCTACTTTTAGGACTTGTATGAAGATCTGATTATCTTTTAGGTCATAGTTATGCAGATCTGTAGAACATTCTATCAAACTTTCAAGCACCACTGTAAGCCTTCAGGAGCTTTTGAACATGAGAAGCAGATGCATACAGTATGGTTAAATCAGCAATAAAACTCTACAATTTTGGATTGTAAAATGCTAAATTAAAAGTCAGTAAATTGAGATCATTGAGATGCAGATGGAATCCCTTCCCAGGGGCATCTCTTTCAAGCCTTTTTGATGGATGCTGTGATTACTGTAACATTAAGTGACAAGATTTGGTTCTCACACAATGTACGGGACAGACATATGCCTGCGTTAGACTATATTGAGTTGCTGTATCAGATTCATAAATCTATTTAGGCTTATTCACATGCGTATTTTGGATGTTTAGCATTAGTCATGATGTCATTTGTCGAGAGGGATTGTACAATTCTTTGCCTATATAATACAGCCACCTGTTGGTAGAGAAGGAGAACAGCAGGAAAAGTAGAACCCCAAGCACCAGCAACAACACCTGCGAGAGATTCATAAGGAGATCTAGCTTATGTCTACTTATGAGCACAAGGTGTAAATCACAGGTTAGGACATATCGAAGTTGTATCATCCTTTACAATATAGCAAAGCTGTTTGGTGTGGTTTTAACATTCATGAAGATGTTTGTTGGCCTTTAAATTGTGTCAGTACAACAAAATTACGTCCAGACACCAAGATATAAAGATAATTATGGTGATGAATTCACTCTATGTAATTTAACTTCCTTGGTTTAGTTCCAACTAACCAAAAAAAAAAAAAATTAAAAAAAAAAGAACATGTCTGATTGAGCCTAAGGTTAATGTGATCAACTGTAAAGGATGGCAGTTTATACTAAACTCTGATCCTTCAGCCGAAATCAAGAGTATACCTTGCTCTACTTTAGTATTCTTATGGGCTCCGTGCCCATCTTGTGAATAACAGAGTGGCATATAGTTAATCCTAATAGGATTGGGAGCACGATGGTTTAATGGGCAGCATGTTTTCATTGCCCCTCGGGGTTGGGGGCCTGTGTGCGTGAAGGTTGCATGTTCTCCATGTGCTTATAGGGTTTTCTCCAGGTACTCCAGTCTCCTCCTCTAGTCCAAAGACGTGTGTTGTAGGTTGACTGGCATTTCCAAATTGTCCCTAGTGTGTGTGATTGTGCCCTGGGATGAGTTAGCACCCCGTCCATGGTGCTCCCCCACCTTGTGCCCCAAGTTCCCTTGGATAGGCTCCAGGCTCCAACGTGTAAGATAAGTGCTATGGAAAATGGATGAATCGATAATTATCTTGTCTTGTGCTATTAATTAGCTACTTTAACACATTAATTTCTTTCAAGGGGTCAATTAAATGTTACCTGTCATTTCATGCAGACACTATAGTACCGTGCATGTTCTCGCTGTGTCCATGTGGGTTTCCCTCTGGTTCTTCGTTTTCCTCTGTTGAGTAAGTAATCATTTATTATTAATGATTAATGATAGACACACCCTTCATAAACTCCTGTGCAGTTTAAGACGGTTATGTACTGCTGTATTTTAACAGAGATGTAATAACACTGTAGATCAGTAGTTCTCAGTGTGCAGGATAAAACATAGCTAGGAGTTCGATGAAATTTTCATTAAGTTACCACATTGGAAATCGCAGCACAGCATTTTCATTTTTCTTCAACGAGTTTGTTCATAACAGTGTGGTTTGGCTCCGCAACCAGTAAAGAGCTGAACAGACTGTGACATATTGTCAAGTCGACTGAAAAGCTCACAGGAAGAAACCTGCCTTCCCTGTAATAACTATTCTCCTCCAGAAGCAAGAAGAGAGCAGAATAAAAATAATCACCAGCCCACTGCACCCAGGACGCGACAACTCCTTCCCTACAGGCAGCGCATCAAATAAATGGGCGTCAAAATTCCCCAGACATTGGAAAAGCTTCTTTCCACATGCAATCAGACTTCCATGAACACTTGATTGCTTCAGAAACATGATGACGTTTTCACTGTCAACATTGGGTAATGTGTTCAAGATGCAGTAACTTATGATCGCAGTATTTATGTGTGCAACATTCTGCTCTGTGTAATATTCTTCTTTTTTTGCTTACAGTGGAAAAACTGTATGTAGCATCCACTACATGACTTTTGACTTGACCTGTGACTTGCCTGTCTTGACTTGTGTCTTATCTGTCTCGACTTGGGACTTGACTTGTGTCTTGTCTGTCTTGACTTGTATCTTGTCTGTCTCGACTTGGGACTTGACTTGTGTCTTATCTGTCTCGACTTGGGACTTGACTTGTGTCTTGTCTGTCTCGACTTGGGACTTGACTTGTGTTTTGTCTGTCTTGACTTGTATCTTGTCTGTCTTGACTTGGGACTTGACTTGTGTCTTGTCTGTCTTGACTTGTGTCTTGTCTGTCTCAACTTGGGACTTGACTTGTGTCTTGTCTGTCTCGACTTGGGACTTGACTTGTGTTTTGTCTGTCTTGACTTGTGTCTTGTCTGTCTCGACTTGGGACTTGACTTGTGTTTTGTCTGTCTTGACTTGTATCTTGTCTGTCTCGACTTGGGACTTGACTTGTGTTTTGTCTGTCTTGACTTGTGTCTTGTCTGTCTCGACTTGGGACTTGACTTGTGTTTTGTCTGTCTTGACTTGTGTCTTGTCTGTCTCGACTTGGGACTTGACTTGTGTTTTGTCTGTCTTGACTTGTATCTTGTCTGTCTCGACTTGAGACTTGACTTGTGTCTTGTCTGTCTTGACTTGTGTCTTCTCTGTCTCGACTTGGGACTTGACTTGTGTTTTGTCTGACTTGACTTGTGTCTTGTCTGTCTCGACTTGCTTGACTTGTGTTTTGTCTGTCTTGACTTGTATCTTGTCTGTCTCGACTTGGGACTTGACTTGTGTTTTGTCTGTCTTGACTTGTGTCTTGTCTGTCTCGACTTGGGACTTGACTTGTGTTTTGTCTGTCTTGACTTGTGTCTTGTCTGTCTCGACTTGGGACTTGATTTGTGTCTTGCCTGTCTTGACTTGGGATGTGACTTGTGTCGTGTTTGTCTTGACTTTTGACTTGCCAGTCTTGACTTGGGACTTGACTAGTGTCTTGCCTGTCTTGACTTGACTAGTGTCATGTCTGTCTTGACTTGTGACTTGTCAGTCTTGTCCCACCTCTGTTATATTACCAGCGTTCCTATCCATCTAAATGTCCGTAAGCCCAAGAGCCCAACAACAAATTCTTTGTATTTTCTAGTACACTTGACCAATAACGCTCAACCATCGAAGTTATCACACGTATCATTTAGCTCCTTTATCTAAACAAGCCATTTCCCCTGGAACTGAACGAGTTTAACCCAAATCTCAAAAACTCTGAATACAAGTAGGCTTATAAAGAACCTCAAATGTCATTCCAATGTCAACTTGGAAGTCACATGCTCAGTTGGTGGAAGGTTTCCGAAATAGAAAGCGCTCTAGACACAATATTACTGTCGACATTTTAAATAAAGTGAAATGAATGTGTACTGAGGGGGTGGACAGCAATCATGTCTCACCCGGTTATAAAGCTGTACAAGCTTGCTTAATGCGATGGGGAACTGGCTTGACTGGACTTCCTTTTGAACGCGTATTCAGCAACCCGCAGTACTGCGGTAAATGAGCGGAAATTGCGTATCTCCCGCAGTAACCGCGTCTCGCTACGCAGAAACACTAAAGTTGCCGAAACACCTTCCGTGTTTCAGACGTGGCGCCGGATCTCATCCACAGCCCTGGCTTTCCTTCTCACGTCTCAGGTTAGTCTGCACTGCGTTCATCCCCGACTCACAAACACGTCCGACGACGAACTTTATTGCTACTTCACTGTCAGGTTGATACATTTGTTAGCTCGTTAGCCAGACGTCAAGCTAACGCTAGGAGTCTGTATGGGTCTGGATGTAGTGTGTGTGTGTGTGAGTAGAGGCAGCTAGTCAGCTTGTTTACGCAATAGGGAGGACTTGAAGTCATGGAAGTCAGTACTGCACAGGTGTAAACACTGAACACATACTTGGGTGTTGTGCCAGAACCATGTTGGACTGCTTGTAAGGTCAAGTGTTTGTTTAGATCTCTTGATTTTGAGGACTGATCACCAAAACCAACACCCTCCACCATTGTTAAGTTGCATCAGACCCAGTGGTGATTTAAAGTCAGTTACAAAAGACAAAGAAGTTACTTTTCGATCACGTTGTTTTCCATCGCCGTGTTGTGTTTGTGTTTGTGTTCCAGGCCCCTTTTGCTTGAACCATGTGGAAGAAGGCTGCTCTAGTGGCACTGCTGGCCCTTGCAGTAGGTTACTTCTATCACACAAACCCCAAGCTTCAGGAGCGTGCGGTACGTCTCATCGCCCAGTCCATCCCTCAGTCACTACTGTCCTCACAGTATGAACGTAGTAGTCCAAACCTGGAAGAGACCATCTCCCGAGCCTGGGACGCCCTCATCACTGCACCTGCAAGGCAATGGGGTCGGATCGCTGTCGGGTAAGTCTCCGTGGAAACATACAGATTTTTGGACGGACGACTGAAATGTTTCTCGTGATGTTGAAAAGCTTTTGATCTGAAGGTGTGTGGTTAAATGTTTGGAATAGGTGTCGTAGACAAGAATATAATCGTGCCGACGTGTTCGTTGCTTTCTTTAGAAAACGAACATTTTATTTACAAATACATATGTCTGTTTAAACGGACGACTCGGAGAGAGATGTTCCAGAAAAGCAGCCGATAAGAGTCCGGCGTCTATGTGGAGTTCTTTAATACTGTTTAAAAATCATCTCAGGGGAAACTCCTCAAGAAATCGCTCGAGAAAACGGCAAGAATACATTCCTGGAAATTCATGATTAAAAGGGCGTCTACTTTGAAGATGATAAAATACTCAATTATTTAGATTTATTTTTTTATCATAACATATTTCCCATAGTTCCATTTGTGTTACTCCGGAGTTTTGATGACTTTATTATTATTCTACAATGTGGGGGAAAATAAAGTATGAGTGTGTCTAAACTTTTGATTGGTAGTGTACGTACACACACACACACACACACACACACACACTTGTGATATGGAACCACATGACAAATGGCGCCTTTTCACCTCTTCCTGAGAACGACAGCCAATAAACCGAAAGTCACTTTATCTGTGCTTGAAGTATTTTATTAAAAAAAAAAGAAAAAAAGAAGCATGTTTTATTGCTATTTCAGTACATGAGGCTTTTAAAATAGGCATCAGAAATCATGAACACAGTGGTGCATGCACGTTTTGTTTAGACACAAGCGTTTCCCTCCATTTTTATATTTAGTGAACAATTGGCTGGTTTTATATCCGTTCTGTAGCTAACTCGGTAAAACCGTCACACCGGGAAGTAAACGAACCGCAGTATGATTCGAGTGATGTGAGGCGAAAAATCACTACAAAGTAAACTGCTGTTCGAAAAGCATGAGGTATCGGATAGATCCTACAAAGTTTGGCGTTCGTCTTCACAATGGAAAACATGGGTAAGGTCTTTCTAAGTGGCAGCACACTGAATGTTGTGTTATGAATATGGCCGTCTCAGAGTCTTTCCGGGGAGTCATGGGAGCGATGTAGGAACGAGATACGTCTTTTTGAACCAGTCACTAAGCGGATTCTGCGTCTCTACTACTATCTTTTTTTTGTGGCGCGCGAAAATTTTGATTCCACTGGTACGTACTTGACTGACTCATTCGGCAGCAGAACGGATAATACCTAATTAATTCGTCAAAAAAAGGGTAGACCGAGTACCTCCTCCATTTCTCTAAGCGCTTTCCGCAAATTTATGAGATGGTAAAATATTGAATTAGAAGCGAGATGAAATCATGATATTACACCCAAATTTTATGTGAGTGTGGATGACGATCATATGTAAGGTGTCCCTTGTTTTATTTAAAGAACAGGGATCTATCGGAATTCTTATAGGACTTGTGTGAAAAGCTGATCATGTTTTAGGTCACGTTTAAGCAGAGAGAGAGAGAAAATTCTAAAGGGTTCACAAACTTTCAAGCGCCACTGTAGATATCGACCGCAAATGTTACGATGCATTATGTTGTGTTTTTAAAACATCTGTTAATTGTGTAAGTTCTAACCCTTTCAACTCGGCGCCGATCTCTGGTTTTCTCCCTCAGGGTAAATGCCTGTATTGACGTAGTGGTGTCAGGCGTCAGCTTGCTCCAGGCTCTGGCTCTTGACCCGGGATCCGGACATGACCACGACGTGTTGCACTCCAAAGAGGACCTAAAAGAGGCCTTTATCCACTACATGGAAAGAGGAGCAGCCGCAGAGCGTTTCTTCTCGGATAAAGAAGTCTTCCAAAGGATCGCAAGGGCCGCTGCTGAATATCCTGGTGCTCAGGTACGGTGTGTTGGCTTTAGGGCTGAGTTGTTGTTGTTGTTGTTGCCTTGAATGTCTAGCCAGTGATTTTGGCAGAGGTTAACAGAAGCTGGCTGATTTGCAATTGAAATTCCAAACAAATAAAGCCACTTCCTTGTCCTAATGGAATGGATCATTTGTTTTCTGCGACATCTGAACAGATTATTATTTGTTTTTATGAATATCTGCCGGAATGTGAGGAGAACTTTTCTAAAGTGCTCTGACTGAAAAACGTCTGACCCACCAAATAACAGTACAGTCATACCGGGTCTACTAGCAGTACAGCAATTAGCTTTGGAAGAGCCTTTTGATCGAATAAGAGCATAACTCAAGTGTATGCCTTGTTCTAGATGCTGCTGATTACAGGCCTATATGAAGAAGAAGAATCCAGGAAGTAACTGCAGTGCAGGATAGTGGCTAGTAGAAAAACGTAAGCGTAGTACATAAAGTTTTCAGAGAAACAGCTGTTCCTCAGCTATGACTGTAATACAGTGCAATGCTGTGTCTTTGTTTTGCTTCTGGATGGTGATTATGGACATTTCTTCATTTAAAGAATCTCTACATAGAGTAGTCGGGGATCAACACGAATCGACGGAAAAACCAAAACTACTTCAGCTGATTAAACTAGGTCCCTTTTCACTGCACCATTAGTAGCCTACTTATAAACTGGACTGTTTAGGTAACTGCACGAAGAAACCCGGCATGTTCTGGTTCTCCAACGCGAAACACAAATACTAGTATGGTGTGTGTGTGTGTGTGTGTGTGTGTGTATATATATATATATATATATATAAAAAATATAATAAATAAATAAAAAATCACAAGTACAGCTGAACCATTAAACATGTTTGGGACCTGTAAAGAAAGTGCTCCCTCAGTAGAGTTGACAGTTTAAATATCGAATGAAGGCTGAGTCCAGGGAGGATTGAGTTTCTGTGTCAGATTTAATTCTGCTTAGTTGACAGTAATTAATATTTTCAGCCGCAGACTCGAGTCATGCTTGCTCTTGCATTACTCCATACGTATGTTTTTGTTTTGGCTCACCCGTGAGCTTTGAGTCGGTTTTTTGCAGTGCATTCTGGTCACGGGTAATAAGATGCAGTCCCCTTCGAAAGTATTGGAACAGCGAGGCCGATTCCTTTCCTTTTCTTTTTATTTGCTATACATCGATGACATTTGGGTTTGAGCTCAAAAGACGAATATGAGACGATCGATCAGAATTCCAGTATTCATTTCCTGATTATTTTATATTATATGGTTGCATTAAACAACCTAGAACATGCCTTTGGTGACAGTACACCACACCTCCAAGTATTGGAACAGATAAGTCTTAAAGCCCACCTATTATGGTTTTGAAATGCACCTAATTTTGTTTTTGAAGCTCTCGTACAGTAGATTTACATGCATCAAAGATCAAAAAACACTTTAACAGATCAAATGATCCGATGTAAAGGATTCATTCTAAACTCCTCCTTTCAGAGAGCATACTCTGCTCTGATTGGTCAGATGTCCCAGTCTGTTGTGATTGGTCTACCGCTATCAGCGTGTTTCAAAAAGGAAACACCCACTACCGTAGCGAGTTTCAGCTCCGTCTTTCAGCGAGCAGCCGATGAAGACCAGAGGCGGGGCTTTTTGTTACAAACCTACGTAGGTATGAAGAGGAAGTAAAGTCTGGAATCACGAACGACTCGTTTCAGCTGTTCAGAATCGGTTCCATCTTTTGGGAGTCAATAACTCCATTTGTCGTGCGCTTCGATTTTTGAAACTTTGCAGACTTTTTACATTCACAAACAGCTACGTTTATAACACACTATATGAAAGGAAATATTTGAAAAAACCACAATAGGTGCACTTTAAAGTAAATAACACTTAATATTTGGTTGCATATCCCTTGCCTGCAATATTAGCGTCAAGCCTGTGACTCATCGGTATCACCAAATTAGTGAGCCCATTCCAGCCTTGCAAGCCCAAGCCATGACACTACCTCCACCATGTTTGACTTGTATATTTTGAATCATGAGTACAAAGTTTCTGTCATCAACTGCTGTTGTTTTCCTTGGTCGACCTGTTCCATGTCCTGTGTTTTCTTTCTCTTTCAGGACAGTCCAAATTGTTTCATTGGCTATGGTCAATGCTTGTGCAATGGCTCAGATCGGATTTTTCTTTTATTTATTTATTTTCTCATTTCTCTGCTTCAAAATGGCTTGCTTTTCTCCCATAGGCAGTTCCTTGGTCTTCATGTAGATTTATCCTTTTTTTTAGTACTCCTATCCTTTTTAGCAACAAATGCAGTCTTCACAGGTGAAATCCAAGACTCAAACCAAGAGTAGACATTCAGAGCTATTGTTTAAACAGTCAATTTAACAAGGCACATCTGGGCAACACGAAACACCTGTTATTCACACGTTCCTGTATTTTTGATCACATGAAAAAAATAAGTGGGTTCAAACCAAAGTCCAGTTTTGTGCCGGTTTTTAAAAAGTTGTTTAACACATCAAGATGTAACTATCAGGAAATTAAAGCTGAACTTCTGATCTATCGTGTCATGTTCATTGTTTGACCTCAAACGGAAATATCTTCAATGTCTTGCAAAAAAGAAATAAATTTGCCGTTCCAATACTTTCGGAAGGGACTGTATACTTATGGGATTGAGGATATTTTGTAATTATTGGCTTCTCAATTTCCTGTCTTCTGTAGGTGTACGTCGGAGGAAATGCCGCTCTGATTGGCCAGAAACTCGCCTCTTACCCAGAGCTGGTGGTGAGTATATATCCGCATCTCTGTCGATTATCTGTCTGCAATGAACCATAGACACTGTACACTTCTACTGACCGCCGGTTCTTCATCTGATTATTCTGTTTTGTGACGGGTTTACAAGTTTAAAAAGTCTTGTTCATGCATGAAGACGTACCTCATTGCGGTAAAGCACCGTTTGTTTGTTTATTGGTTTTCCCTTAGGTTCTTTTGTGTGGCCCTATTGGACCTAAGCTGCATGAATTGCTGGATGAACAGATAGTGGTTCCACCACAATCACTTCAGGAGACTGATGAGTATCACCTCATCCTTGAGTACAAGGCAGGTCAGGACAGATTCCTCTTTTCCTGTATAAGCACGACCATACAAGAAGTCTACTAGAGATAAAGCACTAGAGATAAACTGTTTTTAAACCTGTTTATTTTTAAAATGGCTTATGAATGTATAAGATGTTATTACCAGAATGATGGTTTTGTTAACCAGAGTGTGTGTGTGTGTGTGTGTGTGTGTTTAGGAGAGCAGTGGGGATCGAGTCAGGCCCCTCAAGCCAATCGCTTCATCTTCTCTCATGATGTGTCCAATGGGGAGATGAGCACTTTGGAGACCTTTGTGACCAGTCTGGAGGAGTTTCAGCCCGGGCTGGTGGTGCTGTCTGGACTCCACATGATGGAGGGAATGGGGCATAAGCTTTGGGAGGACAGACTCAAAGAGGTATGCTGTACGTTTGAACTACGTAGGATTTAAAATGCACTGTTTACTCTTTATGGATGTCTGATTACAATAATATAAAGTATGTCATTTCTGTGAGCTGATATTTTATTATTATTATTATTATTTATTTATTTATTTATTTTTTACAAGGCTTAGCTAATGCTAGTTTCTGGGTATTGCCTCTGCCAATCTTTTTTTTTTTTTTAGATGTGAGTGAGACTTGCATCAAGTAAGTACACCTGTGCTTCAGACAGTGGTCAAGCCAGCCTCGATAGAACCTTGATAGCGTGCACGAACTCTGTGTGTGTGTGTATACACCCTTCGGAGGGTTATGCTACCGGATTTAGCCCTTTTTTCATGTGCTATAACGCTTCCTTCTGATTAACTATTAACTAGGCAGTCTTCGAGGCAGTTAGATTCACACTCTCTCAAACTTCGTGCTCTGTCTGCTAATACCGCTGGTGCTGCCACCTGGTGTGTAAGAAAATATCCAACAAAGATTGCTTCTCTGATGCACCTCGGAGAAGCAAAATTCGTCTTGCCAGCGTTTCGTATCGCGATATTCAGACAACGAAATTCTGCCTCGTGCGTCTAGTACAATGAAACCCACTGTATAACCTTACACGAAAACTCTTTTTGGGCCATTGATCAGAGCCAGCGTTTGGAAAGGTGACCTTACACAGAATACACAAAAACACTGCAGAATATCAGGCCCTTCTGATCTTAAAAAGTAACGGAATCTCTTACAGTTTGCGGTTGCCCTCTCTGACGTTCGCAATGAGGCGCCCGTCCATCTGGAGCTGGCCAGTATGACTGATCGAGATTACATGAGCATAATCACCAGGGAGGTAATTGTATATGTTTAACACATGTCCTCTTCTAGTCCTTATTCCATTCTAAGGGATACACAAAATTCTCTTCATCATTTGAACTTAAATGTATTTATCAAGAAAGCAGAGTTGAGGAAGTTACGACCACCATACTTTATGCTGTTTGTAATAACAGACGTTTTAATATTATGCCTTTTTATCTTATGATTAAAGGTCATGTTGCAGGGTCTGCATTACATTTGTATGGTGTAAACATGGATACTGTTTAAACAAGTTTCATAATAAATGGACTTAATGGAGCTATATTGGGTAACCTTCTGTAGCTGAAAGGCGTGTGTACCACATTCAGTACTGTGTGCTCTTTCGTTAGCAGGTCTTGCCCTTGGTGAACTCGATCGGCCTGAATGAGCAGGAGCTGCTCTTCCTGTCTCAGGCGGCTGGAGGTCCTCACTCTGACCTCCACTCGTGGAACGGCGTTCCTGACGTGGGCCGCGTCTCTGATATCCTCCTCTGGATCCTAGATCAGTATGGCCGAGCCGACCTGGACTCTGAAGCCCATCTGACCCGCATCCACTTCCACACTCTCGCTTATCATGTGCTGGCCACGGTCGACGGCCACTGGGGGAACCAGCGTGGAGCCGTAGCGGCCGGGGCTCGCATTGCCAGCGCTCAGGCTTGCGGATTACGAGCTGTGGACGTCAGTAAGGTGGAGCTCAAGGCTCCGCTCAGCTTCTACAGCTCTTTCTCAGAACCGAAAGAGGGCTTAGTTTTGGACCCGTTCAATCCGGTGACGGTGTGGCGAAGGGGGAACGTGTCCTTCCATCTCAGTCCAGTACTCGTATGCAAACAGCCGCTGCGGACAGTAGGGCTGGGGGATGCAATCTCAGCAGAAGGACTCCTCTACTCTGAGATTGTGCCCCAGCTGCAATCTGATGAGTGAAGGTGAACTTTTTTATTTTATTTTAAGGTATTTAGAGTCCTTGAGGTCCAATAACAATGTCTTAAAAACACTTACTTTCCTTACTCTTAGTCCTCTCTAATGCAGCTAAGCATCTAACCAGCTGTATAGATGTTCCTGGAGGTGCTCCTCCAGTCACTTAGTCCTTAATGTGAACAGTGAGAAATGGAGGAAGAGAGGATGTTTTTCATGGGTACAGGAAAGAGACTTTATCCTTACTTTGTCTTCTTGTGCGAAGTCGGTGCGTAATCTTTATCCGTTTGGTGAGTACTGTACCTAGTCTTACTTGAGACTGTATTATTGCACTGAGTAGAAAAAGCTGTTTTGTTTTTTTTCTCCTCCAGACCATTGACTACTAGGAACGTGACCTACTTATTAACAGGAACCATGAGCTGCTATGAAATGAAAATAAAAATGGCTTGAGAATCCTACAGGCACCCAATGAAATCAAATGCCTTAACCAAAGCTTTTATGCCAATAAATTTCGAATATAACCCAAAAAAGAACCCAAAATATAACCTAAAAAATTCTATTGACCTTTCTGGACTTGTTTAACCCTCCTATTATGTTGTGGGCCATTTTGACCTAATTCCACATTTGAGATGTCTGAAATACTCTCTTAATCTCTCTTTTTCTCTTTGGAAGTCTTTGACTTTTCCTCACTTACATATATGCAAATATTTCTTCTTATGGCTTGTCTCAGACAAGCCATAATAAAGGTTTACTGTTTTAAGCTGTTCTTTGCTGTTTTTTTGTGTATTTATATTAAACTGTTGAAGTCATTTGGCCCATAACATAATAGATGTAACCACCAATCCCCCCCGTCCCCTTACGCATTTTTTTTTTTTTTTTTTTTTTTTTTTTTTTTTTGTGAAATTTTTTTGTAATTTTTATCTTTGAGAGAAATATTGGAGAGGTTTTTTTTGGGGTGGGGGGCAAATTGCAAGCTCCTAGGAATATTGTGGAGTTCGCTTGATTTTGCAATCCAGGAGTTAATAATAATAATAATAATAATAATAATAAAGATTCAATTCCTAACAGAATTCTTTATGAAGCTTTGTACACTCGAGCCCCTTTCTTAACCAGCTTAATGAAGGAGCTTTTCCCGAAAAGTCCAAGCTCCAAGCTCCTTCTCCTAAAATTGACTTGTCCGTGGAAACAATATAATTTTAAGTAAAATCTGCTTATTAAAAATACACGTCGATTCTGAAATTTGTACATGGGCATTAACTTCACGATGTACAACTGTCTTAAAAATTTCAGCTGTATGCTTTTAACAGAATGTCTTTAAAACAATGAAAAGTAGATATATTTGGTCCAATGTGTCCAAAACCTTTGACCGTTAGTATAGGCCAAAACATTATTTATTTCTTTAGGTTACTGAAATTGTGTATTGTAATTTGCACCTACCTGAAGGGCAACACGCAAGCTTATAGGAATGTCGGACCTCTTAGTGTTCTGCTTCTTAGAATATTTGTAAGAACACCAGCACCCACTTCATCCTCAGCATGTTTTAGATCATTTTACTCACTTAAGAAAACATCCTGCCTCTCTTATGCTGAATGGCTAAAAGGATACAAGGGAACATTTTCCTACTTGTTTAGTCATGTCTTGTACTATTCCTACTTTTATAGAGCAGAAATCAAATCATGTCTGTACATATATAGTGTTGAAATGATTCAGTAGCTTGGTGAGATTGTGAAATTGTAAAAAAAAGCATTAAGCAACTAAGCATTAGCAACTGCCGATCGATTTAGTTCATTGTTTTGATGGTTCAGAGGTCATAAAGCTGCTACTGTAAGCAAGCAGACATGATTAAGACTATATGATAACTGATTCTAATCTGGACTGATGATTGCCAAAAGCTGCACATATCATTGAACTATAAATTTGGTTTTATGCAAATATACTTTTTCCTTATTTTAAGGCTTTCTTCGCCTTTAAAGAAAAAGGCGTGTCTTCAGCAGCTCCGTTTCTGCAGTTAACATGTCATATTTACCTTTTATGCGTTCTTTCTGTCTTTTGCTCTGTATTTTGACACTTTTTTTTGTTTGTTTGTTTCCATATTAGGGTGCCGTATAGAGCATTTAATTGAGAATAGTTAGTTTGTACAAATTATGCAAAAGGACATTAAGATAACAGGACTATTTAGGTTAAGGTTTAGGTTTTAATGATATTTTTATAGCAATAAAATATTCTGTTGATCCAACATGTACCGTCTTGATGTTATTTATTTATAGAAATATTCTTGAAGAAATTTATAGAGATTAGGTAGATTATAGACTATTTTAAACTGTAATGGGGGTGGGGCGGGGGATGCAAACAGCAGAACTTGTTTATCTCTCACCAAGCTCAGATACAGTAGATGGAAAAGCGTGGTGCTTTACATTAATGTAATGCATATTTGCACGCAAGTATCCGTAAGGACATATTTATTATAATTTCCAAAAATGACAAGTATAAACATGTTTTACATTACATTAGAAGTCATTTTCTATGTATTAAAACCCTGTCAGTGTTAATGTGCTTAAAACAACACAGCAAGGACTATAAGCCGTTTCTGTACACGTCTAAATCGTTCCTGAGCGCGTGTAGTAACTCTGATTGAACGTATTCACACTGTGTGACGTGTTCGGATGTCTCCAGGTTCAGACTTGATTAATGATGTGAACAAAAACACAAACCGAAAGCTTGAACGTGGCAGACTCTTAAGAACCGAGTAAGCATCCGAGCAATAGTTTTAAAGAGAGATCATAATGTAAAAACTCTTAACAAACAATATGCCTACAAAAATAAATATACTATACATTTCATAGGACACAAATACTCTATAAAGCTTACACACACACACACACACACACACACTGTTTACCAAGCTCTACTCTGCGACTGCTCTGGGCTTGCTCTTTGTCTTCTCCTTGGTTTTGGTAAGTTCTGCTGCTTCATCACCATCATGTTCAGCCTGTCCTTGAGGCTCAGAGGGGGGAGCTGGTGCACTCTGCACATCTGGCTCTACAGAGGAAATTAGAACGTTAAGGATGGACAGAACTTGAGAGCAGCATTGGCTGGTGTCCAGAGATTTTGGTGGAGCTGGATGACCTCGATAATGACTCAAACAAAATGAAGTCTGCTTGTCTTAAGCTATAGGCTACTATCTAGTAAATCTTTAGTAACTCTGTAAAATGCAGTTAGAGAGGCAACAGTCATCCAGCATTGATTCTAGCAGTTTTAGATGTACCTTTGTTCAACTGTGTTCAAAACAGCAATTGTATTCAGAAAACATTTCCAGCCGAACTACACCTCAAGAACCACACAAAAGACCTAAAACTGTCCCCCAAAAAATCAAAATGGAAAAGGAAGACAATTTTCCTCAGACTTTGTGTGGGAGTATTTCACATTTCTGATGTACGGACAACTTTTGCTTTTTTCCTGAAAATTATTGGATTTAATGCCAATGATTTTGCTACAAAACAATATCTTGGCAGCCATTGGGGTATTTAAAACTAGCCCAATTTGGAAACCCTGTTATTAACTGTCTGTCTGCTGTTCCTTTCACAAGCACAGGGCAGCGTGGTTCCTGCCCCAAAGAGACTCTGTTGCAGTTCTCATTTTTGACCACTAGGTGCAATAATAACTCTATGGAAGTTGAATGGAGCAGTAAGAGCTCTGACCCATGACTGCAACATCCAGAAAGATGGGCAAAGCAGTATTTGATATATCTGTGAAATAGTCATTATTTATTTTTTTTATTCACTGTCCAATCTAAAGAGTTAATTAGTATTTCAATGGAATTTTTAAAAACTGTACACTGTTACATTATTATTTGTAAAACAATAACTATTAAGAACACAGCAACAATGTGCCGTACTTACTGGTGCTTGTACTTAGATCTAATACCTTGAAACAATTTTTCAGCTGGTTTAATCAATGATCGTGTCCATGAGCCACTTAAAATCTTAGTGTGATTTGAAACATGTCCGACTCAGGTTCATATAAAATATATGTACCAGTATGCTGAATTGCTGTACCTGCAGCCAGCTGCATGCTTTTGCTGTAACCTGCAGCAGACGACATGGCCTGACCCAAGGCTTGATTCGAGCCCAGGGGCTGCTGGGAGGAGGACTGCTTGCTGGAAGATGAGCGCTGGCTGCTCTTGGACTCTTTGCCTGGTTTCGACCAGAATAAATTGTCCCCAGCCTGAAGGGCTGCACCCATTTTATGAGCCATCTCTACGAGCTGTGGAGAAAGCAGGTGCTTTTAGAGCTCAGAACCTGAGAACAGATACGGAGTGGTGAATACTTGCAGGTATGAATGTGCACTGTATATGAATGTAGTGAACTCTTGCTTTAACACGAGTTAAGTAATGCTACTGGACTTGCTAATTATACTGGCAAGGGAAGACAGGACTAGATGTGTGAATCCATGGTTTCTCTAGACTGATAGTTCACGTTAGCTACCTGACATGAGGATATGATTTCTGAGATCAATTTCAAACCATTAAATGGGTACGCGATAAGAAATTGAGTTCACTAAAAATGAATTACTCATTGATTTCAAGCCTAATTAATCACTACTCAGAAACGTTTACAAATATAATATTCCCAAATAGTGTTTCTAATTCAATACTAAACACTGCTGTTTATTCGTATCTAAGTATTTCATATTTTCTAGTGTCCTTCAATTATCTACAGTATGAATGGCATTATGTCATCCCAAATGTGAGCTGTATTTGTGTAGTGAAGTTCTACCTCAGGGTCAAACTCAGTGTTGCTGTTGCGCTCTATCAACATGTTGACTTTTTTCTCCATCTCCTGGTACTGCTCTAGTGCTGCCTTCTTGTCTCCCTGATTATAAAGCAGCACTGCAAAATTCAGATTCACCAGAGGGTTGGACCTGGTAGAGATACAGAAAACCAGAGACAGTGTCACCTTCGGATAGCCTGTGGAAATCAGCTGCTAGAAAGTTTAGAAGACTTACTCATCCAGCTGAACGGCTTGTTCGTATGACCTGCGCGCATTTTCTACGTCGTCCAAATTGGTCAAAGCGACTGTCACAAACCAAGACATGAACAACTGTTAGTCAACACCTAGACCTAGAGCAAACAAGACAATGAGAATGTTCTATTGATCAGATTTCTCAGAATTTGACGATAAATAACCAGCGCAATACAACAACACGGTACATACGTAATGGAAATTTTAGAGGCTATGCATTGTAGAGGTCTACCGATATACTGATTTGGGCGGTTACCTACCTGCCGATACCGATTAATAAATGATATAGTTTTTTTAATCGATACTGAATGAAATAACACTCAAAGTAATATATTACTGAACTTTATTTTAAAAATAAACAGTACTGACTGTACTATGAAAATGTTTTTTTTTTATGAAATAAATATATAATTAATATTAAAGTAAATAAGACATACATTCAAACTGAACCAAAAAGTAACGCTCCAAATAAATAATTAATGAATAAAAAATTAATGAATAAAAAACGTGTCAAATAACACAACAAAATCTGTCAGCGGTAGTTTTTATTTCGCCTCTAGAGGTCTCTCTTGTACTGTATAACGGAGGACCCTCCTCAGCCGCTCTCGCAATGGGCGAAACTGGGAAAAATTATTGGTGTGGATTTTTGCCTATAACCGATAGTTCCAGCAATGGGTTATTAGTGCTGATTAACCAATCAATTGGTCGACCGCTAACGCATTGACAGATTAGCTCAAGCGCTCTCTAGGTAAAACTGCTGAAATTAATAAATTATTCCTGTATTAATCAATCAGAAAACTTCTGTGAAATAAATTCTTTGAGGAGGCTATAAATGAACAGAAAGTCTTTCAAATCTCCATGTTGCAGCCAATCTGCCTCAATGGTCAACATGTTCTGACATGCTTTTCTGCTCACCATGGTTGTAAAGAGTGGTAAGTCTCTGGTGAGTCTCTGCTCACTGCAGCCTCAAATTCCTTGCCAGAACCATATCTCTCTGCAGTTCCAGCCTGGTTTCCCACTGAAGTTAAACAGGGTTGAGCCTGGTCAGTACCTGGGTGGGAGACCTCCTGGAGAAAACTAAGGTGTCTGCTGGAAGTGGTATTGGTGAGGCCAGCAGGGGGCGCTCACCCTGTGGCTGTGGTCTGTGTGGGGCCTGATGCCCCAGTATAGTGACGGGGACACTATACTGTAAAAACAGCACCATCTTTTGGATGAGACGTTAAACCGAGATCCTGACTCTCTGTGGTCATTAAAAATCCCAGGACACTTCTCATAAAAGAGTAGGGGTATAACCCCGGTGTCCTGACGATATTCCCCCACTGGCCCTTCTCTATCATCTCCACTAATGGCTGGTGTGTGGCGGGCATTCTGGCGCACTACAGCATTATCCAGGTGGATGCTACACACTAGCGGTGGTTGAGGAGATCCCCCATTACAATGTAAAGCGCTTTGAGTGTCTAGAAAAGCGCTATGTAACTGTATTCCTGTTCTTGGCTGACAGGAGCAGTTGTCAATCAATTAAATTGATTAGACCTACACTAACACCACTTTAACCTTTTTCTCCTTCTATTTAGATTAGGAAGGAAGGAAGTAAAGAGATGTCAATACCTGCGAGTAGCATGTAGAGCTCTCCCATGCGTGTATGCAGGTTAATGGCAGCACTGAGGAAGTGGAAGGCTGAGGCGTACTGCTGCATGGTGAGATGCACCAGACCCAGATTATACAAGACCTTCCAGTCAAATGGAGACAGGTAGTTTGCTCTCTTCAGACAGCTTATAGCCTGAGAAACAAACAAACGGGGGAAAGAATGAGGGGGGAAAATCACAACAAAATTAAGAAGACAGAAATCATAAGTGTGGCATCTTAGAAATAGTTAACGACACAAGGTGAAAAACTGTAAAGCTCACAGCTACATATTTCTTTTTGCCGAAGAAGCACATGCCAATGTTGTTCCAGAGCGGGGGGCTTTCAGGCACAGTGAAAGCTGCCACACGATACTTATTCATGGCCACATCGAAATCCCCATGTGTCTGCATCATGCTTCCTGCTGCCAGGATGGCCTGGGGGGAAACACACCCACTGAGTATATTGTGTTTAACTTCAAAGGCAAGACAAGTTGCAATCTAAATTATTCAACCCCCATTACAAATCAGGGTTATTGTCAAAATTTACAGAATTTCAGCTGTTTGCAATGAACAAATCGAACAAACACATTTAAAATACTTCAACACAATGAATGCTTCAAGTGGTTTCCCCAAATTCAACTGAAAATGCAACTTATAATGACTTCTCCAGTCTCAAAATTAATGAAACCCCCTGAATAGAATCCCTAACAACAGCACAAATATGCAAATCAGGTGTTGTCTGAAGCACACCTGATGCAACTAATCAATGGCTTCATTAGTTGCAACAGATATGCTTGAGCTGAAACACACAAAATACCTGGACGGGGTGGAAAAAGGAAGCTTTCAACGGCTGCGACCAGATTTCTGAGAAGTTCGGTTGTGAAAAATCCTCAAGTGATTGCAAAAGACCTGCAGCAAGACTTGGTGGCAACAGGCACTGAGGTTTCAGTGAGCACAGTAAGGCGCATACTAAACACAGAAGGTTTCCATGCCAGAACTCCAAGACATACACAACTACTGATCCAAAAGCACAAGAGAAATCGCCTCAAAATCATATAAATAAGCCACAGTAGTTTTGGTATTCTGTTCTTTGGAGTGATGAAAGAGAACTTTTCTGCATGATGGATCAGCGGTATGTCTGGAGGAAGACTGTCCACAGTCAAGCATGGTGGTGGCTCGGTGATGCTCTGGGGCTGCTTTGCATCCTCTAGCACCGGAAACCTGCAGTGTGTGGGAGGCAAGATGGATTCATTGGAGTATCAGGAAATCCTAGGAGAAAACATCATGCCGTCTGTGAGGAAGCTGAAGCTTGGCGTCATCGGACCTTTCAACAGGACAATGATCCCAAGCATACCTCAAATTCCACCAAGGCTTGGTTGCAGAAGAAGTCCTGGAAGATTCTACAGGACCATCACAGTCACCTGACTTGAACCCCATAAAAATCTCTGGTGGGATTTGAAGAAGGTGGTTGCAGCATGCAAACCTGAGAATATTACTGAACTGCAGGCCACTGCTCATGAGGAATCGGCTAAGATTCCTCAGTAACGCTGCCGGAAGCGCTGCATCTCATTTGCAGCAGGTCATAACAGCAAAAGCGTGTGCTACTAAGCACTAAAGATGTTTGCCATGAAGGGGATGAATAATTCTGAAAATGGAAAAGTTGCATTTTCAGTTGAATTTGGGGAACCCACTTGAAGCATTCGTTCTGTTGAACTATTTAAATTGTTTTTGTTTGAGTTGTTCATCGCAAACAGCTGAGAGTCTATAAACTTCAACAATAAACCTGATCTGCAATGGGGGTTGAATCATTTTGATTGTAACTGTATAACTTGACATGGAAGTTTTTCTGACCTTGTAATTGTTTGGGTCATATGTCAGAGCATTCCCAAGATGTTCGAAGGCCCTCTGATATTTTCCGAGCTAAGAAGAAATACAAACATGTTGTGAATTTGAAATATGGACCATCCAAGGCAACATTAGGTTTCAAGACCAGGCTGCCTGCTGAAACTGACCTGCATATACAAGAGTCCCAGTGTGGTCAGCAACTCTGGGTTCTCTGGGGAAAACCTACAAAACACATCCACAACTTGAAGTATGATGTATCTGCAAATATATATATATATATATATTTTATATATATATATATATATATATATATATATATATATATATATATATACATATATACATACAGAGTATATACCTACATACATACAGTGATGCTTGAAATTTGTGAACCCTTTAGAATTTGCTATGTATCTGAATAAATGTGACCTAAAACATCATCAGACTTTCACACAAGTCCTAAAAGTAGATAAAGAGAACCCAATTATCCAATATTACATATCTGTGAGTGGCTGTAGTATGTAGTATGTGAACCTCTAGGATTATCAGTTTAATTTGAAGGTGAAATTAGAGTCTGGGGTTTTCAATCAATGGGATGAGAATCAGGTGTGACTGAGTGCCTTGTTTTATTTAAAGAACGGGAATTTATCAAAGTCTGATCTTCACAACACATGTGTGGAAAGGTATTATGGCATGAACAAAGGAGATTTCTGAGGACCTCCGAAAAAGAGTTGTTGATGCTCATCAGGCTGGAAAAGGTTACAAGACCATCTCTAAAGAGTTTGGACTCCACAAATCTACAGTGAGACAGATTGTGTACAAATGGAGGAAAATTCAACACCATTGTTTCCTTCACCACGAGTGAAGACCAACAAAGATCACTCCAAGAGCAAGATGTGCAATAGTCCATGAGGTCACAAAGTAAGGAGGAAGAATGGAAAGAAAGAAAGGAAAACACGGCATTCCAGCATAAGAACCCATATCTATCTGTGAAACAAGGTGGTGATAGTATCATGGTTTGGGCCTGTTTTTCTGCATCTGGGCCAGGATGGCTTTCCATCATTGATGAAACAATGAATTCTGAATTATACCAGCGGATTCTGAAGGAAAATTTCAGGATATCTGTCCATGAACTGGATCTCAAGAGAAAGTGGGTCATGCAGCAAGACAATGATCCTAAATACACAGGTTGTTCTACCAAAGAATGGTTAAAGAAGTAAAAAGATAATGTTTTGGAATGAACAAGTCAAAGTCCTGACCTTAATCCAATAGAAATGTTGTGGAAGAACCTAAAGCAAGTAGTTCATATGAGGAAACCCACCAACATCCCAGAGTTGAAGCTGTTCTGTACTGTGGAACGGGCTAAAATTCCTCCATGCTGATGTACAGGACTGATCCAACAGTTAGTTTAGTTGCAGTTATTGCTGCACAAGTGAGTCACACCAGATACTGAAAGCAAAGCTTCACATACTTTTACCACTCACAGATGTGCAATACTGGATCATTTTCCTCAGTAAATAAGTAACCATGTATAATAATTTCTTCCCATTTGTTTAATTGGGTTCGCTTTATCTACGTTTAGGACTTGTGTGAAAATCCGATGATGTTTTAGGTCATATTTATGAAGCTATATAGAAAATTCTAAAGGGTTCAAAAACTTTCAAGCACCACACTATAGACCATGTGAAATTTAGGTAAATGGCAAATGACCAAAAAGGCTCTACTACATACTGTCGACACAGAAATTGTTTTCAACTACAATGGTGTTACAATGACATCATTCTTAACATATCTTTCTTCTCATTCTTAATCGATCTACTTTCAATCCTAAAATTTGGAACAGGTCTGACCTAAATATTTTGCCATGAATATCGAGGATGCTAATGCAACCTCTCTCGATCTGTAACAACCAAGACATTCACCATTTTCTGCCTAGCAGCATTATATTTGCCTACCACTTTCTCTTCTCGGTGCAGCTCATCTCAGCAAGCTGTTAGTTATTCATTTTGGCTCGGAGGAAGAACAGAGGGAGTACGGCTCTTTCTTCTATCTCTAGTGTAAATGAGCTGAGGAAACCGAGGTTTCTTGCTTCAGGAGAAGCCCGGCACTGCTCATTAAAGCAGATCAACATTACTAATTCAGCCGCTCTACAGGAGGGCCATGGTAAAGATGAGGACACATACTGTGCTCGCAGCAGCTCTTCTGCCTCCATGTATTTACTCTCCTAGAGTTCCTCTGATATATGTGCCAGAGTATACACGAACAACTTGAACAATTTATTTCCTAAAGTCAATAAAAGCAACAACAACAACAAAAAAATAATCAAACAACGTTCACTAGGGTGGTAAACACCGCTGATTCTTTTGGTAGCTAGATCCAATCAACGTGTGAAATCCATTTACGACGTGACTCTGATATTTAAAGAATCCTCGCTCAAAGCTATTAAAAACGTTCTTTCTTTAACAGTCAGTCTGTAAATGTGATTAATTACAGCCATTGCTCTGCGTTTCATCCCAGCCTGCTGTTTTTCCCTAAAGCGTTGACTTTATCTGCCACCACCACTTGCTGTGAATCTCTTAGAGGCATCTGAGGTTACTCTCATCACAAAGCGCCTTTCATCATGTGTCTTCTGGGGTCACAGAAACAAGGCTCAGAGCTAGAAAATGATTTGGGTGGGAAAAGTTAACATCTGAAACTGCGCTGCACTTTGGCAATGCCAATACAGTATAACAGAACCCGACCCGAGGCGTTAAGGCATGAACAGGCTTACTCCACTGCACTCTTGTAGATCTCAATGGCCTTCTCTGTGTCTCCCTGTAGCAGGTAGCTCTTTCCCAGCATCATGTAAGTCATGTCGTGCTTGTTAAGCTGCAGCGCCGTGTTTAGATGCTCCTCAGCCTGCATATAAGTCAGAGGATCAAACTTGAATGCAGCCACAAAATTACACTAAATACGCTAATCAGTAATCCGTATGTTAATTATACATTTGATATATTATATATATATATATATATATATATATATATATATACACACATCTATATGGCCAAAAGTATATGGACACCTGACCATCATTTAGTCCCAATTTGCTAGTATGATGACCTCCACTCTTCTAGGAAGGCTTTCCACTACATTTTGGAGTGTGACTGTGGGAATCTGTGCTACATTCAGCCACAAGAGCAGTAGTGGTGCCGGGTGAGGAGGTCTGGGGTGCGGTCGGTGTTCCAGTTCAGTGTTCAGTTGGGTAGAGGTCAAGGTTCTGTGCAGGACACTCGAGTGCTTCCACGCCAACCTTGGCGAAAAATGTCTTCATTGAGCTAGCTATGCGCACAGGGGCATCGTCATGCTGGAACAGGTTTGGTGAAGGGAAACTGTAATGCTACAGCATACAAAGACATTCTAAACCATTGTGCGCTTCGGACTTTGTGGCAAACGTTTGCTGAAGAACCACATATGGCTTGTGATGGTCAGGTGTCCACAAACGTTTGCCCATGTAATGTAAACCGACTAACCGGAATTACAACACACAACGCCGGGACCAACTTACACTCTTGAAGTCCTTGGTGTAGATGTAGCAAACTCCGAGATTATGGTTGATCTCCTGCAAATAAACATAAATGTCACTTTGTGCTGCAGAGTATACATTTCAGAGTTGTGGGTAAAAGTTGTTAGAAGTGTTAGGAACGTTTACCCAGTCTTTCTGATTGAGTCGAGCCGCCTCATTGTAAACCTCAATGGCAGCCTTATGTTTCCCTAAGAGAAAACTGAACACACACACACACACAGACAGACACACACACACAGACAAAATGACTTTCTTTCTGGCAGAATCTACAAATTTTCACAAAAAAAATAAAAACAAGACGTACACCACTGGTCAAAAGTTTGTGGACACTTGACTGAAAAGTTTCTCATGATGTTGAAATGTTGTGTGAGTAAATGTTTGTAGACGTCGTAGACAAAAATATAATCGTGCCAACATATTCATTTCTGTCATTAGAAAACTAACATTTTATGTATAAAAAAAAAAAAAATTAAACGTATGACTCGAAGCGAAATATTCCGGAAAGCAGCCGATAAGAGTCGGCGTCGGTGTGAACTTCTTTAATACTATTTAAAACTATTTTAAAAAGAAATCAGTCGAGAAAACGCAAAGAATACATTTCTGGAAATTCTAGACAAAAAGGGCGTCTACTTTGAAGATGATAAAATATAAAATTATTTTGATTTATTTTGGATTTTTTTTTATCACAACATAATTCCCATAGTTCCATTTGTGTTACTATAGAGATTTGATGACTTTTCTTTATATCTTTATGATTCAAAAATAAATAAATAAAGAGTGAGTGTGTCTAAACTTTTGACCAGTAGTGTTTCGACACAGGATGCTTACAGGGAGCGAGCCACTTGTTTGAGGTTATCTGAGCTGGTGGGGTTGAGGATGGCACAGCTCTGAAACAGCTCTAGAGACTGCTGGATCTTCCCCTCTACACGTAGAATCAGAGCTACACACACACACACACACACACATTACCGAAGGGAACTGTCATTACAGACTTAGAAAAGGGTGCAGTAATAATGGACAGTGATAAAGGGTGCCCATCACACACTAACCCTATGTGTTAAAAAAAAAAGTGTTTCCTGTTTGTCAATGTCTGTAGGTTACATTCAGAAACACTGAAATGTCTGAAACCACAGCGGCAACTTTGAGCGACATAACGTAAGAACTGCATGTAGTTAGAGGTTACCTTGGACATATATGGCATATTCACACATGCCCTGAGTCTCCTGCAGCTGCTCTTTTATAATCATCTGAGAAGATAAGAAACAAATTCTACACAATGAAGGGATTATACAAGGGTAACAGAAGTTGACGAAACTGCCAGAAGAAGAAGAAGATCTCGCACCTTGCACGTCTCGTAGTCTTTACGGATGTAGTGTAGATGGATGAGCCAGTTCCTCCTCTCTAGTATCGGAAGCTCTGGGGCTGAGAAAAAATTATATATATTAAAAAAAAAAAAAATATATATATATATATATATATATATATATATATATATATATATATATATATAAAAAATATCACCAAATCTCCAGGTTTATTAAGTTACATTAGTGTGACCTTGTGATATAACCATGTGCAACCAGCCTGCTGCAACAACATATTAGGTAGCAATACAGCAAAGGTATTTTGTTTCAATAGAGTAACCTATGCAGGAGTTTGTGCCATTTCAGGTCACACTTCACCTTAAATGTCAGGTGAGAATAGAAAAAGAGAGGGAGTTCACATGTGCCACTGTGCCTAGTCTCAGGGTCTCACTGCAGGAGAGCACGTACAGCTCCCTGTCCTCAATCATAACACAAATGGAGCTTCCACCGTCCAGGTGCATCTGCGTATTACTTAGCATGTTCACAAGCCTGCTGGCAAAATCTGCCCCCAAGCCGTTCTATATCGGGACAGACTTTTCTCTCCGAGCTTTAATCCTCTTCAAACCAAACCGGTGCATGAAAACTCAACAAACAGCACCATCCACAGGAGAAACTGAAGAATAACAGTCAGAGCGAAAAGGTGATAAATTTTACTCAGACTATGCATTCAGTTACGACTGTACCCCCTATATAATCCCCTGTATTCCTCTCCACACTGCCATTAAATGACAGAAAACCTGTTGTAAAAACATTATCAAATGAACTTTCTGAAATATTGACCTGTAGTCTTCTGGGATTTAACAAGAGATGCAAAAGGAAAATTTCCACCCCATACTGTTGGAATCGATTTTTGGGACCTATTTTTTGCCCGCCGTTCACATTGATGTGTCTCTGTAATCTGATTTTGCATTGAATGACAAAGCCTATATATATATTTCAAAAATATACATATATACAGAATAAATATGCATATATTTTGAAAGTGGATCCATGCATTCCCATGATTTTAAAAATACAATATCTGAAATTAAACATAAATGTTCCATTTCTGCACTCTTGCTATCAGATTTAAACATCCAGTTGCTTATATGACCGCACTATATTATATTAGGCCTATATATGCTTTTGTCTAACTACTTATACACAGTCAAACCATGTCTCTAACCTCATACACAACTATTACAAAAGGTGCAAAAATTCACCGATGCTCAAGAAGGCAACACGGTACATTAAGAGCTGGGGGTGTAAACTTTTGCACAGGTTGATCGGTGTGAATTGTTATTATTCTGTTTAAAGATCCTTTTTGAATCATTTAGTACTGCCCTTCAGAAGTGACATAAGATATTTACATCTTTCCCAGAAGACAATAACAATTTACTTCGATTATCCTGTTAAAAAGTTTACACCCCCCTGGCGCTTAATGTATCGTGTTGCCTTCTTGAGCATCAGAGAACGTATCTTACTCATCTCACCAAGCACAGTAGACTCTAAAGCACCCTCAAAAATGAGTTTTCCAGAACCCAAATTAAAGTTTGCATCTTTCTGGCAGTGCGACGGGTTCATTCAGAAGGACCATAATGTTAGAAATGATCTCTCTTAATGTTTTCAGTTAGCTCAAAGCATGGGGTAGCACATGAACAGCTCTGAAACCTGGAATTCAGGTACGTACCTTTTTTAGGACGGGCTTTTGTGGCCACAGGTAGTGAAGCCTCCTAAAGTCAATAAATAGATTAAAATATCAAAAACACATTGTAAGACTAGATACACAAAAAGCAAACAGCATAACCGTCACTGCTGTTAATGACAATTTAATGACAATAATCAATCAGCTTAGAACCGTGTAAACACTCGCAAGAAGAAATAAAAAAATCTCGTGTAACATCACCTTCCTGCCAGTAGATTTCTGACAGTTCTACAGAAATCCATTAGAATGCGGTTTAATGACCTTTAAGGACACTTCGGTAATCAGAACTACTGTCGACTATCAAAATAATGACTCCTTAAACTAAATGTAAAGCATATTAAGCTCAGGTTTAATCTGGATAGGATTGTAACAATCCAGAGTTTATCTCAGGAATCCCTGGGATGACACCCTGGAATACACCCTGGATTAGACGCTATTCCCATTCAGACACCCTTCAAAGAGGTGGCTTAGCGGTTAAGGCTCTGGGTTACTGATCAGAAGGTCGGGGGTTCAAGTCGCAGCACTTCCAAACTGCCACTGTCGGGTCCTTGAGTAAGGCCCTTAACCCTCTCTGCTCCAGGGGGTGCTGTATCATGGCTGACCCCAACTGACCCTCTCTGCTCCAGGGAGCACTGTATCATGGCTGACCCCAACTTCCTGACAGGAAGTTCACTGTGCTCTACTGCATATGTGACCAATAAAGACTCATTATCATTATATATCCTTCCTGTGATATTAACGATACAGCCGATGACGTGTTTACACGCCGCGACGTGGGCGTCTTGCACAGAGGAAAGAGAGGCAATGAAGAGGAATTAATACGTACTGCGCACTTCCTCCGTAGTACGGAAGTGGTTCAGATACAGAGTGTCAGATGTGAATCAAACGCCTGTGACTTGTAAAGTGTCGAAACCCATCAAGCAATAACACCGACCCCTGTACGCTGATGTGACTAGTGGCCAAAAAGATATGACTGAATGTCGAATGTTACTATTTCCACATCACGATATCGGCCGTCCCGGATGTAGAGAACATGCACAGAGACACACAGCGTGTGTAAGCCGAGCTCGGGCTCGAACCCTGGACCGGTGAGGCTCCTAACTAAAACAGTTAGTTTTAACGGCATGGTTATTCTCAGACTGGACGGTAATGATTAATAAAGCGTGATGAAAAACGTGGTCCTTCTGGGATGCCGTTCGAACACCTCGACCGGACACAGCAAGTCGTTCATTAGCCTATAATAAGGTTGGAATGGGAATATGCTTAACTCTGATTTATATTTAATTTAAGGGATTATTATTTTGATAATAGTTAGCAGTTCTGGTGCATACATACAAGTGTGAGTGAAATTTGGTGTGTATATGTGCTTTGGATGAATATATTAAGCCGTGATAAGCTTATTAAGGGGCCGAAAGGCTTCAAGTGAACACGACTGGGTGCTTTTTATGAACTATTTTGTAGTTTGAGGAGTAGATGGTGTTTATGACATTAAGGTGTGTGTGTGTGTGTGTGTGTGTGAGAGAGAGAGAGAGAGAGAGAGAGATTTGATGTAGCTTGGCCATTGTTTTGCTACATTAAGTCACGTGTTAGGACTTCCCGAAGTAAACACTAAGAGCAGCTGTTCCAGAAAACTGTTGTTACACAGATGTTCATATGAGTGTTATTACTCCATGCTTATTATTATTATTATTATTATGATTTCCTCTGAAAGCAGGATTTGTTGCTGCGCTCGCGCTGCTCACTACAGAACAAATGAATTGGCGACATGATAATTACATGGATTATCGACTGACTGCACTTTAGGACGCACGAAGCAAACGGACAAACACGTGTTTAAATGAAATCCTCACCGTTTTGACGGTCTCGTCGTCAGCCATCCTTTCGTTTCAGCAGATTATAAGGACACGCACTTCCGGTTTCTCACAGCGCCACCCAACGCACAGCCGTTACTAAGGAAACGCTCTTCCGATGACGCAATGTAGAAACGGGTAGCATTGTGTGTGAGGTTAAATTAAAGTTTATTACAGTGTTATGTTATACTGTTCGATTTGGATCGGGTTTTTCGAGAAAATTCAGGTTTAACTTTGTGTGTGTGTGTACCAGGATGAATATACATAAAGATATTTGAAAAAATACCAGGATTAATAAACATATAAAAGAAAAAGAGGATTAATATACATAAACATATTTTTAAAATTCCAGGATAAATATAAATATAAGAACATGCAATTCCTTCTGCAAACCCTATCCTAATATGACTTTACCTTTAAAAACATATCATTCAGATTTATGGACTGTGATTGTGAGATTTTGGGGTGGAAAATCTGAATCCTAAATAGATTTGTAAAAAAATACAGGTTCTATACCAAAGATAAAACGTTTGGGATTTCCAGGGAAAAGTAGTAATTTTCAGAGTGGTCAAGCTTAGCATTTAACCAATCACAGCTATTTGCTAAATGTAGCTATTTCATCCATCCATCCATCCATCCATCCATCCTCTATACCACTTTATCCTTTTCAGGGTCATGGGGAACCTGGAGCAGATCCAGCAGATCAAGGCAGGGACAAGGCGGGGTACACCCTGGACAGGGTGCCAATCTATCGCAGGGCACAATCACATACACACTCACACATTCATACACTACGGACACTTTAGACACACCAATCAGGAGTACCCGGAGGAAACCCCCAACGGCAGCACGGGGAGAACATGTGAACTCCACACTCACAAGGCTACGGTGGGAATCGAACCCCGGACCCTGGAGGTGTGAGGAGAACGTGCACTAAGCCACCGTGCGCCCAGCTATTAAATTAAAACATAAAAAACTTTACGTGCACTTACCTCATTGCAGTTCATATCTTGTTTTGACTCCACTTAACCCTACTCCATTTCTTTTCACTTCACGGACTGCTGCTCTCAAGCCGTTCTATTACAGGACAGGCTTTTCTCTCTGAGCTTTAATCCTTCCACATTACAATACGCTAACCCTAGGTAATAAACGAGCTTCTTTACAATGTAGGAGTCAGTGCATTTAGGCCAGCATCTAGGGCTGGGTGATGTATATAATTTAGCTAACAAACTCTCTGCAGAGCAGTAGTAAAATAAGCAAAAAACGTTAAACTGAATTTGCCGATACTTAACAAAAAATGTAAATAAAAATGCCCACGAGAACAAAACATTAAGTAAAAAAAAAAGTCAAAATCAACGGCATACATTCGGTACAATTTAATTTGCAGTTATTAAAAAAGTAAACAGTACATCACTATACCAACGATATCTCAGAAAAGTATATAGTGCAATCATTTATCATGATATCGATATTGTATCGATACATCGCGCAGTCCTGAACACATCCCTACGAAGTATCATTTTGATACCAGAACAAAATTTTCATTTAATTTACACGTCCGATATAACTTTAACTAATTTAGCTAATTCGCTTCCTCAGAACTTCACATGAAAGTCACAGCAAATGAACACTTCATTACATTTATTTGAAAAGAATAATAATAGAAAAGGCAAAACAAACAACAATGTGTTTTTGGTAAAAAAAAATAATAAAATAATAATAATACACGATCCACAATTGAATATGAAATCCGGAGTTATTTTACACCAAGTTTGAAAACTAGCGGGCTTTATAAGACAGGCCCCAAGACATTGCATATAAATGTAGCCCCGAGGTTGTCTAAAATAAAGGGTGTCAGGGAAATGATCAGTAATGATGCCCTTACATTAACTAGAGGCTACAGCCTGGAGATTGCTGAGGACGGTACCACTTGAAGTACCATGGAAATGGTTTTGGACATCAATTTCACATGGACGTCCTCGCTGTGGTTGCTTGGACTACGGTTGCTGCGATGGCCTTGGGAACGCACTTACCACATGCAGTTTCACACTGAGGTCTCCTTTAGTGAACAGTGGACTAGTTCAACAAACAGACTTCATGTTAAAACCATAATGAACTTTCTTTTACGTTCACACTATCCGTCGTGACCCAGATGAGGACGGGTTCCCTTCTGAGGCTGGTTCCTCTCAAGGTTTCTTCCTCATATCATCTTAGGGAGATTTTCCTCGCCACCGTCACCACCGGCTCGCTCAATAAAGATAAACTCATACACTTAAAATCTCTATCCTGTGTTTATATGTATCTGTAAAGCTGCTTTGAGACAATGTCGATTGTTAAAAGCGCTATACAAATCAAATTGAATTGATCAGTAATGCATGAACCTCCATATTTTATTTTGATTTAAGGTGAAACAGAAATGATAGATGAACAATCTTTTTAATTCCATACAGTTGATCGTATATCACTGTTCTGGCTCAGGCTTTCAATTCAGATTCATCTTAACATTTGATGGAATACAGAATTTCCAAAGATCTCACATTTGTGTTAGCAGTGTTTGCTGGCAGGCAGGACGAAATATCAGGGTTTTCTGTTTAAAATGTAATCAGGGATCCGTTGTGGATCTGGGTACGACTGAAGATTCTGAGAATTACTCTTAAAATTAAGGCTTGACTATCGGAGAATAAGAGTAACGTCCTGATTTCTAAGGATTGGCAATTAAAACCAAAATGTTCCTCAGAGAGACTTCACACACATACTGGCCCTGATTGTCCCACAGTGCACGTCATCCTTCACTTCTGCTAAAGGAATAACTGCCCATAATATTCAGTTCAGAGTCTACATTTGGTTACTGTGTACAGGTTGGTTATTTGTCTGAGCGACATTTAGACACTGGACCAAAATTGGATAATCGTGGATCTCGGGTTCAGGAATGAAAAGAGGTGCAGTTCTTTAACAGCAGAGGTTTAGCAATCTCCAGGAGGTCCAAGTTTGGGTCCAGTGACCTTCCCAAGCCTTCCAGGACCATGATGGCAAACACAACGGAGGCAAAGTTGCTCTCCAGCTTCACCTGCAAACAAAACGACAACAACAATACAAGAACGTCTGACAAAAATGCATCCGATTACGGACTTCATTGCGAATTATACCATGAGGACCTGAACGAAATTAGGCTACGTCCCGTGAAAGGTAAATATGAACGCTATCATACATTCGTATTCACCTGATTTTATTTATCAACAATAACATTTTAATTGGAAAACAGAATTTAGCCTTCATTTGATCTAAACTGTTATTTAATTTAGTTTTCTATAACAAGTCAACACATTATTGACCCAAAATAAAGTCTTTATATTTTTCGAATAATTAACGAATGTAAAATATATTTAAGAGTCACAATATTTCAAGCTGTATGGCTTTTCTTGGCTGGTTAATAGTGTAATATAATAGATGAGATATAATGAGAAATGGCTAGTTTGGCACTCAAGTGTGTGTATAGGCATGTATTTTTTTAAATAAATTAATACGGTGAACGAATCACTATTGGAGTCACTACTTTTGTCTAGATTTGCGGTTTGCGATGTGGAAGCCAAAGCACTACATCTCTTACATACGACTCCGTAACTGACAGAGATTTTTTGTACGTTTCAGTGTTTTTCAAACATTAGTTGTTTTTATAGGTACCATCCATCCATCTATCCATCCTCTATGCTGTCGTGTAGAAGCATGGAGTCTATCCCGGGGAACTTGGGGCACAGCCCTGGACGGGGTGCCAACCCATCACAGGGTTCACATTAAACATTTCACATACCTTGTGGCGGATTAGCAATCCAAATACTCGTGACAACAGCTCCGCCACCTGAATCTTTACAGAATTACAAAGCAAAGCAGGAATAAAAATTGCTAAGTGAATCATCTACATTGACACTGTGCACAAATCAGAAGGCTGAAATTTCTTTGTAGTAGGCATGTGGTGTACCTTCCCCAGAGACAGCGTGTCACTGACAGCAAGGTTCACCAGCTCAGCCATTTCCTTTTTGAAGCGTGGCACATCCTGGCACTCGTTCGCCCTGGCATGTTTTAGAATCAGCTCTGCTACACGCTCCCCCTTACATGGATGAAAACATTAGAAGTACTACACAATCTGCACGTTTACACAGGTTCCATTTCCTGTTAGCCTACCCTCATCTCTTGCATGAATCCTAGTACCTGTTGGAGCACAACAGCAGTAAAGACAGCTCTCAGGTTACACAGGTCTCCCTCACTTAGCTGGGCAACAATTCCAGCGTCCAGCAGCACCAGCTGTAACGGAGGAGGAGAAGGTCTCAGGCTGACCACCACCGTGTCCCACAGATCCGTCAAAGTGGTTTTGTCCTGGGGTGAGACCCCCTGCTCTGCCTGAACTAGGATATTCCCTGGATGGAGGTCTCCGTGGACAAAGTTATCCACAAACACCTGCACATACATACAAATACAGCCTAATGTTGTACGAGCACATATAT
Organism: Ameiurus melas; assembly: GCA_012411365.1. Classification (NCBI taxonomy): domain Eukaryota; kingdom Metazoa; phylum Chordata; class Actinopteri; order Siluriformes; family Ictaluridae; genus Ameiurus; species Ameiurus melas. The sequence continues at coordinate 20,905,573 of CM022764.1, read as the reverse complement.
TCAGTTATGAAAATCATGAAATAGTACTATATTTCATTTGAAAGAATATATTTTAAGGTCGATGCAATCCAAAATGCTGGTCAATGACTTGCTGAGCTTTTACTTGCACCGGTGCACTAGCTAATGGATTTATGACATGTCCACCCATCTTTCATTCTACAAAGCCAACTGAGATTTAATCTTGAGAGTCAGATTTAATCTTGCTAAAATGTCTGGCACTGGACAATCAGACGTAAAGGATATGGAATGAAACTAATACTACATAATACTACATACGACAGTAAACCGACGTGTGGAAAATTAAGGAAACATTCCTGTCAATACACACAGCATATCCCTTTATTATAAATCCATCAATCCCATCCATTTTCTGTACCGTTTATCCTACACAGGGTCACGGGGGAGCCTATCCCAGGAGACTTGCGGCACAAGGCAGGGGACACCACGGGCAGGGTGTCAACCATTCGCAGGGCACAATCGCACACACGTTCACACACTATGGATAATTTAGAGATGCCAACCAGCCCACAGAGCATGTCTTTGGACTGGGAGAGGAAACTAGAGTACCCGGAGGAAACCGTGAATCACGGGGAGAACATGCAAGCTCTGTGCACCAAGGGCAAAGGTGGGATTCGAACCCCCAGAAATACCTCAGCTCAATAAATTTATTTAGAAATACCTCAGCTCGATGTTGCACATATCTGCACTTTATACCACATAGAGTTCACATATTTTTTAAAAAACTTTTTTTTAATAAAACATTTCACTGCATGTCACACTGTAAACGGTTGTAATGTGTCAGTTTGACCCATAAAGTTTGACTCATTTTGACTACACTTAATAAGTGAAGACTGTACTATGTGCATGAGCACGGTTTTATCCTCACACCATTTTCAGCAGCGTGTCCACCCCCATGCGGGCAATTCTCTGCTTCACAGCCACAGAAACCTCAGATCGAAGGTAGTTCGAAATGGGTTCACTCTCCTAAAAAACAAAAACAAACAAACAAAACAAGTAAAACGCACACGACGGATGCAGACTAGCCATCTACTGACGTATATCACAAAGAATTTACCGACCTCGTACGTTTCAACCAGGACAGTCCTTGTGACAAACGGTCTTAGTGGTGTTGGAAACTTGACATATTCCAAGTCCTTGAAGTTGTTCTTGAACTTCTCCATGTTCCTTGCTTCAAAACGAAGGTCTATCTGCAACCAAAGCAAAGTTGTTTTTTTTAAAATGGCAATAAATAAGAGTTTGCAAGAGTATCTGATGAAAGTTAGTACTACCTGCTTCGTCATGAGCTTCTCAAATTCATCCACCACTTCGGGTAGACTGAGCCACTTGAAGCCTGGTAAGCAGCTGATGAGCACACTGCCTGCCTTCATCAGAATCAGGTCTATCTGAACCTGTCTCCTGATGCCAGGATGAAGCACCTGATGTGAAACAGTAGGAAGACCGTTGTGACATTGCAAAACACCTTTTCCATATAATAATGATACTGAGTCATGTAGCGATTGCACATCAGAGAGAGAATAAGACAGGCTGAAAAGTAGATTTTAGGAAAATTTCTAAAAGAACTTTCACTGTCTTCATTTGTATGACTACCTGCTCCAGGTTTAACAACATATTTGAACCAAATACATCAGAAGCAGAGTTTGTACCTTAATCGCCACTGATATCAGTCCCTTATCCTCTGCGTGTGGAAGCTCAGCAGAACCTCCATCCACATTCTCAGACATGTCCTCCTCTCCTTTTTCTGACCCCCATAAATAACCCAAAGTGCCTCCAAGACCTGGAACCTCCCAGGCTTCCAGCAGGTCCTCCTGTTCAAGGCCCTCCACCAGCTGCTGGAATGTCGGGTCTTTCACGCTTGCTACTTGAGCCTTGGCCCGATACACCTGTGCCACACATCCTGAGCCCACAGGCTCCTTACTGTCAAAGACAAAGAGCTGCCTCCACCCTTCCCCAAAGGCCCGTGTCAGACATTGCTTAGTGTGATTCCACGAATGAGGATGCACCCTGACGTGGAGACGGGAAAAGCGGTCGCAGAACTCCTGGGAGAAGATGTCCCGTCGCGTGCTGGCCCACTGGCCGAGTTTGATAAACGTCGGACCAGACGTCTCCGTCACCCAGAGCAAGGCGTCCAGCCAGCATGCGGTCCAGTGCTGGGACAGCAGACTCAGTGGGTACAGCAGCAAAAGCGGGCTGAATTTCAGCAGGAGGACTAAGGCACGGATGCCCAGCCTCAACACAAATATCAGTTTGTGGACCTGCACTTTGGCAAGAGACTTTTTCTCCACAGATCTCCGAGGAAGCACTGCCTCCTGCGCCGAAGCGAAACCGATTCCACCTGCCCCCCAACACAACAACGCCACTTTGGGTGTTCGGGAAAGAATCCGATGGCTGCTCTTGACAAAGAAGGCTCTGTATGGTATGAATCGAATGGACACCGAAACTCTACGAATGGTACATCTGAGGCTTTGGGAAACAAGCTTTGTGCAAAATGCAGACATTATGATGTCCTTGGCATCAGTTACTAGTGTATAATGGTGTATTTTGGTGCAGATTTCACATCTGAGCTACACTTGACTGGACTGTAATGTTAAGTTACTGGGTACAGACAGTTAAGGCTCCTATAGATACACAGGATTAGGGTAGATAACAGAGGAGGTGAGTTTCACAGTACTACATCTCCTCTATGTTCAATCCCGGAAACAGAGGCATGCACACTCAACTCAACAGATTAACAATGCACGAGTATCTAGTACAGGTTTAACTGCTTCAGGCTACATCCGGTCATACACTTATGATAAAACACCGACCAATAAACGTGCATATAAAATAGTCTGCTACTAAGTACGACTCGTTATACAGCACTAGTTCAGACACATCAACCGGAAACGGCACTCTGTGTTGGTCTATTCATTCATACTTGCTGTGAAATTCGGACGCCGTCTCCGGTGCAACATTTAAATCCTTCCGTACAGGTCTACATGACCGTGGAATCGTGTTCCGCCTTTCCGATTGAAACTTTCCGATTGAAACGTTTACGTTTGGTTGTTTAGTTACTCATATTGCTAAACGTCTTTAAAGTGATATTGTAATAGTTGCCGTTTTTCTTAACCGAGATGTCTCAATTAAAAAAAAAAAAAGACCACTACATGTGCTTAATACTTAAAGCAACTTGATACAGAAATACATAACCACATATACATGTATGTATTATGCCAAAGGTCATGGACAAAAACAACAATAAAATGCACCACATGTGGGACCACAGTGGACAAGCTACTCTCCTGGGGACCGAACAGTACTGCAAGTGTCCAATGTGCTTAAAACAAACAAACAGCAACAAAAAACAATAGATAATCGTCATAGAATTTGTAATGGGTTTAATGGTTATAATGGGAATTGTCTGTAAATCCATCAATTTTCTATACCACTTATCCTCTTCAGGGTCACAGGAGAACCTGGAGCCTATCCCAGGAAGCATCAAGGCGGGGTACACCCTGGACAGGGTGCCACCACCAGCAGACTCCGCAACAGTTTATTCCCTGAGTCAGTCAGATTTTGTTCAATGTAGGAATTAGCAGCTCAACTGACATTAGAAATGGGCTCTTCTGGGATTTTCTTGCAGTAGTTTTACCAAAGGTCTACAAATCCTTCAGTTACATCCATCCATCCATCCATCTTCTATACCGCTTATCCTTCTTCAGGGTCACGGGGGAACCTGGAGCCTATCCCAGGAAGTAACAGGCACAAGGCAGGTTACACCCTGGACAGAGTGCCAATCCATCACAGTGCACAATTACATAACCATGCATACATTACGGTCACTTTAGACATGCCAATCAGCCTACCTGCATGTCTTTGGACTGGGGGAGGAGACCGGCATGTGAGTGTGTGTGTGAATGGGGAAACAGTGTAAAGCGCTTTGTAGAACCGCTAAGGTTAAAAAAGTGCTATATAAGTGCAGACCATTTATTGGTGACATTTTATGTCTAGTAGATACCATTAAGAACCTACATGTCCTGCTACGTAATGGCAACCATTTGGTGATGGTTTTACTGGGTTTGTGATGGTATTTGTATTGGAAAAGTGGTTTCTATTGTTTTTAATTCTTAAGTAGTTGATACTCGATAAAGACTTTTGGCTCAAGTGTATGAAATCCAGTCATCCCTGGTTAATGCTGGATTATAATATTGCAGATTGTTTGGAACTCCACAAAGAGTTTGTGCTGGTACTTCATACAAAAAAACAAAACAAAACGATGACAGGTTTAAAGTAAGCAATAATTTTGCCAAGGAAAATCCATTGCTTATCTATGACAGCAAGGGTAGCACGACTTTTGATCTAGACTCAGACACACAACAAAAGCTTTCATGGATGATCCACACACAAGAACATGACTTCACTGTGTCTCACAGCCAAGAGAACCTCAACAGATAGATTGCAGCTCATGCAGGTTGTTTGTGCTAATTACCCCAGTAAACGAAGACATGTTTTATAGTAAGAACCACCAAAATCAGTTATTGATGTCTGCAGTAGAGTCATAAAGTTAGGTCCCAAACTTGGTAGGTTACTCATTAATATTAAGGGAATAAAAATGTATAACTTTATAACTAGGCTTTTTGATGTGTAGCCTTTTAATCTCCAGGTACTTGGAATAAAAGACTGAAAACAGACAACATGTAATACCACTGATGTTATCCTCCAATAACAACATCAGGTAGTCCATTTGGTGTGTACGTTTGGGCCTATATGTTTTTGTTGAATATGTTTAAATGGGCCTAAGTATAGTACAGTATAGTAATATTATTGGAAAATATTTGGGTACTCGTGCTCCAGAGCATCCATAGTGCTGACACCTAAGCAATTAACCTGAGTTTCCAAACTAGTTTGCATGAACCTGTGTCTTCATGTTTAATTGCTATTAAAATGAACGTACAAAAGGGGATTTCATTCAAACTTGGCCCACCCTCTAGAACCACCTATGATTGGTAGGTTTCTTTTTGCTCACATGGTAGCGCCAAAAGGGCAAAGAACTACACTACCCATCAGCCCCAACACATCACATGACCAAGTCACATGCCTCACTAATCACTGGTACCTCTGTCACTTTATGCCTTGTTTTCACCAATATTTAACTTCTAGTTTTCATTGTCTCACTGTCAAGCTTTTGTTGTAGTTGTATGAGTTTGTTTTCGTGTGTGCGTGCGACATTATCGCTTATAATCTTTATGTCTCTGGCCTTGCATCCACAGTTCATGCTTATGGTGCTGTTTTCATGGTTTTGGTTGCTTTGTTTGCACTTTGATCTGCATTTGCATCTGCCTCCATCTCCATTCAGTGACATTGCACAGTTCCCAGAAACCCACAGTATGAAAAAATAAAGGTATACACAGAATAGCTCTTAGTCTATGTTTTTTTTTTGCTTAGTATCCATTGCTCTTTGTGTTTTGTTGTTTGTTTTGCACTTTAATAAATCTGTACTTGTATCCACGGCTACTGACTCCATTCATGACAGTAACACTTTACTGATCTGATGTTCAGCTGTCATTGAGAGGTTAATACACTTGAACTGTACAGTCTGAACAGTGTTTTTTTTAAAGAGAGGTAAAATAGTATAGAAACAAGGAATTGTTTAATAAGGAAATAAACATTTTTGCACATTTCTGCACTCAAAGTTGACAATATCTGTGTGAAATGTGATTCGCCACTTCTCCTATCTCCTACTGTCTTGAATGCTAGCTAGGAGTCATATTTGACCTTCTCCTCCTCTCCTCATGTCCAGCAGTGGTGACTGTGGATTGCGTCATGGAATTACACCTGAACAGAACAGTGAGACGGCTCTGTCAAAGGCAAATCCAAAACTTAAAGGGTTCTTTAGTTGTGTGTCTGGGGGAACCCTTAAAGATTATATGCTCAGGAGTGGTGTAAATGAAAAGTGTATGCGTTATTGTTGGGAAATTGAAAGCTCAAATCCCAACATTGCCATAACGTTCTGTAGCCAGGAGTCAAGTGAGCCAAATTGGGCATGACTATACACTCTCTACCATGTAGGATCACAGTGACACTAACCGATCATGGGGTTTTGTGAGATCATGTCTGAAGAAGAGTGTAGAAAGTGCTTTTTCCAAGTGTACTGCAGCAGTTCATAAAAATCCAGAAGACCACGTTAGCTTTCATCCTTTTCTGGTCAGTATCTGTTTTATGTTAGGGTGGAAACGAGCAGGTGACCATATTGAAAAAGGAAAAATTGGCAAAAATGAATACATTGTAATTAAGGAGAAAGAGGGTTCCAAGTAGAATCATGTTAGGAAGCAAAGAACCTTCAATTATTCACAGAGGTCTTGGGGAACCCATTTTGGAAGAGTGTAGGAATAATAAAAAATATCATGGCAACCTGACACAGTTAAAAAAAAAATGATGACGTTAAGTATAAGTTATAAATCTCCAGTAGAAGTACTCTGTTGCGTTAAGGAAACTGATACATCGTTCATCTTTTAAATTAGACCTCAGAATGATTTCATTTAGCATTGTTTTTATGGTACTGTCTTCATAGCATATTTTAAGAGGCGCAGCACCTGGAAATGTTTTTCTCTGACAAAACAATCAAATCAGGTATGGTAAAATATTAATGGTATAACTATATGTGGAGTTTTATATATATATACAGTTATTTGATGTCTGATTTTATCATCAGAGTACAGCATGCCACCATATTGGTATAATATCACATGCATAATTTTTGTATATATACTACTAATCGGGAATGCAAGTGTCTAATGCTTGTTTTATTTTCTCTGGCCGTTATTTAAGCGTTCAGCTTTGCTTTCTTCTGTAGCTAAAACAGGACACTTCATCACCAAGACAACCAGACCTACAATCACTCAGCCAGCTGTAGATTAGTTCAGCAGTAGGGGGTGGAGGGATGATGGGAAAGGGGAGGAGGGAGAGAAGAGAGAGAGAGAGAGAGAGAGAGAGAGGGACAAGAGTGGGAGGGGGGTCTTGGTGAGAGAGGAGGGAGGGGTGGGAAAAGTGCAGAGAAAGAGCATGTGAGAGAAGAGAGAGAGAGAGAGAGAGAGAGAGAGAGAGAGAGAGAGAGAGACAGAGTGGAAGGCAAGAGTGCAGAGAGAAGCAGGAGGGAGAGATAAGGTAGCCTGGGCTGAAGTTGGTGGAGATAGTTTTCAGACTTCCAGAGGAACAGAGGCAGATCAAGGAAAAAGAGTGTTTGGTAGGGGTGAAAGAAAAAACAAAAGAAGAAGAAGAAGAAGAAGGACTGGCTGCTCCAAGAGAGATCATTGAGTGGATGTTGCTGTACTCCGTAGTGTCAGGTTTCACAAAATGAAAGACCACTACAAGAGCGCTTCTGCAGGGTTCAACCAACCAAGCCAGGTACTGCTGTGTGTGTGTATGTGTGTGTGTGTGTGTGTGCGCCCCCATCTGTGTGCTTGATAAAAAAGCATATACCGTTAACAAATATTCAGTCCTCAGAATGAGATCAGCTGGCATTCTTAAAATGAAACATACAGAGAATGTGAGATGTGTTACTCTGAGTCACTATTAATGAACTTCTCTTCCATTCAGACTCTGAGTGCAGGCAGGGTTCAGTGAGAGGTGGTTTGCACTAGCTAGGGGAGAGGTGTGTGTTAAATAGGTGCATTCCAGTGCAGGCTGGGAGAGACAGCACAGATAGAGAAGTGGGTAATTGGATAAGTGAGGCGAGTCATTTTGAACCCACGGAACAATGGTCTCTCTTCACTGCTCCACTGAAAGAGATAGAGTGAAAGGAGAGATGGTAAACAGCAGCTGGAGCACAGATCAAGCCCTTCCATCAAGCAGGACTAAATCTACCTGACTGTTCAAGATCATACATTACTCACTCTCAAATTCAAGTCAATTAACAAAAAAACGGTCATGTTTACCTTTATGACCATACACTAGGGATGGACAATATCATATTCTAATACTTTATGATGCACAGTGTGCCTCGTTTCCAAGAGAAAGCACCTCTCTTACGATTAAAAAATGAAAAGGAAGTTCATTCTGAGGGAATATTTCAGTTAATAATATAATAAAATATAATATAATACATATCGTGTTGCCAAGCCATGTTGTTTACTATTCACTTAACAGTTAAGCTGTAATGCTGCACAGACTTGACGCCACATGCTTCTTCAAAAATGACTTCTAAGAAGAATAAAGCCTAATTGAATTTCGGAGCTTTTCCGGATGACTCTCAGGGCTGTCACGCAGCCACTGACTCATATCCATACTGTGGTTTGGATTCATGAAGTTTTCAACTCTTATTTAGCAAACCCACCTCTTTAGCATGTTACAGGCTTCAGCTACCAAGCATGTAATTATTGCCCAGTGACACGGTTTATTACACTTCAGATCTCCAGGTGGTAGAGAATGTAAACAAAAGAAAGAAGAGGATTTGAGACAGCAGTATGAGTTGGGCATAGCAGGAAAACAGTGTGTGTGTGAAGTGAATTTGGACAGGAGGCTGGTTGTCTGAATTTGGACAGGAGCCTGGTTGTCTGTTATGTGATTGCAGGCTGTTTGATAGTAAGAGCTGTTTACACTGTTCTCCTCTTAACTGGAGGATTGCTTTAGAAAAAAAAAATGAAGCAACAACACTTCTACTTGATATGTTTATGGGATGTTTGTCTGATCTGAGCAGAATTACAGGGTATTCCATTACCCAGTGCATTTTTATTTAAACCATGATATCTTATATTTAAACTTGCGTTGTGAGAAGCTTGTTTTGAAAACGATTTTTCAAATGAATTGCATGATTCACTTATGATTCACATGATGCTCTTCATGTAATTCACTCGTTTTCATGTGATGTTTTACATTTAATTCATTTTTCACATTAGGGTTTATTTGTTTCATTTGTTTTAATGTGAATTTTTCCGACGATTCATTTGTTTTCACATGACACAGTGAATGTGTTTTTCCACGATTCATTTATTTGCACAACGGATTCTTTCACATGATTCATTTATTTAGTATGTGCATTTTTTTTATTTACACATGATTCATTTCTCCATATGATATTTTCCCCACACTTGATTCATCTATAAGTACATGTGATTTCCCCCACCACCACATGACTCATTTATTTAGATGACTCATGCGATTCATTTATTTTAACATGCAATTTCCCTACACGATTCATATATTTTTACATGAAGACATATGGCTTAGCGGTTAAAACGTTCGCCTCACAAATCACACCTCCAGGTTCGATTCCCGCCGTGTGTGCGGAGTTTGCATGTTCTCCCTGTGCTGCAGGGGTTTCCTCCGGTTTACTCCCCCAGTCCAAAGACATGCATGGTAGGCTGATTGGCCTAAAGTGTCTGCGTAGTGTATGAATGGGTGTGAGTGTGTATGTGATTGTGCCCTGTGATGGACTGGCACCCTGTCCAAGGTGTACCCCGCCTTGTTCCCTGGGATACCTGATGCTCCCTGGGATAGGCTCCATGTTCCCCCGTGACCCTGGAAAGGAGTAAGCGGTAGAAGATGGATGGAGTTACTCATGAATGTTTGTGCAATTTCAGGACATATGACACACACATGAGCTGTTCTTCACACATAACACACTAGTTTTTTTAAAAATGTATTTTAATTTTTTACATGGAATCACTTATTATGGAGGGAATACTCCAATAGGGAATATGTGCTTGTTTTTGTGTGTGTGTGTGTGTGCACAAGCCATGATATGTGTCCATAATTGTCTTTATCACTCTAGATTAATGCTAGACATTCATCAAACCTGTATGAACTGACATCTGGCCTTAATTGTGCTGATCGTATGTATAAATACAGATCATGCATTTTGTCAGATGCTCAGTCACAGGACTGCAGTGCACTGCTACAGTAATCCACCAGGGAGTCTTTTATATTAAAGTAATTTCAGACTCGGAGTCTCTTTCATGGCTTGGCCGTCTCCGTGGCAGCACTTACAGAATGCTCTGTGCTGGTGAGGGAATTCTGGCTGCTCAGGATTCCACAAGCTCTCTGCCTTTTGTGCTGCAGTGGTTGGGAACGGAGCACAGATGCTGTGGTCACTGCCCGCCCCCTTCCTTCACACACACACACACACACACACACACACACACACACACACACACACACACACACACACACACACACACACACACTGTTTCCATTCCCTTCCTCCTTCAACCTCACTCTCTCTCCCACCCCCTGCTGCCACTGTAGCCGTGCTTGCAAGCTGTTGCTCTGACATGGGCCCTGTCAAGGTTCAGTGCACTTTGTAGAGCTGTTTTTTTTTTAAACCCAGGATGGGAAAGAGGGGGGAGAGGAAGTGGCAGTAGATGAAGTTTGTTTTCTATAGTGAGAAATACTGGATGTAAATCTCCACACCAAATATGGCGTGATTGGCACAGTATTCACTTTAACAGTTCATTGTACTTTTGAATCATTAAATCGGTCTATATTTGTGCTTTACTGAGCCTCAAGTGGACATTTTGGGATGTCACAGTGATGTCTACGTTTGTGTGGGTGACCATAGATGCAACAACACGTAGATTAAATGAATCGGACAAAATGTATTTCGACCAGGTCAGTGGTGACAGTATTGTACCAAACTTTCACACGTCTTGAAGCAAAGCATATAGAGAGAAAGGTAGTTTCCATCCTAATGGCAGCTTTGTGTTTGTGACTGGCATCATTTATAACTCCTCATACTGATAAACAAATACATTTGTTCTTTTCTTGGGAAACAGCCAGTATTAGAACAATATCAGATTGTTTTCATAGTTTGGGCTACAGAGTTCAAATCATGGGGTCCTTGAACTATCCCATGGTCAAAGACTTCACTTCCATAACCCTATTGTGGGAGGACTAAAGTGAGGAGAGCCTATCTAGCATGTGTAACATAGACAACAGCACTTTCATCAATTATCTTGATGTAGTGGAGCCTAAAATTTTCCACCACAGTCTTGGCTTTTGGCTTGCTGTGCAAGACGTGGCTCTAATTTTGGAGGACGGCTACAGTGACTCGTTATGTAAACTAATCTGTAAAGCTTGTTTGCAGTTGTTTGTGTGGTCTCAATGCAATATGGATGATGGATTAAATCAATATTGTGACAATTATTTAGACTGAATAGCCTACTGTATAAGACGTGCTATATGCCAGAGCTGTGTAATTGCAGTAGGTTGGAGGATTTCTCCTGATGGTTCAGTCCTTGGAAAATGTTGAAGATCATCACGAGGTATATGCCCATGTTTGAGAAGAAAAATGGAGCCATATGTTTTTGAAAGACTTATTAAATAGATTTGATTCACTTCTTTCATTGCTTATAATGGGCAAAAAAAAATGTTTACACTATTAAACATCTGCCTAGCTCGGTGTATTGCTTAGAATCCCTTTTTATCGCTGTGGCTGCCTGGGTTTCATTCACTCTGGAAATGTGGATTTTGAGAATGGGGGTTGGGGGATGGGGGGTTTACAGAGACCAAAACTGTCTGTTGCTTGGTGGATCTTTGACTCCGGAAGAGCACTTTCCCAAGCTCTCGCCACGCTGCACTCCTCTGGGAATTCTGCAGGGAATTATAGGAATCTGTCTGTGCTTTGAGTGCAGGGCTGGGAGCAGGAATGCCAGTGGGAATGGTCAGGCGGAACCGCAGAAGCGTGAGGGAAAACAGGAAGGGTAACTGGAGACCTGGCACAGACTCAGCACACAGAGAAAACCGGCAAGAAGACACAGGGAAAAGGGAAAGAAATTTCATGATATACCACAGTAATATTGAGCAGAAAGGTATATCTTAGTTATCCCAGTTATGTGCTCGGGCAGGACGTGACAGATTTTAGGACTAATCTAAAACCTGTAAACTCATCATAATATCATATGGGAAATGTCTCAAATTTGGTCTTAGATCAGCTTTTACTTCAGTAAGTTTTGTTTGAGTTTGAATTCAATTATATTCTCTATGCATGCTTTCCCAACTCTTAGGGGGCATTGGTGGCTTAGCAGTTATAATGTTTGCCTCTTCATCCTGCCCCTGCCCTGTGTGTGTGGCATTTTCATGTTCTCCCCATGCTTCGGGGTTTTCCTCCAGGTTCTCCGGTTTCCTCCCCAATCCAAAGACATGCACTGACTGCCGTTTCGGATTTGTCCGTAATGTGTGAAATGGTGTGTGAACATGTGTGCGACTGTGCCCTGCAATGGGTTGGCACCCCATGCAGTATGTCCCCGCCTTTTTCCCCGAGTTCCCTGGGATAGGCACCAGCTTCCTCCATGACCCTGCGTAGGATAAGCGGGATGGAAAACAGATGGATTATCTACCCCATCCAGGCCAGGATTGATGGATTATCTTATCATATATATTACATATATACACTATATATATATAAATTTACACCTTGTGCCCTATGCTTTCTGGGATAGGCTTCAGGTTCCCCGCAACCCTGAAGAAGGAATAAGCGGTTGAAGATGGATGAATGGATGGAGATGTGTATATATATATATATATATAATACACATCTCCATCCATTCATCCATCTTCAACCGCTTATTCAGGGCTGGGAACTCTATTCTCCAAGAAAGCAAAGGTAAAATCATATAGGTGTAATTGTGCACCTGCCAACGTGCAAAAAAAAAGTGTTATACTGACTGACCTATACTCATTGTAGTACATCTGTTGCTTGTCAATCCCTTTCTACTTGTACATCAATGCAAAGGGACCACCATTGACAATACATTATTTGGGTGTTGGATCACTCTCAGCAAGGTGGCACAGTGATGCAGCACCAAGGTCGCTGCTTCAATCCTGAGCTTGTTCTGTTTGGAATTTTGCATGTTTACTTTATGTCCATGTGGGTTTCTTTCTGCTCTCTGGTTTCCTTCCATCTTCCAAAAACATGCAGGTAGGCAGACTGACTATGCTAAATTGCCCATAGGTGTAAAAGAGTGTATGAATGTGTGTTTTGTGTGTGTGTGTGTGTGTGTGTGTGTGTGTGTGTGTGTGTGTATATGTGTGTACTGGTGTCCCATTTAGTCTGATATCCATTGTTCCCGGGATAGGCTATGACCCTGACCAGGATTAGATGGTAATGAAGCACATTGATGACACTGGCATGGTAGGGACAAGGTAGTGTGTGTTGCACTGATATGAGCGAAGTAATGTTGCAGGGTAATCTCAGTGTAAATGATGGGATTGAGAACAGTCCACCAACCAAAAATATCGAGCAAACAGCAATTCTGTGGTCAAAAACTGACAATGACGAAGAGGTTGAGAACAACTGAAACAAGACAAGTCTAAAATGGTATACCTAGGTATACCTACACTGTGTACACTTAGTGGCTACTTTATCAGACACATCTACCTTCAAGGTAGATGTGTCTCATAACGTAGCTAATAAGTGTACACAATGTACACATCTATGCTGTGCTTGATACACTCATTCAACAACACACACTGACAATGATCCCCCAACGTACCACATTAATTTCAATGTTCTATTTTGTACTGAGTAACAGTGTTATGGACACGTGGAACACTGTAATCAGTAATTGAGTACCTACATGTACAAAGTGACCTATATGTAGTTTTACCTAAAATAAAATTATCCAATGAGTAAACAGATGAAAAGTGGTATACAGGGTGACTACTTACTCAAAGTGCATCTATCAGTTAGCACTGTGCTGTAGAGATTTCAGTGACTTCTGAGTTATTTTCTCTGGGGGAACCTACTGTACTTTGAGCGAGCATTAAAGTGCATTTTACAAAAAAATATGCTTGCCTTAGGCCAAACTGGAAAGTAAAATGAACTCCAAGCTGTCTGCAGACTTACTGGCTGTTGATTTGGTCAATACATTTTTTTTTCTCTAAGCCCCACTTGCTGAAATAATCCACACGTTTAATTTCCAACACGTTCAAACAACAGTCAGGTCCATACGTATTTGGACAGCGACACCATTTTTGTCATTTTACCTTTGTGCACCGCCTCAATGAATTTTCAAATGAAGCAATCAAGGTGTGATTGCAGGGTAGACTTTCAGCTTTAATTCAAGGGGTTCGACAAAAAAAAAAAATATGTTGCTTTAACTGTTTAGGAATTACAGCCATTTTTTCCCATAGTCCCTCCATTTTCACATGCTCAAAAGTAATTGGACAATGGACTGAAAAGCAGTTTCATGGCCAGTTGTTGCTTGTTTCCAAGCAACAACACTCTTTAGGAGTGGCCAAATCACCAGTCTGGTACATTCTTAAAAAGAATGAATGCACTGGCGAGCTCAGTAACACTGAAAGTCCTGGAAGGACAAGGAAGACAATTAAAGTGGATGATTGTAGAATTCTTTCCATGTTGAAGAAAAACCCCTTCACAACATCTAGCCAAGTCGACAAAACTTATTACTAGGTAGGTGTATTCTTATCAAAATCGACAATCAAGAGACACCTTCAAGAATGTAAATACAGACCTCTAAAAAAACTGTAAAAAAAAGCCTGACCAGTACTGACGCAAGATGAACTTGTACCAGATTGATGGGAAGAGAAGAGTATAGAGAAGGAATTGAAGGGCTCATGATCCAAAGCATACCACCTCATCTGTCAAACATGGTGGAGGGAGTGTTATGGCATGGGTATGTACAGCTGCCAGTGGAACTGAGTCACTGGTGTTTACTGATGATGTGACTGCTGATAGAAGTAGAAGGATGGATTCGGAAGCATATCGAGCTATGCTTTCTGCTCAGATTCAGTCAAATGCTGCAAAACTGATAAGATGGTGCTGCACAGTACAGATACAAGGCCTGTGAGAATATTTCATTATTGCATTTCAGTGCATTCTCTGGCTCAGTAGGGCGGAACAACTCCCAAATTTTAAAGTAATTGGACAAGAAAAGGTTTTTTTTATTTTTAATTTTTTCATGGAAAGGTCTATACCTTTCCCCCACCATTCATCACTTAATATGTTGGACACAATAGACAAATAGAATCGTGAGGGTAGAAAAAAATGACTGATTTGTCCTTGATGAGACTTTACTGCACACTCGGACAGTCCATTGTTCTTTAGTGACAGACAGTTGGACTGAGTCTGGGATATTCTCTAAGGACATCTTCCTCTTCTGTGACCTGTTGGTCTACTGGGAATTGCTAAAGAATGCCTTCTCACTCAACTTAGGACAAGCACGAGTGGGTGTGTAGTGAAGGCAGGATAGAAGCCAGGATCTCCCATCCTGTCTTTTTTGTTTATTCTCTTCCGGAAACAATCTGTCTATCTATCTATCTATCTATCTACTACTGTATCTTTATATGATGCCATGCTGCCATTACATAATGCCTTACTAATCAAAATGGTTAGTTATAAGTGCAGACCATTTAGTTAGATGGTTTGGTTCAGAGGCCATTATTGTGATTGTATCTGCAAGTAAACACAAGCCATTTTCATATTAAAAAAAAACAAAACAGCCACACACAGTTTTTTTTATTTTTTATATAATGTCTGCAGTCAACATTTATTTGTGGCTCTATTAACAATTCAGCTGAGCAAAGCACTTTATAAATTATAGACTAATAAATAACACACATAGACCCATAAATTAATTGTTTGCAGTATCCTGTCATGTTCCTGTCTGATATGTATCCTTTCCTAACAATTGCAGTACAGGGGGTCTGCCCGAGTATATTTGTGTATTGGTGTTTTGTGTTTTTGAGCACACACAATTGTAGGATATGAATGTTTAAAGCGAGTGTTTAACAAGAAAGCTTTGCGAACTAGACGCTGCATTAGCTAGACCAACTTCATCATATCATATGATGATAGTTGAGATCATGATCATGATCATGATATCATGATGATGATCATATCATCAGAAATCAACAATAACAAGCATATAGTATATAAGACATGCATAAAGTCATGAAGCAAATAGGTATATAATTATGTACAAATACATCATGCTGTAGATATTCATCATAAGATGACTCACTCACAAATCCTCGAACATTTCTCTCTCCTTGATAAAAAAAAAGATTAGATACCATCAATGAAATTTTAATGGTTTCCACTACCAATACCATTATAAACCATCAGCCAACCATTAAATGCATTACCATGATTGGTGTGCCACCAATAGAAGGCAACAAGTTACCAGTAGAGTTATTAAAGATTATATTAAAACCCATACAATTCCCATTATAACCATTAAAACCATTACAAATTCTATGAGGGTTTCTATTGTTTTTTCAGCAAGACTCTCTCTCTCTCTCTCTCTCTCTCTCTCTCGCTCCAGCTCTCTCAATCTCTCTCTCAATGCGCTAGAAATTGGTGGAATGTGGCTTCAGTGAACACAGAGGCACTGGGTGAAAGTTAGTTCCCCACTGAGTGCCTCCACCAGTGCAGAAGAACAGACACACACTCCACACTCTTTCACACACTGTGTTTCGATCGCAGCTTTGCTACTTGTTGTGTGGTGGATAAAATTGATTGCAGAGAAAGTTCCCCCATGAGTTGAGGAGCAAAAAAGGAAGACTAAATACACAAGTCAGCTCAGACTGTGCTGCGGACTTCTTTGCAAGGACAAAAACGAAATGATTTTGAAGTTTGCCCTTTCATACTTCCACAGCCATTCATTGTGACGGAGAAATGAATCCTCGGGTTAATGTGGTTGCAAATGATCTGCTACATTAGAAGGTGTATAATTACTATATAAGGGCGCTATTTACTTCAATCACTTTACCAAATAGATATGGTCAAGTTGCATATTTTAGGTATGTGGAAACCAAAGATTCATTCCCACTCTCATAGTTTCTCTGCCTCTCTCCCTCTCTCTCTCTCTCTCTCTCTCTCTCTTTGCTGTGGAGAGGTGTAGCAAGCATGATGTCACGCGTTTAGTGGGTCCTCCAGGGCTGGCCGCCGTGGACAGGCTTTATGAGAAGCAGCTGTTAGCAGGAGGAGGCGGGAGATGAAATAGATAGATAGAGAGAGAGAGAGAGAGAGAAATCAGTGACAACAGCAAACTTCAGGCTGATTTGTGACTCACACTGCTTCAGCGTTCAGTCATTTCTCTCCAAACTGGCGATGGCAAGTGTGATTATAATATATATATATATATATATATATAATATTATAATATATAATATGTGTGAGTATGGAGTAATTATGACTCCTGATCTGGTTTGTGTGTATCTCTGAAATGGCTTTTTATGGATGTCCTGAGGTTGTAAAAGGAAACAGCTCAACTTTGACCTGGCCTCTGGCCCCTGGCCCTGTGATTGAGTGTGTGTGTGTGTGTGTGTGTGTGTGTGTGTGTGGCGCGCGTGTGTACGTGTGCGTGTGTGTAGAATACTCCTACTATCCAGGGTTTGGCTTCTATTGTCCACAGCAAAAAGCAAGTCAGAAAGAAGGAGTTGTCTGAGTTTTCTTTGCAATTGGGATTTAAAATAAAACACAGATGGCTGCTCATCACATTCTCTCTCTCTCTCTCTCTCTCTCTCTCTCTCACACACACACACACACACACACACACACAAACACACTCTGCTAAAATACTTTAATTATGTTCCTATTTTCATAACACTTTTATTCCTCTTTTTAAATGCTGCATTTCAACCAGACTACAAAGACAATTTGCTTTAAAATAAATACAAATGTATAGATAAGCAAAAATGAGGACTGTAAATACAGTCCCCTCTGAAACGACAGGAAAGGCAAGGCCAGTTCATTTCTCTGTGTTATACACCAAAGACATTTGGGTTTGATGGATATCCATCCAGGACTGGCACCCTGTCCAGGGTGTATCCCGCCTTGTGCCATATGCTCCCTGGGATTGGCTCCAGGTTCCCCCGCAACCCTGAAGAAGGAGTAAGTGGTAGAACATGGATGGATGGATCGATGGATAGATATTCATCCATCAAAAGATGGACATGAGATAAGAGTTTAGCATTTCAGCTTTTGTTTCCAGGTATTTACTTCTAGACGTGTTAAACAACATAACACACAGAACCATTTGTAGCACACCACCCACTTTTTATGTGAGTAAAAGTATAGGAAGAGATAAATATTAAAGTTAATTAAAAACACTTAATATTTGGCTGCATATCTCTTGCTCGCAATAACAGCATTAAGCCTGTGACTCATCTACATCAACAAAATGGTCATTTTCTTCTTTTGTGATTTTCCAGGCTTTTACTGCAGCCTCTTTCAGTTATTGTTTATTTCAGAGTTTCTCCCTTCAGTCTCCTTTTCAGGAGGTGAAACGCTGGTCAACTGTGTTAAGGTCTGGTGACTGATTTGGCCAGTCTAAAACCTTCCACATTTCCCCCCTGATAAAATTCTTGGTTGAGTTGGTAGTGTGTTTTGGATCATTGTCTTGCTGCATGATGAAGTTCCTCCCAATTAGATTGGATTCATTTCTCTGTAAATTAGCAGACTGAACATTTCTGTACATTTCTGAATTCATTCTGCTGCTACCATCATGAGTTCCATCATCAATAAAGATTAGTGAGAATGTTCCAGAAGCATCCATGCAAGCCCAAGCCACGACACTACCTCCACCATGCTTCACAGATGAGCTTGTATGTTTTGGATCGTGAGCAGATCCCTTCTTTCTCCACACTTCGACCTTTCCATCACTTTGGAAGAGGTTAATTTTGGTTCCAGAACTTTTGTGGCTCATCTCTTTATTTTTTGTGAATTCCAGTCTGGCTTTCTGATTCTTACTGCTGATGAGTGGTTTGCATATTGTAGAATGGCCTCTATATTTCTGCTCTTGAAGTCTTCTTCGAACGGTGGAGTGTGATACCTTCACCCCTGCCCTGTGGAGGTTTTGGTAGTGTCACTGACTGTTGATTTTGGAGTTTTCTCCACAGCAGTCATCAGCTGTTGTTGATTTCTTTGGCTGACCTATTCAGTGTCTGTTGTTCAGTACACCAGTGGTTTATTTCTTTATTAGAACATTCCAAATTGTTGTATTGACTATGCCTAATGTTTGTGCAGTGCCTCTGATTGATTTCCCCTCTTTTCTCAGCTTCAAAATGGCTTGCTTTTCTCCCATAGACAGCTCTCTGCTCTTCATGTTGGTTTATCCTTTTTAACAACAAATGCAGTCTTCACAGGTGAAACTGAAGGCCAAAACCAAGAGTAGATGTTCAGAGTTATTAATTGTTTAAACAATCAATCTAACAGGAACCAGAAAATAAAAGTGGAAATTCCAAACTCTTCTCATATTCATCTTTTAATCTCAAACCCAATTGTCTTCAGTCTACAGCTAAAGCAAATGAATTGGCCTTGCTGTTACAGTAGTCTCAGAGGGGACTGTTTATTGTTTACCTAATACACACGGAGGATGATATTTTTCTCAGTAAACATACAGGAAACACATTCACCAAAACATATTTGTATAATTATTTACTTTTTTTGGAAAGTCCCACAAACAGTTTTTTTTTTTATGTTTACCCTTACACTGATTAGCCTCCAGCAGTTCTTTATTTCTCTTGTCTTTCTCGAATGCTGTGTGTACCCAACCCCTGGTGACAGTGCCTTGATACTGATCTGTTGTTTGAAGTGAACGCTTAGTTATATAACTGATCGGGGCTGATGGCCGTTCTCTGACCCTAACTAATATCCACAAACTCTCAACAGAGCCCAGTAACTGATGCCTATCACTTTTAAAGAGCCTGGTAGTGCTCTTATACTGTCAGCCTGCTTTTATGTCTGTTGTCTTTATAGGCTTTGGGGCTGGTTGAATGCTAAAGTGTAATGGTGCATACAGATGAACAAAGTGTAGGCATTTCAGCATCCGTGCTGTGTAAACTTGTCTGCACTGTCAAATTTACAATTGATGGGAGGCTCACCAATTTAATCAGTAAAAGTTTTGGGATCGATGTAAAATAAAGGATTTCTTTCAAGAATCATTCCGAAATCAGTGTCTGTTGCTAAGTGAGAGGTCTGCATCGCTTAGCAAAAATACATATTACACAAAGCATCCCAGTTAGCATTGCAAACTCTCATGTGCTTAATAAAATCTGCAAATAAGAAGGCAATAGCAAACGTTTTGTGTCTTCATTGAGGAAAACCATTCCTCCAAGTATACCCAAAGGCTTGCTAAACAGCACAGCAGAACAAGTTTTGTCAAGACCAATCGTTTTCCTGAACTGTGAGTCAGGAAGCAGGACAGGTAAAAGGTCAGTCAGGGCATATAGGACTTTTTATTGCCTGAAGCAGCTGGCTGTCTCTTTCTCCACATAACTGAGGAAATAGCCATGTGTTACAGGGTCACGTTTAACAATAGAGAATAGGACAAAGAAAAGACTTAGAGAGACTCTGTATTTCTAAAGTAACGGGAAGCAGTCAGGGCTATAAAGCAGTGGAGCAGTAAACATGGCTACAGTCAGATTTACTGCTTTACAAGTCGTGGATTTGCTCCATGTCACGTACCTCTGAGTGTTTTATTTGCACGCCAGCCTAAAAGCAAGTTGGCATGGGTGTTGAGGAGTCTGCACCTATAAAGCTTAATACGACAGGTTCGAGGTTTGAAAGATAAAGCGTTCTGTATCACCTGACTATCATCAGTCCTTGACCATTACAAACGTAGAGGTGTACAGTTTGTGTGAAATTACACTATATCCAAACATATGTATGGGTTTAAAAAAGTTTAAAACTGTTAAAAAATAATAAATAAATAAATAAATAAATAAATAAAAAAGTTCAGCTTTTTAAATGTATCAGAATTGAACGGACGTACAGTATGTAGTCGTTGAGCTGAAAAGATATGTGTTACAAAATAGGCTATAGAGTTTTCTAGCCATCTTTGCATACATGAATTTCTGCTCTCCATTTGGCTTCTCTCTCTCTCTCTCTCTCTCTCTCTCTGTATGTATGTGTTTTCCTCTATGTTTCAGTAATAGGAGCAGCATAGATGGAGGAGAAAAAAGTTTATGTTCCTCTGAAAACATGTGACCACTTTACACAGCTGAAAATCATTTATACATGCAGGTCAGCCATGCAAACTCAGAGAGAGAGAGAGAGAGAGAGAGAGAGAGAGAGAGAGAGAGAGAGAGAGAGAGAGAGAGGTATATTTGTACATAGTTTGTCTTAATTTAGTATTTTTTTCTATCACAGTCTAAAACTTTGTATACTTTATTACCAAGTACCATCATTCAAGTCTTAACTATTGTTAATGGATTTTAAATCAGAGGACAAAGAGTAAAGCTGGCAGTTCCTTTGAAATAAGTGCCTTTGCCACACCAAAGGGGAGAACACCACATGCAGAATGGCTTCAATATTGTTCTTGGCAGACCCACAAAATCAGTTCATTCTGCGTGCCAGCACAGCCACTGGGACTTCTGCAATGCCAAGAGCTTCCGAAGGACAGGTACTGGAGTGGCATGCAAAAAAACGTCCGGCTCACACTACTCCAACTCCACGGCTGTGTAGAAAATCGTCAAAGCAGTTGAACAAGGATTTTCGACCTATAAACCTAATGCGCCAATCAGTGACATATGTTAACATGTAGTGTGATTTATGCCATCCAAGCACTTTGAGTCTCTCCAATAAAGGGATACGATTGGAAGAATTCATGCTGTGTAGTTGAATGAGTAGGGTGTTACAGAGTGGCATGTCATTAAGAGATTTCTTATATCCCCTCTTGTCTATGTATGATGTCATACATCCTCTTGGCAGGAGAGCTAGCAAGTAGAAGCACTTAAAGCACAAGCACACATGCTCACACCTACAATTGACAGCCTGTCCTAAATGTGTCTATTAAGTGGGAACACGTGTGTTGAATGCTTTGAATATTCCCAAACCAGAACTAAGTGCATAGCATGTGCTGTGTTGGATAGCTGAAAAGTGTGACATAGGCCAGAAAGGCATCTGTTTATGCTAGCTAGTGTGAGACATGCTTTTGCATTTTCTGTACTGGTTAAAAAGATTTAAGAATATTTGAATATTTGACTGTTACAAGTATTGTACTCCACTGTGAGCCATAGTGTTTACAAAACACTGTTTACAAAACAAGCTAAATTAAAAGAGCTTTTCAGTTTTTATGGCGTGTTCGGCTTCCACTTTAGGCTTCATTGAAAGTGATTGTTTATAGTGCTTACTGTTGGATCTTGCATTCATAGCATGGCTGCAGAATTTAAAAACTGAGAATGTCCTTTTAGTCAGTGTTTTAGAGAACTACAGTACATAAACCTCTCTTTGTGCCTGACCTTTGGTTTTAAAACCCACATGATAATACATCGTGTGTGTTGCAGCTTTGGACAGCCTGCGAATGTGCCAAATTTCATGACTCCAGAGTCCAAAAAAATATGCCATTTGTTTTTGTCTCCAGTAAGCATCCCTGACACTTAGAACAAATGCACGAGTGTGTTTTTGATATGAAGGAGAAAAGATGTGAGATGTAAAAAGAACAGGTTATGAAGGTGAAATGGGATTGTGTTAGATATTGTATGATCGCTGGTGTGTATCATAGCACAACTCGCTAGCTTTATTATATGAAAGTATTACAGACATGCTAGTCTGGAGTGGATTAAGATCAGGAATAAATAATATGACTTGTTTATCTGTATTTGTTTGAGCAGCTGAGATAACTGACAAGAACATTTTGAACTTTCGAAATTCCACTTAGGAGCTTAGAGATGATTCATCGAAATTCCAAATAATTTCAAATCAATGAATTCATCATTCTTCTATTTTCATGGCTTTGTGCATTTGAAACAGATTATGTTGTTATGCTTTTTTGGGCGTTTGCGTTTATGTCATATGAGTCATAACTATCTTTTTCCTTTTGTGTCTTCTCTTCTCAGGATGCCAGCTGCTAGCATCATGACTGGTGGAAGAGCGCTGCTGCTCTGTACGAACACAGAGAACTGCATCTACCAGTCAGCCAACGGGTATTGAAATAAGACATTACACATCAGAATCATCTTCAGTATTCTTTAACATTTATTTTGTCCCAATTTGATCATGTACCAATTCTCTTCAGTGGGAAACTCAGCCCTATCACATGATAGTTACTACCCAGGAAACGGTGAGGGCTACTCTGTGCTTCCACTGAGAAATGTGTGCAATGTATATATATTGCCACAATTTGGTGAGCACTTTCTGTTAGGAGTTCTATATTCAGTATTTATCTCAAGAATGCTGTTTTCTAGATACTAGCCAATGAGCCACTGCTAATTACTCCAGGACTTAAATTGAGTGTTCTATAGAATGCAGTGGAGTCTTTCCTATTGTTTTCATTAAGCTTATCTAATGTCAAATATATATTTTAGTGTATAAGGTATCATTTTAATGTATAAGATATTTCTCTTTGGCTGTGGATTGGACCAACCACACCTGCAACCCATTCCAGATTTAGTCCCCCTTTGCTATTATAATAACCTCCACTCTTCTGGGAAGGTTTTCCACTAGATTTGGGAGCGTGGCTATGGGGATTTGTGCTCATTCAACCACAAGAGCATTAGTGACGTCAGGCACTGATCTAGTTGGAGTTTCAATTCAAAGTGTTCAGTGGGGTTGAGGTCACGGCTCTGTGCAGGACGCTCAAGTTCTCCCACTCCAGCCTTGGCGAACCATGTCTTCATTGAGCTCGCTTTGTGCACAGGAGCATTGTCATACTGGAACAGGAAATCTTAATGTTACAGCACACAAAGACGTCCTACACAATTCTCTGCCTCCAACGTTGTGGTAACATATGCCTGTGATGGTCAGATTTCCACATACTTCTGGCCATGTATTTCATGTATTTCATTATGTTTCTTGTATATTACGTACACTGATTTGAGAGAATCTGAGACTCAGGTGTTATATTTACAGTGTTTTGCATAATGTGCTTTACTCAAATCAAATTAGACCTCCAGGCGGTTTCATACTCTTTTAGCTAAATAAGGACTTCATTTGGTGGGCTGGAATGCCATAGCATGCTGTTACAAGCTGTATAACATTCAGCATGGAGGAACTTTAAGTAGACTGAGATCATTCTTTTTTACTTTGGTATGTTACTAAGTGGTGTAACATTGTAAAGGTCAGATCTTGAACAAATAAGGGCAGAAAGCTATATGTCTCTTTCCCTCCTATGTTTTTCCAAACCAATCAGGTCATTGTGTCAGGCTTCCTCTTTGTTTTGTTTTTTTCATCTTAAAGCATATTTTTCACTAACCTGTCAAGCTCAGTTAGTAGAAAAGACTTTAGTTTTCAGTTGGTGTGGGTGGCGGGCGATGTTACCTTCTTTCAGTTGAGCTTCCATGCTTGGCCTTTTTAACAAGTAGTCTGTTTCCTTCCAGCAAGAAGTAGGATACAATCACCCTGGCCTTTTTTGGTCTGCTTGTCATTTTTGTTCTCTTTCTCTTCACCCCCTCCCTCTCCCCATTCTCTTTTTTCTCCCTCCTCTACTTCTTGTTGGTTTTTTTGGAGATTGACCTAGTTTTCTTCCTCACTGCCTTATGCTTCTTAAAACAAAAACAGAAAAAGCCTCACCATAGAGAAAAATACGTTTGTTTGAATTTAATTGAATATGACTTCGCAATTCAGAAACAAAAAAACAAAAAACAAAACAAAACCAAACTATAAACAGAAATGGCTTGCATATAGACTTTGCTAGATGTTTTTTTTTCATCATGTAGCGGTTCCTCGAAAAGCTAGAAGGTTCATATTTCCTCCATTTGTTTGCTGAAGCAATGAGATCAGATGTGCTGGTTGGAATCCAAGCTAGCATATCTTTATGGAGATAATTAAAGAAAGAGAAAGCTGCATGTATGTGTGTGACTTTTTCCCTTTATTATTGTACAACTAACAGAGGAGCTTTGAAACCAACACAATACCTTAAACTGATGCTTTAAAGCAAACTTTAAAATGGCTTGTTTTTAATTGTTTGATTGTGCTTATATCAACGAAGGATACTTTCACTATATGGAATTGTATTGACATTAATAGTGTAATCCAGAGACTCGGGTTTTGATGAATAGAATACAGATATTATAATGTGTTTGCTCTCTTTGTTTCTCGCCTCTGTTAAGGCTCCAGTGCTGTGGCTTGCGGCTTGAAGGCGCTCAATCTGTGGTGTCACATAGGCCGGACCTGTCCAGGGTTGTGGACACACAGTCCCCCCTAACATCCCTGGACAACGCTGACCGCTTCCCTGGGAACATCGACATGCTCGCCCACAAGGGACCGAGTGACACTTATCCTGTTGAGAATGGCCTGGGGGGCTGCAACAAGTCCACAAAAACTCCTGTGGGAATCAAAAGCACTGCCAGCATTAGGGACAAAATATCCCAATGGGAGGGCAAAACAGATAGTGCTGGACCAAACCCACCGACTGTCATCCAGAAAGAGACGGAAAGTGTGAGGAAGAAGGATATAAAATCTACAGAGGTACAAAGAAGAGACAGTAAAAGAGGTTTTAGCTGTGACAGACAGGACATTGGCAAAGAGGATGGAAATAAGATTGGAGAATCCAGGAAAAGTACAGAGGCATGTACAAGGGAAAGAGATGTGATACAAGACAAAATGTCTGCGGGGAAAACTGACATTGTCCAAGACAAGAAATCTGTTTTGACACACATTAAGAAACTTGAGCAGGCCATGAAGGAGACACCAACTAAGCCATGCTTGCCTGGCAACTATTTCTGCCCACCTTCTAAAGACAAGCAAGACGAAGCGGAGAAAAAGCCTGCAGAACCCATCTTCGGGACTGTGGATGTGGTGAGGTTTGGGAGTCGCCGTGGTCGAAACAGAGACCCTGAGAATGTGTACACTGAGCCTGGGGCGCCGTCCATTAACCCTCTGCCCAAACCTCAACGTACCTTTCAGCACCACACTCGAACAAACAACTGTGGACTTCCCCAAGGTTCAGCAAAGGGGAGGCGAAATCTGCCCCCTTTGCCCTCGTTACCCCCTCCACCACTTCCCTCCTGCCCCCCACCACCTGGGGTGTGTCAGAGGCCTTGGCAGGAGCACACTCGAGACAGTAATAACAGGTGAGGGTTTTACAGCATGAAGTGCTATGTTGCAGTCATATGTAGCTTAAAATACAACAAATTCTAACCGTTGAACTGATTTCCTTCTTAACTCACAGACGATTATTCAATTATTCATCTATCATATGATCGAGTCACTACAATGAGTCAGCCAACTACAGTGAAAGTAATAGAATAGAGATGTAGGTGCTTAAGAGAGGACTGAAAGTCTGGACCTGCTGGGAATTAAGGGGTTGAATGTTCATTCCATAATAAACTTTTGTGAAAAATGACTGAGTTTGGTACATCCCTGTAACAAACTTCAAAGCTGAGCAAGGAGGAGGCGGGAACCGGCTGAACATAGACGTAATATTTAACCATAAACAGAACGCAAAACAGACACACCAATGTAAGTTAAACAAAAGTCTCTCTCTCTCTCTCTGGCGCTTCCAGTCGCTCCTTTATTGCTACTGATTAGAAATCTCTGTTCCAGGCGTACATCCTCACAGCCTGGCCCCTCCCTCCTCCTCATCACAATCCCATATTTTCTTCTGAATTAAATTTTGACCAATATCCACCCATCAGCCAGCTTTGCCCAATCATACGACGACTACCAACCAGGGAGGGTATAGACTATCACATGCTTCCTCCAAGACACGTCAAATGGGACTGTTTCTTTAATATGTTCTTGTGGCTACAAAGGAAAAATGACTGACCTCAATAACATCTAGATGTCAGCTTGACTGGACTGTTAGTCAGTCTGGTATACCTAACTATGGAGGACTATGGAGGTCTGATGTTATATTCATGAGATCATTTGGCATAAGACTGCTCTGGGTAAGCCTTCAATAAACCGGCCAGAGATTTTTGTTCTTAATAAGACTAATGAAATAGTTCACAGAAGGTCAGTCTGCACTTTTGAAACCTTTATTTTATTTCAGGACTTTCGAAGAAGTCTGATTTCTGAAATATCTCTCATACTTCAGCCGCTGAAGTTGACTTCTCTCCATACCATTTTTGCTTAACTTGCATGAGCTTGCATCTAAGGTTACACATTACCCAGTCAAGTGCACAACCGCATGTTATCCCAACAGAGCTTTAAGTTCTGCAATTTCCTGTAGTCCCTGCTGTCTCCTTGCTTGACCTTCTCTTCATCCTACTTGTTTCCTTTTTGCGCCAGGTAAATATTACTCTTTCACAATACTATCTGCTATGTAAATCTCAACCTTGATCATTTTATTAAAGAGATGAAAAGACCAACATGTGTTCCTCTTTCGCTTATCAGTAACATCCATTGTGTTTTATGCTGACTTTACAGGAAGTCTTATGAGTTTGAGGATTTGTTGCAGTCGTCCACTGAGGGCTGTCGAGTGGATTGGTACGCTCAGTCCAAGCTGGGTCTCACACACACTTTATCTGAGGAGAATGTCTATGAAGACATCTTAGGTAACACCCTGCATTGGTTTGCACTAGTGAAAACTGGGGTCCTTATGGAATAGGACAGATCACAGAACATAATTCCTAGAGATTTCCGAACCTCAAACATCCCTGGTTTTAAAACTGTGAAGCAACTTGAGACTTAATTAAAAACATCAGGTGTATTAGATCAGAGAACTAAACTAGAGCTGAACTGTGTAGGGCAGTAGTTTTCTATTAGAGTGGGAGAAAATGGACATTTGGGCCAATGTTGCTTTTCAAAATTTCATTCATAGTGTTTTCATTTGGGTGAAATGACTATGCCAGGACTACTCCAAGAGTATTTCCAAAAGGAGAAAAACAAGCCTAGCTTGTTTGTTCTGGCTCTGTATAGTCAACACGTGCTCTAGGAGATCATTTTGGGAAAGCCAAACTGTTTATTAAGAAAGATTTCATTAAGCCTATTCACATTTCCAAACTGATGTGGTGGACATTCATTTTGCACATAAATGTCGAGAAATATATTTGTTCCAGAAACAAAACCATGCAACATTCTTACTGAAAGATCAGTGTAATATCTGAAGCAATATCTACATGCCAATCAGTCCGTCACTAAATCTGTTATATATTTATATCCAAATGTGGGAACTGGGAAGTAACAATTACTTTGTTACTGTCCTTAAGTCTATTCTTAAGTGTCTGTACTTCACGTGAGTTTTCTTTCACTTAATACTTTTACGTAATACATTTCAAGTGAAAAAAACAAAACACTTACTACTCACTATAATTCTCTTTATTCATATATTTATGAAGTCAGGTGACTTTTTTGAATAGCATCAGAGTTGATTTAAATTCCTAACAAATCTAAATGTTAACAAAGATGACAACAAGAATGAGACTTAGTCCAAAACTGAGACGTAATCTGTGTTTTTATGTACAATTGATACTGTAGGTCAAGGCTGTTCCTATTGTTTCAGCTCGCTATTGATATTTAGCTAGCGTTTATCAGTCAAGTTATTGTCATGCTATCATGTAAAGTTGTTAATTAATATGTGAATAAAATTTTTAATAATTTAAACAAAGATAGATCATAAAACAGCATTTTTATCTTTATTTAGTCCTGCCCTGAATAAACTGTTTCACATAACAGATGTTTACATAAAATCCACAAGACACAATAATAAGTGAATTTACACAAATGAACCAGTTCAAAAGTTTACACACCCCTGATTCTTAATACTGTGTGTGGTTACCTGGATGATGAATGACTGATTTATTGTTTTGTGAGAGTTGTTCATGAGTCCCTTGTCCTGAGCAGTTAAACTGTCCACTGTTCTTCAAAAAAATCCCCCAGGTCTTGCATATTCTTTACTTTTCCTGCATCTTTTGCATATTTGAGCCCTTTCCAACAGCGACTATATGATGTTGAGATCCATCTTTTCACACTGAGGACGACTGAGGGACTCGTACACGACTATTACAAGAGGTGCAAACGTTCAATGATGCTCAAGAAGGCAACACGATACATTAAGATCCAGGGGGATGTAAACTTTTTAACTTTTGTGAAACTTTCTTGCCCATTTCTTTTATTTTTAGTAAATGTAAGGTTCGTTTTCAATGAAGATTGTGAAGCTGCACTTAAGCTTTCACCGAAGTGTTTATTGAAATGCATAACTGCACTTTTACATCAGTAAAGAGTTTGTTTCGTCACTGTTTATATCAAGGAACAGCTTGGATAGTGTTTGGAGATGAGAATGTTCGGGGAGAATATATCCTTTCGGTGTGGTGGAGCAGGACAAACAAAATTCAGATCTCGGACAGACATGAAATACTGCTAAAGAATATCTGAGAGTACAACTAGGAATTCAGGTCCAGAGTACACTCAGCATATCCCTCAACAGGAGTGTGAAGAGCAGCATGTGCTCCTCAAGTCTGGGACTGGATGTCCCTGTCTCATACTCTCCTCCTGCAAGTCACGTCTGGTAGATGAATTGTCATGGAAGGGGGTTCTGTCTCTGAAAAAAACTCTTTAGAATTCTGCATGTTTATGCAGATCATGCGGTATCTGTTGGCTATTGGTGCTAGATTTAGTCGATTCCTTAGAAAGCTATCAAACATCTGGAGTAAAGAAATATGAAGGGAATAAAAACATGACGTCAGTTCAAACCCCATTATAAAAAAACAAGGAGCCAAGACAAGCTGTAGTTTTGCGGGACCTCCATTGAACACATAACAGTTACCATGCAAATGTAAAGAGTACTGGACTGAAGAGGAAAATGTTTGAACGTGACTAGAATAGGACAGAAGAGATAAAGAAGCTGTTGAACCACATTACAAACCTAGAACTGTAGTACAATTCACATAAACTCAAATAGAGGAACCCTTTACTGCATGCTTTTGTCATATGACAACAATTAATTTATCTCCAATTTTTTTGATAGGCAACAATACAAAATTACTATTTTCCTATGTAACTGGGAAAAAAGGGTCTTTGACATAACAAAATAAAAAAAAAACATTACCAGGAAATGCTGTTTGCACTTCCTTTTCTGCAATCACATGGCATGGTGACAGTCATCATTGGAGGGCTCTCAAAATTTGATTCATTTGTCAATATTTATTCAAAACTACTACATTTTAAACACTATATGAGATAAGTTAACATTTATTGTTTTGTCGTTTATATATTTTGAGTATTCTGTTAAATGGTCAAATGTAATTGTTGCCATACGGCAACAACATGCGATAATGGAACTGTTGCATGTGCATTCGTGAATTGAAGCAGACCTACATAGCAAAAAAAAAAAAAGACACTAAGCTTCTCTAAATAGTATATTTTCATATCTTCACAATCAGAGTAATAAAAACTGTTAGAATTTCAGACATTTTGAAATGGCACCTAATTTTATTAAATGTTACGTTTCAAGATTCTTCACCCAAAACATGTTTGGATCTGATCTTTGCATGTTTTTTTTATGAGTAAATCCATCCTCATACTTTAAAACTGTAATTCCTTTCTAGAAGCTATAAATTTTACAACCTTACAAGGTGGCAAAAAACAAAAAAAAACACCACATACAACTCCTATGACTCAATATATTTATTTTTTTTAAGTATTAAAAATGTATAAATCATGTTTTGATGTAAATGTAATCATTCATGCAGAAGGGTTTTAATTGTCCACTAGTCACTGTTAACTAGAGCTAGCAAGGCCTGTTGAAACAAGCTTGTTTACTTCAGTGTTTCGATTGTGATAGCTACATGTAGAGCATGCATAAGCTATACCACAGATAATGTTATAATTAATGGACAAGAGAAATACTCTATAGTTCCACGCCTCAATTACATCCACACATTCTTTCATATACATGAGTTATTTTCATATTATGTCATGAAAAGCAACTTTGGCTAACTCTTTTTGCTAGCTTATATTAGCTAGATAGATGGAAATAGTTAGACCAATAGCTAGCATTACTCATGCTAGAGTTTATAGACAGATAATTGGCCTGCTTTTTCAGTGTATCTATACCATCGCATACAGAAAAGGTGTCCTGACGTCTAGCATGTCCATAGATTATCCTTCAGAATTGTGCTACTTTTGCTGTTGTTGATAGATTTTTGTATTAATCCTGGAGATAATTACTTTCTACCATACAGTTCAAACAAAAATGGGACTAAATCTGAAGCATTAATGGAGGGGAATTAAAGCCCAAATAAATTAACTTGTTGGGCATGATGCAGTAGAATAAGAGGTTATGTCTCAGTTAGTTACTAAAATTTAAGCAACACTGAACATTCAGTTGAATTTATGGAAATTTACACACATATATATAAAACCACCAAAATGTGAGTAAATATAAATAACAAAAGACACTGTTTGTAGATCCTCCATCTAAAGAAAACCCTTATGAAGACATAGAATTGGAAAGCCGCTGTGCTGGAAACAAATATCCTGTTCCAATGTCACCGTCTTCGCCCACTCTCGACACTCCTACTAAGGTCTTTACATTAAAATGACGCCAATATTTAACACCTATATTGGCTTATGATATTTAATACGAAGTAACACCTCAGTGACCGTGTACTGACACTCTTCTTAATTTGCACCAATACTAGCTCTCCTCTAAGCCTGGCTTCTTCAGGCAGAGTTCAGAACGCCGGAGCTTCAAACTATTAGATCTGCGCAAGACAAACAGAGATGGGGGCATTGCGTCACCCCCAAGGATAAGCCCACCTTCAACCCCCAGCAGCCCTGATGATACACCGTGCCTCTCTGGAGACCCCTATAACCGCAGACGAAGGAAAATCCCCAAGGTATTGTCAAGAAATCCAGTTCTGTAATCCATAATTGAAGGAGATTTCAGGGATATATGGCTTCTACAGCAATATTCAGTTCCCTTAAAGAAAAGCTGGAGATGGGCTAGAGAATAAAAATCATTTACATGATTTAACAGAAAAAGGAACATTTCCTTTTGTGGCCATGAGTTAAAGTCTTAAACAGATGCTTTTAAAACAAATACAGTTTAGCTTTTACCTGATAAAAGAGACTGGATGTTTTCTTTTCCAACAGATGGTGCTGAAAATAAATGGCATCTTTGAGGCCCGGAGAGGGAAGAAGAAAATGAAGCGGGTCTCTCCGTCGACTGAATCCAGCTCAGGGCGAGGTGTATGTAAGTTTATCTCACACATTCACGCGTAGTATTTGTGCCGCACGTGTGAAAATGATTGGAACCGATGCTGAGTGTTCCCCAGTTCTGAGCACTCATTACAAGACTTTACCATGTGATACTATACACTGCTTCATTCGCCATCTCTCTGTTCCACCTTCACACGTGTACCCACTTAGCTTTATGGACGTGTTTACATTTTTGGCTCAGTGGTGTTTGTCCCATTTCTTTCTTATTTTTTCCCCCAAGGATGGTAGAGTTATTCTGCTTTATGGGATACACATGCTCAACAAAGCCTGATGTATGCGTGAGTCACTATCTGCATACCAGTTGTTTTAACCATCTTGTCTTTTTTTTTTTTCTTTTGGGTATAGTAACAGATGAAAACAGTGAATCAGAGAGTGACACAGAAGAAAAGCTGAAAGGTGGGCTTTATTGAATTTATTGAACAGTGTTTTGAGCAGATATGTTGGAATGCTTATTCTTTCTCTAGAAGTCTGTATGATCTTCTCCTTGAGGTTATCTGTATTAATGGGCCTAATGCTGATTTTTCATGGTGTACTAGCTCACAGCCAGAGGTTGGTGTCGGTGCAGTCCATGTTAAAACAGACGGGCCGGTATCGCACGCTGGAGAGAGATTCGATGGACCTACAGGAGAGGAAACTGTTTGAATACTTCTTGGTAGTGGCTCTACATAAAACCAAAGCAGGAGCACCTTATTTGCCCGAAGTCACCCAGCAGTTCCCACTTAAGGTAGCCTGTCATTAGTGATATATGCTATTGTTCTGAGAAAAAAAAAATCATATGAATGACAGAACATACAGTAGAAGCACATCTAATGATTTTCATATCATTTGGTAACACTTTTGGTTATTCACGATTTGGATAATTGATAACGACATCCATAAACCGCTGTCATGTTGAGTCAGTTCAGGCTTTTTAATGGTTTGAAGTATGATTGTTTGTAGTATCT
Source organism: Ameiurus melas (assembly GCA_012411365.1). Taxonomy (NCBI): domain Eukaryota; kingdom Metazoa; phylum Chordata; class Actinopteri; order Siluriformes; family Ictaluridae; genus Ameiurus; species Ameiurus melas. The sequence goes on along the minus strand of CM022764.1, from coordinate 20,872,570 downwards.
GAAAGTGCTACCTTATCAACATCTGATAAGCCTTATTAAATGCGATAAAAGTCTCTCTTTCTCATGACCCGACTTCTGCACGTTTAGCTGGAGAGGAGTTTCAAGTTCATGCGAGAGGCTGAAGATCAGCTGAAGGTCATTCCTCAGTTCTGCTTTCCTGATGCCAAAGACTGGGCCCCTGTGGACAATTTCCCCAGGTAACTTATTTACTTACCACACTATCAATAAAAAACACTGTTAACATGTCAGGGTGAACTCTAATGGGGTTTTATTTTGTGTAATATTTTTAGTGAAACTTTCTCATTTGTCTTGACGGGGGAAGATGGGAGCAGAAGATTCGGCTACTGTCGACGTTTACTGGTGAGCTGCTTTTTCATGTTGTTAACATGTTGTAATTGCTGCTTCTTTTTGTTAGAATGAGAATGTAGTGGACTTATGTGTGTTTGTGAATGTGTGTGTATGTGTGTGTGTGTGTGTGTGTGTGTGTGTGTGTGTGTGTGTGTGTGCGTGTGTTCCACAGCCTTCTGGAAAGGGGAGGCGTTTGCCTGAGGTCTACTGCGTAGTGAGTCGACTGGGATGTTTCGACCTCTTCTCAAAGGTATGTTCTCACGTCTCCTAATTGACTCATCAAATATTATATACAATAATATAAGTGTATATAAAGTCCTATATAAAATGTGTCATATTGGATGTATACTCAAATAACGTTTTTACCAAAACTGAAGTATGGATTTACATTTATGGCATTTGGGAGGTGCTTTTATCCAGAGCATTTTATGTTTATGTCATTTCTACAGCTCAGCAGTTGAAGGGTTAAGGGCCTTGCTCAAGGGCCAGACAGTGGCAGCATGACCTTCTGCTCAGCAGTCCAATATCTTAACCTCTGAGCTACCACTGCCCGTGTATGAAATTCTGTGAAATTTATGTGTTTATCTGTTCGTCTTTGTGTTAGATGTTGGATGAGGTCGAGAAACGGAGAGCGATTTCCCCTGCTCTGGTGCAGCCTTTCATGAGGGCCATCATGGAGGCTCCATTCCCCGCCCCAGGCAGAACCATTACTGTGAAGAACTTCCTGCCAGGCTCAGGAACCGAGGTGTGTTCAGTCAACGGTGTTCTTCTTGATGTTTTTAAACCACAACTTACTGCACTGGGTTAGAAATATATACACCCAACACAGCCAGTTCCACCAGAACGTAAGTTCAATCATTAGTCAGGGTGTGACGTAATGTTGTGTCCTAAACAATACAATCCTCTCCGAAAAGTATTGGAACAGTAAGACCGATTCTATTATTTTCGCTATACATTGAAAACAATTTGGGTTTGAGGACAAATGATGAATATGAGACGATAGATCAGACTTTCAGCTTTTGTTTCCTGATCTAGATGTGTTAAGCAACTTAGAACACGGCACCTTTGGTGGCAGACCACACAGTTTTTTTTAGGTGAGCAAAAGGGACCATATGTTGAGAGGTTTTACTGTAAAGCTAGCACACTTGCTATGTATGTTCTACATAGAACATTTCGGGGTCCCTCCAGTGGGACAAAGCATAGAAGTTTTTAGAGCACTAGAAAGAACCCTTTACTACTTTTTATTCTGCATAGTACTGCCACTATAAATCTTCATTTGAATGCAAATAGGCACAACTCCAGTACAACATGTGAATTGCTTGTTAACCGACATTTCTCCCTCTCTCCCTCTCTCTCCCCTGTCTCTCTCTCTCTCTCTCTCTCTCTCTCCCTCTCTCTCCCTCTCTCTCTCTCTGTCTTTCTTTCTCAGGTAATAGAGCTCTGTCGCCCCTCCGATTCACGGCTGGAGCATGTGGATTTCGAGTGTCTTTTCTCCTCTTTGAGTCTGCGTCTCCTCCTGAGAGTCTTTGCCTCACTGCTGCTGGAGCGGAGAGTGATCTTCACAGCGGACAAACTCAGGTATTATTATTTACTTTGTACACCGCAAAAAACACGGCATCTTAGAATTATCTAGAATTTCCTATTGTGAGATAACAATAAAGCAAATATAAGATTATTAAACTTTTTTTTCCAGCTAAATTGCGTGACAATAGAATGAGATAATGTCAAGCTAGAAATGAGTAAAAATGACTAGAAATAGTTTGAATAGTTTTATGTTTGGTTTATTGTAACCTCACTGAAGGAAATTCAAGAGAAATGTGAGTCTATTTGAGATCTTTTCACTTGCTAAGATGCCATATTTGTGCAGTGAGCCTTCTTAGAGAATGTAGATTATGAATGTTATGGAAGGAATTTATTATTATTATTATTATTTTAGCTCTGATTTATACAGAAAAAGCTTACACCATGGTTACCTAACTGTTTTTACCAGTTGGAGAGTTTGGTCATGTGACTCTAATAAATGTTCAGCAGAGGAGACAAACAGAGGTGTGACACTAGAAGTAGAGGAAAAAAGTTGTGGCCCCTGGAACCATTTGTCTTAGAGGAAAGAAAATACCAACTGTTATAATGTTGCCATGGGAATGAAAGTCACACAGTTTTATTTATTTATTTATTTATTCTTTTGGAAAAAGCTGCTCTGGGCTAGGCACTGGTGTTAGCAAAATAGAGATCAAATGTGTTGTGTACATTTTGACAGATTAAATACATCATATACCTCTCTCCCTCCAAATTCCTGCGTCCAGCATTGTACAACACAACTCGACGCAATATAAATCGATATCCCTTTGCTGTAATTTTTCCTCCAGTGCTCGTTAAAATGAGCAAGATGATTTCAGAGAAGGATGACGTGTCACTGCTCAGAAATGAGTGGAACATTGGCTCCATCTATTCAAATTGTTATTGAAGGAGTATAAATGAAAACAGACTCACTCACAGATGCAACGTATTAACCTTGAGTTGTTGACGGCTGTTTGCTCACCATGATGACAAATGTTGAATGGATTTAGTCCAAAATAGTCAGCAATGATTTCCTTTATGTAAGGGACTTAAAATAAATAAATAAATAAACAAATGCAATCCTGTTGTTTCATTAATACACTAATATCATTTCATCTGAAATGATCAGATTAGTGAAAGTAGATGTCTTGTACCTTTGCGCCACCTTGTGGTCAAAACCGTTAAGCGCATACAGTGCTCGTTATCAACTCAAGAGTCAGGTCATACCGTCTTGTCTTCTTATTCTTGGTAGCTTTATATTGCACCAGCTTCTGAATGAATATTTGAATTAATAAATTTAGATTCATTATATTAATTAAATATAAAAAATATTTTTTATTTTAATTATTTTTTTTTTTTTTTTTTTGTATTGTATTTTATTTTTTTTTTTTTTTTTCTTGGGGGGGGGGTGGTTTTTTTTTTTATTATAATAAAAAAATTATAAAAAAAAAAAAAAAAAAAAAAAATGTGGCCCCGAGAAGACTCTAATCAGCGAATTAACTCAAACACCTGCAAAGGTTTCCTGAGACTTTAATCTCTCAGTCTGGTTCAGTACACACAAGCACAATACCTGGGAATATGAAAGTAAATGCTCCATTTTATTTGGAAATCAAGGTCCCAGAGTCTGGAGGAAGTGTGGAGAGACACAGAATCCAAGTTGTTTGAAATCCAGTGTGAAATTTCCATAGTCAGTGATGATTTGAGGTGCCATGTCATCTGCTGGTGTTGGTCCACTGTGTTTTCTCAAGTTGAGAGTCAATGCGGCGTCTACCAGGAGATCTTAGAGAACTTCATGCTTCCATCTGCTGACGAGCTTTATGGAAATGCTGATTTCCTTTTCCAGCAGGACTCAGCACCTGTCCACAGTGCCAAAACTATTAGTAACTGGTTTACTGACCATGGCATTACTGTGCTTGATTGGTCAGCCGACTCGCCTGACCTGAACCCCATAGAGAATCTATAAGAGACACCAGACCCAACAATACAGACGAGCTGAAGGCCGCTATCAAAGCAGCCTGGGCTTCCAGAACAAAACACCTCAGCAGTGCCACAGGCTGATCGCCTCCATGACATCGATGCGGTAATTCATGCAAAAGGATTAAAGCCCTGACCAAGTACTGAGTGCATCAATTAAGATACTTTCCAGAAGGTTGACATTTCTGTATTATAAATTCTTTATTCCGAATGTAATCCAAATGTTTTGAGATACTGGATTTTTGATCTCCATGAGCCATAAGCATCAATTAAAAGAAAAAAAGGCTTGAAATATTTCACGTTAATGAATCTAGACTATATGAAAGTTCCACTTTTTGAACAGAAAAAAAAGCAGCGAACTTTTGCATGATATTTTTGAGATACACCTGTAGTGTATTTATTTGCTTACTCTGGACTTTACTGCTCCTGCACTACTGCACTGGTTAGATACAGAACTCCATTTCGCTGTACTAGCACTTGTACTCTGTGCAATTACACTAATATTGAATCTAATCTAATCTCTGTGTCTCTGTGTCTCTGCAGCACACTGTCTCAGTGTTGTCATGCAGTGGTGGCCCTGCTCTATCCCTTCACGTGGCAGCACACATACATCCCTGTCTTGCCCCCTGCTATGATGGACATTGTTTGCACTCCGACTCCTTTCATTGTGGGCCTGCTGTCCAGCTCCCTGCCTCGACTCAAGGACCTCCCCCTAGAGGAGGTAAAACCGGCCTCTACAGTACATCCATAAAGACACTGGACGTCATTATATATCTCGATATAGCCAATTCACCGTAACTTGTATGGTGGATGCTCCACATAATTTAAGCCTAATTTAAGAAAGTCTTCAGGACAGAGGAGTTTGTGCTTCCTGGTTTCTCTGTAACATGACAAGCTGCATTTTTTAAAATCAAGACACAATTATATACAACATATAACTTGCAGTGAGATGAAAATGACTGACAAAGTTAACAAGAAATTTCGGAAATTCCACATAATTATGAACTGTTAAAAAAGTATGATGTGTCATTCTTTAGTAAAATGTTTTGGTATACGATGAATAAAGCATGGCGGAGCATGCTGTTAGAGGAAAATAATCAACAGCAGAGTGTTGAGATGCATTTATATCATGATACAAGGAAGGAAATAACAGCCAAAAAGAGGAGCGAATCCCTCCTAATAATAGTGCATGTGGAGAAGAATGGCACTGGCAAGGAGGTCAAAGGGCAATCTGTTTCTAATATTTTCCATGAGCACTTCCTGTTCAGGAGGACTCTATCTGCTGGCCCTGAACCCTGACCTTCTTCCTCATTTAAACAATAGCTGTGCAGAGATAAAACCTGAAACTGGCACACTCGCCGGAAATGACATTATTCTCTCCTGTTCTCCCACAGGTCCTGGTGGTGGACCTTGGCAGCAGTCGTTTCCTACGACAGGTAGGACTTTAAACCTTCCTGTGAAAGCCCTGTGTCGGTGTCTCCATAAAACTGTGTGAACTAAACAGTTAAACATTCATAAATATTTTATGTTTAAGAAGTCATACATCTGACATTTTTTTTCCCTTTTTCAGATGGATGATGAAGACTCCATTCTGCCTCACAAACTGCAGACTGCTCTCGAGTATGTTCTGGAGAAGAGGAAAGAGTTGGCCTCTGACAGAGGAGACCTTCCCACTGGTACACAATCTGTTTCAGGAAGCTCTCTAGATGAACTCAAGCTGTGGCAAATTTGATGACTTCTAATAGCATGTTTCTATTACCTGAGCTGATTCTTTATCCTCCGTAGTTACTGAGTAATCCCTAGCATACGTCGGGATGAATTACTGATCGACTGGGGCTTTGAAGGGTTAATTGGTATTTCAACTTTCAACTTTTCAACCTTGTGTTGCTGAAAGAACGATACGAATATGGCGTATTCCTCTTTTCTTCAGAACACTGCTCTCTGAGCGCCGTGGTGTCCGAGGCTTTTGTCCGCTTCTTTGTGGAAATAGTCGGACACTACTCGCTCTTCATGGGGGGCAACGAACGTGATGAAGAGTCCTCGGTGTCTTCCTCCTCCCCCACGCCTTTGTCCTTCCAACGCGATGCCTTCCGCAAGGCTATGTCCTCAAAGAGTCTGCGCCGCTTCCTGGAGGTCTTCATGGAGACGCAGATGTTCACCGCTTTTATTCAGGAGAGGGAGATGCGCAGGCAGGGACTGAGAGGTACTCTAGGTGCTCACCAAGCTCTTTACAGCTTCCCTTCTTCTTAAAAACATACACAATTTAATGCATACTTTCTCATTATACAGGCTTGTTTGAGGTTAGGGCTCAAGATTACCTGGACTCACTGCCTGGAGCTGAAAATCGAGGGGTTAACAAGTTTCTCAAAGGTCTAGGTAAGCTTTCTTTCTGCAGCTTGGGGGAAAAAAATATATATATATATATAATTTTTCTGACTGGATATTCATAAACCTCGTACTTAATGAATCTTTGTCTTTGCAGGACACAAAATGAAATTCCTTTCCAAAAAGTGAAGTGTCCCCATGTTTGGTTGACAGATTTAAGCACCAATTAAGCTCCATAGCAGTGATTCTGCAAAGACATGGACCTGAGACCTCATGACAGCACTGAAACTGGGGGGCGTGGGCGTGGGCGGGGTGGGGGTATTGGGGTAATACACACGCCATGAGCTCAGCAAGAAAACAAAACTCGGACATGAATTCTTGTCTGAAACCTTCATTAACTGCTTTCCTCCCATTTTTCCTCACATCAAACCAGTACCAAGGTCATGTTTCACCGTAGACTGGTATGTTTGTAAGCATGTGTGTGTGTGTGTGTGTCTGCGTGTGTGTGTTTGTTTGTTTGAATAACTGCTCACTTTCTATAAAATGTGCTACAAGATTAGAAGAGAAAGTAGGCATGAACCAAAGTTTAATTTCCTGTACAGTTTTTTTATTGTTTATTTTTTTCCACATAAAATTTTTTTGGAACGCTGATATTGTTTTCGCCCCTAAGATATAGAGTACAACTTCTGTAACAGGGGGCAATAATTTAATTTATATTCCTTCTAGAAAAAAAAGAAGACATTTATAATTTCTTACATAAAACCTTGTCGCCTTTTAAATACAAGAATAAACAGAAAAGTTGCTAGTTTTGTTATAGACTTATTTATCGCAGTATATTCCAAACTTTGGATTTGTGAGAAAAATACCACTGTGACTGGTCATTTATGTTGGGAATGGAAAAAGTTGGGGATGAGTAAAATCCAGAAGTTGACAGATTAATGGATGCAGGTAACCTGTTCTGGGATGCAAATCTTGGACTCTGTAGAACAATGGACTTCATTTGATATGTTCTGTGTCTTTTGCTGTTCATGTAAAAAAACAAAACAAAACAAAACAAAAAACAACCTCACCACTAAATGTGTTTGAAACCTGACTAACAAAATAGCTGCTGGTCTCCATTTCAAAAATGTCTGTGATTTGACTTATTAAAGGATTAAAATATATCCAGGTTACATTTGCTTTTCCGTACACCAGTAATAAAGGATCCAGTCTTCCATCTACACCACTGGGGGTCACTACAGAGAGGACTTCACTTGTTCTTCACTTATTTCTTCATGCTAATGTTAGTAATGTTTAGTTTAGTTTTGTTGTTTAAACCAACAACAAACAACAACAACAACAACAACAACATCATAAAATCACTGAACCTGCTTATTAGCATTTTTCAAATGAAAGACATGCAGACTTTCGTTATAAAAACACTCTTTTGTTTCTCATGTATATAATTATTTGATCCATTTGAGTCAGTTGTTGGTCTTGGCATTGGCTTCATCAGTGGGATCACAGTCATGTGATTATGAGCAGCAAATCTAATGAGGCAAATACAGAGCTGATTCAGTGAATCCTCGCTTTCTTTTCTCCCTCACTCGGATCCCGAGCCTCTCCTCTGAGAACACATACTGAACTCATGTTGAAAATGAGCTCCAGAAGAAACCAAAACAGATACACATGGCTCAAAATCCATAAACGCAATGTGTCCGTACATAAAAGAAGTACTTTGTCTTTTTATACAGGATTTAGCAGGGTCAGTTTCAACGCTGTTGTGTGTTTGGTCTTGAAGTTCAGGTTGTGTGAAGCAATTGTTTATAACTGTATTAAATAAAGTGATTTTTAACAGAACATCCAGAACCAAAAGATGTGGCATGTTATAGGATTTGTCACTTCAGTTATTTTTGCAGCCCGAAATTGTCTAAATAAGAAGGTGAACAGCAAATATATTTCACACAAACAAACAAAAACATACAAATATATATACAACACACACATATATATATATATATAGTTATATATATATATATATATATATATATATATATATATATATATATATATACAGGATGACAAGTCAGGTTAAATTTTTGTATTGGAAATATAATTTGCTAATTCTAATTTGTATATTTTGAGGTTTTAAAGTTCAGCATAAATATATACATTTTTATTTTTCACATTAGGTAAGTCTTTTTTTTAATAACAGAAGCTGAAATAAGAGATCTAATTTTAATGACAGGATTCTTCTAGACTACAGCAGGTTGTGTTGTGAGTGTTGTCATATCGCCGAATTCCATTCCTGTGACATAACTGCCCACTATTTCAATAAAATGAATTAGACTGGAAAATAATTATTTAAAAAAATGTTTCAGTGAGTTACATATTTGTTTCTTAATAAAATTATATACACTATATGGCCAAACCTTTGTGGACACTTGACTATAACACTCATATCTACCCACATATGGGTGTGATCGTCAGGTGTGCACAAAAGTTTGGCCAAACTGTTACCATAAATTTGGAAACACAATTGTATATGATGTCTTTTTATGCTGAAGTATTATAATTTCCCTTTTCTGGAACTGAGAGGCCCGAACTTGTTCCAGAATGACAATGCCCATGTGCACAAAACAAGCTCCAAGAAAACATGGTTTGCCAAGTTTGGAGTGGAGGAACTTGAGTGTTCTACACAGAGCCCTGACCACAACCTTACTGAACACCTTTGGGATGAACTGGAACACTGACTGCAGAAGAGATCTCCTCATCTAACATCAGTGCCTGATCTCACTAATACTCATGTGGCTGAATGATCACAAATCACCACAGCCACGTTACAAAATCTAGTGGAAAGGCTTTTGTACAAAAATGTGTGTCTATATATATAGTATTTATACACATACATTGATTATCCACCTAGGCCGAGTAAGTCATTTCTGTTTACTCTATCGCACTCTATAGTGATGACAAGGAAGCTGTTTTAATACCGTTTGGATGGACCTCATTGAAGAGATCCAGGCATCTCTGTCTTTCAGGGAGACACTATTTTCCGCAGCAGCTGGTCCTTGTGAGCGCTATCTTTGATTCTCCAGGGGCATGCTGTTGATGATCATCTACTGGACATCACCCACCTACTTCCACCAGTCAATAACTCAGGAGTGGCATGCTATCAGGAAATTGCATTCTTTTTTTTTTCAAAATTACATTCTTTGAGCGTAACTCCTTCCACCTTGTCCTTCTGGCCCTACAGCAAGCCACATTTCTTGGACGCTCCTGGTTGTCTAGACCAAAGACAAAAAAAATCTCTCTTATATAGTTGTGTTCATGTCTACTGAGAGTCTCAGTGAGTCAAATAATTTCAAAACCAAAGCCATATAATTATCCCTTCATTAATCCTATAGACCGCCTGACATGAAGGACCCCTTCTAGATCTGGAGATTAATGTATAGAAGATTGTATGCAGTATATAAAGCCCTAGAACAAGGATATGTTTGTTGCACAGTATTGATTATCACAGCTTAAATAAGAAAACTCCTCAGAAACGTTGACCTCTCCCTCTGGTATCCACAGCATTAGATCAATTGCAGAGTGCAACAAATGTGATATCTGGTGTGGCTATATACAATCTACAAGAACAATTCTGAAAAAGTTGGGATAATATGGAAAATGAAAGAATAATAATAATAATAATAATAATAATAATAATAATAATAATAATAATAATAAACAAAAGAGTCATTTGAAAATTCAGTTCACCCAGTACTATAATGAAAAAACATTTTTTTTTAATTTTTTAAAATATTCACTAATTTCAAATCCGATGACTGCAACACACTCCAAAAAAGTTGGGACACTCGACTGTTTTCCCCTGTGTAACATCACTTTTTCTTTAAATAACACCTATTAAGCATTTGGGCGCTGAGTGAAGACACCAGTTGGTTAAGTTTAGCAAGCAGAATTTTCCCCCATTCGTCCATTACGCATATATTCAGCTCCGCAACTGGTCAGGGCCTTCGTTGCCTTATTTTGTACTTCGTAATACAGCACACGTTCTCAATGGGAGACAGGTCAGGACTGCAGGCAGGGCATACTAGCACCCACAGTCTCTGCTTACGCAACCATGCGCTTGTAATCCGGGCAGAATGTGGTTTGGAGTTGTCCTGCTCTGGATGGCAGCATATGTTGCTCCAAAATGTGGACATATATTTCTGCATTAATGGTGCCATCACAGATGTGTAGGTTAACCCCATGCCATGGGCACTGACACACCCCTATACCAAGATGCTGGCTTTTGGACCTGACACTGATAACAGCTTGGATTGTCCTTTTCTTATTTGACCCGGAGAACACAGCGGCTGATTTGTCCAAAAACTATATGAAATATCAACTCGTTGGACCACAAAACACGATTCCACTGTGCTACTGTCCATCTCAAATGAGACAGAGCCCAGGGAAGTTTGCGGTGCTTCAGGACAGTGTTGAGGTATGGCTTTTGCTTCACATAGTAAAGCCTTAACTTACATCTGTGGATGTGGCGGTGAATAGTGTTGACTGACAAAGGTTTACCAAAGTATTACCGAGCCCATGTCTGGATCTCCATTACAGACTCATGATGCATTTTAAGACAGTGACGTCTGAGGTATCGGAGATCATGCACATTCAGAAGTGGTTTTAGTCCTCACCCTTTACACTTCCAGATTTGACCGGACTCCTTGAATCTTTTAATTATATTGTGCACTTTAGAAGGTGAAATGCCCAAAAATCTACCGATTTATCTTTGCGGAATGTTGTTCTCAAAGTGTTGGATTATTTGCGTACGCATCTGTTAGCAGGTTGGCGAGCCTTGACCCATTCTTGTTCTTGAAGGACTAGGCCTTTTTTGGAGGCTCCTTATATACTATGATTAGACGATTACCTCACCTGTTTCACATCACCTTCTTATTTCATCTTCTCACATCACTGTTAGTCCTGAATTGCCCCTGTCCCAATGTTTTTGGAACGTGTTGCATGCATCAATTTCAAAATAAACATTTATCTTCAAAAAACTATGCAGTTGATTATTTTAAATTTTTTTGTACATCTACAAATCACTCCTGTTTGTGTTTATTAGCATTTTCCATAATGTCCCAACTTCAGGAATTGGGGTTGTAGTTATGATTTGAGAAGGGGACGAATGGAACACCTCATCCAACACTTTCGAACACCACAAATATTTTGTGGTCCCTGGTGGAACTATATTTGGTGACCCACAGCCTAGTCACATCTGTCTACTGATTATGACAAATCTACCCTCATTTGATGGTTACACATCTATAATGTTGATAATTTATAGATTCCCCAAAGTTAGACCTAGTAGACAAAGTTACCAGAGAAACAGAGAAATATTCTGGGCATTATCCTTCATCAGCCGTGCAAGCAAAGGTATCTAAAAAAACTCTCTCAAAACAGCCTCAATTATTCGTGGCATGGATTCCACAAGATGTTGTAAACAGTGCTTTGAGATTCTTTGAGGTTCCATGTTTGCATCACACATGATTACATTACTCAATTCCTTCAGATTTTTCACGTGCACTTTCCTGCTGTGAATCTCTTGTTCTACCACGTCCCAAAGGTGTTCTATTGGATGACTGGGAAGGCCACTAAAGAACATTGAACTCATTGTCATGTTCATGAAACCAGTTTGAGATGAATTTTGCTTTGTGACTTGGTGCATTATCATGCTGGAAATTACCTATTAGGGTCAGTGACCATGTAGAGATCAGCAACAATACTCAAATAGGTTGTAGCTTTCAAGAGATAATTGCTTGGTATTAACGGGCCCAAAGTGTGCCATGAAAACATTCCCCACCCCATTACACCACCTCCACCAGCCTGCACTGTTGATATAGGGCAGGTTGGTTCCATGGATTCATCCTTTTGGTGCCAAATTCTGATCCTACCATCTGTGTGCCTCAACAGACATTGAGATTCATCAGACCAGGCTAGGTTTTTCTAGTCTTAAGCTGTCCAGTTTTGTTGTGTCTGTGCCCATTGCAGCCTCAGCTTTATGTTCTTGGCTGACAGAAGTGGAACCTGACATGGTCTCCTGCTTTATGATTTCTACATTACTGAGTCAGAGCAAAACATTTTAGATTTCCAAACATTACTTGAGGGATGTAATTAATTATATAACAGACCATGTTTCAAACAAACGAACAAACAAGTCACCTGCAAAAAAAGTGACAGTCAAGATCTCCAAGAAGAACTGTGGCCGATTTGTAGAACGAAAGACGCTTAGAAAAACCTGCCAACCAATTTCCTTATAAAACCTCACAGTGCACCTCAGACTGCTATTAAACCAAACACTGACTATGTTTCATTTATTACCATGTACTGCTCTTTATAATCCCTGCTGGAAAACAAAACAAACAAACAAACAAACAAACACAACAGAAACCCTTCTAAAATGTGTAATGGTTTTACTGGTCATTATGGGAATTGTATTGGTTTTAACGGAAAATGTAATGGGTCTCTACTGGAAATTTGTTGCCTTCTATTGGTGTCATGTTAAGTTTAGTGGATACCACTAAGGACCAATAATGGTAATGGTTTTAATGCTTAGCTGATGGTTAGTAATGGTATTTATAGTGGAAACCATTAGAATTTCTGTGACGTTTCTATAGTTTCTACCTCTGCAGGGGTATTTGTTTTTATGTAAACACATAGCTTTAATGACTTTCTTTTGAAGGTTTTACCGCATACAAGACTTTAGGATATGAGAGGGTGTCCTGCTCAGGGACAGAGAAGCCACAGCACACAGGGAATGACCCAAATCTCTGTACATTTACATTCAGCAGGTCACTTGCTTCCATATCCTGATAACAGCTGTGGCTCTGATTGTATTCCAGTCGACAGCAGGACTGTTCCTTTTCCTTTTCAGAGCCGGACCCTCCCCTCATTACACACCCCCTCCTCCTCTTTCCTCTCTTTCTCTCTCCCTCATTCCCTGAGCCCATACCTCACATTCCTGCTTCCTCGCGCTTCAAGCTGCTCCGTCAGTGCTGGAGAAATACTGCGCTAATTCCGGACACATTCTGCCCTTAAATGAGACACCACGGCTGACTGACTGCCTCGGCTCTTCTCTTGGAAGAGGTAAGAATGTTATTTTCTTTTTTAACCGGGTTTTTTTTTTTTTTTTTTTTACCCCCCCTCCTCCTCCTTGAAGTTGTGTTATCTGAAGCCAAAGTCGAGCACGACTTGTTTCTAAACGTGTTCACAACACAACACAACACAGCCCATAACAGCACTGACAGCACAGCACGGAGAATTATTTGCAATTAGAGTCAAATATTTTGACGTTCCTGAAATAGTTTTGTTCTCTATTCCACTTTGTTCTTTCTCTCTCATCAGTCGAACTCCTCAGACGTCTTCCTGCGTGTAGCCCAGAACTTTAACAGAAACCATTCACACGAGCAAACTCATATAGACCATGATTTAGTTCTGTTCTTACATTGTGTGTGTGTGTGTGTGTGTGTGTGTGATAACAATAACAATGTAACAGGCCTGTATGTAAATCAGCAGACTGTAAACATATCATTATTGTACACAAATAATAATAATAATAATAATAATAATATTAATAATAATAATCAAACGTTAAGTTCTTAAATTCCTTAATACACAATCATTGAGCTGCTGAATCAGAAGAGAACACACACACACACACACACACACACACACCATATAGTTATATATTAAGTTATATGTTATGTTATATATATGTCATATATGTGTTATGTATGTGTTATATATATATATATATGTGTGTGTGTGTGTGTGTGTGTGTGTGTGTGGGTGTGTGTTTGCCAGCACCACATCGGTTGTGTCTTCATCAGTGGATGTTGGTGGACCACTTCTCGGTCGGTCCGCAACACTTCCAGTCTTTGTAAATTTGTTAATAAGTTTGGCAGCAGTGTCGTGTGTGATGTACTCGCCCATGTTTCCTGTTAAAGTCCATCGCAACCTTGCGACAGCTTCCCGATGCGGCCGTGAGAACGATCTCAGTGCGTTCTTCTTTTTCTTCTTTTCTTCCATAATATAAAAATTATGGAAGACATTTTAGTAAAAAAGTGTTAATTTCCCAATATGTATGGAGGCTTATTGGATAACATAATGCCAAATCAAAATATAAATAATAGGGAAAAGAAATTTGGACCATGAACCTTTCTGTCTTTCGACCTGATTTCATGAAGCCAGCATATCACATCTGGCGACTTCACAATTTCAGATGCTATTTAGAAGATATGTAAGACATTGGAGGCGGTTATAAAGCCAGAGGTTGGGCATGCAGGTTATTACACAATATTTACCACATTCAGAATGGAAGACTCAAAACTTTTTAACCATTTTGTTCTTATTTCAGTATACTAGTATTTTACACTGTTTGACAGTTTTGCACAAATTGAACATTTCTGATACTCAATAATGAGGTAATAATATGTGAAACCTAACAAACGAAACCTTTTGTTGTTTTAAATTACATTCATGGTCTTTATTATGTCTTGGTAAGGGTATGATATATTATCAAGGTGTTCAGATAGTTTTATAGGCTTTTCCAGATGCGTTAAGATTCTGATGATGCAGCGAGTTTTAATAGTTTAGCTTGAATCCTGTGACGTGTTTGAGGAGTTTATGTGTGTATCTGGGTTTGTGTGTTTAGTGAAAGCTCGACATGAAGCAGTTCATTCTCTCAGAGGAGCGTTCTGTCAGAGTGACACGTTACGATAATCTTGTGCAAGAAAGTAATATGAGCAACACAAAGTCAAGGAACACTCTTCATTACCAAACCCAGTTATTTGTACTGTATTTATTTCCTGCATAAGAATGATAATAAAGGGTAAATAATTTTAGTGGTGTTTTATAAATCAGGCTTTTACACTTATAGAAGTGCCTTCTAGTCCAGACATCCTAACACATCCATATCACTTCAGAGATATAAATATTTGCATTTATTATAGCACCTCTATTCCTTTTTATTTATTTATTTTTTTAAACTTTTCTTTGCTTTATTTCAGATTGTTGCGTTGGTAAAAGTAACAATGCATAGACTGAAGATTGTCTAATGTGTCACATTTGTGAAAGTAACTTTTTCAACTTTAGGCAAAGCACACCATGATGTGCTCCATGCCACTCCATGATCATTTTAACTATTACTTAGACCATCATTGAATGCAGAAAGAACAGAATGAAATTCACATTTTATTTGTCTCTTTCACACACACACACACACACACACACACACACACACACACACACACACACACACACACAGTGTGACGTGTAGTGAAATGCTTTTTACGACTGTCCGTGACATAAAATAGAATTAATATTGACCAGAACTGACATGTAAATATACAGTTAGAATCATGAAAAAAAGTATGTACAAAACATACCAAAATATAACGATAGGATTTAAAAATAGGTGGCAGCAACAGTCTGACTATAATTGGTACAAAGTAGATATGTGCAGCTATGTATGCATCATAATACTGTGTAAAAACGATTACGCCAAGATCTGAATCAGAATGCCGACCAGACCTTCTTTACCTTAATCATGTTTTGTTCAACTTTCCCCCCACACGTGTATTTCACTTGATGCTAAAACTCTGCTTATAGCTAATATAAGATTGTCTCACACGTCCGCAGTTAATACCAACAAAATCACAATGTGGGGAAAGTACATTGCATGCAATTCTAAAACCATGCTGCTTATTGTGTGTCCCTTGGAAGGTTATGGAAGGTGAGATACTGTTTATTGGCTTCACGGGGAGAAAAAAAAAAGTAACACAAGATTGACCGTTGTTGTACAGGGCTTCATCACTACACTCTAGAGCTCGTATAGAGTGGGTCGGTTGCATCATTGTGTGTCAAACTTAATCTAAATGTAACAACATGCATGTTTATGATAGTTTTGACAGAACCAACAATCCAACCTGTCAGCACACACATCTCTCTGTGTGTGTGTGTGTGTGTGTGTGTGTGTGTGTTTTCTGACTTGCTGTGCATTGACAGTTCAGCCGTGGCTGGAAAGTAGACACAATGTGAAAGCCACAGAATTGAGAAATGCAAACGAAATGTCCCTATTAGGTAAGGAATAATACATGACATGGCACGCTGTTATAATAGAATTACCAGCGCCGTGGTGCTGTGATGCGCTCTGTGGTGCGCTTACTACCCAAGCTGATTATTATCATGTTACATGTTACAAGCTTTTATGCCTTTTATAAAATACAATAAAATATAATTTTCAAAGAATCACTATTTTTAATTTATTAATGAACGGGATCTTGCACAGACATGTTATTATACTGTAATGTTATCATAACGATAGCAATGAATTTGCTAGGTTACAATATGATACGAGGACGTTTCGATATTTTACAGTATTGTTAAATACTGTAAATCATAAGGACGTGACAGGAGATGATTCGATTTATTCGTCTCGGAACGATACGTGACCCACTATGCTGAGAATCTGGAGTAAGCCTATTGTTAATTTGTGAATGATGATGACATATCGAAGGACTATTTTAAGAATCGGATTTTTGGACAAATCACCTTGCTTGCCTGTTTACATATCAGTTTAAAAATCTGAATTATTTTTAACCACCCACCATTTGTCTGTCCTTTTTCCTTCCATCCATACATTTTCTATACCACTTATCCTACTGGGTTGTGGGGAACGTGGAGCCTATCCCAGGGAGCATGGGGCACAAGGCGAGGTACACCCTGGACAAGGTGCCAATCCATCGCAGAGTACAATCACATACACATTAACACACACATTCATACATTACAGACACTTTGGACCTGCCGATCATCCTACCATGCATGTCTTTGGACTGGGGAAGGAAACCCCTGCACCACGGGGAGAACATACAAACTCCACACACACACGGCTGCAGCGCTAGGGTCGAACACCCAACCCTGGAGGTGTGAGGAGACCATGATAACCACTAAGAAACCATGTGCCTGTCCTTTTCCCATAATAATTTATTCATAACCAATCACACTGATCAAGCCACAACATTAAAATCACCTGCCTAATATTATGTAGGTCCCCCTTGTGCCAGCAAAACAGCTCTGATCCGTCGAGGCACGGTCTCCACAAGACATCTGAAGGTGTGCTGTGGTATCTGGCAGCAAAATGTTAGCAGCAGATCCTTTAAGTCCTTTAAGACCTCCATGGATCAGACTTGTTTGTCCAGGACATCCCACAGATGGATTGAGATCTGGGGAATTTTGGAATACAAGTCAACACCTTGAACTCTTTGTCATGTTCTTCAAACCGTTCCTGAACAATTTTTGCAGTGTGGCAGGGCGCACTATCCTGCTGAAAGAGTCCACTGCCATCAGGGAATACAATTGACATGAAGGAGTGTACTTGGTCTACATGTTTTGGTAGGTGGTACGTGTCAAAGTAACATCCACATGAATGCCAGGACCCAAGGTTTCCCAGGTGTCTAGACAGCGCAATTTGTCCCTTGACAAAAATCACTCAGATTCTTTACGCTTGCACATTTTTCCTGCTTCCAACACATCAACTTCAAGAACTGATTGTTCACTTGCTGCCTAATATATCCCACCCCTTAACAGCTGCCACTGTAACGAGATAATCAATGTTACTCACTTCACCTCTCAGTGGTTTTAATCTTGTTTAATGGCTGATTGGTGTATAATTGATAATAATCCATTTATGATTGTTGCCTAGATTTATTTCAGTTATTGCTTTTTAAATTCAATTAAAGTTAGACCCCTAATTACAACAGACGTCACAATTATAAACAGTCGTTCCCCTCACCAGCCTCTTGTTTAAGGCTTTCTTTTTCTTCTTCCATAAATGTTAAGTAAATGTCTCCATACTGAAAGTGTCACCATAGCAACGATCACACGATCATACGCTTTTTGCAGTCCGTTTCTTATTGGCTTTCGATTATGCGCAGCGTTCGCCAAACAAGTCTCTGCGAACGAGTTGTTACTCTATAAACAATACTACTAGATATTAGAACAGGCGCATCGATATGATTTTGAAATCCAGCTGCCACACTGCCGTAGCCGATGTCGTAGAAAATGAATCGACACCTTCTCGCCGATCTGAGTCACGAATTCTGCAGTGCTGTGGGAAAACATGACTTAACGCTAATATCTGAGAAGGAGTCGTGAGTAATACGACATGACAATAGTGATGCAGCGACAGCAGTTCCGCAGCAGCGATCTTCAGAGTCCGCTCTTAATCGCAGCGCGCATGGCTGACATTAGTGCGGTCGACACGAGTCATGGGAAAGTCTGGCTGTCAACATCGCTCAGCTTTGTGCTGCACACTAAGATTAACAACCCTGAATGAAATTGACAAAGTTACCTTTATATCCACTGTAGCGTTAGGCTGACTGTAATGCTGTTGGAGTTTTAATGTACCAGTTAACTGGGTATATTACAGTACACTGCTCACTCCTGCAACTATGTACAGTATGTTTCCTATTA
This sequence comes from Ameiurus melas, assembly GCA_012411365.1. Taxonomy (NCBI): domain Eukaryota; kingdom Metazoa; phylum Chordata; class Actinopteri; order Siluriformes; family Ictaluridae; genus Ameiurus; species Ameiurus melas. Next base: position 20,853,862 of record CM022764.1, on the reverse strand, counting down.
GGTTCATTGAGGTTACTGAATAACATACTTTAAAATGAGTAACTGAATTATAAGCTAAGACCTTTAGACACTCAACAAGATCTCTCTCTCTCTCTCTCTCTCTCTCTCTCTCTCTCTCTCTCTCTCTCTCTCTTGTGTGTGTGTGTGTGTGTGTGTTGGCAGTGTGTGTATCCTATAAGTCCAACTCAGACATCTTCCTAAGAAACGAATCACACCAGTAAAATCATATGGCCCATGATTAAAGTGCACCTATTATGCTATATAACAGTTTGTACAGGACGTAAGTCTGGAATTACTGACGACTCATTTCAGGTGTTCAGAATCGGTTCTTTCTTTTGGGAGTCAAAAACTCGTGCGCTTGGACTTTTGAAACTTTGCAGACTTTTTACATCTACGTACATAACCCACTACATGAAAGGTAATATCTGAAAAAGCACAATAGGGGCACTTTAAGTTCTGTTATCATGTTATTTAAAGTGTTTTCGGCTGTATAGTCACAACAAACTTCAGAAGTGTGTGTGTGGGTGTGTGTGGGTGTGTGTACACTTTTCAACCTTCATTATCGCTTCATGCTTACTTCACGCACTTTCCACATTTAGAAAGATGAAAGGGAATTGCGTCCAGCTGAGTTTTCCTTCACAACATGCATCGATGTGTGTATTTCGGTTCGCATGCGAGTAGTGTGAATGCGTGCGCTTAGAAACCAGCTGAGTCGGATGATCTGTAGTAGTTGGGGATAATTAGAGATAGGCTTTACAAGAGGATGTGCACGAACGGATATGTGCACGAACTTATAATTAACGCTGCTGTTTAACACTTAATTCAACACCACACCATGCTGTTGAATTCCGATTGATCCGAAGGTGTCGATTCATTTTCTAAAACAGCATGACTCGGAGAGTAGTATTTACAGCTCAAAGGCAAAGCTCAAGTTTATATCAGCGTGCTTGTTTACGTTGTCGTGGCAATCGTAGTGATTTACACTGGGACTTGTATTTCTAACGCATCTCAACCACATGAACAGATTCGGAAAGTTGTAATTGTTGATATGGTAAAGGTTTAAGTGAGGAGATGTTTAGTTAGCTTTTTTTTGTGAGGAGTCTCCAGTGTTAGCGCTTTGTAACAGTCAGAGGTAAAGCTATTCTTTTAAGTTGTCTGACACAGGGGAAGAACTTTGGACAATAAGACTATTCTTATTTACTCTTATAGAATGTTGTCTCTCTCTCTCTCTCGCTCTCACTCTCGCTCTCTCTCGGTCTCTCTTTTGTTCCTTTTTTTTTTTTTAAAACATATGTTGATTGATGCCTTAAGGCACATCTTTTGGCGTGGTCTTATATCTCTGATGGGCTGTGGTGGGATGGGGATGGGTAACCTCTTTGTGAGATGCTGTGCCCTGGATGCTCACACTTTGACCCCCCCCCCCAAATCTTCTGTCTTGGTTGGACCAATTCCATATTGCACGGCTCGCTTATTTAATCGCATTACACTGGTCGAGTACTGACATGTGAACTTGAACGAAAAAGAAAAAACAAACAAAAAAAACCAAGAGAAAAAAGAGGAATGGAAAAACACAAAGGAATAGGGTAAGTGTGATGTGCGGATGTTGGCCTGTCTGGGATGTGTGCAACCGGTGAGGGTGGGGATCATGGGTGTGCAATGAGCCTGTGCGATGTAGGGCAGTTCATTAGAAAGAATTGTATTTATTTATTTCTTTTTCTTTTATTATGCAGTTTTTCTTGTCCTGTCACGTCTTCCTGTCTTTTCTCTACTGTCAATTGTTCATTTCTCCCTTACTGTAACATGAGCACTTAGTATTCGTCGCATGTAAATGTTAACATCTTTTTTCCAATAAAAAAAAAAGTGATGACAAGAGCTAATTTGTCTTACAGATGTTCAAATGTAAACTATAAACAATGTAATTAAAACTGAATGAATTGCAATTAGGGGGCACGGGGGCTTAGTGGTTAGCTTAGTGGTTGTTCTTCCCGTGCTTCGTGGTTTCCTCCAGGTACTCGGGTTTCCTCCCTCAAGCCAAAGACATGCAATGTAGGTTGATTGGCATTTCCAATTATTGGCATTGTATGAATGTGTGTGTGATTGTGCCCTGAAATGGGTTGGCACCCTGTCCAGGGTGTCACCTGCCTTGTGCCTCGAGTTCCCTTAGATAGGCTCCAGGCTCCCCTGTGTAGGATAAGCGCTACCGAAAATGGATGGATGAACAACAATTAATTCAAATTTCTCATTGTTGGCAAATAGTTGTCATATAAGAGGAATAAAACACTTTAGGATGTCCTGGTGTTGAAAAAAATTCAACCTCTGGTTTGCATAGTGCCACATCAGACCACCCCATCATTGGTTATTTTCCTACAGCAGCGTGTGTTTAATTCCTCACATAAAACGTCTGGGTTCAGTGATAAACTGTAAATTCGGACCTGGCGATGTACCGCCCTTGAGCGTTTAGCTCCAACCGTAATCCAACTGTAATCTGATCTCTGTGCTTATAGGAGAAACTTAGATAGACCAATATGTATTGGAAGTCAATTCTCTTGAGTGGCAGGTCACCAGAACCAGGCTTGAGCACCATTGACGTATATAAAGCCAACAATCAATAATCTATATTTGGATATTCAAAGTATTATATATGCAGTTTAGATTTAACATGCTTCATAATATGACATTATAAAAGGAACTTTCACTGAGTTGTCTTGTTAGTAATCAGCAATTAGCAATCAGTGTTAGAGAAAATGATATACTATTAATGAAAGCACACGAACTTATTTACTACTTATATGCACTACATTTATTCACAACATATCTTGTGAATAATATAACTACTATTGTTTATTTTGCTGTTCAGACTGTGTTTCTGTTAAATAAATATGTTATACTTCGTGCATGTGTGTGTGTGTGTGTGTCTTTGTGCACTTGTGTATATGTGTGAATGCTATGTTTGTGTATATAGAATTCACATGTAAGCGTATGTGCTCTTGAAAAATCAGTGTGTCAAGGGTCTTGTCTGTGAGAATGTTTTTTTTCTTAAACCTGTATTTGTCATGTTGTTTTTCACAGCTTCATGAATTAATTTTCCTCTTGTAGGCTGATCTTGTAACAACATCCCAGTGCACTAAAAACATGCCTATGCTGTATTATGTGTGGTAATATGTACTAGTGTTGGTGTTGACCGCCGCTGAGTCCTAATAAGGCCTGTAAGGAAGCTTGTGTGCTATCAGCGAGCATCTGAATCACACGTGACGTGTTGTGACTCACTAACCCTCCTTTTCCTGTACGCAAGTGCTCCCGTACATGCGCACACACACATCCTTTTTACAATGGATTTGTCATGTTTTCACTATAGATCCGAGCACAAACTCTCAGACACACATCAGTGCCTTCAGACATTTAAGCAACCACTTCATTTTGTGTGGAAGAGAGACAAACAAAGACAGCAAGAACTGTATCTTTACTATTGAAGTGATATATATATATATATATATATATATATATATATATATATATATATATATATATATATATATATATATATATATATATATATATATATATATATATATATATATATGAATCTTTAATTAACTGTGCACTAATTAAGAAACAAAATTGCTATCATGGAGACCGGTAAAATTAATGCAGCTGAAAGCCTAGATTTATGGAGATTTTAGTCTACCTGTAACTCATACCACTAAAATGAAAAATGCTGCATTTACAGTAATTTAACTCAGAAGAAGCAGGCCAGAACTCAGTATTACATCATTTTCGACCTCTGTGCATTAAAGCTATTAAGTGGGGAGAAAAACTTGTACTCCTCCATGTTTGTCTTTTGTTAGCAACAATGTTGCCAGCTAATGTTAGTGACATGAGTGATGTATTTACCTAATCAAACCGGTGAACTGTATAGTATACTCAGTATAGTAGTATAGTAGTATACTGTATAGTACTGTACTGTATAGTCAGTGTTCTAGGTATGTATAACACTTTACTGGATGGTGTTGCCATATGGCAATAGTTTTTATAGGCAATAATAATTTTTTATAGGAAATACAATTTATAATAATACAATTACTTATGTAAATGGAAAAAGAGGGGTTTGACTTTGACACTTTGACAAAAAATTGCCATGTCACATGACCAGGAAGTGCTGTTTGAGCTTCCTTTTCTGCAATCACATGACACGGTGAAGGTCATCATTGGACGGCTCTCAAATTTTAATTCATTTTTCAATATTTAGTCAAAACATCTTAAAGGAAAATGTTTAAACATTATCTGAGATAAGTTAACATATTTTTTTTGTACTTTAAAGAAGTTTATATATCCTGAGTGCTCTGCTAAATGGTAAAATGTAATTGTTGCCATACGGCAACAACATGCGATAATGGAACTTTAGTATGTGCATTCATGAATTGAAACAGAGCTACACAGCACAAAAGCTACACAGCACAGCACTCTAGGCTTCTCTAATAGTATATATATATATATATATATATATATATAAAAAAAAAAAAATATTTTTTTATATATATATATATATAAAAAAATATTTTTTTTTTATATTTTTTTTTTTTTAAAAAATTTTATTTTTAAAATAATTAAAGCTGTTGTGATTTCAGACATTTTTCGATTGCACCTTATTTCATAAATTATATGTTTCAAGAGAAAGAGTTAAATAGATGCTTCACCCAAAACATTTTAGATAAAATTTTGGTATATATTTTGAGTGAGTAAATCCATCCACATACTTTTTACAACAGTAATGACTTAGTAGAAGATATAATCTTTACTAGGTGGCAAAAAAAAAAAAAAACCTGTATGCAATAAAATGCAGTAATTGAAATTGTAATCTCATACATTTTCTGTTATTTTTGACTATATGATACTTTCCACCATTGCACACTGCTGCCATGCTGTCGTGTTAACAAGATGGAGACGGACACAATCGGAGTTAAAGCTTTTATTTTAAGAGACAGGCAGACTAATCCAAATCGTGAAGACAACATTATGGTCAAAAGCAGGTGTGGGTAAGGCGATCAGGAAACCAGGGTTGACATGGCAAAGGCAGAACACGAAAACCAAGAAACTGGGAACAAGATAAAAAAAACAGAAACGAGAGCACAGAACAAAGGCTTAGTAATGCACTGGCGGCAAAACACAGAATCGATACGTCACCCTGAACAAAGAGACACGAGGGGTTTAAATATAAATACACAATGAAATCAAGGGAATGATACAGGACAACTGAGACACATTACATTACATTAATACAGAAACCAAAACAAAACACACGTGTCAAAAATAAACACAGTCGGTGTAAACCCGGAAGCACGTGCAACTACCCCCCTAAATGATTTTTTTTCCCAATAAAAAAAACCCAAAACTAATTTAAGTAATAAAAACCTTGTATAATTTTTTTATGTAAATATAATAATTTTTTAAGTAAATGTGCTGCTTTGTTTACAGTTGATGTTATGAGCAGCCATACTGACACGACAGTGATTTGTCATATCCCCCAGCCGGCTGAGGGGCCTTTTCTTTGTTCTTTCTTAGTTGGAGATTGGAAATATTTGAGCTAGAAGCTTTCGCATAAGTTCTTCCACTTTCCTTATCGACCCTTTTCCTCCAGTCTTTATTGAGCCAACAAGTAGAATGTCCATGTTATCAGAGAATGGAGCCATTAATAACATTATTTCCACCACCTCAATCCGAGTCGCTTAATTGCACCCACTGTCATTTGCACCATCAGCCAGACCTAAAGCACTTTAGATTTGATCAGATTTGAGGCAGACAGTCCAGAAGACTGTCTGGCTAGTAAGTGATTCTCGGGTTGTTTACATGATTAAATGTGAGGTGACACTCCATGCCTTTTTTTCTCTCTCCTCCTAATATATGTCTTCATCTGAGGTGCTTTTCCAAGTATGATTAACACTTCTTGGCATATGCACAATGATCGTTGCAGCTGACTTAATATAGTGATACCCACAACTCACATGACTGTGATAGCCCCTAGAGGAGTTCCTAGCTCTGATATACAGCACATGGTTAATTCATTACTCTAAGAATATTACTGTTGCATTTGGGTCCAATGATATATAAATATACTTAAAGGCTTGGAAATATTAAATTTTTTTTGTTATTATTAACTCAACTATATAATTAACTATATATTACCTTAATACCACTGTACACCACACTTTACAAAGCTGCTTCAGACACTTTATGCTCCAGGTATACTTATTGCTGTTACACTACCAAATAGTTTACAGTTTATAGCCCATGCTCTGTATTTTACTGTCCTGTCTTTTTATTGTTCTGTTCTGTGTATTTATTGTCCTGCATGTCTTACACTGTTGTATATCTGCGCTTTATGTGGTCTTGTGTACTGTTATGTCCTGGAGAAACGGCACGTCATTCCTGTGTATACAAGCTATATAGAAGAATGACAATTAAAACCCACTTGTGTTGAATATCAAATATCAACATTAGTTTAACTACCTCAGTTAAATTTACTGTTGTCTTTCCTTATCCTTAGGATTGGTCAGCTATCCCCTCTGATCAGGTAGAGTCCTCTGCCTCTACTTTGTACACTGCCCCTCGATCACAGATCTCCTGTAACCCCCCCCACCACCACCCTGTCTGCGGAGTGGGTATCGGCGTCCTCTCCAGGGGGCGCCAGTGAGGAGCTGAGTGAAGCTTTGGACAAGCCTTTGGAGAACGATGCAGAGGGTGTGTGGAGCCCCGATATCGAGCAGAGCTTCCAGGAGGCGCTGGCCATCTACCCTCCTTGTGGTCGCCGCAAAATCATCCTCTCTGACGAGGGCAAGATGTACGGTACGCCCCTCCTGTTCAGCCTTTTCCTTTTCCTTACGAGCCTATGCAAAGCTGGAAAACTAACTATGGACATATTTAATCCCAGTCTGACCAGGATCTGTCTTTTGTTTGGTTTGGGTTGGTTTTCCCTTTTCTACCTGTCCTCTCAAGCAGCTCTGCTTAAAAGTTATTCAACCGTGATTAGCTGTTTGAAGTTTCTAATGTAACCTTTCACCACTAGAGGTGCTATAGTGAAAAAGCAGGGCTATGAAAATTGTTTATAGGGTTATGCCAATATAACAAGACATTTTCCGGTTTGAAGCTAATAAAAAGGTATAGAAATAGGTTTGCTAGTCTTACACATTCACCGTCCACTTTTTTAGGAACACCTGTACAACTGCACATTCGTGCAGTTACCTAATCATCAATCATGTCGCAGCAGCACAATGCAAAATAATCATGCAGATCCAGGTCAAGAGCTTTACTGTTCACATCCAACATCAGAATGAAGAAAAAGTGTGAGCTCTGTGACTTTAACCGTGGCATGGATGTTGGTGCCAGATAGAGTATTTCAGAAACGGCTGTTCTCCTGGGATTTTCACACGACAGTCTCTAGAGTTTACACAGAATGGTGCGAAAAACAAAAAAACAAATATCCTGTGTGCGGAGAATCTGCAGACTGGAAGACCTTGTTGATGAGAGAGAAATGAGGAAAATGTCCAGACTGGTTTGTGTTGGCAGGAACTCTACAGTAACCCAAATAATCACTCTTTACAAGCATGGTGAGCAGAATAGCATCTCAGAATGCACAACACGTCAACATCTCCAATGACGAGATGCTTTCCTGCTCACCATGGTTGTAAAGAGGGATTATCTGAGTAAATATATACCTAGTAGGTCAAACCAATCTGCCCATTTTCCTCTGATTGTATGCAATGAGCTGCTGCCACATGATTGAATAAATGGATGACTGCATAAATGTACAGCTGTTCCTATTACAGTGTGTATTTTGGTTTATTGTGTTCTTATAATAACAAACATTAATTCAATTTGACCGTATTTAAGATATTTTAATGATCGTTTTTTTGTTTGTTTGCAGTGTTGTGATTGATGTTGGCATGGGTCAGTGTTACAGGAGCAAAGTAACGTTAATGGAAAGGCATTTGCATGCTGGAGAAGTTCAGAAGGGGGTTAAAATAAGATGCAGCCTTGGCACTTTATGGGAGAATATTGGGAACATTTCAGCCAAATGATGGGGCGGAGCAACACACACTTATAAATTCAGTCTAACGTTGTGTATTCCGCTAATCTTTTTTTACTACATCGTCTATCGTAATGTATATAAACAGTTTTTTTTTAAACCTTCTAATTAATTCATTTGTTTATTTATATCAAAATCACACTGGAGCCCTTTAACAAATGGAATGCTAAATAACCGTGAGACTCTTTAGACAGCAGCAATAGTTTGCATTATTTTTCTCTTAATATCTCTTTGTGTGTGTGTGTGTGTGTGTGTGTGTGTGAAAAGAGAGAGAGAGAGAGAGAGAGAGAGCTGTTGACTCATAACAGATGAGTTGCTGATGAGCGATGGTGGTTTGATTAAGGGTGGATACACAGATGGATCAAAGAGGAGGGTTGGAGAGAAGGAGAATGAGTAGGGACGTGTGCTGGATCTCCAGTCAGAAATCATGTGTCATCATATACTGCGCTAGCAGTTTATTCACGGTCTCTCTCCAGCTGCTGCTGTTCAAGCTTGTGCAACTAAACAAAGCCTGGAGCGGGGCTGCTGGAGGACTGAAGGCAGGTGCTGAATACTGAGGCAGGGCACAGGGGGCAGTTTGTGGTTCTGTTGCCCCTGGCAGGGGAGGCGAGGGGCATGTGAGTAACGGGTAGGGAGTGTCATGAAGTGTCTGGAATGGCATGCGATCGGGGGTTCAAGGCAGCGTAGCTGTAACCAGAGACCAGAATAGACGTTTACCCTTTGAGCGTGTGTGATGATGGAGAGGAGGCAGATAAACATCGAGGGACGAGAGCCAGTCTTGGGCCCTGCACCTGTCCTGTGCCCTATGATTATAAACCCCTCCCTCCTTCCCTTAGTCTATAATACACAACCCTGAACTGTCTGCCTGTTAGTCAGTCCGTGTGTGTGTGTCTGTGTGTGTGTGTGTGTGTGTGTGTGTGTGTGTGTGTGTGTGTGTGACTTTCAGGTCACCTAGAGCTGCCCCCCTCATACAACCCCTCAACCCTGCAACATGACCATATTTATTATATGAGAAGAGAGCCAGACAGACAAACTCAACATCTCCCTCTCAGTGAGATTAGAGTAAATATGATCACACTATTGCCCTCTTACCCTTGTCACTTATGTCAAAAAAATCATCAGTACTGTGTTAGCACACCGTCTCCAGACATGCTTCTCAAAATAGGCTCCACAGACCCTCGGGGCACGGCCACGATTACTGTATTATTTCTTTTTATATCTGTTGTTATGACATATACATACAGTATTACATTTATTATACTTTATGTATGTACTGATATTGCACTCTAATGATGTTACAGTGGTGGAGATCATTATTTATTGGTATAGCTGTCGTTATGTTACAGAGAAATTTGGTACGGTGTTAAAGACTGTATCATATTAAGTAATAGATCAAAATGAAGTCAATATCTACAGAAGATCTGTGACTAGCTTTCATTGAGGCTATAAGTATGTAAGTGTACTTAAGGGAATTCATGCAGCTTTAAAATTGGTGGTCACACCGAGTCAAAATGTATTTCATTGCGTTTGAAAGAATTTGTATTTCATGCGTTTGAGTTTCTGTCTCAGTGTAACTGCTTTGGGTTCTCTGTGTGGAACGTTTAAAAAGAAGCTGTAATGGCACAATGATGATAGTCCATCCATGTTCTGGGCCGCATATCCTACACAAGATCGCAGGAAGCCTGGAGTCTATCCCAGGGGAGTCAGGGTACGAGGTGGGGGACACGCTGGATGGCGTGCTCACGATGGGTGGAGAATATGCAAACTCTGCACACAGAGGAAGGAAACAATCCCCCAAACCTGGAGGTGCAAGACAAACGTGTTAACCACCAAGCCACCATGATCATGATGATGAGAAGAAGAAGAAGAAGAAGAAGAAGAAGAAGAAGAAGAAGAAGAAGAAGAAGAAGATTCAGGTTACCAAAGGTTTTAAGATTTAATATTTCAATGTAAAGAAAAAATAAATAATGTAAATAATCCTAATCCTAATCCTCATATACACTCCTGGGCAGAAATAAAATAAAATGTAAAAACGTTTAGTTTTAATAGTCTTAACAACAATTCATTGGTCAGAAAATGAGCAAGAATTAAACAGATGCACTCCTGAGACGTCCTGTGCCACTGTGTGCTCCTTTACTTTTGCTCTAGTGAACTGTTTGTGGGGAAAAGCTAGAAACAGGGAGATTCACTTATATATCTACTTGCACACAAAGGTGAAATCATGATAATGATTAAAATGTTTGGTGTCGAATTCAAACTAGCACATGTCTGAGTGTACAACATTAAAATAAAGTGCAAATAAAATCAATCAATAAATTAAATAGAAATAAAAAGCTTTCTGCAAGTTTACCATCAAGGCTTAAACATTTTAAGAAATCGAAGGGAAAAGCTATCTCATATTACGTTACTTTATCTATGTATGAATTCTTTGCTAATTTCATGACCAAAGATTTGTTTTTAAGGCCATTAAAAGCTTAATATTTTAGCATTTTTTTTTTGCCCAGCAGTGTAGATAAATCACTAGACCATGAGCCTAAAATAAATCAGTGCTGGGATGATTTACACCAAAAACGGGTCTCTGCATTGAGTTGTGTGCAAACACAACAATGCGTAACCAATCAGAATCATGCAAAGAAAAACAAAAATCACATTAATATTCCCCGTGCTCCGTTCCCGTCAGTATCAGACGTGTATCAAGAACGAAGACGACAGCAGAGAGGACTTGTCAGGAGAGTACAGGACCGAGAGACCACAGCCTTCAGCGCATGGTCACATTTCTACAGATGCGATTTCATTGACTGGAGCTCGATGACCAGAGCTGAAGGGCTTCATGTGCAGTCTGATTGTTTTGGTTCCTGCGAAACAGCTGAGCTAAATGCTTCAGCCAGCTTTCTGTCTAGCAGACCCTGAATCCAAACAGAGCTTCATTCACTGCATTAATTGGCTGTGTTGAAACAATCACACATGTGACTGTCTGCTTTGCGCAGTGCTGAATGCAACATTAACGTATGGCCACTTTTCCCACAATGTGCACTTTTTTTCTCTCTCGCCCTGCTAGAGAAGCAGATGGAGTCCTGGCAGACAAGCTATAAAAATCAACGTAAACCCGACCGCATTCCTCCGCTCGTCCATCAGCTGGGAAAATAAATTTTTTTAACCGTCTTGGCCTCTTCCTCAAACATTTGTGTCATTTTCCCACCATTCTTCGCATGCCCACTAGCCTTTATTCTCATCACTCATTGGAGTCGTTATCTTGTTAAACCATTGAGATTGTTCCACTATTGATGCTGTGGGCTGAAATCGCCAGGCTTTGCCAAAGAAAACATTTCATGGCTTCCACGGCTGCCGTACTGTAATGCTTTTCGACTGTTAAATATTACATACACCACTGCTGAGAGGAAACGCACTTACCACGGCTTAACGGCTCCCAATCATCCAGCAGCTGGTTAAGTAAATAATGAACCTCTTCACCTCTTTACCTGTCACAAAGTTTTGGGGGAAAAAAAAGTTTTTAAAAGATAAACCTCACAGAATTTTGTGCTTTTTATGTAAAAAAGATGACATAGTAGCGGATGTTTGAGAACATTACCATGATTCTAGAAAGTAAATGGTTTTTAGCTTTAGTTGGTCATGTTTACCCTGGCGCTAATTTGGTTTCTAATGGGAGAGAGCAAGTGAGCAATGAGAGAGCTTTCTAACCTTCACCTAGACTCCAAATGTAACAGTTGAGTGAGAGATTCATTTGTGAGTAAATATGAGTTCTAATGAGTTGGTTTTCTCTCTCTCTCTCTCTCTCTCTCTCTCTCTCTCTCTCTCTCTCTCTCTCTGTCTCTCTCTCTCTCACTCTTTCTCCATTTTGAGACAAACTGAAATTGTTTTCAGCATAATTTCAAGGTTTCTATTGCCAGTTATAATTATTGACAAGAATTATTACAAATTATTTCCCTTTCTCATGCTCTTTAGCACACACACACACACACACACACACACACACTGCAAAAACTGCCATCTAACCCAATGAAAATATCTTGAATATAATCAAATATTGCTATAATTATAACATTATTAAACCCATTTTGAGACATTTTTAAGCTTTACATTTTCTTATTCTGTTGTATGATATTTGTGCTTCTTTCTAGAAATAAATGCTTAAAATGCGCAAAAGTAATAGAGCCAATAGAATAAGACAAGATATTTCAAGCTCTAAATAATAATAATAATAATAATAATAATGAAAAAAGGTCTCGAAACGGGTTTAATAATCTTATATTTGGTTTACTTATATTCGTATCTTATATTTGGCTTGCTACGATGTCATTTTTGGCAGTGGAGTCCTCGTCAGTGACAGACAGCAGATAACTCGATCCTGCTTGTAGGCTCAGTACCCCGATCGTAACCTTAGACTTCTTCCTGACCTTTTATTGTACATGTGATTTCAGAGAGTCTTCAGGGAATGACAGCAGAGATTCTGTGAAAAGCCCAGCTCAGATGCCCATCTCTCACTCCGTCTGTCTGGCAGCTGGATTGTTTATCTGTTTGCCTCTCTGGCCGTCACCCTCACTGTCTGCTGTCTGTTTTCCTGTCTGGCTACATAGGACTGGATACATGGGTTTAGCTTTGATGTGTCCTGATTTTTTTTTTGGTTTGTTTTATGATGTGGGAAGAATCATTGCCAAAAGTGCCAGAGCTTTCTTTTGTGTATATGTGCCACTTTGACCTCCATCGCTTCCCGTTGCATTACGACAGCATGTCTTTATATTCTTGTGAGAACTTCACATTGTGTATATTATTGTGAAGTCGGTTGTTTTACGTTCAGGTTTTCGACATCAGGAGATACGTGAAGATAAGTGTGAATTGAAATGATATTTTATCAAACCCAATCCGGATTTCTCCTCTTGTTGTTTCAGAGCACAGAGTGGTTGTGGTAGTCATTTATATAAGTACAGTGCAGTAGATTTAACAGTCAGAAATGAAACAAACAGACTGTATGAATAAAGACTGGGCTGTATGAATATTAATATCACTGCAGTCATCTACAGCATTAGGAATGTAAATTATGCATGTACAATGCTTTTAAAAATGATACGTATAAATTGCCAGCAGCAATATTACTGATCAACATAAAGCTGCACAATTAATCTTATTTTAATCATGACCATGATATTTGGCTCCTTCAATTTAGTAATGCAACTGACTGGCATTAGATATATATATATATATATTTTTTTTTTTTTTGCTAAATCACAAGTTCACTATCTGTTTGGTTCCATATTGAAGTGGCTTGCTTATATATTTAATGTGATTGAAGACAGGGTCTAATTTTGGTTCAGATATTTGAACCATTGAAGGAATATTAGATTAATATAGAAATGTTTTGATGTGAAATAATCAGTTTCATAGCACTGTTTTGTTCCTGTTTGATTTCAGTGCTGAGCAAAATAATTGTGGTTATCACTTTAGCCATTATGTCCTATAACAACAGATGTATTTTTGCTGTTGAATCTATGCTGACACTAATTAATGTGAGATATAAATCTCATGGCATGCTTTTGCGGTGATCGCTATGATTCTCAAGCCACACATGTCGTCAGAAGATGACTAACTAGGAATGCTACTAAGGAGGAAAACAGCAGTTAATTAAAGTTGCAAGCAGTATTTTCAGGGGGCCAAGCATCCAGACTCAGTGAGCCACACATTCACAGACATGCTACAATTGTTGCATAAGCAATCACAGGAAAGCAGCGCCATAACAATAGGCAAAGGGATTCAAGAATGATTTGCAGTTTCACATATTTCCATGTATGTTATGGGAGAATGGTTTTGAATATCAGAGTTACTTTGATAGCTTTTGTTTAGACAGGTCTGAATGTTGTGAGCCAAATTTGGTGAAGATACAACTTGGAGGAGTTCCAGTAGGTGGCGCGGTCACAATTTTTTTTTGCATAGTTTCAGGTCATTGTCCTGAAGTGCCTAACAAGTTTTGTGAGGTTGTGCAAAGTTGCTGCGAAATATAGTCTCACTTGCTGTTTGGCAGTCAGATTCCTTGGTCCATTATGGGCAAACTGTTTCGACTATTAAAAATTATTTTGATAAGTTTCATGAGTCTTACTCTGAAGATTATGTGTGCCACATTTGGTGATGATTGGACAGAATTTGTTGGAGGAGTAGCAAATTAACTGTTTTTGAAAATGTAATCTAGATTTTGTACACATGGTTCAAAAGTTATGACCATAAACGTACTTCCAAATTAGGTCCAAATTGGAAGCAGTTGGCCCAAATTTGGTCAGAACATTCCTTAGACCCTTTCCAATCAGCGTGCCAAATTTCACAGCTTTTTACCAGACGGTTATATGAGCTGCCTTAGACACCGTAGCCAGAAGAAGAAGCAGAAGAAGAAAAGATAGAATAACAATAAGGGTGCATATGCACAGTTGGTTCTTAAGGGAACATCCAATTAGAAAATTTCATTATATGTTATCTTAGTCTAAAAATAATCATAATATTGATCATTAAAAAAAAAAAACACACACACAAGGCAGAAAATGGAAAGAATATTTTTATTACAAAATCTTTGTACAAACGTCTGAGAATGCTAGTTAAAATGCGACTCCATTTTGCATTCTTTTCTAATTTAGTACAATAATTTTCTTTACAAATTATATGATTGGCAATGAGTGAAAAGGAGAATCTGAAGTTTAGCATTTGTTACGTCCCCCTTCTTTCTTTAATGACAGCGCGCACTCGAGCTGGCATGGACTCCACAAGTTTGTGCAAAACGTGATGATCCATTTTAGATCAAATCCAGGAGAGAGTCATCTGAACATGTGCTTCAATAGAAGAGATCACACGTGAGGAAAATCTGATCTTTTGTACAAAGCAGTTAACATGGTCAATATCACACATTTGCTTTCATTTAAATATAAAAAAAATCACCCCAATATGTTGTTATCTTGCTGGATAATGTGTGTAGTAATTATGATTTATATGCCCAGTATAAATCACAGATATGACTGTCTTTAAGATGTCCGCATGACCACACTAGAGGTCAGAGGTCCTCAGAAACCTATTTATTTGCGGCATGATACACTTCCACAAACATGTGTTGGGAAGATCAATCCTTGATCTTTAAATAAAACACTGCACTCACTCACACCTGATTGTCATCCCATTGATTGAAAACACCTGATTCTAATTTCACCTTCAAATTAAACTGATAATCCTAGAGGTTCACATACTTTTGCCACTCACATTCAGGTGCATCTCAAAACATTTGAATATGATGGAAAAGTTCATTTCTTTGTGTAATTTAATTCAAAAAGTGGAACTTTCATATGTTCTAGATTCATTACACACAAAGTGAAATTTCAAGCCTTTTTTTTGTTTTAATCCTGATGATTACAGTTTACAGCTCATGGAAATCAAAAATCCAGTATCTTAAAATATTTGAATAAAGAATTTATAATACAGAAATGTTGACTTTAAAATGTTCATTCATGCACTCAGTACTTGGTCAGGGCTTTAATCCTTTTGCATGAATTCCTGCATCAGTGTGCTGTGACATGGAGGCGATCAGCCTGTGGCACTGCTGAGGTGTTTTGTTCTGGAAGCCCAGGCTGCTTTGATAGCGGCCTTCAGCTCGTCTGTATTGTTGGGTCTGGTGTCTCTTATAGATTCTCTATGGGGTTCAGGTCAGGCGAGTCGGCTGGCCAATCAAGCACAGTAATGCCATGGTCAGTAAACCAGTTACTAGTAGTTTTGGTACTATGGACAGGTGCTGAGTCCTGCTGGAAAAGGAAGTCAGCATCTCCATAAAGACTTGAGAAAACACAGTGGACCAACACCAGCAGATGACATCGCACTCCAAATCATCACTGACTTTGGAAACTTCACACTGAACTTCAAGCAACTCGGATTCTGTGCCCCTCCACACTTCCTCCAGACTCTGGGACCTTGATTTCCAAATGATATGCACAATTTACTTTCATCTGGAAAGAGGAATTTGGACCACTGAGTAACGGTGTTTTTAGTAAAAAGGTGTTTTGAATTAATTGTGAATTAAGTGAGGTGAGATGATAGTGGTCCGACATGCAAATTGAGAAAATAAATATCCACCAAGGAGATCATGGAGTCCAAGTACATCACACAGGAAAACTGCTTCTTTTTTATTTATTAATTTTTTAATTCATCAGCTGTTGCCCAAAATCCCCCGGAAGAGGTTGTCTCTTTCGGAAGGCTTGGGGTGATGTTGGCAGGAAGGGTGTTTCACGCATGAACACTAGGGATTATACGGCACATTGCAGCTTGAGACATACCAGATCGGTCACTTATCAGCTACTCGAATAAAGTGTCGCAGAGCACTAAAAGAAGATGGCGTGGCAAATAGAACCGACTTATGCGCTGAACCGTTGGAGTCCGTCCTCCTTGTATACAGCAAAAGTCCGTCCTCCTTACTACACTTATTTGAATGAATGTATGGATTTATCTTGACTTGCTTTCTTTAATTAGTTAATATATATTTAATGGATGCTTTTAATCTAAAATACTGGGATTTTCATAAAATTTCTATGTGTAATTGAAATACATAAGCTTCAAATCTTGACGTATATCTTCTTGACGTATATTTTCATGTCGAGGTTCCACTTCATATTAGTTTTGCCCAGTAGGCGGCGGTCTCGATAGCCCTGTCCGTCGCATCGCACAGGTCATAGGCCAATATGGAGGGTGCTAAACAGACTAAGCCCACAAGTTGCCCGCTGCAGGGAGAATATGGCCAGATGGGGACTGCTTCCTGGCCAATCAACTCATTGCGCCACCTGCAGATTAGCGCCACCTGCGGATTAGCGCCACCAACCATGGCGTGCCCTGCATGTCCACATTCCTGCACTGCGTGCCAACAGTCAAACAATTAAGATTTAGTAATTGAGGCTCTGTTTTACTGATTAGAAGGTTGGGGGTTCAAGTCCCAGCACTGCCAAGCTGCCACTATTGGGCCCTTGAACAAGGCCCTTAACCCTCTCTGCTCCAGGGGCCTTGTGTCATGGCTGACCCTGCACTCTGACCTCAGCTTCCTGATATGCTGGAGTATGCGAAGAAAAAGAATTTCACTGTGCTGTATTGTATATGTGATCAATAAAGACACATTATCATTATTTACACAAGTAAATATGTATGAATTTAAACACACTCAGAAGTAGGATATGGACGGGATTTTGTTTTTTTTTTCTCAAGATTTCTTGTTTAAATGCTCATATGAACGATTTGGGAATAAATCCATTCGAATCCAGCTTGATAAATGAGGCCCACTGTCAGTATTTACCACTGAAAGAGAGAGTAGCTGTGAGGAAAGGTGGTGGTGAGCCAAACAAACAAACAAACAAATAAACAAAAAAACAGAAATTTTAATCAGGAGTGAGTGAGGTAAACGTTCGGTCCTACACTGTGACTAACTGTGAAATCATAACAATGTAACAACCCTATAAGGGAACTAAAAATAGCATAAACATAAACAAGTTTATTCATTATCCATCCATCCATCCATCTTCTATACCGCTTATCCTGTTCAGGGTCACGGGGGAACCTGGAGCCTATCCCAGGGAGCATGGGGCACAAGGCGGGGTACACCCTGGACAGGGTGACAGTCCATCACAGGGCACAATCACACACACATACCTTTCGGAAACAACAATGATGTAAGACTGGGGTGGTATATTGTGATATTTAAGCATCTTCATAATTTACTTTAAAGTACGTTCAGACAAAATAATAATAATAATAATAATAATAATAATAATAATAATAATAATAATAATAATAATAAAAATAAAAAAGACAAAAGAACCCTACAAAGTTACTGATTTGACCCACACACAAAGCAAAAAACCATTCTCATGATATTAGCTTATTAATAACGTGCATCATTTGGATTAAAACTGTTGTCTGATCTCTTAGTTACAGTTTCCAATATTACATCTGTCTAATCCAGATGTTCACATTCAGCAGTTTTAAGAGTGTTTCAGTCGTTAGCTTTAAGAGTGTGTTTTATACATGAAGTCCATCAAGGACACAATGGGGAATTGGAAAACAAAATAAGCACACACACACACACACACACACACACACACACACATATACACACACACACACACAGACACGGTGACGTTGTCAGTTACAACGTGGTTACACTGTGCTGAGCTCTGTTTGAAAGGAATTCTCAGTCAAACCACAGATTCCTGAGACCCTAATGCACTTCTCATCCCCAAGGAGAGCGTATGGCCGACAGATGTAGCTCCGATTACTGCCCCCCTAAAACATGCACGCACACACATTACTCCCTGGCTACACGCACTGATTTGTGGGTGCGTGTGGTTGCATGCATGCATGTATACGTGCGTGTGTGTCTAGCCCCTATCCCTCCTTCCGTTCTGAGCAGATGCAGGACTCAGTGAGAGGAGAACTCAGAGCTTAGGAATGAGAAGAATGTGCAGGGGAGGGAGGAGTGTTCGGTGAGAGAGAGTTGGAAAGAGAGAGAGAGAGATAGATCGCGAGTTGAAGAGAAAGAGAGAGAGGGGGCATCCAAATGGTCAGAGAGATTTATGAGGTACGGGCCTTGTGAGGGCGGCTGCTCCTTTGCATGACATCGATTCTGTCCGGTTTGACCTCCACTGTCCCTCAGAAGAGATTGCAGTTTGTGTGTGTGTGTGTGTGTGTGTGGGTTTCAGGTGGCTGCGGCTGTCCAAACTTCCACGATTGCACTCTATACTAAATGACTGCTTTTTGGCTCTGCCCCAGCAAACATGATACACACACACACACACACACACACACACACAGCTGTGACCCACACTAGCCCTGACATTTGACCTTTCTCTCTCTCTCTCTCTCTCTCTCTCTCTCACTCGCTCCCAGGATAAAGAAAATATTTCTTTTTGCACATACTTATTATTTTCATTCATTTTTAGTGTGATGACTACTTTACCAGTTTCCACAATGTTGCATCTTTGTTTTGTTTTACTTTTGGTTTCCTTCTGAACTAGTTCATTTCTTTTCCCATTAGCTTCTTTCCTGTCTCTTTCATAGCAAAGCGGTCACCTCGTGACTGTGGCCTTATTCATGCAGCCTATAAAAGGTCCCTGCTATGTCATGCTCACCTTCAGGTGATTCTCCTCAGCCTGAGCGACCTTTTCAATTTTTTTTTATTTTTTACTATACCTTTTTATTCCTTTGCAGCTAATGGAGGTGGCAATATTTGCAATAATGCACATACCATATACTGGTGAGAATGAGAATCATTTGAGATGTTAACACTGCTTTCGATTGAGGAGATTTACACAAGTGTTGATACTGTTCTTTACTGAGAATCAAAATCACTCAACATTCGCATAAGGATCTGGGTTACTGATTGGAAGGTCGGGGATTCAAGCCGTGGCTCTGCCAAGCTGCCACTGTTGGGCCCTTGACCAAGGCACTTAGCCCTCTCTGCTCCAGGGTGCGCTGTATCATGGCTGACCCTGTGCTCTGACCCAAGCTTCCTGACATGCTGTGATATGCGAAGAAAAGAATTTCACTGTGCATATGTATATGTGATCAA
Source organism: Ameiurus melas (assembly GCA_012411365.1). Taxonomy (NCBI): domain Eukaryota; kingdom Metazoa; phylum Chordata; class Actinopteri; order Siluriformes; family Ictaluridae; genus Ameiurus; species Ameiurus melas. Next base: position 20,834,195 of record CM022764.1, on the reverse strand, counting down.
TAAAGACTAATTATCATTATTATTATACTTTCCTTTGTTAAGGGTGAGAATTAATCAAGGTGCTGATGGTGTACTCTTTTCGCTCAGTCAAAATACACAGGATGTGGCAAAGCGACATTCAGTCTGTAAAATATAGCGATGTTGGAATGAACTCCATGTTGTTGCTTCATAAATGTTCACAATAAATATATACCTAAATTACTCAGTGCCACCCAGGAGCTAGACATAGCGAATAGCATTTAAAAGAAGGTGACTCTTGACCTGTCCCTTGACTTCCTTTACTTACCCAGCTAACCTGTCTTTAGACAGTGACTACCTTTATGAAGCTCACCAAAGCTAGTCAGCGACCCTCAAGCTGGCAGTCACTTCCACATAGCGCTTGAGAGCCCAGGGCTGACCTGGTCCCAGTCTCATCTGCAAGAGCAAAAAGGATTATAGGTTTACTGATATATCACAGCATCAATATTTTTGGCAGGAATGTTGGGTTCAGCCACAGCGTGACATTTTTAAAGTCACGTATATGGTAAGATGCCCAAACTGCATCAAATCTAAACCCTGCGGTGAAGGTCAGAGTCATTTTAAGACTTTTAGTTATCAGCCTTTAAGAAACGTTATGACTAGTTGATGTGCTCTTAGAGGCAAAGCATTAGTCTCTTTAATGCATGAAGATAACACTGCCCTGCCACGTGCATTGTTTTATAGTAAACCAAGGAAGAGATGCCTTTAGTCGACTCTGCAAAAGCTCAAAAACATTGTTCACTGTGGAAGACAAGGAGTTTATGCATTTCGTATATATCGTGACAAAACCTTCCGCTTTCCAGCATACAACTGGTGCTTAGATGCTGCACATTCCAGTTTCTTGGAGTCACTCCCAGGGGCCAGACCATTAATTTCAAGGTCTGCTGTGCCACAGTAAGTACTGCAGGTCTGGTTTGATGAGTAGTGGGCACAGGGGGTCTATCAGTTACGTCTCTCCGTTAGGGTGGAACAAGAAATAAATGAAATAGAATTACTATCATCCACATTGTGTATCCATAACTCGGCAGTGAAGCTTAAACAATAACAAATTAGCAAAAAGCAAAAGGTTCGAGTGAATACTCAGCGTCTTTCTTTCACTTCCTCATCGTCTCACCAAGACTAGAAAGAAGGCGAGTGGGGGTAGCACATGGGAGAGCAAAGGAAAAAGCAAACAGGAAAACTCGACTAGTTCCGAAGGAAACCACCATGGTGGTCTGCAGTGAAAAGAACTAGAACAACACGTATACAAAGAAAGAAGAAAATGTTCTGACAGTGACGTGCTGAATTAGTAACTGTGTGATATCTCCAAGATATAGTGTAGCCTGCATGCCATTAGGCATGTTTTGTTATTTTAAATTTAAATGAATGCATTAAGATTTAAAACCAAATTTGTAGCAGATTGCATTTGATCAGAAATGTATTCTTGGCGTTTTCTCGAGCGATTTCTTGAGGAATTTCCCTGAGACGCTTTTTAAACAGTATTAAAGGAGTTCACACCGACGCTGGCACGATTATATTTTTGTCTACAACACTGATTTCAAACATTTAATCACACACCTTCGGATCAAAAGCTTTTTAAGATCACGAGAAACATTTCAGAGTGTCTCCAAATTTTTGACCAGTGGTGTGTGTGTGTGTGTGTGTGCATATATATATATATATATATATATATATATATATATATATATATATATATATATCATCATCTTAACCCTATTCCTCTTCAGGGTCGGGAAACTGGAGCCTATCCCAGGAAGCATCGGCAAAAGGGTATATATATATATATATATATTTCCTATTAAGTTTTTTTTTTAAAGAATTGGTAGCAAAAAATTATTGTGCTGGTTTTGTGATTATAAAATCAATACAGGCTTGCTTTGCTTAAAATTCACTCATCCCATACTACAAAAGAGGATGATGTAATATTGTGCTTGAACTTAATCTAACAGCAGTCTATAAAAAAAAGGCAGTTAGCAAAGGCTTCTGCATGCATGTGGCCTGTTCTCTTGTTTCTAACTTATTAATAACTTATATTATTTTTTATGATTCACACCTTCTAGCTTCTTAATCTCTCTAAATAGGTGGGTTGAATCAATCTTCTTTTAATCTGACGTCTGTCAAAACTTAAGACCTCCCAGCATGCTTTGGAGAAAAGTTCAAAACAGAGAAAAAGCCATGCCTGTCATCTCAAAAACTGAATCCAAATTTTTTATATGATTTTATTGCCTGGAAAAACTCAGCTTGGATCTTCTCCTCTGCGATCACTTTGCCGAGTGTCGGACCTCACACTCCCCAATGCCGTCACCCCTATGGGAAGGAGTTTCCTTTTAAAACTGGTCTACCGTTAGCCTATTCTTTCCAAATCCTCTTTACCAAACTGAAAACGGATGCCTAATTAGCTAAAGTAGGCACTTTTAATCTGTTAGAGCTTTTGAAGACACTTACAGCTCACAAGGTCATCTCACAACTCTGTTTTCCCTACAAAGAACTAATATAAGCTATGTGAGTGGGTTAAGGAGTGCGGTGGGTTAGTGAAGAGGTTGGCACTCTTTGGCATATGACTAGTGCTGTGAATCGTCGTGGCTGGTAACTGGAGAGCAGCTGAGGGAACAAGCCCTGATAATTTATGGCAGAAGTAAAGGCATATTCCATAAACATTGACACATACACACCAGCTGCTATCCAGCTTCCCTGAGCCAGGGTTGCTTTAGAACAACTCGCTGCTCTAGGTGTCATTCTTTGTCTGACACATATGCCCACACGTACGCACTCCTTTTCCTTCTCACTCACTCACACTCCTATAAACAGATGCCCAAGATCCAATCTTACAGTACAGTATATACGCATATGCTTCAAGTTCTACCTACATATACTTTATCTACCATACATCTTTCTATACCACTGTTTATACATTCACGCAAATCAATGCAATTACATTGTAATTTAGTGTGTATTTCTATACATAAAATATTCACAAAATAAACCTAAAGAGGAAAAAATCCATACAATAACCTGGTTGGACGAGTGTGCACACTCTTTTATAATGGGGTGTGTGACTGTGCTTAAGCAACCACATTCGTCTTCATGTTCATCATACACCTGTCGTCAATGCAGTGCTTCTGATTAACTCCAAATAAAGATCAGTTGTTTCCATAGGATTTTCTTAACATCTCCTTGGCTTTATCTGACTGTTGAAGCTGTGGTCGGCAAGGAGCTTACAAAAATGGTACAGGATTTCACTGTTGAAAGGTATCAATCGGGAGAGGAATTTCCGAATGGAATTTATAGAAGAATTTCTAATTGACTGGGCTATGGGGTAAGATGGCTAGATGCAAACCCTTTCTCAAGAACAAAAGTCCAAGCCCAGCTAAATCACCTCCGACTATGTGGCAAACATGTGAAATTTTTGGGAATAATTCGAAAAGATATGTTTGGCGCAAAAACAAGACATCTTATCACCCATGGTGAAGCATGGTGGTGGTGCGGCATCATGTTGTGGAGCATGGATTGCTCCAAAAACCAATCTATTTCAGCACAAAACCTGCAGGCTTCGGTTAGACAGCTGAAGATGAAGAAAAGAATTCAACTTCCAGTGCGATAACTAATCAAAGCACATATCCAAGTCAACAAAGGAATGGCTTCAGAAGAGTGAAAAGTTTTGGAATGGCCCAGTCAGAGCCCAGATCTAAATCCCTTAAAAAAAATTACTTGAAAAAGGCCCTGTACAGGAGATCTCCTCACAATCTGATAAATCTGAAGCATTTTTGCAAAAAAGAGTGGAATAAAATGACCAAATCATGCTGTGTTAAGTTTTAAGCCTCTTAGGGTTAGGGTTAGGGCTAGGGTTAACCCTAACCTTAACCCTAAGCCAAAAATACTGAATGCTGTAGTACAAGCAAAAGAAGCTTTACCAAAGTATTAGTTAAAAGGTGTACATACTTATACAAACAGTTTTTAAAAAAATCATAAATCTGCAATTTTAACAAGGGTGTGTAGACTTTTTATAGTTGCTGTAGTTCCTTAGCAGCTACCGTCATCCCTCTGTTAAACCAGAATCTATTTCTAACATCCGATTTGTCATCACAGCCTGATACACACATCTGACCCCAGTATTGGAATGTTTCATATTGCTTACTCAGCTGGTTTAATGACACCTAAAATTAGGAGCATTTCAAATGCAACATTTTGATATTCTGATTTCTATTTGTATTGCTAGGACGGAACGAGCTAATAGCACGCTACATCAAACTGCGCACAGGAAAGACTCGGACGAGGAAACAGGTGAGAACGCACTTGGTTCTTTTGCCACAAGATACTAGCGTGTGCACGATGTCAGCCCATAACATTAGACAGCACCGAATTGGATGAAATGAAAAGAAAAAAAATTGGAACTTAATTAGACTGGCAGCTCCTGGTGTAGTGAGCGTGTGATTATTAGGCCCCTGTGGGCCTCTGTGCTGAAACTGAGCCCAGTTATGTGATTTATGCCTGAGGACGCACACACAGATGCTGCTGGATTGAATAACGGGCTCGCTCTTCAGCACCTCACATAGCCTGGTTTGTTAGAGCCATAATCAGCCGTTCTCTCACAATCAGGGCCACACTGCTCAGGGTTAGGCCCTGGAATCTGATAGTTACTCTCTCTGCCCTTCGATATTGCACCATCTCGTCCAGAATTGGCAACATGCATAAGGCTTAAGCCCCTTCACCACAGAGGGAGAAGGTGGGAAGGATGGATGTGGGAAAGCTGGAATATGAGCGCAGGGACACTGCTCCGGAAAAGGGAGATCAGACACCTGTTCCTCAAATCTGGGATAATATCATGGTGACTATTAGAACAAACCAAGTAATAGACAGATATGCAAGAGTATAACACACAACACATGTAAATGGCAGGAGAAGAAGACTAGTATAAAATATTTTAATGTTTATTTATAAAATGTGTTTAGAATATTAAGCCTAACCACTGTTGTGGTAGTGTTGTGGTATACATCAATCATAACATTAAAACCACTGACAGGTGAAGTGAATAACATTGATTATCTCTTTACAATGGCACCTGTTAAGGGGTGGGATATATTAGGCAGCAAGTGAACAATCCGTTCTCGAAATTGATGTGTTGGAAGCAGGAAAAATGGGCAAATGTAAAGAATCTGTGCGACTTTGACATGGGCTAAATTGTCCAAAATGGAAGGTCTTGTGCGGTGTTCCTGGTATGCAGTGGTTAGTACATAGTAAAAGTGGTACAAGGAAGGACAACCAAGGACAACAGAGTTATGGACCCCCAAGGCTTACAGATGCGCATAGGGAGCGAAGGCTAGCCCGTCTGGTCCGATTGCACAGAAGAGCATCACAGGACGTGACCATCAGAACTGAACCATGAAGCAATGGAAGAAGGTCGCCTGGTCTGATCAATCACGTTCGTCATGTAGACAGCTGGGTACATGTGCATCGGTTACCCGGGGAAAAAGAGATGGCACCAGGGTGCACTATGGGAAGATGACAAGCTGGTGGAGGAAGTGTGATTTTCTGGTGGGAAACGTTGGGTCCTGGCATTTATGTGGATGTTAGCTTGACACGTGACAACTACCTAAACATTGTTGCAGACCAAGTACACCCCATTATGGCAACGGTATTCCCTAATGTCAGTGGCCTCTTTCAGCAGGATAATAAACCCTGCCACACTGCAAAAATTGTTCAGGAACGGTTTGAGGAACATGACAAAATATTCAAAGTGTTGACTTGGCCTCCAAATTCCCCAGATCTCAGTTCGATCAAGCGTCTGTGGGATGTGCCAGACAAACAAGTACATTGAGACCTCACCTCACAACTTAGAGGACTTAAAGTCTCTGCTACGTCTTGGTGCCAGATACCACATCACACCTTCAGAGGTCCTGTAGGGTCCAGAGTCAGAGTTCTTTTGGCGGCACAAGCAGGACCAACACAGTATTAGGCATTTGGTTTTAATGTTATGGCTGATCAGTGTATATTTCCATTTCTACATGTTTTTAAAGAAGTGGACCATACTGCTTGGCATTTTTTGCTATGACTTAATCACTCAGGTTTGGTCGGACTTCAGAGTGATATTTGCTAGGACAATTATCTATCTGTTCATGTGTGCTGTCAAATTCAAGTATGTGGTTATAATTTGTGCACTTTTAAAGCCACTTTAAGTAGTACCTCCCATTACCTCCCATAACATACCTCAGTGTCTTCTTTGTTGATTGTCCATATTATTATTATTATTATTATTATTATTATTATGATTATTTAACCACATAATGTTATATTTCATGCGTAGCTTTTGAGAAACTGACTATCTCTTGTGCAGGTATCCAGTCATATCCAAGTGCTGGCACGGAGGAAGGCTCGGGAGATACAGGTGAAACTGAAGGTAGTGGCTCCCCTTAGATGGATCCACCCATGAGCAAATTCTCACCACTTCTTCACATTAACTGCGTTCATAAGTTTGATTGCGTGCAAAGTTTTTAGTTTTTCTTCATGATGTGACATTTGATCACCCTCTGACCTCTAAGGACACACGGGTCAAGTTCAGCGTCTTACAGTTTCGATCTTTCCTCTCATGCTTTCATGTCTTTTATTGCACAGTATAGTTCACTCCCACTCCCACTGGCCGTCGGCCATCACAGCCCAGCTGTCAGAGCCCGGAGCTGGTCACAAGGCTGCCACTGACAGGCCTTTTAAATACATTTCTGAAACGGAGAACAGTGACAGACACACACACATGCCCATGCTACGTTGCCCTGTTGGTCTGGTCTAGGAAGAATAATGCATTGGCTTGTCATGTTTCAGGGACTCTACAGCTCCTAAAACAGGGCATGGACAGCTCGTTTTAACTCCTTTTGCGCTTTACTCAATTAACAAATCTGTACTCATGCTGCCACTGATTCTGTAATGATTTAGTCGCTTTAGTCTTCTAGAGCCATAATTAATTAGCTGAGATTTCTACACATAGAGGTTCACACATAGCTATGGATCAGCATTTGCAGCTGGTTCAGAGACAGTGTTTTTCCACTTGATGTTTTCCAAGCTGGTCTGGGGTTTCATAATGCTGGAGCTTCGAGCTCTTAGTTTGACCTCCAGGAGTAACAGACAGCTTGTCAACAAGAGCTGCAGTCTGGCAGGGGCACAAAGTTTAAATTCCTGCTCTGAAATTCCTGCTCACAGCAGGATTAGGACTGCTTCATTCAGGAAGAGAAACACACTCACAAACTTACTTTTGCAGTCTTGCAGAATTTGCACATATAAACAATTCACTTTTATTTTGCTTGTATTATTTACGCTTGTGAGGCTGAGCCCAAGTTAATGTAGCTACAAAAATAGAAGACGCACATTGTACACCGCTAGGTATATGGTTAAAATGTATCTAAAACAGACAGGTGAATAGAATTTTTCGATGTACTGATATAGATTTCTAATTAATTTGCAACAAATTGGAGCTTTTTGCATAGATTCTTATCTAAATTATAATGCTTGCACTAATTTAGATATGAATTAAGATTAAGACAAGCTGTTTGGTTCCTGGCCAGTATTTGACACTGATCCTAATATTTCATTTGTTTGATATGTTATGGTGACGGACATCTAGTGCCCTGGTAATGTCACTATTGTTTACTTTGTTTCTTGAAAGGACCAGGCAGCCAAAGACAAGGCCCTCCAGAGCATGGCCAACATGTCATCAGCACAGATCATCTCTCCTACTGCCTTCCAGAACAAAATGGCCCTGCAGACCCTCTCACGGCCCGCGTACCCATCTGCTGGTGGGGTAGGTTAAGGCAGGGAATCGACGTGACTTCTAATGACATATTCAAAACTGTTTTTATTTTTTATTTTTTATTTTTAAAACAAATCTATGAGCTCTTTTTGTCCTGTGAATGTATGAGAAATCACATGACTGATTTTTCTTCTTCAAGTTCTGGCATGGAGCACTTCCAGGTCAACCAGCAACTACAGAAGAGTAAGTCAAATTTTCCAGGTTCAACGTTAAAACCAGCACATAGTGAAACATATTATGGGGTGTTTTAAAACAACATCTGTGATTCTTGTGTCCACGCAGCATCAAACCATTTTCGCAACAGAACTACATCATGCAAGCCACAGGTCCTTCCATCACAGGTCTGTCAGCCATTAATCCTTATACTTTGTTTTATAAGACGCAAAATATAATCATAACTGGTCCAACAATGTTCCCCACCCCATTGTTCCAGGTTATGAGAGTGCGTCAGGTCTGTCTATGTCCCCTAGTGCCCCCCCTTGGCAGGGCAGAAGTATAGCTAGCTCTAAGTTGCGGATGTTGGAGTTCTCTGCCTTTCTGGAGCAACCACAAGACCCAGAGAACGTGAGTCTATGAATTAAACTGATCAGACTGTGTAATATGTCTGTAATAACGTGGAGTTTTCAAATCGCTATACGATTCTCTTCGCTGTATTAAGCCTTAGGTTGCTCTCTATTCTGATTTGAGCAGTTCAACAAGCACTTGTTTGTGCACATTGGTCAGTCAAACCCAACATATTCTGACCCTTATTTGGAGGCTGTGGACATCCGACAGATCTATGACAAATTCCCTGAAAAGAAAGGAGGTCTGAAGGAGCTGTTTGAGAAAGGACCAGCAAACGCGTTCTTCCTTGTCAAGTTCTGGGTAAGAGTTAAAAAAACAAAAAACGTTAATGTGCCAATGATTCGCCTCTCAACTGCTGATGCTACTAAATCTGATTATCAGGTTATCAGATTTACAGAATGTAGGAAAGGAAAGATTGTGATATTAGACATGAGAAAAATGTGAACATTATAACCACCTGTAATGGTCATGTCTGACAACCTCTGAGATATATATATATATACTGATTGTTGAACTCATCTTAGCTCATATAGGAATGGTTGTGTGTTGGTGTTGAAGTATTTTCTTTACACTGGCCAAGCAGACAGTTGTCCAGAGGGCACAAAGAGAGGGAGGGTGGGATGTTGTTAGATCTCTAGGGCCTTGGCTTGGGAAGAGTGACAGGTTCTACTTTTTCAGTGGAGAAATCTGAGCTTGGCCACCTGTCCCTCTCACTGTTACACCATCCCACAACACACGCACCCGCCTATTTATAGCGCCTTCAAGCCTGTATAGATACATAGATAAATAGGTAGATAGAAAAATATTGTCAGAGTTTTAAATAATGATGAGTTCATATAATCAACCCCTGATAATCCATTTACATCTACAGAAGTTTTCCTGAATTGAATCTGTCTGGAGGTCTTACACTACATTGGTAGCCAAATAGATATACAAAAGAGTTCACGACCTCATGAAGTCCTCTTTAGAAGGTCAGCACTGTTCACAGTGTCTATTGTTGCTAAATCAATATGGGGTCTGTTGTAGGAACAATGAGTGTGCAAAAAGACTACATGTGTACTATGTAGCACATGTATATATGTGTAAATATATATGGGGACAAAATGTACAATAGGTCTAGTCCTATACTAAAGATTAGACTGAAATGGACTTTCCATATCCATCACTCACTGATATTGTAATTTTTCATTTCACGCATGGCAACTTTTAAATTTTGTCTACAAAATCTTCTCTAAAAAGTCTAAACCAATGAGCACTGTTCCATAAACTCATAAGTCTGGGTCATGACTTGGGCGTCCACGTGCACAGGTTGCCATGACAACACTGACAGGCCTCCTGCGGTACTCCAAAGCTATGGCATTCTAGATTAAATTTGCACACCGTCTATGGCCACTGTCTCGCACTGCGCCCCGCGGCCATGTCCTAACAGATCACCTCACGCTTTTGAAGTGCCGCCGCAATCGGATTTGAGTCGGCCGTGCTAAATTGTTACACAGGGAGCTGGGCAGCGTAACGCAATTTTGAACGTTGCGGGATGTTGATTGTAATCGGATGAATTCCCTCGCAGAAAGAGAGCGAGCACGGGTTCGGCTGAGAAATTAAGATAAATGAGGGAATAACCGAGTTCAAGGAATAGAGATGGAACAGCAGTGCAGGGAGGAGAAAGGTGTCAGGGGGATTTTAATGGGGCATTAAGAGGCAGGGAGCTAGAGGGGAAAAGGTGAACCTGCCTTGAGTGTGCTTATTTAAGAGCTAAGATGAGAACAGGGTTTGCTGTATGCCTAAACATCTGTGCAGCCTATTGTTAGGATCTACATGGATCTGGGTCATTATTACACAAAAACTTGAAATCTCCTCATATACAGTTGCTATATATGTTCCTGAAAATTTATTCATGGTCTAGAAATATGTGCAGGTCATACATGATATTTTAGCTGCATACCTGAGCCATATGAAGTTTTTCAGACAAGTGGTGTGTGATAAATGGCAGGGCAGATCAGTGATCGAAGTCAATATGAACTAGGCCAGAGTGGGTGCTTGGCATATGCAAGGACGTTGTTTAACTAGAGCATCTTATGTGATGATACGCAGTACAACTATACTGAAGAAAAAGGTTGGGTGGTATAATTGTGTACCCCCTTCCACTTCAGATTATTCGTGTTTTCAATTTCAAAAAAAAAGAGTTAAAAAAAAAGAGTTATTGTTATTTCAAGCAAAAAATATTTTCTTGAAATATATCATTATTTCAAGACAAATGTTTGAAATGGATTTTTTTTTTTTTTGAGTCAAAGCTCAACAGCAGTGAGGCTGGGTCTGACTTCTTTCAAGCCCAGACTGTAGAGTGCAGGGGTGTCCAATCTTATCCAGAAAGGGCCGGTGTGCAGGTTTTCATTCCAACCAAGACGACGTCACACCTTATTCTATTGAAAGCCAAGACCAACTGATTAAACAAGTGGAATCAGGTGTGGCTCCTGCTTGGTTGGAATGAAAACCTGCAAACACACCTGCCCTTTCCGGATAAGATTGGACACTCCTGGTAGCGTGAAACACCTCCGAGATTTTGTCTGCATATGGGCTGATAATTTTCAGTCCACTTAATGGACAAACAGCTAATAAAGTAGAAGCTATGAATCTGATAATATGTCTCAGGATAGATAGATAGATAGATAGATAGATAGATAGATAGATAGATAGATAGATAGATAGATAGATAGATAGATAGATAGATAGATAGATAGATAGATAGATAGATAGATAGATAGATAGATAGATAGATAGATAGATAGATAGATGCATAGCTAGATAGCTATATAGATGGATAGCTAGACAGATAGCTAGCTAGATAGATAGATAGATAGATATAGATAGATAGATAGATAGATAGATAGATAGATAGATAGATAGATAGATAGATAGATAGATAGATGGATAGATAGATAGAAGTCTACAGTCAGTACTGTTATTCTCTTGCATTACCTGCACAACAAGACCCGTGATATCTGGATTACTGTAAGGAATTGTGAAGCTCTCTTTTCCCAGTACACGGTCTGCATCTTCGGATAATTACAGTCGAGTGTTAAAACCAGAAGATTCATCTGGCTGATTTGACTCTGCACTCTTTGCACAGACAGCACTCTTGTTCTCGATACAGGTCTGGTAGTGCTGTAATTCATGCTCCAAAAAGCATTACAGTACAAACCCGAAGACAGATGTGTTTGCTTGATACCATTTAGGTCACCTTTAGCTGAATTATGCCTGACTCGGTGTACACTGTGCACCTGTTGCACGGCAGATATTGTAAACAGAATCGCTGAAATGATTAAAGCCTTTTTGTGTCGGCGCAGGCAGACCTCAGCGTGAACCTCCAGGATGACAGTAGTTTTTTCTACGGTGTCTCGAGCCAGTACGAGAGCTCAGAAAACATGATCATCACTTCCTCTACTAAAGTCTGCTCCTTCGGCAAGCAGGTGGTGGAAAAAGTGGAGGTAAGAGATGACGGGAAGGCGAGAATGAAGCATGTATTGCCCTGTGGCTTCAGTCCACTTAAATTAGCAAAAGATATTACAGTAATGAAATCACATTTCATGTCACAGAAGCAATTGCACTCTTATGAATCACAGAACATATTACATTACCTCAAATTGGCTCATATAATCGAACTTAAACACTTAACATGACGTGATTTCTGATTATGTTTACCAAGATGAGGAATCCTTTTCCCTCTTTCTCTCTTCGCAGACGGAGTATGCACGGTTCGAGAACGGCCGATATGTATTTAGAATCCACAGATCACCTCTATGCGAATACATGATCAACTTCATCCACAAACTCAAACATCTACCAGAGAAATATATGATGAACAGCGTACTGGAGAACTTCACTATACTACAGGTAAGCAGTCAGAGAACGACAAAAAACGGTCTTTTCCACGTGTATCTTTAAAGAGCCGGTTGGTTGAAGCGAAGGCAAATAGAGCGCTAGAGGCAAATATTGTGGTGCCGTGAGAAATTCCTCTAGCGCATCAATAACTAACCCCGTAAGTGTGGCATTTAACTTTGCTAGGCAGAGAAGAGTGCATTGAGTCAGATGGAAATGAGGCTATTACCCCAGCAACAGTGTGTTCCTAACAACAGTTCTTGAACACTAGTGTCGACTGTGTTAGCCTCTGCCCACACACTGTGACTCGGAGACAATGATCTACTGAGCATGCATTGAACAGCATAGGAGACTCACTCATGGGCTCTAATGCCCTCTCAATAGTCTGATTTAGCCCAGATTGACTTTTTGAGACAAAAACAGACAGAAAAGCACACATACAGTGTCTGGCGTACGTATCCCACCCCTCTTTTTCCACTTTTCCACATTTTGTCCTGTTCCATCCAGGAACTGAAATGGATTTAATTGGGATTATGTTGTGAATCTACACAAAATCACTCATAATATTGAAGCAGTTTGGGAAAAGCTGTATAGTTTGCGATATTATTTACAAAATTATATATAATAATCCCAAACTTTGAACATCCTGTGGAACGCCATTGAGTTCATAATAAAAAACAAAAAGGAAAGAATTTGGGACAATAGCTACTCTGTCTAGAGGAAGCCACTGACCAGGTAAAGAGGGCATTAATCAGAGAAGCAACCAAGAGGAACACGTGAATTTATATTGAGATGATATGGCACTTTGATCGCACACAGATGAAACGAATGTTGTGGTGGTAACTGGCTGCACCAAAGCTGATTTATGAATTTTTTTTTTATTCGTAAATAATTTCAAATTGGGGATATTTTGTATAAATTCATAGCTTATAAGAAGAAATAATCCATGTCAGTTCCAATTTGTAACTAGAAAATGTGGAAAAGCTCAAGGGTGTGTGTGTGTGTGTGTGTGTGAATACTTACGAAAAGACACTATAAATACACAAAGGGTATTGATAATGTTTGGTAATTCAGCTTGAACACTTGCGTCTTTTTCCTCATCAACGATAGAAAGTCTATAGAGTGTTACTTTATGAACCCGTGTCTGTTCTGTCTCAGGTCGTTACGAACAGGGACACTTTGGAAACTTTGCTGTGTGTGGCTTACGTATTCGAAGTGTCCACCAGTGAGCATGGCGCCCAGCATCACATCTACAGACTGGTCAAAGACTGATACACAGAGCCTCATGCCATTAGACCCCCCCTCCCTTCTTTTTTTTTTTACCACTACAACTACTACTGCTACTACTACTACAGTTAAAAGCACCACAGCTCCCTCTACTGACTGCAGTCATAGTCTTCTATGATTTAGTCAGGGATGACAAGTGCATCGGGGTGAACGACTCCACAGCAACGCTGTCCAGAGGCCTGAGCAGACGAGGCTTCACTACAGGAACCTTACAGAACGGGAACCATTGGAACGCTTGAGAATGTCAGGAGGTCACTGTGCATGTTGTAACAGGCATTTTGTGTTCTCTTCTGGTTTCTTTTTTTTTTTTTTTTTGTATAATGGAACTTCTGATTAGAAAAAAAAATGCATGAAGATGTTTTTTTTTTTTTTCTTTTTTGCTTCCTCTTCTTTAATCCAGTTTTACTCGAGTGATTGTTATATGTCTTTTCACACAGTTGCATGTGTGACGTCCTGTCTGGTGCTCACCTAGTGACAACAGATATATATCAAATCCTGTATAGACTCCAGAGTGGAGAGAAAAAAGGTACACCAAAATGTGAACTTTTATTAGGCTCAATTCCGTGTGATCATTTCACACTTTTTCAAGCAATTATGCAAGTCAAATTAGGTATTTAAAAACAATTCTGGGAGAGTAGTTTTTATTATTTTTTTTATAGCTTCAGTTTAGGAAGCTTGGTTTTATGAGCTGGATTTGGTGTATTAAAACATGGGGGGGGGGCATCTTAGCAGTGCAAGGGGTCTTTCAAGACTGCAGCTGAAAACTACTGACATATACTGTTTGACGTAAATTCATAATGTACTATTTATCATTTATAAAAAAAAAAAAAAAGATCACGATGCATTTTCTAACTTGAAGCAGAATTCTGTCGCATGTGCAGATATAGACAGAAAGATAGCCACAAGTGTGCCAGTATGAGCCTGCACAAAGACAACTGGGAAGAGAAACTTGGAACTTTGCATATCAGGACTTGACTACAGAGTCATGTGTTTGATTGTAATTTGTCTATATCAGTGAGGAAGCTAAATCTACCAAATAACATTTTGACAAATTAAATTAAATGAAGAAATTGTCAGTCTCTGATTTGATTACATTATATATATATATATATATATATATATATATATATATATATATATATATATATATATATATATATATAAAATTTTTTAAAGAGTAAGTTCTTAAATTTAACTATAGGCCTTAGATTGGGAATTTATATATATATATATATATATATATATATATATATATATATATATATATATATATATATATATATATATATATATATATAATTAATGTTACACAAGATGGCCGCCACACTAATCAGCACAGCAGATGTGCATATGTGAAAAAATAATGAATTTCGTGCTGTGATCATGGTGCTATACCATCGTAAATACTGGGGGCACCATAGCACCATGTAACACAGTTTCTGCGACGGACTGAACAAAGTAGCACTGTGTCTCAAATCACATACGTATGTATTATTCTAGACATTTGGGCAGACAAAATTATACGTCTCAAAGTAACTGGCATTTGATAGAAACCTGATTGTCGTGGATGTAGCACTTAAGTGCCATCTAGTGGATGTTGCATTAATACTGCAGATGTACATAAGGTATGCAGGTGAGTATGTGATAAAGGCAGCTAGTCTTGGCACTGCATCTACACACACACACACACACACACACACACACACACACACACACACAGTCATGTGTCAAGCATAAGCCAGGCCTCATTTTGATAATCTGATAATCTTTTATGAGCATGGAAAAATTAATTGAGCTATGTACTTATTTAGACACTTGTAAATAGTGTCTTCAGCAATGTCAACTATGTAATTGAAGGTGTGCACGGTGGCTTAGTGGTTAGCACGTTTGCCTCACACCTCCAGGGTCAGGGGTTCAATTCCCACCGTGGCCCCGTGTGCGCGGAGTTTGCATGTTCTCCCAGTGCTGTGGGGTTTCCTCTGGGTACTCTGGTTTCCTCCCCCAGTCCAAAACCATGCATGTCTAAAGTGTCCGTAGTGTATGCGCCCTGGGATAGGCTCCAGGTGACCCTGAAGACCCTGAAGAAGGATAAGCGGTATAGAAGATGGATGGATGTAACTGAAGGATTTGTAGACCTTTGGTAAAACTACTGCAAGAAAATCCCAGAAGAGCCCATTTCTAATGTCAGCTGCTAATTCCTACATTGAACAAAATCTGACTGACTCAGGGAATAAACTGTTGCGGAGTCTGCTGGTGGTGGCACGGATGCTCCTGTACCTTCTGCCATCTGGCAGAAGGGTGAAGAGTCTATGAGATGTGTGAGAGGGTTCATCTGCAATGCTGGTGACTTTGTGGGAGTTGTTGTATGGGGTGACAATGGATGGTAGAGAGACCCCAATGATCTTTTCAGCTGTTCTCATAATTCGCTGTAGGCTGTAGGGTCTTGCGTTTAGGACGCTTTCTATTGTTCCACTGTAGAAGATGGTGAGAATGGGAGGGGGAGTTTGGCTCTCTTAGGAAATAGAGGTGCCTTCTTGGTTAGGCAGGTGGTGTTGTAAGTTCTGAAGAAGTCCTCTGTCATGTGCACACCAAGAAACTGGAGCTTTTGACTCTCTCCAAAGTTGTTCTGTTGATGTGCATTGGTGATTGGTCCACTCAAGAGCTCCTGAAGCGAACTCTTTGTCTTATCAACATATATTGTTGTGAGATATATTGTTGTGAGATATATTGTGAGATATATTGTTGACTCTATACTACCCTGCAAGCTGGTTTACCTCCTGTCAGTACACTGAGCTTTTCTGTTAGTTGTTGTTGGATGATTGTGAGTGCAATGGGCCTGTAGTCATTCAGGTCAAACCTAGATGATTTATTTGGCACAGGGATGATGGTGGTTGTCTTGAAGCACACAGGGATGGCTATGTGGCTGAGGGAGATGTTAAAGATGTCTGAAGGACATCTGCAAGCTGATCAACACATTCCCTGTGCACCCGACCAGGTATGTTAGGACCGGAAGCTTTCTGTAGTATCCGCATCCGCAGTATGCAGACAGAGTACTTGGTAGGTGGAATTTGGGGTGGTCTTCTCCCCAGGCATTTTGTTCTGTGCTTCAAACCATGCATAGAAATAATTTAGTGTGTCTGGGAGCGAAGTTTCACCATCACAGACATGTGACGGAGCTTTGTAGTCTGTGATGGCCTGGATACCTTGCCACATACGCCGTGTGTTGTGTAGAGGTTTGTGATAAAATGACCCGTCTGTTCTGACTTTGAATCCATATTTTTGGCTTTTCAAGGTGACAGCACCTTCCATACCACTTATTGTACACAGGGTAACAGGGGAGCCTGGAACCTATCCCGGGGAAGTCGGGCACAAGTTGGGTGACACCAGTGGATGGGGTGTCAACCAATCACAGGGCACAATCACGCACACATTACCAGAGTACCCGAAGGACATTTGAACCCCCAGCCCCAGAGGTGCAAGGCAAACATGCTAACCACTAAGCCACCATGCCCCCAGCATGAAGACATCATTTTTATTTGTTTTTATCATGACGAATCATTTAAAAATTAGAAGAAAAAAAAACTGCTTACACACTGCAGCTTTGAATTTCTTTCATTGGGACAAGACTATTGTACTATTTAGTCCTTAAACAATGTGGCTCTCTGATGATTTGTAATGGTGGTCCATGACTGTCTAGCATCACGGTATGTTGGATTCAAGTATTTATTTAATCACCAGTTAATGAAACAACCTTAAACAAATTTAACATGACAATAAGGGGTTCAGTCTTAGCCAGTTTGAATGGCATAACCTGTTAAGAGACATCACCAAAATAGCAAATCTGTGAGGCAGTCCGACTCTGTGAGGCATTTTCGCAGTATGATGCTTTGACAAATCATGTTGTTCCAACATGACACATCTTTACTCAATACAACACCAACGCACAAACATGAAGTCATTCTACACATTCACACCAGGCTACATTACTATTACCCTTTAAGACTGGGCCTGATTGTGCCACTACTCTTTGTGTAAGCAACACTAGATCCTTTCAACGTCAACATCATGGATCCCTAGAGACCTTGCAAAACACACACCAGTTGTTCACCAACTATGAATTGCAAAGGGATGTTTTCTGAAGGGGCTAACAATACATGAGGATCTATTCCTCTTCAAAACAGATATTAAAATTTATATATATATATATATATATATATATATAATTATTTAGTAATAACACTGGTTAGATGTAAACCATACACCTGTAAAAGGTGACAGCACCTCTCTGATATGTGTTCTATACTTGACCACCACAGTTGAAGATATTTGGCAAATGCATGAGAAAAAATATAACATTTTACAGATGATCTTGGAATATACCCCAGGGTACAATTTCACATTTTCAGTGTTGTTGCGAGGATATCGTTCCTTCCCATGTGAACCCAAATTAGGTGAAGAACACGGTATCTTTGATGAAAAAGAAAATGCATGAAAGAGCATTTAGAGCACATTTAAAGATTTCATGTAATAAAAGCAACAGTGTTAATCCACTTAAAAAAAAATAACACTTTCTTTAAGTCAGATTTCAAAAGCAGTAAATAATAGTCCATCTCAACTTTTCCAGTCGTTTCGATATACATTTTTACAATGATGTCGAGTGTATGATTTAGTTACGATTCATTCATTATGATGGGGTTTAGTTACATGACCTTTTCATACCTCTCTACTTTTTGCACAGTGTTGTATGTAGGTTGTGGCAAAAAATAAAGCATTTAAAAAAGCAGACTTTAGAGATAATCTGTGATTTTGTTTGACATTCATTTTAAACATCTGTTAACATTTTTAGTGATTAAAATCTATATTTGTAGCAGGGACTCGATCTAATTCTCACCTCATACTTCTCAAATCTCTGTTATTTTTAAGATCAGGCATTATCGGTCAATTATTTCTTTCCTAAATTTATCTGGCGAATTTTGTCTTCCACATTTTGCTGAAGCACAACATATGGTTTTAATTTCTCAGAAATTAAAGCACTTGTCAACTGAAAGATGGAAATTAATTTCTTAACTAAACATGTAATCTGTCTTTAATTGAAGCCCTGAGTGTAGTATTCAAAGTCTAATTTAGAACCATATATAATGTGGCATGCAAAAGTTTCTGAAGATTTAGCAGATTTAATGGTGGTGCACTGTTCTACTCATACTTGTGACCTTCATGCAACTTCACATACAAGAAGACAACCTTTCCTGCATCCTCACCATAAAATGCAAAAATCTGAACAAGCTTGATAAAATAGAACTTACGTTAAAACTGAGTTAAAATAGACCTTTTTGGCCACAATGGACAAGGGTATGTTTGGAGAAAAAAAGGGCGCAGAACGTCATGGAAAGCACGCCTCTCCAACTGTTAAGCACAGGGATGGATCGATCGTGTTTTGGGCTTGTGTTGCAGCCAGTGGCACAGGGAACATTTCACTGGTAGAGGGAAGAATGGATTCAATTAAATACCATTAAACACCTTTTTAAAAACATTTTAAAAGCTAAAGAGGAAAAGAGGGTGGCTTCTACAACAGGATAATGATCCTAAATACACCTCAAAATCCAAAATGGACTAAGATAAAATAAGATCAGATAAATCTTTATTGATCCCACACTGGGGAAATTCCCTCGTAACAGCAGCTCAATTACACAAAAACCAGAATAAGATATATCTTATAAGATAAGACAGAATACATCCATCCATCCATCTTCTACCGCTTACTCCTTTTCAGAGTCATGGGGAAGACAGAATACACATTAAATAGAAATAGAATAGAAAAAAAAGTATATATATATATATATATATATATATATATATATATATATATATATATATATATATATATAATTCTTGGTGTGTGTGTGTGTGTTATATATATATATATATATATATATATATATATATATATATATATATATATATATATATATATATATATATATATATATATATATATACATACATACACACACACACACACACACACACACACACACACACACACAGACAGACACACTTGAATTGAATCCTGCTTCAAAAGCTTTATGCAAAACCTACAACATATTTGAAAGACGACAACTTTGGATTGACAATGCGGAGGTGGGCGTGGCAGCGGCTCTCGCACTTCATCGCGCGCTCACTATCACCTGCACCTACCCACGCACACGCGCACGCGAGCGCGCACGCACAACTTCGGTCTCCGAAGCCGAGTCCAGGCGCTCCAGACATGTTCACGTTGACGTGACTGAAACTCAGACGATCGCGCGATGATCGTCACGTTGAGGTTCCTGTCCATCTTGAGTCTGGTGAGCTACACAGAGTCCGAGTGCTCCTCGACTTCCTACTACAGGAACTGCTGGATCCGGCGCTTCCCGGGACTGCACGTGGACGCGGAGGAGTCGCAGCGCAGAGGCGCGCAGCTGCTGCAGCTTTACCGCGGAGACAGCGCGCAGAACTGCAGCCGAGCCTGCTGCCTCACCTCCAACTGTGAGTTCCAGCCTCAGAACTTCCCCATAGTGTGTTACCTGTCAAAAGAGCTGCGTCTGGAAACTGCTCAGGACATTAAAATAGAGGATAAAAGTCTAATTCCCTACAATATCTTAGCACTCAGGTTCTCATTGCAGTTCTGGACTCTTTTGTCTTTAATAATACTAAAACAGAAATATGATAAAGAACTAATTATATATATATATATATATATATATATATATATATATATATATATATATATATATATATGTGTGTGTTCTTTTTGTATATATATTCACACACACATATATATACACACATACACACACACATACATACATACACACACACACACACACACACACACACATAAATAAAGCAGTTACTAAATAATTATTTACAACAACTAGACACGTCAAGTTCACATTTATCTCCCAAAGATATATATGGTGTATAATTATTTTATATAACTCGTGCTATTCTAAATTTCGATCTCCAAAACTGTGCAAACATTTCGAAGACATACAATGCAGGAAAACACGGTGCAGAGATCAGTTAATCCAAATTGCAGTGCGTAGGTGCATCCGATACGTGCTGTAGACATGATGTGCATGTCTTTAGTGAACAGTGGACTAGTTCAACAAACAGACTTCATATTAAAACCATACTGAACTTTCTTTTACGTTCACACTATCCGTCGTGACCCAGCTGAGGACGGGATCCCTTCTGAGTCTGGTTCCTCTCAAGGATTCTTCCTCATATCATCTTAGGGAGTTTTTCCTCGCATCCGTCACCACCGGTTCACTCAATAGGGATAAACTCACACACTTAAAATCTGTATCCTGTGTTTATATATTTCTGTAAAACTGCTTTGAGACAATGTCTATTGTTAAAAGCGCTATACAAATCAAATTGAATTGAATGTACGTGAATGTCCTGATTTGGTGTGTGTCGTGTCTGCTTACAGGAATTGGTATTAAAACTTTATTTTTTTGTTTATGATATGTGTTGACTTGCTCTGTCCCAATTCGCAGTCTCCTGTAACGTGGCTGTGTTTCATTACAACGCCACTCAGGACAGTGTCAATTGTTTTCACCTCCACTGCCCGACACCGCAAAGCTGCATACTCAATCAAAGGGCTAATGTCATCCTCTACAATATTACCAAAGGTGGGTGCTCAAGTATTCTATTAATGTCATTGCCATTCAGAAAAAAATTAAAAAAAATTAATCTTTTCTACAGTGTATGGCCAAAAGTTTTTGGACATCTGACCATCATGACCGTATGTGCTTTTGAACATCCCATTAAAGGTTGAATCCCCCTTTGCTGTTATAATAACCTCAAGTGTTCTGGGAAGACTTCCCACTAGATTTTGTAGGGTGCAATGTCTTCATTTGTGTTCATTCCGTTACAAGAGCATTAGTGAGGTTAGACAGTGATGTCGTGTGAGAAGATCTGAGGCACGTTAGCGCTCCAGTTTATCCCAAAGGTGTTCAGTGGGATTGAGGTCAGGGTTCTGTACCCAACACTTGATTTGGCAAACCATGTCTTCATGGAGCTTGCTTTGTGCACAGGAGCATTGTCATGCTGGAACAAGTTTGGGCCTCTTAGTTCTAACGCCACAGCATATAAAGGCATCCGTTACAATTGTGTGTTTCCAACTTTGTGGCAACAGTTTGAGGAAGAATTGCATATGGGTGTGATCGTCAGGTGTCCACAAACTTTTGGCCATACAGTGTATATCTTTAAATCACTTCATTTAGGTACATTTCTAATTCTGGTTTGAAATGCCAATTTACATAATGTTAGGATGGCAGGGTGGAACAACAGGCAGTAATGTTACTGCCTCACAGCACCAGGGTCCCTAATTTTATCCTGAGCTTGGGTTACTGTATGTTTTCTGGTTTGTTCCAACATCCCAAAAACACACCGGTTATGTGTATTGGCTGTGCTGAATTGTCTATAGTTGTGACTGTGTGCGCAAATGCAAGTGTGCGTGGTGCCCTCCCATGAACTAGTGTTCCGTTTGTATTCATGCCTCATGCCCAGTGTTCATGGGATAGACTCTGGATCCACAATCACCCTGACCAGGATAAATCTGTTAATGAAAAGGTTTAATCTAAATTGCCCCTAGGCGGTAATGAGTGCAGAAATGTACACTCACTGGCCACTTTATTGGGAACACCTGAACGCCTGCTTATTCATGCAGTTATCCAATCTGCCAAACATAAAATAATGCAGATACAAGAGCTTCAGCTAATGTTCACATCAAATATTAGAACTTGGGGAAAATGTGATCCCAGCGACGTTGATCCGGGCATGGTTCCTGGTGCTACAAAGGCTGGTTGTTTACAATCATGGTGAGCAGAAAAGCATCTGAAAACAGAAAAACTGCCAAACCTTGAGGTGGATGGGCTACAACAGCAGAAAACCAAATTGGGTTCTAATCTCAGCCAAGAACAAGAATCTGAGGCACAGTAGGCACGGGTGCAATGAAACTCCACAATTGAAGATAGGAAAAAGACCAGGCAAAGTTTTTGAGCCTGAGCTTGTGCCCATTGTAGCATCGGATTCCTGTTCTTGGCTGACAGGAACAGAAAAGTAACTAGGATAACATTCTTTCCTATTCTATTTGACGTGAACATTAAATAAACCTCTTTATCAGTATTTGCATGACTTTATGCATTGAGCTGATGCCACATGACTGGCTGATTGAAATAGCATGAATAAGCAGTACAAGTGGTCCTAATAAAGTGGTCCTGAGTGTATATGTGCAAGGTGTCCTGTGATGAACTGCTTAAAGCGTTTACTGAAGATAGAATAATGAATAAATAATATGAGCGTTGCCCTCTGAACTGTTTGAAACGGAGAATACCGTTCCAGTGTGACTGCTTTACACTTTTCTGTGTATGTGTTTTACAGGGATGGATCCTGACTTGTTAATATTTGGGAAATCCTTCCCCTCTAATGTCCAAGTGCTACCTCAACTGGCCTCACTTAACACCTCCGACTTGTCTGGAACAGACAAACGTCAGTTCAACCGGCCTCACATGGAGCCCAGCAGCTCAGCCCATCCTACAATTGTTGCCACTAGCCCCAAAACATCTACCAACGCACCAACATCCAGTTTTCCCAACTCTTCTCCTCCCCCTTTCTCTGTTTATTCCACCCAAGATAACAAAGACACATTTCCTGCTTCAGCATTACAGAGATCCACAACCCTGAAGCGGCAATCTCAACTCATTTCTATACCTTCAACAGACCCTACAATCGTTGCTACTACAAAGGTATCCCCAAATCCCCAAAAGAGTACCATCCAGCCCTCATTCAGCTTTACTAACATTCAAACAGGCTCTTTACCCCAACCCACACATACTTCCAGTACCACCATAACACCTTCGCATCTATCCAGTCAGCTCACATCAAGCTCGACATCCTCTTCCAAAGTACCTTTCCTTGGAACCACAACAGCATATACGATCAACCAAACCGCATCCACAGAGTTCACAACCTTGCCTTATTTAGAAGTTAGTACAACCTTCAGTGGTGATCATACCACAACAACCACACCTGTACCTTTCTTAGGTACTCCACAAAGTAGTACAGGAGAGACTACAACCATGCCTGTACCACTTACAACTACTCCACGAAGTACTACAGGAAAGACTACAACCATGACTGTCCCTCTCTCAAGTACTTCACAAAGTATTACTGGAGAGACTACAACCATGACTGTCTCTCTCTCAAGTACTCTGCAAAGGAGGACAGGAAAGAATCCAACCACGCCTGTCCCGGTCTCAAGTATTTTGCAAAGTATTACTGGAGAGACTACAACCATGCCTGCCCATCTGTCAAGTACTCCACAAAGTAGTACAGGAGAGACTACAACCATGCCTGTCCCTCTCTCAAGTATTCCACAAAGTAGTACAGGAGAGACTACAACCATGCCTGTCCCTCTCTCAAGTATTCCACAAAGTAGTACAGGAGAGACTACAACCATGCCTGTCTCTCTCAAGTATTCCACAAAGTAGTACAGGAGAGACTACAACCATGCCTGTCTCTCTCTCAAGTATTCCACAAAGTAGTACAGGAGAGACTACAACCATGCCTGTCCCTCTCTCAAGTATTTTGCAAAGTAGTAAAGAAGACTCTACAGTCCATACTACACTTACTACAGCCCAGCTAATCTCTACAAATGCAATCTTAGCTTCAACTCCACTTAATCCAGTCAAAACCATGACTGGATATGTAACTACCACTACAGGACCACAAGTGATCAATAGCTTCATAACCACCTCTTGGTCCTATAATCAGCCCATGAATACCCAAACAACAGCATCTTCTCTAATGGAAAAAAGGATCATTCCATCCTCAACAACCAGTGGCCTTTCTCAAGGGCTTACCAAAATGAACTTGGCTATCACTGAGGTTTCTGTGACTGCTAGCAGATCAACAACCTTAAAAAGACTTCACTCATCTGCAGCAGCTTCAGAAACCAACTCTGGCCTAAACACCTCACCAACACCCCGTACCAGCGTAGAGGACAGCCAGCCATACCCCAATGACACAAAAGGTTATATTAACCGTAACGTTACGACGGGTAACAGTCCCCAGCCTGTAAGTGATGGAGGATTGACACAAGTCTGGCATCTGGCAGCCAACACTGTCCTGGTAGCCTTGGCAACCTGTGCAGCCTTAGCTTGTGGTTGTTGTTGTTCAGTGTTGATGGCAGCAAGTTGGAGAGGACGGAGGAGGAGGAAAGGGAGATACCAGACTACACTAACAGGCAAGAAGGGCTCCATGCGCCTCATCAAATATGTCTTTGTGAGGGAGAGCTCATGAAAAAGGTTCTTCTGACACATTTTGTCAGAGTTTTCAACAAATACCACTTTTGTTCAACCCTGCCACATGATCACAGCTACTTTCAACAAAAGTAGTTTTGCAAAAAAAACTACATTAACTTGCATAAAGGAACTGTCCATGAAGTGCATTCATGAACGTGTGTACATGTCTTTTCCGTCCCAAATAAAATCAAAATGGCCATTATTGTGTAGAGAAAAAAAAAAGACCAAAATGACCAAATGCAGTGAAAGCTTTAATGCTTTCAGGTATTAGAACACTGTTTATCGGCTTCACCAGGACAACGTTATGAGTATTAGATCTGAGAATATCAGGCTCTGAACCATCATGAATGTAATACTACTCATATGTCTTAGAAAACCATTTGTCACATGTAATCTACTGTGTATTTTCATTAAATTCAGCAGTTCTACTAATCTAGCAAAAACATAAATCAGGTTCATAAATAGTGTCGAAAAACAAACAGAAAATACATAGAATAGGTGCACTAGACAGTGTTGAGTTTAAATACCAAACTCTGTTGAGAAACCAAAACCAGCAAAGCAAACTTGATGTTCACGTTAAGTAGTTTGATGGGTGCTTCCAAGCAAGACAGCCAACAAGCTCCGTTTTGTTCTGTAAAGGCAGTTGGGCTTTAAGTGCTAGAAGCTGTTAAGAGTGGTAACAGTCACCTAGGCGTGCTCTAGTTTTTTGCTCAAATGGAAAGAGCCGGAACTTTTTTCCGAAGGAGTCGGGTTACTCTTTTCCCATAACCCACAGATCAGAGCAGAAACTAATGGTGAAACTGGGTATATTTACCAAACTTTTCTGGAACGAATTCTTTCAACAGGATCATGTTGTGCTGTTAGAGTGGACTGAGTCATAGTCATACACCATGCAATGTTTTGCCAAACTGGTGAAAGGTAGGTAGAATAGGTAAAAAGACAAGGGGACGGCTGATGTAGTTTGCGAATGAAAGACAATTAAATTCTTCATTAATATAATGTAGAATTTAGTATTTAAAAAAAAAAAAAAAAAATTGCATACATCCCTAATTTACAGAAGGGGGGAAAAATGGTCAGATACATTATATATTTCAAGGACTTAGGGTTTATTTGCTGTTAAAAGAGAAGGTGGTTTTTACATCACCAATAACAACCAATAATGAGACACACATTAAAGATTGAAGGTTCTTGGCAGATTGTGCCCAAACCCAAGTCCATATGGATCGAGCATCTCAACTGCGTGGCTCTGATGAATTGAATGGTATCTTCTTTCTGATATTTGGACTTTTTATTTTAATTTGAGATATTTAGTAGTTTCTTCACTGCCTCTTTGTACTGCTGCATGTTACTCTCTGTCTCTCCCTCGTTCTTCAGCTTGGTCACAGAGTTTTTGTACTCCTGCACCTCAGGCTGTCCCAGCAACTCCTCCCGCGCCGATTCCTCGTCCTCGAGCTTCTCCTTAAGTGGACGCATGCGCAACAAGGTTTCTAGAATATTCTTCTGAGAGGGGCTGTCCTCCCACACGTACTCCTCCATGTCAGCGCGCGTCTTATCTTGCTCCCACGCCTCCGTTTTCTGAAATAGAGAAGCGGACAGGAATAGTGGGCTGGAATGGTAAAACCAGGATAACACCAGAGGCACATCAATAGGAGTACTGATAATCCTTGCTGCGATTAGCCTGCTTAGGTAGATCTCCCAGCACTTCAGAGGAATCGTAATTGTAAAGTCAGGTGTTTGAAGATCTCGCTCATTTCTATGTTAAAATCCATCATACTCTGCATATGCAAAAGCTGCTTTGTGTGTTGCCATATGAAAGCGATTATTCTAATTATTATTATTATTATGAGGTCTTTAACGTCCCTGCAAAAAGGATAAAAAGACAGTCTCTCACTGCGACTTAACCACTGTGCTTGAGGCAACACTTACAATAATTAGATTTTATTAAGATGTTTCTAATGTGTTGACCCTCTGATTGAATTATGCCCTGAATTAACACGGCAGCGCAATTAGTTGAAGACCAGATGATGTGATTACCCTTTAACGGCAGAGAATAAAGGTTTACTTAAAGAAGCTACATGCGTTCACCGTTAAAAGGCCGGAGCAGTCACTAGATTACCTCGGTGTCTCCTAGAAGAAAACGCGCATTTCAATATATAGGAGCCACATATACATTTTTTGGGGATTAAATAACATTAGGTATCTACCTATCTAGATCAAATTAAATCCATGTTTTGTACCTAAACCAAAATCCAATAGTAGTAGTAGTATTAACTTCCATCTTTTCTTTTGCAGAGAATCTTGAAAACTTTAAAAACAAAAAGCACTTAAAACAAATCCATTATCTTTTTCCTTTCTATTAGTTTGAGTGCTGTTTAAACCAATAGCAATGCATTAGTCTGTAGCAGTATTAGTGACTAAATTAGGCCTTAGAGATATAATCACCTCCATTGTCACTAACAATCACTACCATTGTTAGCTCCTTCCCCCCCTTTTGCGACTCAACGTCACTAGCTGTGCCGGGCCATTCGCTGGCACCACTGTGGCAGGCATTGTAGCCGCAAAGGCCAGTGGACACGATTACGCATCCCAGCCAGGAAGGCTAACAATACCCGACCATGTCCTTTCTCCAATAAAGCGGTATCCTTGGAGCATAGCTAAGGCGCATGTTACAAAACACATAGGCCATGTGGTCCTGTGGGAGCACGGCATGCTGGGAAATGCACCTGACTGACTGAAGCGATTTGAAATCGGTCCTCCTGGTATTCGGGGAGGACTCGAGGAATGTAAGGGCAAGTAGCAGGGAATAAAAAAGGGTTTTGTTTTAGTAGTGAATATTAGGACATTTGTACACGGGGGGAGAGGGGGGGCGTGGAAAAGCTGTATGCTGGTAAAGGGCGTGGTCTTTTGGGTGCAGGAGTTAATTTACAAAATGTGAGAAGGAACAGATGCCAGAATGCGAGAAGTTCAACCGTATAATATTCATTCAGTCATTCCCTGAAAGCAGTGTCCTGTCTACTCTAACCTTACACTATAGTCATTTTAATCCTCTAATTGTACTGTGTAAATAGGAAATAAGTATTCAACAAGTCATGTCTGAGCTGCCTAATTGTTTAATTCATCCACTGATCTGAATAAATACTGCGTATACTTCTTAAGATACAAACAAATCTACAACTTCCTCTTTCTTGCGGCAATCATGTATTTCTACACAGAAAAATCAATAAATCAGTAATGCGTTGAAACCTACAGTACAGTCATACACGTGCACAAGTCCCAAAAGATGGAGGTGTTCTGTCACCACTACAGACTGAATAGTAATCGGTCTCTTATGCATCCAAACACTCAAGCCAAAAGCACACCATCACGCATGCACTCTCTCTCTCCTAACTCTGGAGGGCCCCCCTGTTGAGTCCGCCATGGTGCACTGTGTAGGTCATGGAAACACAACTGTCAGCAGGTCTTCAATGAAACGAGCGAGGATACAAAAGAAACCCAGAAAAATGTATGTCTGGGAAGAAAGACAGACCGCAAGCTATTAAAATCCTGCAATGTATATTCAACTCGCCAGCTACAGCTTTGATATCAGTCCGGATATCCTACGGAATAAGAGCGCTGGCATCATATGCCATACGTTAGCGCTCGCATTTCGTTTATTCAAAAGGAAAAGCGAATGGACTTACCCAGGACTCGTGGTACAGGACAGTGAGCAGGTACATGGCGTAGTTATAGTTCTGCTGTCTCAGTGGACAACTGTGGAAACACAGGTCACATGACACTTTAGACAATTAAAAAAAAAAAAACCCAAAAGGAAGATATGAAAATGTTTTACGAGTAATACGTTTATGTTAAGGGAGCGTATGATTTTAATAGTACAGAGGTTACAATCACCCAAAGAGAACTAACTACCTTAGTACTAACCTACACCCAGTTGGAAAATGCACCTTAAGTCATATGTACAGTATAATTTATACTTGTTGCACCATCTAGGCACAGTGTTATGCCTAAGACTAAAGCTTAACCCTAGTCAAAGGTAGGTATAAATTAAAAAGTCCTAAATACTTTCATAAAAATTTTCATACAATGGCATGTCCAATATACAGCCTACACGATCGGGACTTTCATGAACAAAAAGTAATGATACTGCATCATTCATTCATTCATACATTCAACATACATACATACATACATACATACATAGATAGAGAGAGAGAGGGGAGAGGGAGGGAGGGAGGGAGAGAGAGAGAGAGAGAGAGAGAACTTCAAAAGATCTTTTTGAATCAAAAGGTTTTTGAAGGTCTTTCCATTTTTTCCTTCACTTCATCGACTGCCCGAATTCCTAATCCACCATTCCCCCAAACGTCTGGTTTTTGTTTCTTATTAGTTAAGGATTTGTTTTGTTTACATAGTGAAATATGGATATAGTTCCTGTAGAGTTCAGTAATTTATCTGAGTAATTTCATTCTCGCTTCTTTGGCTCAGCAGTCATTTTTAGTCTATTCGTTGGTGTCAGTGAATGTAAATTTGTAACTACAGCAACGTGAATGGCGCATCACTGTGGTGGACAAGGTGTCGCTGCACCTGTAGTTTTAGATGGTGCAACAGGTATAAATATTTCATCACAAGACTGGACGCAGCTAAGTCTGGCATAGGATTTACACCCAACTTTTTTTGATTATGTCCAGCTGGTGCAACCGGCCACTGATGAGTCAGGTGATATTATGTCTACAGCCATGTCAGGGAGATTCCTCCAGACTGATAATGACCCAACTACCATGTTTAACCCTGGCCTCAAAAACCTCTGAAAAGCTGCTAGCTCACAGGCACCTCTGGCTCCATTAGCTCTAAAGGAGGACCTGACGAGACATTTCAACCACGCCAGAGCTCCACGGCACGTGTTTCAGCTAACATGACAGATCACTTGCAGGTCAGGCAAGAGCCAAATGTCTGCCACTAATACGTGTAATCATATTGCTGGTGGTCTCACCGGAGGAAGATTTACACCCAGATGTGCCCTGCCTAAGCGCTGAATACAGATGCACCAAGGACATGCTGGTGAGAACTTATTGAATGCGCTTGCAATACACCAGCTGTTTTAAATGGTAAATGGTGCAGTTATATAGCGCTTTTATCCAAAGCGCTTTACACTGTGTCAGGTGTAAAAGGCGCAAACATCGGGAGCAACTTGAGGTTCAGTGTCTTGCCCAAGGACACTTCGGCATGTGGAGTCATCAGGGCCGGGAATCGAAGCGCCAACCCTACGATTAGTGGACACCCCGCTCTACCACCTGTGCCACCTAGCCGCTAGTTTTACTGCTAGCTTTGGAACAATTGATCCATAGCGGCTGTGGATCAGGTGGTAGAGCGGGTCGTCCATTAATCGTAGGGTTGGCGGTTCGATTCCCGGCCCACGTGACGAAGAGTCCTTGGGCAAGACACTGAACCCCAAGTTGCTCAAGATCAGCTCTGCTACCATTGGTGTGTGACTGAGGTGAATGAGACACAGTGTAAAGAGCTTTGGATAAAAGCGCTGTACAAGTGCACCATTTACCTTTTAATATCCAGAATCTGCTCAATCTGTGGGAACAACTTGCTCCTGTAAACCATGAAGTTTACACACACCAACAAGTGTAGTTAATACAATCTGTATTGCTGTGCGAGACTCCGCCCTGTGCGAGACTCCACCCTGTGTGCCCAAGTTGCTTTTTGGGCCTGCCAGGTATGGTAGGTGTCTGAGTGCACCCTGTCATGGGACAAGCCCAATGAGTGCCTCTACCCATGACACTGGCAGCATTAAGGTCTAGTCGATATTAGACGCCAAGAAACGTACTCTGACCCAAGTAATTTGTTCGGTCTTGACTTTCAACGTTGACTGCCGTTTTCAGAGAAGGGCTTTACTTAACGGTTTATGAGTGTCCAGTGTAAAGTCTGTTCATTAACTCGAGAGCACGTTGGAAACGATGCCACTGTGATCTGGTGTAAAATGGGCTTAAGAGGAACATTCAATAAAAGCAAGTGAAATTTGAATAATAATCTGAAGGTTTCAATTATTATTTAAAAAATATTCCATTAATCAATTTAATGTGCCTAGAACTGCATCATAAATAACGACTGGTAAAAAAATCTTGTGCTTCTCACATCCGCATCTTAGGCGACTCCACAGAGGATCGCAACTCCAAGCTTGAGGACCTATGCCTTACAGAGGCTGCTGCTGATATATTTATTTAAAGGTGAGAATGTAGTGTAGGCTACCTGTCAGTGGTAATGGTGAGTACGTCGGTTTCTTTGCTGTAGCGCTCTCCACTCAGTTTGATCATTTTCTTCCGGGCATGATCATCTAGATTTAAACTGGACAGCTTTACCTGAGGCAGTAAATAAACATTTAAAAAGACAATATTATTCTTTTTTTCACTGCAATTTTTTTTGGAAAAATCGTGCACTGTAAATATATATTCATCAAAACTGTTTTACTCAAATTCAACCAGATTTACAAGACAAATGCATCAGTGCACTCTATGAAAAGAAGATATTCAAGAGTAATACATAAAACAAAAACAAAAAAAAAAAAAAAAACCCCACCCACATTCGATTGTAATACTGCCATTAAAAAGACCACAATATTCACGGCAAATGAACACACGCCAGACTCTACGGACTTTTCTCATCTAAACTTCCTTTTCTCTACCATTTTGGTCAAGAAATCATTGGGTTCAATTCTGCTCAGCTCTTTATAGAAAGCAGAAGCTAACCAGCTTTTCAAAAAAACACTGAAAATCTTAATAATTGCTGAGAACAGATGATTGAGGTGTTAAGACTTCAATGTCCTCCAAAGCCTCATCGGTGTCAGCCAATCAGGAACATGACATCATTACTCGGCTAAGCTCGAAAGTTCCTATTTTGATTGAGGAAAGAGATTACAGCCATGTGTTCCACATGTGCTCACATCAGTGTCATTTCACTTGTGCCGTGTTTCAGACAATCATTTGGTTCCTAATCAAGTAGGATTAAAGCACATTCCTGCATCAGGGTCTTAACCTAAATTCAAGTGTCACTTAAGCAGATGGTGGTAGAGAAACGGAAAACTATTTTTCTCTGATGCGGAAGGGGAAAATAATAATATATATATATATATATATATATATATATATATATATATATATATATATATATATATATATATATATATATATATATATGATTATATCTTTTCATGGGACAACACTGAAGAAATGACACTTTGCTACAATGTAAAGTAGTGAGTGTACAGCTTGTGTAACAGTGTCAATTTGCTGTCCCCTCAAAATAACTCAACACACAGCCATTAATGTCTAAACCTCTGAAAACAAAAGTGAGTACACCCCTAAGTGAAAATGTCCAAATTGGGCCCAATTAGCCATTTTCCCTCCCCGGTGTCATGTGACTTGTTAGTGTTACAAGGTCTCAGGTGTGAATGGGGAGCAGGTGTGTTACTTTTGCAGTAACACACATTCACTCATCTGAACACAGTAACGTTACTTTATTCTGTAAATGTACGACACTTCTTGCATTTATATATAATTCCATGTTCTAACCCCATTACAGTTACCGCTCTCATACACAACACAATTACTTTTGTTTATAAAAATCACTAAATATAGCATCATTTGATCAAAATGAATATTTGAGTCAGTTATTGCACTTCCTTCCTACATGCGCTTAATAGAAACCGTTCGCACCCATAAAAAAATATTTATTCTGCCATACTAAAAAAATTGCTTTTTGTGTGTTTGTATGTTTTTTTTCTTAACTGTGGAAATGATGTACGTTCAGAAATTATTTTCTAATGATTTATTGTCCTCAGCATTATATATTTTAGAATTAATAAAAAAACTAAAAAAAACAAACAAACAAACAAAAAAACACACACTTAACACATTATTATTATTATTTCTTATTTCAGGCATACCTGAAATCATATTTTAGCTTTTTTTTTTTTTTTTTTTTTAAACACATGGACAATCCTTTTAATGTTTAATACAAAAGATTTGTAGACGGAATGAAAATTCATATATTATGTGATTTTAAGAAAAAAATAAATCTCAGATAATCTAAAGGATCGGGATGTTTTAAATCATTTACGGATGAAAGGGTTAAGGGTTGATTTAACATTAAGCAGCAAACTGACAGAGAAACAAACTCAATTAAAACACCAATTAAATCTAAACCCAGTTGCTCGGGAATGATTAAACATTACTGTGACTTTACAACTAAAGAACTTCCAAAAGACAAGAAAGACATTTGAACCTTTAGACAAGACTCACCGTGAGCGTGACAATTCGAGCGTCTGGGTTTCTGAGCGATGGTCCAGCAGACACATAGTTCTTAGTCTGCATCTGGATGGGGAAATGCTCCTTACACTTAGCATCAGAGTCCAGAGCGGCAGGCCACTCGGTGCAGAACGCTGCAGCAGAGAGACGCAAAGAAAACACAACCTCAGTGTTCCCGCAGAACAGAGAAACAAAAACAATAACGTAGAAATGTGTACATCGCTACCAATAAAATGACGGACAGACTTATAAACGACGTACGTTTGAGGGCCTCGCAGTGTTTCTTGATGGCAGCTGGGGTTAAGTGCAAAAAGTTCGGAACCTGTAAGATAGTGACATGATGTTGATTCTCAAAAAGTAAAAAGGTACCCAGTTTAAACGCACAAAGACTGAGCACTGCTACTTTACATGAATGATATTTGATGGAGAACTACATGATTTTTGTGCCGTGTTGAGCTAAATTGCAGCCTTATGTTACATTACTACTTACTTCCGGGTTCTAAATCACCAGACAAGTTGAAAAGATAATGGACAGTTTGGATTTTTATTTATATTCTCTACAGAAAAAAAGATGAGTCAAAGACAAGCATTGATACGGTATACTAAAAGAGTACATAATAAGCCCCGCCCACTGCATACAGACTCTAAAATGTGGGGGTTTTTTTTTGGAAGAAAAACTACATTTAGGCATTTAGTGATTTACAGACTAGCAAGATTTTAACTACTCCAACAGACTAACTAGCTAACCAAACATCAACTGAAACGCTCTGAAGAACATCAGTTAATGTTCAAATCAAACATCAGAGTGGGGAAAAATATGATCTCACTTGGACTTGGACTATGGCATGGTTTTTGGTTCTACTGCATTGGCTACAACAGCAGAAGACAAGGGAAATGTAACCAAGTAACCGGGAAGAAATGATACACGTGACTATTTTTCATCTTATAAATTGAACAGATGCTGGGTTTTTTTTATTTGGTGATGGCGTAACAGATAACCAGCACTTTGGGCGGCTGTGGCTCAGGTGGTAGAGCGGGTTGTCCCGTATGTTTGGTGGTTCGATACCAGGCCCACGTTATTCCACATGCCGAAGTGTCCTTGGGCAAGACACTGAACCCCAAGTTGCTCCCAATGGCACGCTAGCGCCTTGCATGGCAGCTCTGCTGCCATTGGTGTGTGTGTGTGTGTGTGTGTGTGTGTGAGAATGGGTGAATAAGACACAGTGTAAAGCACTTTGTAGAACCTGTTTTTTTTAAAAGTGCTATATAAGTGCAGAGCTTTAACCAGCACTTACTAAAATGACAATTGTCCAGTGGCACAAAGCACTATTCGGCGAATTTTAATGGATTTAACAGAAATGAGATTTGTTGGATTTGTTAGATTTAACTGATTTAGTAAACAGTACAACGGACTGTATCATTGAAATCAACGTATTTATGTGAAGTCAAAGTTTAAACAGCCAGTAACTACGGAAGCCCTAAGAGGCCATGCATGACTATTTTTCCTTTCTTGTTTTCTCATGATCACGACTTAATTGTCTTGCGATCTCCGCATAAAAAAACGGTGTTTTCTCGTGATCTCGGCAGAACATAAGGTGTTTTCTCACTATGTCAATTTATCAGCAGAAAGTATCACAGCTTGTGAATAGGACTGGTGTAACATGCACGTTGCCATCTTCGCATTTATAAATTTTAATAACTGCCTGATGCACAGATGGACTTTATCTCGTCGTAGACCGGACAGCCTCATTCTCCAGTGTCGGATAGACTATTTCAGCCCGAGTGTTCGTCCATGATGCTGTGGGATTGTGTTAAGGTTTTGCTGCCTCCAGAACATTAAAAAGAACATTTTATGTTGAGCACACAGAAGAGTCATAATCATGAGAAAACCGCTGTTTGTTATGTGGAGATCACCAGAAGTCATGATCATGAAGAAAGACAAAAAAAACAGCTTATGACAAGAACATGAGAAAATTCAGAAAATAATAATAATAATAATAATAATAATAATAATAATAATAATAATAATAATAATAATGCATGGAGTCTTAGAGCTTAATTAACACTTCACCTCTTTTACTCATGTCGTGTTCCGCTTGCACACACGCTTTGACAAACACAGATTGTCTCATCTTCCTATAGAATTTTGGTCCTCACAAAAGAAAAACATTTCTCCTTCTATTTTATTATTTTGAGAGAACATTAATCTTTGCTCACATGTGCACACATCGCCCCCTCAGGCTAAGAAAATAATGAGATTAAAACACTCCTGCATACGAGCTGACAGTCTAAATTTTAACCACCATTTACAAAACCAGGACAACAACATGAAGCAGAAGCTCGTCACAGCTATCCTGGCAGCAACGCTCACCTTTATAAGTTCAAGATTGCCCTTTTTCCCAGGAGGCACCCCTCTTTTTACTGGGTAGCCCATTCGCACTGGTAGTGGCACAGCATCAGGTTTAAAAGACTTAGCAGTGGGATAAACAGCAGTCCAGTCCTGATCCACCACCATCCGCTCTGACCGTGGTTCTCCAGCCTGCATATCACAGATATGAAAAAAAGAAAAAAAAAATCCTCTAGCAATAGCAATATCTGTAAATGCTGGAAATACCTGTAGCCCTAAACGGAACGCTGTAAGAGGCAGATTATAGTGAATAAAGCAATAAATCAACACTTGCCACGCGTCTCGGTTTCCTCAGACCCCGACTGCCCCTCTCTAATAAACCTGAAAAGGAAATAATGACCGCCGTCAAAATGATTTAAGGGTTAAAGTGTCGTTAAAGCTTATCGTTACTAATAAGACAGTAATAATAGATAAATGAATAAGTAAAATAAATAAATAAGAGAAGGGAAGGTGACTTTGAGATAGTTACAACAAGTATGACATGGAATGAATGATCTTATTGCATGAATTAAAAGATGTTACAGGGGACCATCTCTTTAAACATTTCGGCCTCTGAAGCCATAGCGCACATGTGATTTGTTCCATCTCATACAGCTTCAACAATCTTTGGATCCAAACATTGTATGATGGAGGGTCTGGTTTTAACCATCTGAATGTGATACAATTAATAGCGGCTGCTATTGGGATTTGGAGCAGATATATTTTAGCTCTACACTCAAAGCCTTTTGGACACACACCAAGAAGAACTACTTTGGGATCTTTGGGAATCTCATGGTGGAAGATTAAAAAAAAAAAAAAATTTAAGAGCATCAAATACATCCTTCTGTTCATTTGGGCATGACCGCAGAATATCAGTGTGATTACTGTACCACTATTGTGGAGCCTTGTAGTAATTTAATACAGCAGTGATTCCCCAACCCTGGTCCTGTACCCCCTGCACCTTTCAGTGTTTTTCTTGCTGATCCAACTTATTAGCTAATTACTGAGTTTAAGCAGGTGTGTGTGCAGGACCGGGGTTACACCATGATCCGATGTGTGTTAGCCAAAAGATTTTTTTTTTTTTTTTTTTTTTTTTTGACAAATTAAAAATATCAGTATGAGCAGAATAACTGGTTCAAATGGACAGGAAGACAATTTTTGTAGAGAGTTAGTGCTTCTGAATGAGTCTGTGGTATGTCGCGGCCTCCTCCAATTCAAAACTTGGTGACAGAGACAAAGTAAATGTGTCTCTTAAAAGTGTACTTTTTTTCTTCTTCTGTTTTTAAAAACGGGCATTCGAGACACAGTACATTCAATACAGCACACCATTCTTGGTCCTGGAGTACAGATTGTACTAAACATACCTCTTCAATCAATGATGATTAGCTGATTGGATGAAGCAGGTATGTTATAGTGTGGTAGAGTAAGGTATGGTGTAGTGTGGTATAGTATGGTGTAGTGTATTATGGTGTGGTATAATATAGTGTAATGCAGTATGGTATAGTGCAGTGTAGTATAGCATGGTGTAGTGTATGGTGTAGAGTAGTATAGCATGGCATAGTGCAGTGTAGTATATTATGGTGTGGTATAGAATGGTGTAGTGAAGTATGGTATAGTATAGTGTGGTGGTGTAGGAGATGGTGTAATGTAGTATGGGATGATATGGTATGGTGACGTATAGTATGGTGTAGTATAGTATGGTGAGATTTAGTTTGGTGTGGTATAGTGAGGTATAGTATGGTGAGATTTAGTATGGTGTGCTATAGTATGGTGGGATTTAGTATGGTGTAGTATAGTATAGTATGGTGTAGTGTAGTATGGTATATTGTAATATGGTGTGGTATAGTATAGTATGGTGTGGTATGTTATAGTGTGGTGTAGTGTAGTGTAGTGTAGTATGGCGAAGTATAATATGGTGTGGTATAGTATGGTGTAGTATAGTATAGTATGGTGTGGTATAGTATAGTATAGTATGGCGAAGTATGGTATAGTATAGTATGGTGTGGTATAGTATAGTGTGGCGAAGTATGGTGTGGTGTAGTGTAGTGTGGCGAAGTATAGTATGGCGTGGTATAGTATAGTGTGGCGAAGTATGGTGTGGTGTAGTGTAGTGTGGCGAAGTATAGTATGGCGTGGTATAGTATAGTATGGCGAAGTATAGTATGGTGTGGTATAGAATCATATGGCGAGGTATAGCATGGTGTGGTATTGTATATTATGGTGAGGTATAGTATGGAGTGGTGTTGTGTAGTGTGGTATAGTATAGTATGGTGTGGTATAATGTACTATGGTGAAGCGTAGTATAGTATGGTGTGGTATAGTATATTATGGCGAGGTATAGTATAGTATGGTATGGTGTGGTATAGTATGGTGTAGTATGGTATGCCATGGTATGTTATGGTATGGTATGGTATGTTATGGTATGGTATAGAATAGCACAGCACAGTATAGAGTAATATAGTATGTAATCTACCAATCTGCACCATGAATCTTCCCTATTTAATTCATGATTAATCCTACAGTTTGTAATAGATACTGGAACTCAACACTTTGCATTCTCACATGTACACTTCTGAGCTAAACCGTGTTCTTGTGTGCATATAAACTCAGTCAATCAGTCTGTGGGTGTTACACATGGGGAAGCCATCTCTAACTAGTTATTAACTATACTGTGTTTAATGCATGTCTTATCTGAGCGCTGCATGCATTAGTACTAAACAGTATACTAAAACAGTACCATCACTGATACTGCAGGGTTTCTTAAATCCAATCTAGAGATCAGACATCACACCGTTAATAAGGATCAAACCCTCACCTTGCCTCTCAGCGCCATTGCTTGTCGGCAGTCCGATGGAGTATGCGACTCTTTGGTTAAGTGCAATAAACGTGTAAAATCCGTTATTTTTGCAGTTTAACCGAACTAAAAGCGACAACACGGGTCTGAACGTGGGAGCCGCCATGATGCGTGTGTCCGGGAATGTCACGTTACGTTACGTTAGAGGGCGTGCAGATGCACTGAGCTTCAAATCATTTCCGCACCCAGTCCTTCGGTGTAAATGCGATAAAGAACAGCGCCTTGCACAGGCGCGTAGTAGAAGAGCGTGCAAACGTACGGTGGCCCAGACGGCACATATCCGCACCTGTCTTTAAATAAAGCACAGTAAAATAAATAAATAAATAAACAAAAGTGTTACTCACTCTGTCCATGCTACAGGACATGTACTGTAGGCTACAAAAGGACCAAGAGGACGAACATGACTTATTATATAAATGAATTTAATGCAAATCATTCACTCACACCCACTCACACACACACACACACACACACACACACACACACACACACACACACACACACACACACACATATATATATATATATATATATATATATATATATATATATATATATATATATATATATATATATATATATATATATATATATATATATATATATATATATATATATATATATATATATATATATATATATATATATATATATATATATATATGTATGTATGTATGTTTTCATTTGAGTGGCCCTCTGATAACATGAAGTTAAAAATAATGAAATGATATAGCCATGGGCATTGTTTTGACTCAGGTCAGCGGTCATTTGCTGCTATTGTCCAGCATGTTCAATACCGTACACAACCGCACTTCACCTTCGTGTGTTCACTGAGAGTAGGTTAATGGTTGAGAGGCATAAATTTGTCCAGTAGTTGCTGCAAGCCTTTTACAATCGACCAATTGGCGTGCGAGACGGTGGGAATTACAGAGACGGGTTAAAGTAATGTGAACATGCGCACACATGATGCAATATTAGACCATAAGCACATCATAATGAAATTAAAGCCGAATACTGGATATTTTCTCGATTTTAGAAGTCCTGGGCCGGACGCTTTTTAAAGTCTGAAATAGAGGACATGTCCGGGAAAAGGAGGAAATTCAGTCACCCTAACAAATGCATTTCAGAGAACAATTTGTGTTCATTTCTACCAAATTAACTTTGCACATATTTTTTTTTCTGCACATGCTCCAGGAGGATGCTCACTTGAGTCACGATTGGCAAGAGAGAACTAGAATTATAATCAAGCAGCTGTCTATATTGTGTTATGTCAGAAGATTCATTTCTTTGGTTTTAAATGAAAAAAATTGTCATCCTGATGGTATTAAATTTTTTTTTTTTTTTTAAATGTACCTGTAATCTGATTACTTTGTTTTTTGACGTAACTGTAACGGATTACAGGTACTAGTTTTTTGTATCCTGATACCATAGCGCCGTTACATGCATTCCGTTACTCCAAGCTGGAGTATAGTGTAGTATAGCACAGTACAGTACAGTACAGTATAGCATAGTATAGCATAGTACAGTACAGTATAGCATAGTGTAGTACAGTATAGTTTATAATAGTATAGTGTAGACACGGTGTAGTGTGGTTTAGTAAAGAATAGTACGGTATAGCATAGTATAGTACAGTATTGTATAGTATAGTACAGTATAGTATATAATAGTATAGTATAGTACGGTATAGTGTAGTTTATTATAGAATAGCACAGTATAGCATAGTATGGTTTAGTATAGTATAGCATAGTGTAGTGAAGTATGGTGTGGCATAATGTATTATGGTATGGTATGGTGTATTATTATGTAGTATAGTATGGTGTGGTATGCCTTGGTATAGTACAGTACAGTGTAGCATAGTATAGTATAGTTCAGTATAGCATAGTATGGCATGGCATGCCATAGTATAGTACAGTATCGTATAGCAGAGTGTAGTATAGTATAGCACAGTATGATATGGTATACCTTCTCTCTCTCTCTCTCTCTCTCTCTCTCACGTGCTCCAGCATCACTGCTCAGAGTCACACGGTGTTCTCTCTCCACGGTATTTGGACCTCTTTTGGGCTTTTTAACGGTAATTATACCTTTTGTTTGTATTATAGCTTTTAATAGTACAGAGTAACGTGGCTTTAGTAAAATTATGAAATTAAAATTTTTAACATCATCTAAAGAATCATAACTAATTGACTAATTGCGCATGCTTGCTTTTGTTGGCATGGACACAGGTAGACATTTCACCACTCTTTTATAGGCATACCTTTCTTGCCAAGACGATTATCTCTGCAAAAACAATATTTCATGTTACACTGACATTATTAATTGTATCATCTTTGCCACAATTAGTTAAATTTTATCTTACATATATTAATAACTGTAAAATCAAGTACATTTATAGCATATACTTAAATTATGTAGTTATATACATATATATATATATATATGAGTATTGCATCCTTGCCAATGGATGTAGGATAAATATGTTAATGCCCACTGACTTCATACAGCTGCCAACCTCATTAATATCCTCTTTCATACCCTTTAAACAGCTTTTGGATCCTCTTACTTGCAATATCCCATCCTCCCTTTCATTCTTGACATATTGTAACACTGCCAGATGTCATTCATTGACATCCTCAGATCCTGTCTTGCATTCTAGAGGGTCCTGAAAACACTGTGAGTTCTTGCTTTTTGTTCTTATCAAATTATTATTTCTTTCTGTTGCCTTTCCTATTATGTCATTATACACCCACATTTAATTTTTTATGTCTTTGGGATTTTATTTGTCAATTAATTGTAACACGTTACTGTTTTTTCCACCCAGAAACTATATGTTACTGTACTCAGGTGTGTTTTAAATACAGTTTCAGTTTTTTTGTAGTCATCCTGTAACTAGTGATAGGCAGTCTATGGCATTGTATCAGTATGTTTATGGGTCTTAAACAGAAAATAACAGCTGCGTATTAGTAATGAATAATCATCAAGCTTACTCCTCAATCCCTAGAAAATCTGAACACTCAATTCTTTAAACTCTAACCCACTTTCAGATAGCTTTAATGGTGAAGACTAGCATTTTCATTTCCTTTAAGGTTGTAATCTTTAAGTATTTGTTTTTATTTAGTCAAACCAACTGAACAATTCTAGTGCGTTTGCTGTATTCTGTGGCTGCTCTCCTGTGATACAATTTATATTAAAAATAACATAAGGTGGAGTGTTATTTTGTTTTGTAGGTGTGTCGGGTTAAGGATAGCATAACGGTTTTAATATATTTGTCCATTCCATCTTAAATCACATTGCACTTTTTCCACCGGTGTGGAGCAGAATAACATTAATGATCATTTCAATACACTGTGGTTGTTGTTTGTTTTGTGGAGATAACTGTCATGGCAAGAATCGAAAGGCTATAAAATTCTAAAAACAAAGTAGGAGCACCTACCATCTGGACGACGGCGTCACACTTTAATTTGTTTCATCACACCAACTTTAAGTTGATGTGAAATGCACTCAACAGAATGATCTGCGTTCATCCATGATCTCAGTTAGGACATCTGTTACGTCTTGAACCGTTTCAAATCCACCTGTTCTGGGCTTCTGCGTCTCTGGTTCACCTAGTTGTCTAAGTGAATTTGGAGGACTGAGAAACTCAATCCAGATGAGGACAGTAGATGTGTGGTGGAGTCTGTCAACACATCTGCTGTCCTGTTTGACAAGGGTATGAGTGGACACAAGGCTCCTGTTTCCATCCTCTTAAACTACAAAGACTGGTTTCCAGAGGCCAAATGTCCAGCCGCTGTTCATCATGCAAAGATTGATGGTTGCCTTGAGGAAAAGTCTGACCTTTTAAATTAGGCTGCTTGACTCGCATTTCCTTTTTTTGTTTCTAGACTGACTGCTGTGGTCTGTTAAATAGATAAGAAATAACTCATTAGATAAGTGCCAGGAAAAAAAAAATCAGGGCAGACAATACTTTTCTATGATGCCTAACAAGCACTACTTTGGTTTACTTAAAAAAAAAAAAAAAAAAGTATTATTATTTTGTTGCAAATATTACATCTCTGTCCATGACAGATTTATATAGTATTGCTGACTCTAACTATTTCACACATTCTTAATTCTGTTACAAATGCAGAGCACCTGAGGGGATCTCACTATGACTGACAAGTCACATGAACACCTCAGATATTTTATCTCCATGTGATGTGTGGTCCAGTAACCACTGTTCATCATGCTCATGCAATATGCAGAACAGAATGTCACTAAATGCGATTTCATGCTCCTTGGTTAAATGGCCTGCTATCTAGATTCATTTTCCAGTTTCATTATATTAATAAGTAATATAATAAGTAGCAGAACCTGAAGTTTATACTTAAAGATTGTTAAATTGAGATCAGATAAAAGTGCTTGTTCACCTTACTTTTAAAAAACAAACAAAAAAACACCCCTGCAAAGTTGACTACATGGTTGCAAAGTTTATTTACAACAGCTAAATACAATGGATCTAAAAAAAAAAAAAAAAAAAAAAAAAAGTCTACACACCTCTGTTAAAATGGCAGGTTTTTGTGATGAAAAAAAAATGAAACCAAGATATGTCATGTCTGAAGTTTTTCCACCCTCAATGTGAAATTACACGTATAAAAACTAAACGAAAAACAATCAGAAACAATGACCTGTTTGTGTGCACACCCTTTTATAATTGAGGGTGTGGCTGTGTCCAGAATGAACCAATGACATTCAATCTCATCTTCAAAAGTAATTATCATACAAGCGTAACTAAGTCACCCCAAAATGTAGCAAAATGTGTTATGGTCTGATGAAACCAATTCCAAAATATATAATAAGTCCATAATCCAAAAGGTTTGTTTGGTGCAAAAAAAGCACATCACAGAAGAACACCATACCCACGGAGAAACATGGTGGTGGCAGCATCTGTCTTCTTCAGCCAGAACTGAGGCTTTTATCATGGTGCAGGGAATCATGAATAATTAAAAGTATCAGCTGATTTTACTGCAAAACATACAGTGT
This sequence comes from Ameiurus melas, assembly GCA_012411365.1. Lineage (NCBI taxonomy): Eukaryota > Metazoa > Chordata > Actinopteri > Siluriformes > Ictaluridae > Ameiurus > Ameiurus melas. Next base: position 20,790,745 of record CM022764.1, on the reverse strand, counting down.
CTGCTAGTAAGCTTAAGATGAACAGGAATTTCACCTTTCAGCATGACAATGGCCCAAAGCATACATCCAAATCAACATAGGAACGGTTTAACCTAAAGAACCTAGCATATTAACAGGGGTGTGTAGACCTTTTATATCCATTGTAGTTATGGCAAATTTAAATGTTCCTCATGCTTGACCTTTTCCCAATAATAAGGCAGTAAAATAATACATTACATTGTTTATAAAATAACTGTTTATAAAATAACTCCTGGGCGCACGGTGGCTTAGTGGTTAGCATGTTCGCCTCACACCTCCGGGGTTCGATTCGCACCGGGGCCGTGTGTGTGCGGAGTTTGCATGTTCTCCCCGTGTGCGGGGGTTTTCTCCGGGTACTCCGGTTTCCTCCCTCAGTTCAAAAGACATGCATGGTAGGTTGATTGGCGTTGATGTTTAAATTGTCCGTAGTGTATGAATGGGTGTGTGAGTGTGTATGTGATTGTGCCCTGCGATGGACTGGCACCCTGTCCAGGGTGTACCGTGCCTTGTGCCCGATGATCCCGGGGATAGGCTCCAGGCTCTCCGCGACCCTGGAGAAGGAATAAGCGGTAGAAGATGGATGGATGGATGGAAAATAACTCTGTATAAGACCATAGACACTGATGTACCTTAAAATCACAGTAGAAAGTTACAGACCTCTTACATGACATACAAATTGCTAGTGGGGAAGCATTACACTAACGGGAAAAAGCAGTGTAGGCTTGAAGCACTGGAGGCTACAGAAAAGTCCAATCAAATATTAGCAGGATTCTCTTATAGAGATTTTAGTTAGCTGTTTAGTTAGAGTTGCCTCAAGAGTAGGAAAGAGTGCCTTAATAGAGAACTTACCAGAGAATATTGTAGATATAGGTCTCATTTACGAATCTTTTTTCTAGAGTTGTGTGTATATGTAGGCTATATCAAACTAAAAATTCCAGCAAGATTCAAAAAGATTTGGTAGTGTATCTATTTGTTGATAAATGCCAGTCACCTGTAAAATACCAAGAACACTCACAGCATAGACATTTAAGTTTAATAACGACTTCAAATCTTCATAAAAGGTAAGATGACAGCTACTGAAAGAGCAACTCCTAATCACATCTCCCAACAATGTAGCTCAGTCACTGCAGTGCATCGGCTACCATAGACACACTAGCATATTCTCCTTTTATACAGCCTTTTAGCATTTTTGTTCTTTTATTTTTTTGATAGCTATTGCGTATTTCTTGAACAATTTTAATAGTTGTTTTGCACTCTATCAGTTCAGCTTGTAATAGCCTACTGCCAGTGTTTATTTGTAAAAATTGGTGTATGTGCACATAACCTTCTCACAGAAGCAGCTATTTCTTACACTTCAAAGATCGCTTTATAGGTTTGTTACATGAGCATATTTTTTAATAGAAACAGTAAACAATACTCCCATTGTTTCAGCAACTTGCTCCTTTTATCTAGTTAAATTAGTGGAAAATTAGACATTGTCCAGATGTGATGTGAATAGAACTGTTTTTTTTTTCTGAACTGACATTTTTGCAGTCAATTGCAGTCAATATTACCTATTTTGAGTTTTCTGCTAGGATATGAGTTGCCTATATACCGTATGTTCTACAAAGCTTTAACAGATTTAATAGGTTTAAACTAATGGAAATTTTAAGGCACTCAGTTTCCTGATTTTTGTCTGAGACACCGAATAAAATCTACTGTAGAATTGATGTTTTTTTTGGAAGTTTTAGCATTCCTTATTACATGTCTGTGAAATTCCTGTCTACTGTATATACACTATGTCTTAAATGTCTGTTGACGTACAGTAAATTTCGTATTTATACAGTACTTGTATTTATAATCATAATAATTGATTTCTTAAAATAAATTGTGAAAGCAACATTAAATTCCATCACTAATTTTAACCTGAAGTAATTTTCTATTTCTACTTTCACAGGTTTGGAGAAGTGAGTAACACTTCTAGTGTGGTCATCGATGAACTCTGGTCGTGACATTATCATCAACTCCTCCTCTTTTGCTTGAACCCCAAACCGTCCTTTCTCCCAAGAGTCATGGAAGAGGGTCAGGGGCGTCCCATTCGTCTCCTGTGCCGCACACCACATTTTGACTGGTCTGGGAACAGTGACACTGCTGTAACAAAAATTGACACTCCAAACGGGCACAATCTGATAAGCCTGAACTCCGAGCGCAGCGTAGAAGAAGCTTCAGAAGCCATGCCGGAGGCAGCAGTAGACAGCCCAGGCTACTCTCCTGTTTCAGTGGAACAGAAGCCCTTGGTGAATAATGGATCAGGCGTACTAGAGGGAAACACAAAAGAGTTAACGGCGCACAGAGAAGACAGGGAGCCATGCTCCTCTCCCTCACCTTCTAGCAGCCCCAATCCCCCTCACTTCAAACGCAATCCCTACCGCACCAAGACTAGCATGCAGGGTGATGTCTACAATTTCCTAGAGAGACCTGCAGGCCTGAAATGCTTCCTCTATCACTTCCTGGTGTGAGTAGATTTGCTCTGTGATTTTACGTAGATTATGAACAAGTATGATTGTATATCAATTCAGCTTTGGGTCTGATGATTTGGGGTCAGTTGATTTTTCAGAGTTTGGCATTTGATTGATTTAATTGAATAGAAAGCATGGACCAAAGCTGTTCTCCGAAGTTATTAGGGTTTTCCTGATGGAATCTGGCAACAAGATCCTTAATTGTAAGTGTCTGCTTTATAATTTAGTATATTTTATAATGGGAACTTTCAATCTGTAAATATTGTATGAACACATGTCAGAGTGCATCGTGGTAATCCCTTTTCTGATTGGCTGGAAGAACAATGAAATCAGGGCTGCTAAAAAAGTCACATGACCAGAAGGCATCTGATGGACATTTTTGGACATGAAATGCAAGTCCATTTCATTTTCTTTTGAGAACATTCATTTACAAGTGCAAATTCTCTCATGTTTAAGGTTATGCGTAGAGATCAGGGGTGTCAGATATCAATCGTGTGTATGTGTCGTTATGTGCATACACAGTACATTGTATGTTTAGTATGTGATTTATTATTGTCTTCTTGTGTGTGAGGGTGTGTATATTTATGCACACTTCTGACAATGCGTATGCAAGGTAAGACCACACTTAAGGAGTGCGGTTTCCAAATGACAGGGAACCCTGATAGTTATCTGGTTCGATACCGTGGTGAGTGTGAGGTAATTAAGGTGTACACAGGTGTACACGGGTGTGCGCTCATTCATTATATTAACACCTCCTTCCCTAAGACTCGTTTCTCTGCTCACACCCACACTTGATGTATTGAATTGAATAATAACAATTCGACATATTGTTACACCCCTAGTAGCTAGCATTCTACTTCACCTTTTAATTTCCGGTGCAGGGAAAATCACTTTTATAACCTATGCCATAATGTCATGAGGAGCTATCCTTCCCTTAGGACAGACAGCAGTACCTCTAAGTAAGTCCCTCTAGGGTCGCAGAAATGAACGCAAAATCAAGGTAGAACTTGTGTGTTTATTTACTAACAGCAAATCAGTTTACAATGTTCTTTTTTTTTCTTTTTAAAATTTTTTTTAGACAATATCTAATCATGTCACCCAAATACACTACTTAGAACAGCCGAATTTTTCCAGATGTTAAATCCTGATTATATAATTTTCACACAGAAAAGCTTTCTGCTTTCTCTGTACAGAGCTCATTATCAATGTATGCCAGACTGAACACAATATTGGGCCAATTGGGACAATATTAAACACTTTCAGTAACCTCTATATCCTGTTCGGGGTCATGGGAGATCTGGAAACCATCACGGGAACACTTGGGACACCAGTCTAGGGGACCGCACCTACACATTCACGCACATTCACACCTAGGAGCAATTTATCTGAGCCAATCCACTTACTGGCATGTTTTTGAGCGGTGGAGGAAACATGGAAGAAACCCTGATGTGCACAGGGAGAACATGCACAGAAACTCTGCATGGAGAGTAATCTGAGCTCAGGATCGAGCCCAGGACCCTGGAGCAATGAGACGTCAATGCTACCCACTGCACCACCATGCCACCCCACAGTATTATATTTATTGAAAACTGATTGCAAATACATTTATTTTGAAAGAAACACAGACCTGTTTAATAAAAAGATATTATTAGCAGGAACATTTATTACGAGAGTCTTTTGTTAATAGCCTTTATCATCGACCCAATGTTCGTTGTAGCCTACAAATACACAAGCTTATGTTTGCATAATTTTTACCTTGTCTTTCACAGATCAGCCATGACCACTGACAGGTGAAGTGAATAATATTGATTATCTCGTTACAATAGCACCTGTTAAGGGTTGGGATATATTAGGCAGCAAGTGGAAAGTCAGTTCTTGAAGTTGATGTGTTGAAAGCAGGAAAAATAGGCAATCGTAAGGACCCGAGAGACTTTGACTAGGGCCAAATTGTGATGACTAGACAACTGGGTCAGCGTATCTCCAAAACGGAAGGTCTTGTGAGATGTTCCTAGTGTGCAGTGGTTAATACCAACCAAAAGTGGTCCAAGGAAGTACCACCAGTGAACCGTTGACAGGGACATCGGTACCCAAGACTTAATGATGCGCATGGAGAGTGAAGGCACAGAAGAGCTCCTGTAGCACAAATTACTAAAAAAATAGGTAATGCCGGCTAAGGTGTCGACTTGGCCTCCAAATTCCCCAGATCTCAATCCGATCGAGCATCTGTGGGATGTGCTGGACAAACCATTTTTCTTAAGGGTGAACGGTAAAGGAGAAGACAATTGAAGGAAAAAAATTATCCTTTATGACTAGGTTTTCTGTGGTTGAGCATGACATGGCTCAGTTATGGAAAGTAGGAAACCTTGTGCTCTGCATGTGTACACATTTGCGTGATATGGGTGTCTGATAAGCTTCCGTCTTTGTAACTGAACCTCCAACATGGCAGCACGTCCAGTAGAACCCGATATCAACCTGTTACAAAATTAAACTCCTTTAATTGACAATCTACAGTGTTTCTTTAAGTAACCTACTTACTTGTCGATGGTTATCGGTTCCAAGCCCTTGTTCTTTGCCCTCGCTCTGGTTGCCAGGTCTAAAGTGTGTCTATGAGGACATCAAGGCATCGGCCTGGACCGCATAATGACCTGTCTGTTTGTTTGGATGGCCAGTGATTATGCACTATTGTGTCGAATGACAAGGCATTAATACTCTGTTTAGAGAGAAAACACTCTTTTACACAACCAATTGAAGATCACTAACAGAAACAAAATATTTCTTTCATTCTTCTTCTTCTTCTTTTTGTATAACCGCATGGCTGAACTGTCTTATTCCATTTATACCACTGCAATTTGCCAACAACTGTTTATAGTTACATTTAATGTTGCGGAACGTCTGCAAGTTAGTCTGCTAACTCTGCAAGACAAGTTAGATCCTGTTACCACTTACATTATAGCAGCAATAAACAATTGCTTATGTGCCTTTCCTGTATTAAATTGCTGTGACAAAATCAATTTGTCTTACGATGCTACAGAGAAACTAGAAAGTTCTATGTCCTCTGCCCTGAAAACTCCTGAAAACTTACAAAGCATGAACACCTGAGACTTTCTGAATAAATGTTACAATACTATCTACTAACAGAAAACCTAAGTATCTATCCATTTTCCATACTGCTTATCCTAGACAGGGTTGCGGGGGAGCCTGAAGCCTCAAACAGGGAACTCTGGGCACAAGATGGGGAACAACCTGGATGGGGTGCCAACCCATCACAGGGCACACTCACACATTCTCACACTGTGGAGAACTTGGAAACATTCCCCCATTCCTACAATCAGCCTACAGCAGATGTCTGTGCATTGGGGAGGAAGCCAGGGTACCCAGACGAAGCCCCAGATGCACAGGGAAAACATGCAAACTCTGCACACAGGGAAGTAGCAGGGTTCAAACCCCTCACCCTGGTGGTGCGAGGCAAATGTGCTAACCACTAAGCCATCAAACCCTAACCATATCAATGATCAAATGTTTTTCTTTGCTAAACCACATATCTTTTACATTATTTAGATTATGCCTTAGATTATGTTTTAGCCTTAGATTATTTGGAGCATCCTCCATACAAGTCTCTGTATTTGATTTATAAAGAATTAATCCATACCTTCTGATTAGAGAATTCAAACCTGCTGTGGTATAAAAGAGAAAAAACTAACATTTTGCTGAACAATACAAAGACCAAGAATAAAATCATACTTTAAAAATTAAATAAGCAGACTATCACAGAAAGGGGGGGGGACCCCACATTTATCACACAGAAATATTATTTTATTTATTTCACTATTAATATCGGAACATATTAAGGATGAAACATCTGTTAAACTGTTCAAATTGATGGTTGTATTGATCCTGGTGGACCCCCAAAAAAAAAAAAAAAAAAAAAGAAGAAGAAGAAAAAAAGGCCTTCCTCGGCTGCAAGACTGATGGACCCTTCTAATGTCCTTTCACTGATCACTGCCATTGTGCCCTTGAGCGAGACACTTAGCTTTAAAAGCAGGTCCACAGTGACCTCATTAGAGATAAATAAAGCTGAAAAAGTCCTTTCTTTCCAGTCCCTTTGTTCTTCCAGACATACATGGTGAATATTCTGCTGTGTCATCAGGGTGGTTATGCCGCAGCTTGAGGCGACTGATGTTGATAATGCAGGATAAACCATCAGCTGTTTTGTTTTAATCAGATCTCTACAGTTTTTACTAGGATTTCGGATTATTTTTCTTATTAAATGGAGCATTTCTGCATGATGTCTGGCTGAGATATATTTCATTTAATCAGAATGAGATGTGTATGTGGTGCACAAAGCAACTTATTATACACTATATGGCTAAAAGGTTGTGGACACCTGGCCATCACAGCCCATGTGGCTCTTCCCAAAACTGCTGACACAAAGTTGAAAGCACACAATTATCTAGAATGTCTTTATATGCTGTAGGATTATAATTTCCCTTTCACTGGAACTAAGAGGCCCAAACCTGTTCCAGCATGACAATGCCCCTGTGCACAAAGCAAGCTCCATTAAGACATGGTTTGCCAAAGATGGTGTGGAAGAACTGTAGTGTCATGCACAGAGCCCCTGAACACTTTTGGGAACCTGGTTCTCCTAGCATGACATCAGTACTGGACTTCAATAATGCTGTTGTAGCTGTATGGACAAATCTCGACAGCCACGCTCCAAAATCTAGTGGGAAAGCTTCCCAGAAGAATGGAGGTTATTATAACAGCAAATGAGGGAATAAATCTGGAATGGGATGTTCAACAAACAGATATGCGTGTGATGGTCAGGGGTGCATATTTGATCGTTCATATAGTATATAAAAGCTGCATGCAATTAACGTCAGAAAATGTGCAAAAAACTAGTGACTGGAAGAAACATCAGATTAATTTGACTTCAAATGTAGCTCTACAGGGTAAACATCAGGGACAGTTCAGAAGAACGTCCACCATAAATGTTATGACTCCCTTTTATTTTTTCAGAATATCTGGGATAGATTTTGGATTTAAAATTGTATAGAACCTCATCGTGCATTTGTCTGTGTCAAAGGGGTTCTATCTAGCCACCCTACCCCATAGCTCAGACATGAGAAGAATACTAGAGATTGTTATCACATGCAGAGAGTAATCAGTACTTGTCAGATATTCCTGCAGCTCCTTGAATGTTGCTGTTAGTCTCTTGGCAGCCTCCCTGGTAAGTTTTTGTCTTGTCCTTTTGTAAATTTTGGAGGTACATCCTGTTCTTGGTGACGTTACTGTGGTGCTCCATTTTCTCCATTTTCTCCACTCGGTGACATTCCTTTAAACTGTTCAGTACTAATCAATACTTACACGTTAGCGGGTCACCATCTTGCTTCCTGGAGGAATATATTTAAAAATCTAGGTTAAAAAAAAATAAACCAAAGTTCAAGGGACACCAATTATGGTTACAAGTGTTATTTCTTTTCCAAACAAGCATTTGTCTTAATATGCTATTTGCAGTATTTGTTAAAAAAAACAAAAAACAACAACAACGACAACAAAAAAAACCCACAGGATATTTTGATCAGCCTGTGTGTGTGTGTCTGTGTGTGTGTGTGTGTGTGTGTGTGAATAATCCCTGATACGGTCTCACTACCATCTGGAGGGGAAATCCTTGATATGGTTCTACTGAGAGTATCAACATGAAATATATCTATGAGATAAGTAAATAACAATGATCAACACACACTGTTACATTATTTGCGTATGAACATAGTGGATGAGTGGAAACGATAAGTGAAAATATGTGAAAAATTGTTCAGTTACTTGTTCTGTGGCCAAGTTCTTGTTTTTGAAGTAGCTTGCTGGGAGAGTCTCACTGTTTCCATGTTCTATGAAGAATTTCCAGGCCTTTCTTTTATAGTTTTATCATTATTTTTCCTTCCCAGCAAACAGATCTGTCTGTAATCAGTAAAACAACCGATGACAAGCTTGTTGAAAGAGCTCTGGTAGTGTTCGACCTATCATACGGAGATCATGAGGTCTAATTCTAATAATGCCACAGATTTGCCAGGAGCCATCCATGGCTGGGGTCCAAGACCAAAATTAGCCATGCTCTCAGGGAGTGGTGGCATATTAAATCTCCCCATCAATCATAGTGACACTAGCCAATCGTGGCCGTCTGTGAGCTTATGCATGCGGAAGTTGGTGGATAGCGCCTTCCATCTAGTGTGTTACACTGCCCGTTGATGGGCGGAAAAAAGGAAATGGCTATACAAGACTCATGATCTGTATACTGGTTACCTATGTAGTGACTGCTGATGTACATCTTAATCAGTCAGAGGTAACATACAGTAACATTGCAGGCGATGTCCGATGCTTTAATATGCTCTGGCCCCATTCCAATAAGGTGTGGTAATAAAACTTACAGCTGCTGGGTATCCAAGTGATGCTTCAACCACAATTTATACTTTGAGTGGACTACTTTTGAAAGGAAGGTCTAGCCTTTTAGGGTACTTGTATTCATATCATTTGCAAAGATGCTGCTCTCATGCTTGCATGTTGCATATCATTATCCTATCCCACTCAGTGGGATCAGTGCTGCATGCCATCGCTAAGAAACCAATCGAGATTATTTCGAGGCCGGGGATGAAAATGGTGAAAAAACCTCCTAAAAATTTCTAGAGACTTTGTACCCTCCATCCGTCTTTCATTAAGTTATAAGGAACATTCGCAGTACACTGTGTGCTCTCAGTTTCATAATCACAATGAGAGTATTCCTTCAAGAGAATCATAGATGCAATCCTCTTGTCCATCAGGAAATACTCCAAATGTGAAGCCGTTCTGGGTTCATTAACTGGGTTAATGTGGGTGGCCTGGTCACCTGGCACTCACCTGTCAACACCACTTCCATACCTGGCTCTAGTGGTGCTTCCCAGTAACCTTAAATTGGACAGGTTACACTTTGTAACTTTTAGTATTTAGTCTTTAATATTGCTCTTTGTCAGACGTCTGCCCTCAGAGCACCAAGGGTGGCCCTTCTGGGACCTTCAATCCCCCGTGACATAGTCCTGAGGTTCACTGAACAACATAATCCTCTCAACAAGGTCTTGATCTAAGAAGGGGCAAGGCATCACTGAAATGCTTATGGAACAAGGATTGGTCAACAATGAGTCTTGGTGTTGGTCAGCTGACTCCAAGATGGGCTGTGAATTGTGGGAACCATAGTTTGCTGGTTCCAGTGGCATTCATTTGATCTCATGCAATTTTATATGAGGTCAGGTTCTCTTTTCATTAAAATAGCTTTAATATTTAAAGAGCAAAAGAGTCTAATAAGCAACTTTAAACAAAATCCATGTGTATTTTATCGACTGTTAAATAAAAGTGATTTAAAAGGGATTTGTAAAATACATTACATTACTCCAGGTGTATCATAAGGTTTTCTTTCATGCTGTTTTAATACTCACATGAGTTTTTTTTTCTATGTGTTTAGGTCTATCAGTGGAAATTATTAACAAATAGAATTTGTTAATATCTATTATTAGTATTATTATTAATATCTATTATCTATTATTAATATATATTATTGCAATCGGGCTCGGGGCCCTCGGCACCCAGTGCATGTACTAGTACTGTAGTGGGATTTAAGAAGAAACGGATGGAGAATGACGCAAAAGCGGGTTGAGATTAAATTATTCGTGTTAACTATTAGTGCATCCTTCTACATTCGATATGAAGGATCAATGGACATTATGAAAGTAATCCAGCACCATCCAGTGATATTTGTGTATGCATCTGCATATGGGAAATTATATAAACAATTTCAAATCATGCAGATTTAATTCATATTCTTTCTTATAGAGCGTGTTTGATTTAGTTTACCCCTACCTGTTAATTAATACACTAGCTAACAATCATGTAATAACGTGTAGCCTACTTAAGGTGCTCGTTATTCACGCATGAATTCATAAGTCTCATGTCGTTCATTAGTTCGTGATTAGTACATGCTTTAACTCATTGCTATTTTATATTTAAGTAAGTATTAATTCAGGTATTAGTGCATGATCATTCATGTACTGTGAATGTAAAGAGTTACTGCCTAAGGTTACTGTATTATGAAATGTTTTGAAAGATCAAGTGTTCCAGTAAAGTTTTCTTGGTTCGTCCTCTTCGTGCTTCTCATTCAGGTGTATTGTGTGTGTGTGTGTGTGTGTGTGTGTGTGTGTGTAAGTTAGTTAAGCAGTAATGCCAGTTCAGTCTTTATGAAAGCAGATGTAAGGCCATGTATCACTAAGGTTCTACTAATAGTTGGAAACAATTTTATGATATTATTGGTCATAAAGTTGTAATAATGATAAATGATTTGCAAAATGAGTTGTTGAGATTTACGTAATGTATTTAAGTTCTCTTGCATGAGGTTTGAGTAAAATCTATTAACAAAAAATGATACATGTTTAAGGAGCATTAAAAAAATCACTTATAAATACGCTTAGTCAAATTTGCTCAGACTTTATGTGTAGAAATTATTACCACACTTTTCTTGAATGAGTCTCACCAGTATTGTTTAGTGTATCCTTTTTTTTTTCTGTTTCAGGTTCCTCATGGTGCTCATATGTCTCCTCTTCAGTGTGCTCTCCACCACTGAGCAGTATGCCGAATTTGCCACTGGGACACTATTCTGGATGGTAAGTGTTGAAACATTTGTTTATGTCACTATCTGAGAGCAAACACACCGTTGTAGTTCCATTTATAAGCAAAATATGAAATAGGTTTGTACACTGCACTACCATGAACTACCACTTGATGGGGATAGTACATCTTACTAAGAAAACTCAGAAACAACCTCGTGCCTTTTTTAAAAATTATTATTATTATTATTATTATTATTATTATTATTATTATTATTATTTTATCATACTATTATCCTACCTTTTATTAGAGAAATGAAAAACTTATGTTTGACTACTGGAAGGAAAATGGTTCCGTATCTTGTTAATGTGCATTACCACCCAATGCACAGAAATGTGTGCGCTTTCGAAATTTAGTTAGGTTTAATAAGAGCAACAACGATCTATTCAGTACATTAACATCTGTACTTCATCAATATTAAAAGCCATGATCTTTGCTATCCTCATGTGATAAATAGTCTTAAAAAGCAGAAAGACATGGATGATGCTCAATAGAAGTGTAAAATAGTAGAAACTTTGGATATGCACTGATTAAAAATTTTGTGTATTTTAAAATATTAATTCTAACCCTAACTAATTCTAACAACACAGAATACAACAATAAGCGGTTTATATTAACAATTAAGTTAATGTTTTTTTCTCCTCTTTTAAATAAATATATTTAATAGAACAGTTCAATTTTTTTTCTTTCTTTTTGCTGTTTGAGAATTGGTGCTCATTTGGTCATTCCACATCAAGTGGTCCAAAGCAGGTTGCTTGATTATTTAACAATGTCCTCATTTTGTTGAATGATAACCTCTATGAACTGACATTGCAAAACCACCATTTTAAAAATATATTTCATTTGGTTTAACTACGACAGCCATCTTTGTGTCATGGCACACAACACATTTTGTTGTTACAAGCTACATGGCCATATATAAACATTTAGCAAAATTTTCTTCCTTATTATACTTGGAAGTCCAAATGTAATGCGCAAAGATTTAGTCTTCATGAAAATCTAGTTAGTTCAGAAAAAACGTTATCCTCCCAGAGCTCCTGGGGGCATCTCCCCATGATTGATGAGCTTCAAATTGTATCATTGTAATGATTAATTGCAATTTGAATCATTGTGATTTGGGCTTATTGCGCACACTAATCCATCACAATCCATCATGTGATATTAATGACATGAACGAAAGCAATCCAGAACATTTCCATAACTTAACATCTATGCAGGAAAAAAGAAATGGCAAAACCTTATGGTAGCCGATGCATTGCAATGGCTGAGCTGCATGATTGGAAGATTTAGTGCATACTGTGTTTCTTTCACCATTTAGTCATCATTTTGTCGTTTTTAGCTCTGTGAGCATTGCCTTTTATGGAATTTTACAGGTGTTATAAAACGTAAATCAGCTCTGTTATGACTGTGCTTGTTAATTTACTGCTGATTGGCCCATCGACATATATATAGCTTAACCTGAAAACTTTGCTAAAAGATTAATAAATGGGGCCCAGAAGGAAAATAATAACAGCTGTGGGGTGGGGTTTCCAAAATGATGATATACATAGGCTACATGGAGGATTTGCTATTTATTATTAATACTTCCAATTATTATTAATTCATTAATAACGAAGTATTATTATTATTATTATTATTATTATTATTATTATTATTATTATTATGTGTGATGACACTACAGCTGAGATACAGTGTAGTACTAAAGCAGTGTTAGTAAGCTGTCATGTAGGCACCCACATCAGCTCAGTGCTCATGTTGTTTCAGAGGTCACACTGGCAGACAAGGTCAATTCATTAAAAAACGAGAGGTGAGAAGACAAAATGGATCAATGTTTTCTGTATAACAGAGATCAACCTGAAGCCACCTTTTACTGGTATCCTTGTTTTGCCTTGATGTAGATCTAGATAGAGCTTAGTTTGCTCACCACACCCAATTCAAATGCACTCATCAGTGAGTCATGCTGATGTACACACTCAAAATGGGCATGCTTTTGTCCTGTGCTTAGGAAATTGTGCTGGTGGTGTTTTTTGGTACGGAGTATGTTGTGCGTCTGTGGTCAGCTGGCTGCAGGAGCAAATATGTGGGCGTCACAGGCAGACTACGCTTCGTCCGAAAACCCATCTCCATCATAGGTACCCAATCACTCAGTATACACCTACAGATACTGTGAATGTTTTGTTAAACATGCATGTTGAAATTCCTTAAACACTTCCACACAACATTGATGATGATGATGATGATTTTGATTGCTGGCTATTATTGCTATTTGCTAAAATAAATGACACATCAGCAGCACAAATCCATTTTTATTAATAAAATAATAAACCCTTCTTTTTGACTGTTTTGCTCGGAGCAGATCTGATAGTGGTGGTTGCCTCCGTTGTAGTACTTAGCGTAGGATCAAATGGACAAGTTTTCGCCACCTCTGCAATAAGGTATTAATGCTGTAATATTGCTCATAAACACAACAACAACAGAAATTGAAACAAGATAATCTTAACACACATCCATGATTGTTTTAGGTACATATTGTGAGGTTAGAAAAAGTAACATATTTAGACATACTAAGCGACAATTAACACCAGAAATACCAGTAAACTAGAAGCTGTACTTAAAATGATTGATGGTAAATGTACAGAATATAAACCATGTTTTGCTTGATGTTTCTTTTGATTTCAGGGGAATCCGCTTCTTACAGATTTTGCGCATGCTCCATGTGGATCGTCAGGGGGGCACATGGAGACTACTGGGATCTGTAGTCTTTATTCATCGACAGGTCAATACACACATACAGAGAAATGTGCACAGACTTCTCGAATTATGGGGTTAGAAAAATACCAAATAATCCCAGGCATATAACGTCATTGATACAAAGCACCAAAGTACATATATGACTCTTGACCTCCTCCCCTGTGTCCAAACACCATCCCCCCTCATCTGTACACACTCCAAAACTACAGTATGTCTCATCCTATTAGTGACTTACTTTTATTTATATTACTCATTCTTTTAAATTTGTACCAATACCTAAATATGGATAAATAATAATAATAATAATAATAATAATAATAATAATAATAATAATAATAATAATAATAATAATAATAATAATAAAATGCACTGGCATTCATTTGGCAGCCATATTTCCACACATGACACTTATGTGTTGTGCGGTGGTGGCTCAGTGGTTAAAGGCTCTGGGCCACTGATCAGGAGTTCAAACTGCCACTGTTTGGCCCTTGGGCAAGGCCCTTAACCTTCAATTGCTCAATTGTATGAATGAGTTTAATGTAAGTCACTCTGGATAAGAGCATCTGCCAAATGCCATAAATGTAAATTATATCAGACGTACTATCTATACATCCTTTTGTGTACTAAATCAATTTAGTATTGCAGTATTACACAACCTCTATAAAAATATTGCCACTAGAAATATGTACGACAGACAACACAGCACACAAGTGATATGGAAGCACCAGTCTGTTATTCCTACATGCGATTCTAATTCTAGCCCGTTCTATCAATAGAACTAGACTTCACCCCCAGTACACACACACACACACACACAGACAAACAATTGCAAACACGACACAGGTTCATAAGGAAATTGCTCTCGCTTCCCCTTCCTGTTCCATGGAAGACATTGCTCCCCCCTCATGCGCCACGAGTGCAAAACCTCTGGTCTTGCAGAGAACCTCACTCCCCCCTCTGACCTTGCAGAGAACTTTGCTCCTCCCTCTGGCCTCGCAGAGAACTCCCCCCCCTCCAGCTTCATGGGGAACATCGCTTCCCCCTCAGGCTCTGCCTTGAGCTTCGTTCCTCCAGCTGGCTGCGCATTAGCCATCGCTCCACATTCAAGCCAGGCCAGGGATATCAGGTCATCTCTGTGCAGTGCGGAATAGACTGCACCACACCTGAACCTCAGAGAGCATGCCAAGTTCATGTCTGAGTTCGACGAGATGGGCTCTCAAGCCAAGTTCCTGTATAAGGTTGACGAGATGACCTCTCAAGCCAAGTTCCTGTCTGAGGTTGACTAGACGGCCTCTCAGGCCTAGTTCCTGTCCAAGGTCAACGAGACAGCCTCTCAGGCCATGTTCCTGTCTGAGGTCAACGAGATGGCCAACCAAGTTTTGCTCACGCCTGAGTCTGCTGACATGGCCAAACAAGTTCTGCCATCCTGCACCACTGAGGATGTCGCTCTGCCTTCCTGCTCTACCAAAGCTGACAATCCAGCTTCCCAGGCCTGGGTGCTGCCTAGGGAACCCAGTAAACCTGCCCTAGCCTCATGCCTGCTCCTTAGCTCCTTGAGGAGCCTGCTATCTGTGGGACAATGCCTGCCCCGGGACCTGAGGGGCTGTGAAAACATTTTCCTCAGAGGGCCAGGACCGCTGAGGAAAGAGTGTTTTTTGGTGCTCCGGGAGTAGCGCCCTTGGGGGGGGGGCATTGATACTTGATCTTTTGTTTCATGGTCTTGATCCTCTTGTCCTTGTTTCTTGACTCCTGTCTTAGCCTGGTTTATGCTGTTTGCCATTCACCTGACCATTTGTCTGTTTATTACCACACCTTTGCCTTTGGATTTGGATTGGTCTGCCGATCTCTAATAAAGCTCTTATCTGCACTTGCATCTGTCTTAACCTCCATTATATCACAGTTGTGTCTCTGGGTCAAAAAGTCTCCAAAACTACAATCCGAAGTCACCTACATCACCACAAGATGTTTGGAAGGGTTTCAAGAAAAAAGCCTCTACTCTCATCCAAAAACAAACTCAAGCATCTTCAGTTTGCCAGACACTACTGGAACTTCAAATGGGATCTGGTTCCATCTGATGAAACCAAAATAGAGCTTTTTGGCAATAAACACCAGAGGTGGTTTTGGCACACACACAGAGAGGAAGCCGTGTGAAGAAGTACCTCATGCCCATGTTTAAGTATGATGATGGCTCTTTAATGTTTTGGGCCTGTTTTTCTGCTAGCTTGACATTTTGTTAGGATACATGGACTCCTGGACTCATCATGGAAAGCTTAAACTGGGCCATGGTTGGATCTTCCAGCAAGACAATGATCCAAAACATACATACAAATCAACACAAAAATGGTTTACTAAGCACAAAATCAAGGTCCTGTCAAGGCCATCTCAGTCCCCTGATTTGAACCCCATAGAAAACTTGTGGGGTGAACTGAAAAGGAGAGTACACCACCATGGACCTTGAAGTTATAAGGATCTGGAGAGATTCTGTATGGAGAAATGGTCTCAGATCCCTTACCATGTATTCTTCAACCTCATCAGGCATTATAGGAGAAGACTACGAGCAAAGGGAGCCAGCACAAAGTAGTGACACAAAGTAAAGGATGCCAAGGGTGCCAATAATTGTTGCACACCTATATTTCACAGAGAGATTTTTTTTTTGATAAACCTGTGTTTTGTTTGCAATTCTTTGATATCCATGAGAGGAGAGTATTTTTGTGATTTTTTATGCAGATGAAAAGGTTAAACAATAAAGACAAATTTTCACAGACTTAATTGCTCATATTTACCAAGGGTGTCAATATTAGTATAGGGCATCATATAGGGTCACAGTGACTTAGTAGTTACCTCATTTGCCTCACACCTCCAGAGTTGGGGGTTTGATTCCTGCCACTGTCCTGTGTGTGCAGAGTTTGCATTTTCTCCCCGTGCTGTAGGGGTTTACTCCGGGTACTCCGGTTTCCTTCCCCAGTCCAAAGACGTGCATGAAAAGGCTGATTTGCATGTCTAAAGTGTCCGTAGTGAATAAATGGGTGTGTGAATGTGTATGTGATTGTGCCCTGTGATGTATTGGCACCTAATCCAGGGTGTACCCCACCTTGTGCCCGATGCTCCCTGGGATAGGCTCCATGTTCCCCGTGACCGTACACACATACATATATGATAGATCCCTGTTCTTTAAATAACACCGGGCGCTCACTCACACCTGATTGTAATCGCACTGATTGAAAACACCGGACTCTAATTTAACCTTCAAATTAACTGCTAATCCTAGAGCTTTACATACTTCTGCCACTCACAGATATGTAATGTTGGAAAAGTTTCCTTAATAAATAAATGACCAAGTATAATATTTTTGTCTCATTTGTTTAATTGGGTTCTCTTTGTCTACTTTTAGAACTTGTGAAAATCTGCAGAAATATAGAAAATTCACAAACTTTCAACCACCACTGTATATCATAATTTCATAGACAACATTGTAATTGAAGGATGATCCAGGTATTTTGAACGATATCTCTTAATAACATTATAACTGTGTGTCCTCTTTGTACCAGGAGTTGATTACGACACTGTATATTGGCTTCATGGGACTGATCTTCTCCTCGTATTTTGTGTATCTGGCGGAGAAAGACACAGTGGATGAGGAGGGGAAAACAGGCTTCACGAGTTATGCAGATGCTCTCTGGTGGGGTGTTGTAAGTCTCATACTTATAATCTTATTTGTCCCAGTATATAGAAGTATATAGAAGGCAGCAGAAATAGATAATAGTTTTTTCATTCTCTGTTTGTTATTCATGTCACCAACATATCAATATTGGGTCTGTCTGTTTAGATGGTCCAATTTAAAAATATTCTTTGCTGCATTTTTTAAATATGATATCCAGTCGTAGTTCTAATACATGTTGTTATTAAAAAAGTCAAAAAACAACATTATCGTTATATTTCATGATAGTAATATTAGTAATTAGTAATGCAGATATTAGAGATTAAAATATGACAATATAAACACAATATGCAAATGGAATGCAAAAGGGATATTCAATTAGGGGTTTGCACGTCAATTAATTTTTACTAGTCAAACAGTAATTTAAAAAAAATAGCCAGCTAGTTATCTTTTCCATACTTAAATCAATACAGAAGGCAGGAAGGCATGTTATGTTCATTCCGTATACTAAACTCATTCAAAACAATTGCTATTTTGTATAAACAACAGCAAAGAATGCATCAAATTGTGTTTCAGTTGCACAAGTTACACAGCCATACACAAGTTACAAATTACATTTCCAGCTTCAGCAATTTTTAAGCTACAAAAGTAAATCAAAAATAAATCAGTGCAAATCACCAACTTATAAATCATGTCTTTATTAGTTACAGTCCCCTTTGAAAGTAATGGAACAGTAAGGCCAATGAATATGAGATGATAGATATTCCTGATATTTATATCTACATATGTTAAACAACTTAGAACACGGAACCTTTTGTTTGAACCCAACCCATTTTGTGAACTGATCAAAAAATAT
Organism: Ameiurus melas; assembly: GCA_012411365.1. Lineage (NCBI taxonomy): Eukaryota > Metazoa > Chordata > Actinopteri > Siluriformes > Ictaluridae > Ameiurus > Ameiurus melas. Next base: position 20,772,282 of record CM022764.1, on the reverse strand, counting down.
TGGAACATGTGACTGATGAATTGTTTAAAGAATTAACAGCTCTGAATGTCTACTCTTGGTTTGAGCCCTGGGTTTTGCCTGTGAAGACTGCATTTGTTGTTAAAAAAGGATAACCAAATATCTTTTATAGCAAATATAATAGAATTGGCCTTGCTGTCCCAATATCTTTGGAAGGGGACTGTATATGACACTATTTAAGGAAAAAACAAGTTCAGAGCTCTCCTTGTACCTCAATGATGTGATGTTTACACCAGAGTTTTTCACCATTTTCAACTCAGTAGCATCTGAAAACCAGTATGGATGAATGTGATTGGATAGCGATATGAATCCTGTGGCTTCTAATTCAAGAATATTATTTTGATTTTATTTAGTGTTAAAGGATGAGAAATATAACTGCAGTGGTTTTGGGGGTGGGGGGTGGGGTGGGTTTCCTTCACTGCATACTGTAGAGTTGAGATGAAAGTGTTATATAATGTTACAGCAGAGTGTTTAACAGAAGACACTTTTCCCAGTCACACAGTGTACAGTTGACTAGAAAAAAGGCCTGTAAAACCGGATAAGTTCATTTAAATCAAAAAACTCGAGGAAACTAATTACCTCAACATTTTTAAGTTGAAAAATTAACCCAAACTTGTTATATTTAAGTGTATTTGGCTTTAGCAACTTAAAAATGTTGAGGTGATTAGTTTCCTCAAATTTCTTGAGCTGAGGTTTTACAGCGTGGCTTCATCTAGAAATATTTTAAATAGATGCAATCTTGTACTTCAGGTACAAGAAGACCTGATATCTCGAAATCTGAAGAGCTGTATTTAAACTGATATTTTGCATTGCAAATAAGTCCACTTTTTAGGCCCTGTGCAAATCTTCTACAGTATAATCAAACCACTACTTAAACTATTCAACTATTATAGTGCTGGTTAGAACGGTAAAGCCCAGACGTTCAATAGACATTCTTGTTTATCAGCAACAGAGAGTGATAGCAGCACAGAAAGCGGTAACTGTAGTATACACTAATCCACAACTATTCAATCAAATGGCAGTTTGAATACTTCTCAGATGAAGTTTCCAGGCTAGTTAATTAACAAGTTGCATTCAACATGAAAAGTAATGAGACACCAATCACAGGCTTGCACACGGGATTGGGGTTATACAGAAACCCTGACAATGGCCTCCTTTCACCTCTTTTCACCTCGCCTGCGTTCCTTTTTTGAAAGCCCTCTCTTTTTTTCCCCCTCAACACTCTGAGGCGTCAGCGTCTTTAATTAAAACTTTAATTGCAGGGTTTCTACCTTTTTGTGGTGAGGGTCAGAAAGCATGAGGCTTCCTGTAGCTCTGTGCAAAGGAGGACAAAAGCCGTTGTTTGTGTCAGAGAGGTAGCGAGGAGAGGTCCTCTACACGGGGATTTGCTCCCTTTTGTTTTTTCTGAAAACTGTAAATTTGAGCATGATGAGAGGCAAAGGAAATGAACTCGCTGAAGGAGAGCAGGACAAAGAGAGGAAGGCAGAGCGGGAGGGAGGTGAAAGAGTGGAGGGAAGGCAGGCAAGACGAGGGGCTGAGCAAACGAAGGGGGAAAAAACAGAGGGAGAGAACAAAAAAAAGAACCCATTTTGGATGGCGACTGCATTTTAAGGTTTAGTTCATTTGCAGAAAATGGGTTTGTTGGCTCGTTATCAGTACTGAGAGGAAATTCACTGCAAATGTTAAGCATATAGTAGGTTAGTTCAATGATTTGAACTTTGAGTCACCATTCATTTAAACTTTTTTTTTTTTCCTGGTGGTGGCCCAAGTGGTGGCAAAAGAGAACAGACAAGCTCGAGAGACCGAAATAAATGTTTATGAAATCTAGAGGGTTTGATTACAGAGACATTACATTTTGATTACAGAGACAGGGCTTTAATTATTTAGTAAGAAATGAACAGTGTGGTACTGGGCTGTTCTCCGTAGGAGCTGCAGGTGCAGAGAACGAGCGAAAGGAAAGAACCAACACACACCATGATTCATCGCTCTCATTCTCACAGTCAACATATGCCTATGACTCCTAAAGTTTCCCCTCTCTACTCCTCTCTCTCTCTCTCTCTCTCTCTCTTTCTGTCTCTCTCTTTCTCAAAAAGAGAGAAAACTCGAGAACAAAATGAACAGACAGAAGAGTTGGCTTGAAAATGACAGGAACAGAAGATAGCAAAAAAGAGAGGGATGGAGTGGTCGAACAGTGAAAGTGTGGTTGAAAAGAAGGAAAACGATGGATGAAGGACGACGATGTTGGGAAGATGAAAACATCCAGTAAGAGAGTTTATTTTATAGATCGGTGAACATGTATGCGAGTGCTAGAAATATATCAAAGACATGTCGAGATAATCAGCTCACTGACTGTGACTGCCACACACATCGCTTAAGCTCTGAAACAAACACACACACACACATACACACAAACGGCAGAGTCTACACCCAAAAGCCACACTGAGGTGTCAGCTTTGTCCTGGCCACACACGTAGACCATAGGCTGCACTCAGACTCAGTGGATCATGCGCTTGGCTTCATGGTCTGAGTAATGAAGTTCATGGTCTGTGTACATGGCCACCTTGGATACCATTATGTCACTCATATGCACACGAAATGTCTCAGATGGAGCCTGCAGCACTGCCCTTGGCACTTAGAGCCAGCTTTCTAACTTGAACTTGAACCAGAGTGGCCCATTGCGTGCCCATTTCATTGCTAGCGTTGTGTGTGAGCTTTGAAAGCTAGGATTAAGCTCTCCTTGCTGCTCTTCAGTCCAAAGTCTGTGTGTAAGAGCCTTGGCCTCCTTCAGTCTCTATTCTAGGTATTGTAAAAGCAAAGCCCCAGACACACTTGCCGTGAGCCGAGAGCTCTCTCAGCGTGTCAGAGTTGGCTCCTCTTTCAGCACAGGGCTCCGGAGGTATTTGTTTTCCTGTGTTTGCTGAATTCCTGCACTTTATAACGGATTAGAGGAAACAGTGTGTGTGTGTGTGTGTGTGTGTGTGTGTGTGTGTGTGTGTGTAAGAAAAAAGTGTGTGCGCACTAAGCACACACACACACACACACACACACACTCACACTTTTTTCTTCACACTTCAGACTGTGCAATGTTTGATGAGTCAGAGTACACCCAGAAAACGTGGGCTTGTGAGCATTATGTGTCAGACAGAGATTCCTCTCTGTCCAAATAAACTCTGAGTCAAGCTCTGCGATTTCTGAAACGTTCTTACTCTTGATGGCCTTACCTTGGGTCGCATGCACAGTACAACTCAAAATGTTTATTCTCTTCATCCAAATTCTGTCATCTTTTTAGCAGGCGTTTTTTAGTATGCATTAATGTCATGAAATTAGCATAACTAAATCTGTTCTCTGCACTGTTTACATTTACTTTGAAACCCCAGAATTGTCACGTCACTCCTGATTGCAAAAACATAGCAGGAGACTACAGAGATTTGAGTTTTTTTTAAAGAGCAAGCCGGAATTTGTTTTCTAAGAAGGTTGCGTGGTGCTGATGAGTGTCCGAATTGAAAAAAGTGTTCATAAACACATGCGTTTTTATTGCATATTATTGAATCAGACAACTTTCCGAGCCAACAGGAGATGGTTGCAGTTGGGAGGGATAAAAGAGCTCCATCTTTTACAGCACTGATTATCTCAGCTATGTACCTATTAGTTACTATTATATCAGTGAAGTTGGCATGCTAACTAAGAATTGATCAAGCTTCGCTTGCTAGTTAGCAAATATGCCAAATTTATATTGCTTTAGCAAACCTATTTACAGCAGAAAACTAGCTGTGCAACACTACAAAGATACAATGGTTATAAAAAGTCTACACACCTCTGTTAAAATGGCATGTTTTTGTGAAAATAATGAAACTAAAATAAATCAGAACATTTCCACGCTCACTGTGAAATTACAACATATGTAAATTAAGTGAAAACCAATCAGAAACATTTTAGGAGAAGAATAAATTAACTAAACCCCTAAACTAATACTTTGTTGAAGCACCTTATTATTTTATTGCACCACTCAGTCTTTTTGGGTAAGAGTCTATCAGAGTGGCACATAATGACTTGGCAATATTTTCCCACTCTTTCTTGCAAAATCCTTGTAGAGCCATCAAGTCATATGGGCATTTCCTGTGTACAACCTGCTTCAGGTCACCTCACAGATATAGAGTTGGATTCAGGTCTGGGCTTCTTCTTTTGGTTAATGTGGGTGCTTCAACATGGGTATGGTGTCCCTTTGCTGAAAGATACCTTTTGGTATTATGGAATTATTATACTTTTTGGAATTGGTCTCATCAGACTATAACATATTTTGCCACATGGTTTGGGGTGATTCAGTTGAGCTTGGATGTTTTTTGTGAGAAAGGGCTTCTGTCTAGCCACCCTACCCCATAGCCCAGATTTTTGTCACATACCGAGAGTAATCAGTACTTGTCAGATATTCCTGCAGCTCCTTTAATATTGCCATTTAACATTTTGGAGGGACGTCTTGTTCTTAGTAATGTCACTGCGGTGCTCGATTTTCTCTATTTGATGATGATGGCCTTCACGGTGTTCCACGGTACATCTAATGTTTTGGAAATTATTTTATACCCCTCTCCTGAGTCCTTTCAACAAGTAAGATATGCGGGCTTTGGAAGCTGTTTGTGGACCATGGCTACAGCAGTCCGATGAAACCAAGAAGATGTGAATAAATTCCCCCAAGAAAGGGCTGGTCTTTATTTGGGGTTAATCAGAATAAGTTCATTGATGACAACTGCATGATAATTTCACACTGAGGGACTTCTGACATGATTTATCTTAGTAATACAAAAACCTGCCCCTTTAACAGCGGTGTTAAAAGTATACAACTTTTTTTTTACTGAGGAGTTTCTATGAGATATGTACTGTATAAATGTGGGGTTATTGCAGACTAGGCCACCACTGAGCATTATTTAGCCACTGACTGGATGCCAATCCTTAAGAATCTTCTCGAGTTTAAAGATTTAAAATTGACAGTTTATCTGAATAGCACTCCCTGTCTTTTAATCGTAATCTATAATCATAAGTAGACAACATTTTATCTAATGTCAATCTGGTTCCTAAATAAAAATCTCGATAGAATCTTCCGTCAGTCAGTTTATAATTTATGATTTAAAAATTATAAGATTATAAATAGCATCTGGTTGCTAGGCTAATCGGGTCTTTTAGCAACCAGGTTGTGTGCTCATCTCTTTTAGTGCACAAACACAAATGGGTCTGTAAAATAATGTTTACTTCACAGGTCAGACCTTTGTTGGGACACTACTAATTAATAAAACAGACAAAATATATAATATAACAAAATATACAATAGAACAAAAACACGAGTTCATGAGGATTAGGATGTTCCAATTTGTATGAACATTCATTAAAGTGTATGGGTTTAACAATAGTCGAAGCACAACTCTTTATTTTCCATGCGCTCTAGATTGTTCTGTATTTGTTGAACTGTTACTTTTCTAGTGTCCAAAAAGTCAGAAAAACAACGGGAGTATTAAGAACAGAGGTATAGTCAGTGCCATACGCACGTATACACCATATGCGTACTTTTCCCCCAGGGCTGTTTGCGTGTAATGACTTCTAAGGATCAATATTAGCGAAATCCCTTGGTATACCCACTTGTTTTGCTGCTTCAGAAGTATGTGAGGTATTCAACAATACCCATCCCTAATAACACACACACACACACACACACACAATGCAAACAAGGGGAGTACCGGAACCTATTTTCTTTTCAACTTCAAGCACTGAGAGAGATGAAAAAGATGACAATTTGTATTATAAATGCTTTTTAAGAAATTAGTGATGAATCAGGCTAATAACACCTAGTTAGACCAGACAAACTGATTGACTACATTTACATGCACATCAAATTCCATTTAAAGTCCACGTTTGGGTGGCAGCCATATTCTGAATACGATGTTTATATGTGTACAGACATCAGAATGTTCCTGTATACGTGGTTGTTGTAAGTATGAAGTAAGCCTGAGTTGCCATTCCTAAATACCTAGCCTATAGAAAGCATCTGATAGCACCCAACATTCCCTGCGGACTGAGCACGCTCATATATATATCCTTTCAGTGAATTTTCTGAATAAGGTGTTTACATGGAACAAATTTCTGATTAAAACCAGGCATATTCCAGAGGTGGGAATCAGAATTTGGGGAATCAGAATATCATCTAAATCTGAATCGGATTAGGCTTTTACACGACTCAATACTAATGAGAATATTGCAAAAAATCCAATTAATATCAGAATATTGATGTGCATGTAAACATAGTCACTGATTTATTTTCTGACACTTTTTTTGGCTGCTGTTTGGGGGTGGGGGTTGATTAGGTATATTTAACATTTACATTTATTCATTGAGCAGACGCTTTTATCCGAAGTGACTTACAACTGAGAAAATACAAGCAAAGCGATATATGAAGCAGAGACCAATACAAGTAATGCCACCATACAAGATCTATTAATTGAGTTCTAGAAGAAGCGAAGTACGCAGAGTAGCGGTGTAAGTGCCGGAGTACGTTTGGGGTTAAGGGTAATAGTAAACCACTATATATATGTACTGTAAAACTGACTAAGAAGTACCAAGAGGCAATTTCTACCCTTTCATCCGACGTTAATAAATATAATTGTAAGCAAGTATGTAAATAATAAATACAAAATCACATATATGTAGTTTAATTCCTGACTTTTTTGGACACCTGTATATTTAAGTTCAAACAATTGTATGGTAAATAACATTTATTTCTTCTGGAATTATTTCTGAACTTCTTCTGAACTTTATTTCTTCTCTAATTATTTCCCTAACATGTGTATTGTTCTTAAAATACAATCTCCTGTGATTATTAGTGAGATTTCCTTCTCTTTTCCAGGTCACTGTGACCACAATAGGCTATGGAGACAAAGTTCCTCAGACCTGGATAGGGAAGACCATTGCCTCCTGTTTTAGTGTGTTTGCTATCTCCTTCTTTGCTCTTCCAGCGGTAAATACCCCCCCCAACACACACACACACACACACAACACACACAAATCTCACAATTCTCATACTCTGTCTGGTGCCCTGGGGCAGTGATTTCCTACATAAACCCTTGCAGTAATGGGGAGCAGGGTTAATGGGGGCCATTAAACTGAAAGCATTCCCCCAGGGGCCTTGCTTCTCACATTTCACTCCATATAATGCACAACTGCGACATTATTTCAGACAAACGCAGCATATATTGTGAGCAACATTTATACAGTGTGACATGATGATTTGTTTAAAAGGTTGATAATATATTAGGTTTGGCTTACTCTAGATTTTGTCGCCTTTTGTAGATCTAGTATGAGTTTTCTAATTCACAACGTTGTTAATAATTTTGAGAAGACCGGATAAACGTTTTATAATGTCCAGTTACACTATAACTCTCATTACAGGGTATTCTGGGTTCAGGATTTGCGCTGAAGGTGCAGCAGAAACAGAGACAGAAGCATTTCAATCGGCAAATCCCAGCTGCTGCATCACTAATACAGGTCCTGATGAAACTACAGATTATCTTATAGTTGTATATACTACATGTGAAAATGGAAACCATGTACAGTATTATTAGCCATGTGAGCTTCCCATAAAGCATAAATGTGGAATCCCTCTGCTTGTTTGCAGACGTTGTGGCGATGTTACGCATGCGAGAAGCCCAGTGGCTGTCCAGCTACATGGAAAATATACATGCTGATGGGAGACTACATCCCAGTTATAAACTCTGAGAACTCCAGTCCTGGAAACGTCAGAAAAGTTGTGAGAATAATGCTTTCTTTAGACTTCTGTGATTAGTGGCTGTGCTTTTTAAAAAAAAAATTATTTCTTGTTAGTGTTCTTGTCACTGTCATTGTCATTGTCCTTCCTGTTGGTTATCCTCAGAGACCTTCTATAGTAAGTCACTGTAACGTAAACCCCTACGCACTGCTGTATGGTTTGCCAAAGGTGCACCTGGTGAAGGTAAATAGAGCTAGGTGTGCTAGAAGTCTATAAGTGACATTGGGTCATGGTAGTCATTTGCTTTGATTTAATCTCAGGTATGAAACACAGAGATGAGTATAATGAATGGGATTTATTTGTGAATTTTACTTGAATAATGAATGTCGGTGTAGGTGGAAGTAGGATAATGTTGGGCTGGGCGGCTTAGTAAACACACTGAAGTCATTGGACGGGCACTGAACGAACGCTTGCTTTCCTAATCTCTTTCACTCCCTCTCTAGTATCCCTCCCTCTCTCTTTCGCTCTCTTCCCCTGGACGCCCAGTTGACCTCAGTCCCCTTTGTCTTCCCTACACAAAGACACAGTCAGTTGAGATGATGTCACGACCGCCTCTTTCCTGGGAACAAACCTTTGTGTAGCGAAACAACAACAAAAAAATCTTTGTGTAGCTCTTACTCCAAACATATTGGGAAAACTTCAGCCACTTCCACCTCTTTCTCTGCATGGGTGTGTGACTATCCTTTGTTCACAAACCAGCCATTCATTTCTTCCTCATTTCGAAAGCAGTCATTCACTGATCCCATCTACTGTCCTCCTTCATTGGTATTTCAGATTAATGGGAAAAAGTTATTTCAACCAGATTCTTTCAAAATCAGTGACGACTGAGAGGTTCTGGGTCAGGATTTTATCATTTAAACTGATCATGGGACAACTAAGATGCAAGGTCCACAGATTTGGCAGAGAATGAATCATGGGTTTCCTTGTTTGGATGCATGGATAGTTTCAAATATTTATGAAATTCTCTCCGAAGCGCATATTTGCATTTAATTGCTAATGTGTCTGAATCTGTCATGTTAGTTACAGAGATTTCAGATACCGCCATTCCAAAGGAAAACAAAGGCAGTTGTCTGTTGCATTACATTTCGAATCTATTTGGTGAAATGACTCTTTGTTGGCTGAAGTGTGTGGAAAATTATTTGCATCACAGCTGAAGTGGTTTTGAATTTCTTCTTTTTCTGTAAATAAATAAGTAAATAAATAAATAAGTAGGCTCTGGATCGACAGTTATGAACCTTCCTTATCACCATCGCTCATGATGTATTTTTTTTTTCTTTGACTATACACTTCATTAAATCTCCTGTATAATTCACATTCATGTTCAAGGACTTTTACGAGTTGAGCCAAATACCATGACCATGAAGGCATTTCAAAGAACTCATCATCAGTTCAATAACAGATGCTTCTCTTTTAAGTCCTACATAATCTGGCACTCTGTTATCTCCATTCTGCTTTGAGAACAGAACAGACGATACAGGCGGAGGCTGAAGTCCACACGCGATAATGGTTCTCTGGGAACTTCAGGAGAAAAAGCTTTGTCTATCCCTCAGATCACTTATGACCATATAGACGACAAGGAGGACAAGCGAGAGGTGCCTTTCTTCTTAGAGGAATCTACAGGTACAAACAGTAGAATCTGAGCTTGAGCCAGTTCTTAATGACAATAAATAATTTTATATGAAACTTCTATTTAATATTATTAGAGCTGAGCTTTGCTGCATTCGGTTTTTTCTCCAGAGGTTTGTGTAGTATAAGCACTGTGAAAAGTAATCCAGAGGAAAAACAATGAAATAGATAAAAGAGTGCTTTTATCTATTGAATTTTCTGTACTGGTGAGAGATGGCATTTTCCATATGTGACTGGAACGCATCCTGTACAAAAATAAAAGAGCTCGTGCAAAACAAATCCACGCCTTCTTGCTGTTAATAAGGCTGTTTAGCAGACTTTTACAGGTTCTTCCTGTCGAAAAGCTTTATCATAAAAGCAGAGACATTTACAGATACAGTCCCCAGCAGAGAAACCGGTTCTTAGGGCTCTTATGAGGCTTAATTAGTTTAGTGGAGAGATTATAGCATAGAACCATATGCCTGTAAGACTTTGAACCTAACCAAGAAGAAAACCTTAAGCATTAACACTGAATGATCATGGAGCTCAATAAAATGGCCTTCAAGATGTAGATGTGTCTAAAACTACTACGGGGGCTCAGCTTTCAGATGTAGAATCATCTGGCTTTTGCACACAAAAAACTGCTGTACAGGAAGACTGATAAAACCCAATCCCACATAGTAGATTTAATTCTTAATAACATTCAAATGTTGAGACGTTAATGTGAAAAATAATGCTTGGTTTGAAATGTTACACATTTTCACCCCTGCAGGCATCACAAAGATCTTCAGACAGACAGGTGAGCCCCACATCTCAGTTTCAGGTCTGCTTTTGTGTTGTTGGTCTATTTTTATTTTTTTTTAATTCTACATCAACTATACTCATTGGCTTATAAAGGATGGTATAACAAACAAGCCAGTAATACAGAGCAGAAAGAAAGAAATGAAAATGAACCAAAACCGACAGGCTTTGGTTAAGCATTTTTATGGATATCTTTGAGAAATGGCTTTCTTCTTGCCACTCTTACATAAAGGCCAGATTTGTGCAGTGTACGACTGATTGTTGTCCTATGGACAGACTCTCCCACCTCAGCTGTAGTTCTCTGCAGTTCATCCAGAGTGATCATGGGCCTCTTGGCTGCATCTCTGATCAGTCTTCTCCTTGTCTGAGCTGAAAGTTTAGAGGGACGGCCAGGTCTTGGTAGATTTGCAGTGGTCTGATACTCCTTCCATTTCAAAATGATCGCCTATAGTACGGCCTTGGGATGTTTAAAGCTTGGGAAATCTTTTTGTATCCAAATCCGGCTTTAAACTTCTCCACAACAGTATTACGGACCTGCCTGGTGTGTTCCTTGGTCTTCATGATGCTCTCTGCGCTTTCAACAGAACACCTGAGACTATCACAGAGCAGGTGCATTTATACAGAGACTTGATTACACACAGGTGGATTCTATTTATCACCATCAGTCATTTAGGACAACATTGGAACATTCAGAGATCCTCGCTGAACTTCTGGAGTGAGTTTGCTGCACTGAAAGTAAAGGAGCCGAATAATTTTGCACGCACCACTTTTCAGTTTTTTATTTGCTAAAAATGTTTAAAATATCCAATAGATTTTGTTCCACTTCACAACTGTGTCCCACTTGTTGGTGATTCTTCACAAAAATTTTAATTTTATATCTTTATGTTTGAAGCCTGAAATGTGGCAAAAGGTTGAAAAGTTCAAGGGGGCCGAATACTTTCGCAAGGCACTGTATGAAGTGTTTGAATGCTAACTTTACATTGTGCTTCAGTACTGCACAACAAGAGCATAGCCATTTTCCACTTCCAAATTTGTATTTATAGATGGTTAACATTCACACACAGTAAAGATAATTATAAACATATGAACATCAAGTAACATCTTTGGTGCAGGAATTGCGCTATAATGATGTTCATAAAAAGCCAACGTAGTCATCATTACAATTCCCTATTTATGCCCTCGCTCAAATGTCCAGGGGGTGGGAGCTGGACTTTTGGTTCTGCAGCAAGGGTTACTCACCCCAAACGTGTTTTATTTTCTACCAACTGCTGTGGGGATAAACAGAATAAAGCAGCATCATGCATTTTTGCGAGCTAGCTATACTCTGAAGTAACAGCCTGTCAATTACTTGAGGTTTACTGTATGAGGAGAAAAAGATCCGGGAGATCAGGTTTCCTAAGATTAAGTGTCTTTCATGCTATTTGAATCAGCTTTAGTTCTGAAAATGAGCCATCTAAAGTATTTTATGGCAGCTTTATTAACAGGACAAGGTTGATGATAGATCACCACACCTACTACTGTCTGGTATCCACCCAGAATGTGTGAGCATGTGTCACTCATCAGGATCATTGTCACATACTGTATATATTACAGTACACTACAGTACAGTGAAATTCTTTCTTCACATTTCCCAGCATGTTAGGAAACTGAGGGCATGCATGGCAAGCAGATAGAGTTAAAAAGGCTTTGCTCAAGGGCTCAAGAGCTCAACAGCTTGGCAGTGCTGGGGCATGAACCCCCAACTTTCTGATCAGCATTAGCCTTTAACTGTTGAGCCACCACTGCCCTCTTTTACAGATTTGATTTTACCTGTGATTTTATAGCAGATTTATTTATTTATTTTTTAAATATTTCTTCATCTCCTGCTGAAATGAATTCCTAGCTACTTCACTGTTTTACAATACAGCCATTGCCTTAGATCTTGGAGAAATCATAGAAACTTCTTCTAAAATCGCTTTAATTGATTTCTATTAATGAAATCAATCCATCCATCTTCCATACTGTTTATCCTACACAGGGTTGCGGGGAGCCTGGTCTCAGGGAACTCAAGGGGAGGGGGGAACCCTGGACAGGGCGCCAACCCATAGTAGGGCACAATTGCACAGACATTCACACACTCTGGACAATTTGGAAATGGCAATTAGCCTAAAACACATGTCTTTAGACAACGGAGGTACCCAGAGTACCTTTAAGAAACCTCCAAGGCACTGGGAGAACATGCAAACTCCTCACACAATAGACAGAGGTTGGATTCGAACCCCCAACCCCAGAGGTGCAAAGCAAACATGCATCCCATTTAGCCACCATGTTTTTCTCTTGAATAGCAATCACGATTTAATACGTACAGTACATCTACATGGTTTCCAGTTTTGTAATGAGTAGAGCAGTGGATGTGTGTACTGCAGGTACTCTTCTCTACTATGTTGTGTTGGTTCAGGTTATAAATCTGTATATTACTTCACTGTCATATATATATATATATATATATATATATATATATATATATATATATATATATATATATATATATATATATATATATATATATATATATATATAAAGGGATTTGTTTTTTAATGTTGAGCATACTCACAGCAGATATGTAAGAACCATCTCAATTAATACAAAGCTATGTAAACTTTTTTTTAAAGAAAGCTGGCGCTTGCTCACTGTGGTACACTGTGCTGCTGTAGTTGAGAGTCTGATCATATATTTCTTCAGCTTGTCTGTAGTTACTGGTTCTCAATTTCCTAAACCAGCAGCAATATTGTAACAGTTGACTTGTTGGATACATTCAGCCAATGAAGAATAGAAATATGCAACATGGTTGATGTTTGTGGGGGAAATGATAAAACAGCTTTTCAAGAACAGCCCTTGTGGGGCATCAGTGTTCAGAAATAAAACTCAGTATTGTTGTGTTTGCTCAACATCCGGCTTATCTCTGTGTTATCAGTCTGCTCCGGTGGCCTGAGAGAATCTCTGAATGGGGTTGTGGCTCCAGGACCCTGCTGTCACCAGGCACTGTGTTTGTTTTTATTGGCTGGGGCCCTACGTAACCAAACGTGTTTGTGCAAAACTGGGGAGCTATTAATAAAAATGGGTTATTTTCTTTATCCCTATGATTCTCTCACTCACCCATTCGGTCTGTTTCCCCATCCTTCTGCTTCTATTTATTTTTCCCTTTCTCCCATGTGCCAACTGTATCACTCTGACGAAAGTGATTATCCAACAGTTCCAGGCCTAGTGGCCTGTTGCTGAAGTTGTTTATATTTCCAAATTAAACTTCTGGCAATGAATCTTTAATAAAAATGGTACATTTTATTATGTACTAGTACTGGGATTTGATTCTAAAAATTTTTGCATCCCCTTCCAGAGTAAACGAACTTTCAGGGACTCCCTTCTGATCACTGCATAGATTTACTTGTATGAACAATGAGGAAAATATTTACCATTAATATTGATTTATTTGATCTTTTTAGATCTTTTTATTCCTGAACTTTCCAACCGTCCAGATGATGATGTAGATTTGAATCACCGAATCTATATATATATATATATATATATATATATATATATATATATATATATATATATATATATATATATATATACTATATATATATAGTGTATTCTATGTATACTTTATTTTCAATTCATAAATAGTTATTTTTTTTATTTTCTTATTATTTATTCTTTATTATCTATATCTTATTGCTGCTTTGTATTGTTATGCTCTTGTCACCAAGACAAATTCCTTGTATGTGTGTCAAGCATACTTGGCAATAATGCTGATTCTGATTCTGAATAATTACCATAACACACTTGATAGTAATCCCCACCACGTCTTTTGTTTATTTATTTGTTTGTTTGTTTGTTTGTTTATTTTAATGTTGCTGCTTGGGTAAATGGAAGATAAATTCTTTGTAACATTTCCAGAATCTTATCATTGTTTTTTTTTCTCTTACGTTTTTGAGTTGCTTTGTATGTGTGTGTGTGTGTGTGTGTGTGTGTGTGTGTGTGTGTGTGTGTGTGTGTGTGTGTGTGACATGTGTTTTCTTATGCATGTCCACAGACGGCCAGCACTCATGGCCTTCTTTCAATCTGACCTGTCCTGCTTCTCCAGGTATCATCAACTGCATTTCCTTTCTTTTACTTTATTCTGTTGATCATCTTGGTAGTTTTTCAACTTTTGGTTTATTGAGGTTAATGAAATTGCTCTCCTATGATTATTTTTTTTACAGTTAGAAAAAAGCTGGAGGGACCTCCTGATATCTCACCCACCAGCAGCCTAGTGGATGACATGGACTTTGCCAGTGAATATATCTCACTCCCCATGGTGACAGATGCTTCACAGTGAGTACACAGTGCTTCCTGCATTATTTCTCCAAGAATTCAAATCATTCATTCATCAATGCACATATCTGCCAGTTCCACACACGGAATGTTACCCATTAATTATGTTCCCTCGTATACAGTGTCTTCCTAAAGCACTTTCCTGCACTCTGGGCTCAGTGATGTGTTAAGTACTTCAGAATAATGGGCTTTTAGTGCACTCTGTTGCGAGGTGTAAGAAAGAAATGCATTCACAAAGGCTAAAACTATGCAACTGTATGCTAACTGATATCTGTATTATGTTGAATGTCTTCCCATGTGTGAATCTCAATAGTACTAATTCTTTTGGGTTTAGTACTATTAAGTCTGTAAGATGAGGGCTTTGTCCTACTAACCTACTCTCAAATTGTCTGAAATGGTGTGAGGTACTGGGTCACTATACTACATATACATTTACATTTTACATTTATTCATTTAGCAGACGCTTTTATCCAAAGCGACTTACAAATGAGAAAATACAAGCAAAGCAATATATCAAGCAGAGACCAATAGAAGTAGTGCTACCATACAAGATCCATTAGTTGAGTTCCACAAGAAGCAAAGTGCACAGAGTAGAGGTGTAAGTGCCAGAGTAGATTTATTTAATTTTAATTTTTATTTTTTTATGGGTTAGTTAGATGTTCACGTAAGAGGTGGGTCTTCAGCTGTTTTTTGAAGATGGTGAGAGATTCTGCAGTCCAGATTGAGGTTGGAAGTTCATTCCACCACTGAGGAACAGTTAGTTTGAATGTTCTTGAAAGGGACCTTGAGCCGTGCTGAGTAGGTACTACTTAGCGTCGGTTGTTGATTGATCGCAGATTGCCTGAGGGAATGTAAGGCCTTGAATTTGATGCGGGCAGCTACAGGAAGTCAATGGAGGGATATGAAGAGGGGTGACATGACATGGGTTCTCTTGGGCTGGTTGAAGACGAGGTGTGCTGCTCCAATCTGAATCATTTGAAGGGGTTTGATGGAGCTGGCCGGGAGGCCCGATAGTAGTGAGTTGCAGTAGTCCAGTTTTGAGATAATAAGAGCCTGGACTAGTATTTGTGTAGCCTGTTCAGTGAGGTAGGGTATGATTTTCTTGATGTTGTACAGGATAAACCTACAGGACCGTGCAGTTGTTGAGATGTGGTTTGTAAAGGTCAAGCTGTCATCGAGAATCACCCCAAGGCTCCTGGCCATCCTGGATGGCTTGAGTGTGGTTGAGCCAAGCTTTACAGAGAGGTTGTGGTTGATTGAGGGACAGGCTGGAATGACGAGAAGCTCAGATTTTGCATTGTTGAGTTTTAGGTGGTATTTCCTCATCCAGACCGAGATATCCGACAGGCAAGCAGAGATACGTGTATAGACAGATGGATCGTCAGGATGGAAAGACAAATAGAGCTTTGTGTCATCAGCATAGCAATGATATGAGAAGCGATGAGATTCAATCACCTGCCCTAGAGATGTAGTGTAGTGAGAAAAGAGCCGTGGACCCAGAACTCACCCCTGTGGAATACCAATTGTGAGTTGCTGAGTTTCAGAAATACTTCCCCTCCATGATGCCTTGAAGGATCTGTCCGAGAAATAAGATTCCACCCAACGCAGAACCATTCCGGTGATGCCCAGGCTGGAGAGAGTTGACAGGAGGATCTGATGGTTCACAGTGTCGAAAGCAGCAGAGAGGTCGGGTAGGATGAGGACAGATATCTAGAGGTTGCTCTTGCTAGTTGTAAAGCTTCAGAGATTGAAAACAGAGCAGTCTCCGTGGAGTGATTACTCTTGAAGCCAGACTCCTTTGTGTCTAGGAAGTTGTTCTGTGTGAGAAAATTGGAGAGTTGATTAAAAATGGCTCTTTCAAGAGCTTTGGAAAGAAAACAGAGGTGGGAAACAGGTCTGTAGTTGTCAACCACAGCAGGGTTAAATGATGGTTTTTTAAGAAGTGGGATAACCCGGGCCTGCTTAAATGAGGTAGGGTATGTGCCAGTAGAGAGGGATGTGTTAAAGTTGTGTGTGAGTGCAGGTAACCGTGTGGGAGAGATGGACTGAAGAAGGTGAGAAGCAATAGGGTCAAGAGGACAGGTTATGGGACGGCTAGAGAGGAGGAGTTTAGAGACATCAGTCTCTGAGAGGGGAGAGAAGGAAGTCAGTTTGGAGTTGCATGGAGGAGGAGCCGGTCTATGCATGTCTGGGGTTGAGAACTGGTTCCTGATTGATGTAACCTTGTTGGAAAAGAAAGTGGCAAAGTCATCTGCAGTGAGAGAGGTAGGGAAAGAGGGAGGAGGGGGACAGAGAAGAGAAGAAAAGGATTTGAAGACAATGCGGGTGTTGGGAGAACTGCCAATCTTCTCTTGTTAGTATGTGGGTAAATTTTAAACATCACTGAGATCATAAAGTCTTCATTCACTCCATAAATTTTAGATTCTGTTGAAATGCTAATGACCACTTTAGGTAATTATTCACTCATCTCTTACTTCTGGGTATGTCCTGTCATCTTTTAAAACTGATGTGATCAGTCCCATAATGAAAAACCTTTTTCAGACCTAGAAATACTTGAAATTGCTGACTGATCTCCAATTGACCATTTCTTTCAAACATTTTAGAAAGGATAGTTGCTTCTCAGGTCCACACTCATCTTCTAACTAATAACCTTTATGAACCGTTCCAGTCAGGTTTCCGCTCTAATCACAGCACTGAAACTGCTCTGGTTAAAATCACTAATGAGCTGTTAATCTCAGCTGATGCCGGACTTCTATCTATACTCATTCTTCTTGATTTAAGCGCAGCCTTTGACACTATCTCACACAACATCCTTTTAGACAGATTAGTATCCATTAGCTGCACTTCTCTGACTTGGTTTAAATCTTATCTCTCTGGTCGCACGCAGTTCGTTAAATCAAAAAATTTTCGTTCACAATGCTCTCCAGTTACTACTGGTGTTCCACAGGGATCTGTTTTGGGGCCTTTATTATTTATAATCTATCTTCTACCTCTCGGCTATATTTTTTTTAGGAAATTTGGAATCCCCTTTCACTGCTATGCAGATGTCCACCAATCCAAATTCTTCTCTCCCACTGTCTCCACTTCATAAGACTTTACTTGACATACAATCATTGTTTTCTTGTAACTTTTGAACAGGATGATCAGTGTAAATTGCTATTATTTTGTTTAAAGATCCCCCCCCCTTTAGTACTGCCCTTCAGATGCTAAATATATAAACGCTGAAGATAGTTACACATCTGCCAGAAGATAAAATACTAACAATTTACACCAATCATCTTGTTCAAAAGTTTTGATCCCCCTGTCTCTTAATGTATCGTGTTGCCTTCTTGAGCATCAGTGAATGTTTGCACCTTTTGTAATAGTGTGAAAAGATGGATCTGATCATATAGCCACTGCTGGAATGGTTAAATATGCAGAATATGCTGGAAAAGTAAAGAATGTGCAGGACCTGGAGGATTTTTCTGAAGAACAGTGGGTAGTGTAACTGCTCAGGACAAACAACTCATGAACAAATCTCAAAAAACATACACACAGTCGTGGATCATCCAGGTAATGACACACAGTATTAATAATCAAGGCTAAGTAAACTTTTGAACGGGGTAATTCTTATAAATTCAGCTATAATCTTTTCTTGTGGACTGACTATGTGTAAACATCTGTTAAGCGAAATAGTACATTCAGGAAAGGACTAAATAAACAACAACATGGGATTTTTATGATCCCTCTTAGTTTGTTAACAATAGTAAGATTTAGTAGATTCTGGGGTATGCAAACTTTGGTGCACAACTGTATATCCTCCTAACAGGCAATCTTAGACCCTGTTCCCCTATCTCTCTCTCTCTCGTGATACCTTTGGTTCATCACGCAGCTCCATGCTGGTGGAAGTAACAGATGACAGAGCAGTTAATGGCAGGGTTGCCAGATTGGAATAGTTTAATATGCTTCAAGATCTTATTTTATAGCAAATAACTAGAATAAAGAATAAATGTCTGCAAAAAAACAGGCCCCACAGTAGGAACTCAATGCAACATATGTCAGTACACATTTCATTACTGAGATTCAAATCTTCCATTTTTTCCAATTCTTCATGTGTCCACGTCATGTTTTTGATGACAGACTCAATCCTCCTCTGCACGAACAATACCACATTTCTGGAGAGATGTTCTACCATTCTCAGAAACTGCTTTTTTCAGCTGCTCTTTGCTGGAGAGGATGTGTTGCTCTACCTTTCTCCTGAAAATACCTTAAAGGTATTTTAATGGATTCAAGTCAGGTGACATACTTGGCCAGGTCATAGTTTTCACTTTCTTCTTTAGAATCTCTGCTGTGATTTTGGCAGTGTGCTTTGGATCGTTAATATTCTGGAATAGTCTTCTTCTGCCAAGCTTCTGGAGGCTGGGAGTCATCTTGTCAGTCAGTATTTTGGTATATCCACAGGCATTCATGGCATAAATGTCAACACCTCAACAATTTTTGAACTCAAACAGGCCCATATCATCACACTCCCATCTCCATGCTTCACTGTCAGGATTACGCATTCACTACGGTAATCCTGGCCAGGTTCACGCCAAACATGCCGGAGCCCATTTGAGCCGAACAAATTTATCTTGGTCTCATCTGATCAAAGAATGTGCTCCCAATATTCATCAGGCTTCTTTTCATGTTCTTTGGCAAAGTTTAATCTTGCAGTTTTGTGCCAAAAAACAAGCAATGATTTTTTTTCTTGGATGCTCTCCGTAGAGATTGATGTTATGCAAGGTCCGTCACACTATCTCAGCTGTCACAGAAACTCCAATTTCCATTGATAACCCCTTTGCCAAGTCTGGAGTACTTTCCCATCTGTTTTTCAGAGCTAGATTGTACAAGTAGCGCACTGTCCATGGTGTCACTTTAGGAGAATGGCCACTGAGGCTCTGATTACTGGTTTAATGTTTCCTGATTACTGCTGCAACTGTGCTTTGACTGATTTTTACTTGGTCACTGATCTTCCTGTATTCATTTCCATCTTTGTGAAGTCTCATAATCAGATTTTTCAATTCCTCCACATTCTTTTCCATGATGCAGACATGCAGATAGACACAGCCCATTTTATAACCATGTATATGCAATTAGACTAATTGGAAATCACAGGTGTACTCAATATTGCTTCATGATCACAGGTTATCTAACTATTGCTTTTTGTTTTAAAGCTCAGACAGTTTCATTTGTGTAAACTCTGAGCAGCTTCCAATGCTTCTCCTTTTCTGCCTGTGGCCATTCTCGACTGCTATCTGCTAATTCCATTAGATCTGTAGAACAAAACCTCACCGGGTGGCGGACGGCATTCTGTGCTGTGTGTAGACAGAGCTGGAGGTGTTAATGAGTTGTATGAGAACCATTAGACCAATGTTAGTAAAAGAGGATTAAGGGTGTGAAGAGAGGGGCCTTTTTTGGTGCAGCAGTGTTGATGTTTCTATTAACGTTATAGGGTTTAACGTTAGATTGTTTGTAGTATACTTTGTCCTGTAAAACTGAGTTTGTAGAATTCTCAGTACCTATTTTGGGCAATATGACCAGACAATACACTTATATAAGCACATGTTCTGTTTAGGCATTTGTAAATGCAATGAATAGCTACAGTGTTGTGAAAAAATGTGAATTATTTTGTTTTCATGTATATCTCATAATAAATTGTAAAACAAAGGCAACCTGAGTAAACACAAAATACAGTTTTTAAATAATAATGTTACTTATTGAAGCAAAAAAAAAAACGTTATCCAATACCAACTGGGCCTGTGTGAAAATGTATTTGCCCCTGTAGTTACTAATTCCCCAAATTTATGAAACTACATCCATAATGGATTTCAGCTGGACTAAACGCAACCAGGCCTGACTACTGCAAACCCTGTTCAATCAAATCAACACTTAAATATAACTTTTTCAACAGCATGACATTAAAAGGTCTTGCCCAGTAACACACTATGCCAAGGTTGAAAGAAATTCCAGAAATACTGAGAAAGAAGGTGATTGAAATACATCAGTCTAGGAAAGGTTGCAAAGCTATTTCAAAGGCTCTGAAACTCCAAAGAACCACAGTGAGAGCCATTATCTCCAAATGGAAAAACTCAGCACAGTAGTGAACATTCCCAGAAGTGGCTGACCTTCCAAAATTCCTCCAAGAGCACAGCGACTACTCATCCAGAAAGTCACAAAAAAAGAGCCAAGGACAACATCAAAGGAACTATAGGTCTCTCTTGCAGCAATAAAGGTCACTGATCATGACTCCACTATCAGAAAGACACTGGGCAAAAATGGCACCATGGAAGAGTATCCATCATACTGTATTTCTGAGCAGCTGTCACTCCATATCTCAATATCCTGATACAGTCCAGTCAATCTGACCTTTGATCACACATTAGTTTGACCTTGTGGTATTGTGTGTGTGTGTGTGTGTGATGTGCTACTTGAACTTAACTATTACTATTACTTTTTCCTATTAAACAATCTCAGTTTTGTGTACATATTCATCCCCTTGCAACATTTATCCCCTTGCACCTTCATGAAGAGCATGGATGCCACGCTGGCTCCTTTGTGACTACAGGACATCCATGCTCTAAACTACCTGGATGACTGGTAAATTCTAGCGCAGCCCAGGAGGTTGGCGATTCAACATCGAGATGTTGTTCTTGCTCACGTGAGGAGCTTGGGGCTCAGGCTGAATGTCAGGGTAAGTTGTTTGTCCAGTTGAGAGTGAATTTTCTAAGGGTTATATGGGATTCAAATATGATGAGTGTGTGTCTATCCCCAATACTCTTAGGGCAAGTTAAGCCTGGGCATCTACTCCAGTCTTCATGGAGACTGGGGATTAGGGCAGCAGCAGCCAGCATCATACCGTTGGGCCCATTGCACATGAGACTGTTCAGTGATGGCTGAAAGTTGGGGGTTTCATCCGAGGACAAAATGCCTGAGAGTAATCAGTGTCATGCAGTAATGCCTACATGCTCTGAGAACTTTGAGGTGTCCCCGGTTTCTGGTCTCGGGTCACACTCCAGGGGCATCTCTTAAGAAGGTTAGAGCACCATCCGCAAGAAAACTGGATGCATTTAATTGGCAACTTTTTTATAATGGTGTTTGGAAGATCAGTGAGACCCAGTAAACTGCACAATAGCTACAGTCCTGGAGTTCTTACAAGAAAGTTTCTCAGAAGGGTTGGCTCCTTCTACAATTAGGGTCGTCAATTTGGCCAGCCAACACCTATTGATGGAGCCTCTGTGGGGCAACATTCTCTAACTTTGCGGTTTATGTGTGGTGTCAGACTTTAACTTTAAGTCTGGCCCCTGAGGGGCATCAGCTCATTGATTCCAGTCTCTCAACTGAGGTTGTACAGACCATGTTAAACACTAGGAATGTCAGTGAGACCCAGTAAACTGCACAATGGCCACAGTCCTCGAGTCCTTACAGGAACCTTTCTCAGCAAGGTTGGCTTCTTCTACAATTAGGGTCTATGTGACTGCCATTTTGGCCAGCCATGCCCCCCTATTGATGGAGCCTCTGTGACAGGCCATACCCTCAGTGTGTGGTATACTAGTTCCCACAGCATGACGCTTACACATTGTTGAGTTCCCTTTGAAAGGAAACATATGGGTTATGCATGTAACCCTGTTTCCTGAGAAGGGAACGAGACGTTGCATAGCTTTGTTATACTAGGGTATGCTTGTAAATTGCATCTGAGCTTCAGACAAAGAGAAGCTGATGATGCGGTTTACAGGCGCCAATTTATAGTCATGAAAAGCGCGATATGCCACGTTACATGATCATGGCAGGCCTATAAATAGGCGTGATTTTACACAGACTTCAGATACCGTTCATGCGCTTCCTACAGCATGAAGCTTGTGCAACGTCTCATCTTCTCAAGGAACCCAGATGTTTTTGCAGTGTGTTCCAACAGAATGTCCAACAGACATTCCTGACAGGTTTTTGTTTTTCAGATTAGCCATGGGGGGCAGAGTGTCCAACCAACATCAGAGCAATCACGATTGGGTTTTAATTATGTTGTAGATTCATATCTAATGTTTCTCCATATTCTGAGTTTCTTCCAGTTTCTAAATTTCTTCCATTATCCTCACAGTCATTTCTCAGATTTTCATTTTACATTGAGCCTAGAGTAATCCACTTCATTTTACTCTGTTTTGTTTTGCCAGCGTTTGTAATTTCATTTGTTAAGTTGCTGAGGCAACACGTCTGAATTGTTTTTATATCATTTTAATTGTTGATTTAATCAGTATTGAATAGGTAAACTGAAATCCCGGGGGGGAAAAGTTGTAGTGGAATCTGAAGTCAATCTTACTTACACACTGAATATGTTGAAAGTGATGAAATTTTCTCCCCAGCTCTCTTCCCCTCCTGCTAGCATATCTGTTTTCTTTTGTTTTTCTTTCATTTGGTTGAATGAACTCTCTCTGGGCTCTGAGATCTTTAACGGGAAAACTTACAGGCAGATAAGTGTGTTACTGGAACATATAAAAATTAACTTTAGGTTGTGAAAGTAACGTTCACTCAAGTCAAAATGCTTGTTGGATAAGTAATTTCAGAAGTGTCATGCTTATTTATTTAAAAGTTATTTTAAGTGGTTTGAGCATGTTGCTGTTTCCAGCCTTTGCTCTGAGGAAGCCTGAGTAGTGAATAGGTTCTTCATTCTCTCCTTCAAAGGTGTTCTATTGGTCCATAGTCATTCCCAAAGCACCTGTATAAATACCAGCCCCCTCCCATTCTGTCAGCTTTGGTTCCTAGCTCTCGATGTGGTGTGTTTATCTGTTCTAACTCTGCACTGACTGTGGAGTGTGTGGTGGGACTGGGTTCAGGTAGCATGTTATGGATGCTCTAAAATGGATTTGTTCAGGTGGGCTTAGGTGTATATAAGAAACTGCTGACAGAGAGAGAGAGAGAGAGAGAGAGAGTTAAGTTTCTTTTTAACTAACATTATTGACTGCATTAGTTAACAAATTATGAACATCATCAATAATCCATAATCCATCCATCTTCTATACCGCTTATCCTATAGAATCGCAGGGAACCTGGAGTCTATCCCAGGGAGCATCTGGCACAAGGTGGGGTACACCCTGGACAGGGTGCCAATCTATTCACACATTCAAACGTCCACTCAGTAAACCATAATATTAATATATATTAACTGACTTTGGTACCTGCTGAAAATACACCTGCATTTAATAATATGTATTCAATCTATGACTAAGAATATGACCATATAGAGTAATTTAGCAAAAAATAAAATTATTTGACTAATTTTAATGTTACTAAATGTTGAAGTGGACTAGGTTGTGCAGGTGTAATTATTGGGACTTGCTATTCAGCTTCAGTTCTGAATGTTGCCAGCCAGTGAACAACCTCAAACATGCTCATTAAGGTGTTGGTTCATAATTGTCATGGTGGGTTTTACTCACTGATGGTATGAACAAGGTTTATGCATGTGATGGATATTTGGCTACGTTTTTATTATTATGGAAGAATCAATTACACACACACACACACACACACACACACACACACACACACACACACACACACACACACACACACACACACACAAAACACACACACACACACACTATTTCAACTTGTCTAAGCACACACACACACACACACACACACACACACACACACACACATACACACACACTATTTCAACTTGTCTAAGCACACACACACACACACACACACACACACACACGCACATAGACACAGGAGTAAAGGATTCCTCCCAGAGCCTGTTCGCTCTCCTGCTGACTGCAGCACAGGACACACCTGGAGCGAATGAACACCTCTTTGTGTTCAGAGCAGAGAGGGATGTTAGTCTAGGAGTGTTGACTGGAATAAGGCTGTTGAAATGAGCCTGTAGTCTGTAATACATATTGCAGCCAGCCCGAACAAATTCACACTCAGTTTAACTGATCTAAGCATGCCCAGGCCTTCTCTTCTGACTCGAAATGTTCTTTATTCAGCTGTTGGTCTAGCACTGAAATTTTCTACAAGTTTAGTTTCATTCTTGCTGTGTGTCTATTGAGGGACTCCGTTTTTTCCAAACAAGAAGGCTATTATTACCTTATGGTCCTGCGTTGTGCTTGTGTGTGTGTGTGTGTGTGTGTGTTGGAGGAAACAGTGCAGTTTATAGACGCAGCTTGCTTGGACTCTTACAGCTTGTAAAAATGGCTTTCTTACTGCACACCAGCTATGCTCATCTTTAAGACCTAATATCACACATCAGTGGTACTCTGAACATAAGGAATGTGCTTCATGCGTATGCACATTTACTACAGATGGAGTTATGATGGATAGTTCAGAGAAGTCTCAGAGCAGCATCTGTTTAAGACACGTTTGCCCAACTACTCCTGGCTCACTGTCTGATGTCATGCTTTCCTAAGATAATGAGAGAACATTTGAAGTCCTTCTGAAAGGAGAAAAACTCAAACTGTGCTTGTGACCTAAAGACAAAATGAATCCAGTCATCACAGATTCCACTGATGTGTGTAAGAACCTCTGTCTGTTTGACAGAGTATATCAGCATGAGTAAGTGAGTGTCAGGGAGTCAGTGAGACAGGCATGCTTTTGGTGAGTTGATAAAGCTGTAAGTTGACTGGAGCTGAGGATACAAAGCAAAACACACATGGAGTGTTATGCTCTTTCACTCTTTTTTGCCAGTAAGCATTTACATATCCCCTCCTAATTATACTATTTGGGGGGTCTCTGCACTGTTCTGTAGCAGCCACAGATATTGTGACATTCAGATAAATGGACATTCAGTTTAAGCAGATAGATGGTAAGAAAGATATGAATGCTGTATGAATTATTCAAATCAAATCCACGCAAGAACTGCCCTTTCTGCCCACACTCTGGGCTTAATCACATCCATACTGGGACTCTCCCAGGAGCACTGGCTCTAAGTGCCACTAATAATGTTTCGAAATAAGTCTCACTGGGTGTTGAAAAGCAGGCCTTTTTCCCCACCACGTGCATTTATTAACAAGCAAAGCTAAATGCCAACTTAAATGGCTCCTGTGAGTCAGCAGCCTATTATAGTTTTTTTTTTTCTAATGCAATGACAAATGGCTATTTGTTCACATGATATGTGGAAAATGAAAACCTGAACCTCAAATCTTTAAAAAAAAACAAAAAAAAAAAAACCCAACTATATATTTATTTATTTTACATTCGTTTGCTTTTTTATTTGCTTAGTAAAAACATCTTTATTGAACTCTACAAATCATGCCTTTTACAATGCTTCCATAAAACGTATGGCAAGCCAACCCAAGAATGCAATGAACATAAAATTTCTAAATGTGCCCATATTATGGAGAAGAAATTTCTGCAAAAGTTTAAGACGTTCGTGTTTGCTGAGGAATGCTAGATCAGTGTGATGTGGGCTTTTATGAACTGCACATAAGACTGGACACCCTGCTGTTGTAGAGTTGTGTAAGATCACTCTGACCAGCAAAGGCAGCAGAATTGCTAAAGCGGACGGGGAGTTTACACAGTGTGAGTGTTAAAGACAAAAAATGGCTCAGTCTTTTTTTTCTTTAATGGGTTTTCGAAGAGAGAACTGATCTTAGATCAGTGTTACACAGTTATCATTTTTAGAGTAGTGGGCCTCAAGGAAAGCATCACTCCATTTCCTGTGTGCCTCATGAGCAGGGGCTTCACAGTAAGATATCTTTGAACACAGTCAAAGACAAGACAAAGCAGAGACCATAAGGAGGAGATTGATTTATTTGTAACGCACTCTGGGCAGCACTGCACAATAATGAAATGGTCTGATAGAACTGAGCTGTTACATATTCTTGCTGTAGAGATTTTCTCCCGCTTGGTTTTGGATTTCATTTTGTAAATTCCTTAATTCCTCTACCATGGTGGTATTGTTTATGTGACTGAGCATCACTGTGGAATTTTTAGATCTAAATAACATGAAATCCTGAATATAGATCAACTACTAATACAACGCAATTTGACCTGGTTTTGCTTTAATGAAATGTCTTACAGTAAAGGACTTTGCTCCAACATATGGTGAAGGACTTTCCATGGAGTGAGTTTCTTTTCTATGCATGAAAGGCCAGAATGTACGGCTAGTGTGCGTGAGTCACTGTCAGCCTACAGCTTGAATCACCGCTTCGGCTTGAACGAGCTTTAATAAAGAGAAAAAAGAGAGGAATGAATCAAGAGTGATGACAATGATGAGATAATATTTCAAAGGTTTACATCATCTTCGGAAAAATTGGATAAAATAGGGCTGTTTGGTCCAAATGAATAAGCATTGGGAAGTTAATAGATATGTCATCACTTAAATTAAATCTGAATATTTCTGAAGATGTACACTGTCCTCAGAAAGTATTGGAACAGCAAGGCTAATTCTGTTGTTTTTGTTATACATTGAAGACATTCGGGTTTGAGATCCAAAGATAAATGAGGCGACAGATCAGAATTTCAGTTTTCATTTCCTCATTGTGCTAGATGTGTTAAACAACTTAAAACATGATACCTTTGGTTGCAGACCACCCAAATTTTAAGGGAGCAAAACAGGAAGTAAATTAAAGTAAATAATGCTTAATATTTGGTCACATATATTTTCTTTCTCCACACTATGGCTTTGCCATCACTTTGGTAGAGGTTCCAGAACTTTTGTTCTCATCTCTATATTTTTTTGTGAATTCCAATCTGGCTTTCTGATTCTTACTGCTGATGAGTGGTTTCGATTTTGTTGTTTGGCCGCTATATTTCTGCACTTGAAGTCTTATTCAAACGATGGGATTATGATACCTTCACCCACGCCCTATGGAGATTGTTGGTGATGTCACTGACTGTTGTGTTGGGGTTTTTCTTCAAAGGTGTCATCAACTGCTGTTGTTTTCCTTGGTCAACCTGTCCCATGACTGGTTGTTAGTACACCAGCAGTTTCCTTCTTGTTCAGGACATTCCAAATTGTTGTATTGGCTATGCCCAATACTTGTGTAATGGCTCTGATAGAGTTGCCTTCTTTTCTCAGCTTCAAAATGGCTTGTTTTTCTCCCATAGACAGCTCTGCTCTTGATGTTGGTTTATCCTTTTTAACCTAGGGCTCAAACCAAGAGTAGACCTTCATAGCTAATAATTTTTTAAACATTCAGTCTAACAGGGCATACCTGGGCAGCAAGAAACACCTTTCAGTCACATATTCAATTATTTTTATCACTTGAAAAAATGGGTGGGTTCAAACAAAAGGTGCCATGTTCTAAATTGTTTAACACATTCATCTTTTGATCTCAAACTCAAACATCTTCAATGTATAGTGAAACCAATAGAATTGGCCTTGCTGTTCCAATACTTTCAGAGGGGAATGAAAGTAACCGACTTTGTTTTATATCCAGCCTGTTCTATGTCTTGTAATCACAGGTAAATATAATATTCATACCATGTTCAGTGGTGCAGCAAAAAAAATATTGAATTGTTGTTTGTTTATTTTGAACAATGGTTAATTTAGCTTCTTTACCCATTGTAGCACTAAAATAATATTTATCTGTGAAGAACTAAATGGACCAATTTGATCATAAATACCAGTTACCAACCCACTTGAATTTAATTCACTCCCCTAAGGATCTGCTATTGACCTTCTTTAAGCTGATAATTGGGCCATCTCGATTTGGAGACCATGGCCTTGCAGTCTAGAATGCGCTGTGCTCTATCGGCCTACTGTGGAGAAACATAGAGGGGTTTTGTGTGATTGGTCTGCGCCAGACGTCTGGGTCATGTATGTTTATGTTACTAAATCACTTTCACATCTGCTCCTTGCTGCAGTGAACAAGTGTGCTAGTGATATTAAATGAAGCAGGTTTCCTTTGAAAAACAAGATGAAAACAGCGACAAGACCCGGACTGAATAAGAGCAGGTATACTGAGTTATCAAACTATTAGAAGCTGTTTTTTCCCCCCTGCAAAAGAAGTATACACCTTTTCTGCTGTGTCCATTAGCCAGCAGGTTGTGCTGTAGCAGCACTCATACATGCTCATACATGTCTGTTTGCATGCATGTACACACACACGCACACACACACACACACACACACAAATGCGAACAAAATCACTGCTAATCATGATTTCACTCCAGCTCAGAGTAGCATATTTACTCACTATAGAGCCCATTTGAAACCTTTCACCCTGAAGCAGAGGAAACAGACCAGCGAAAGTGGAAACAGTGCTGTCAAGTGTTTTTCAGTGCCAGAGAGGAGTGTGTGTGCCCGGTCAGTCTCACCCCTGGACAGCCTCCCCCTCTCTCTCTCTCTCTCTCTCTCTCTCTCTCTCTCTCTCTCTCTCTCTCCTCTCTCTCTCTCTCTCTCTCTCTCTCTCTATGTGGCACACAGAGTTCATTTGGAAGTGGTTCTGCTGTAATGGGAATTGCCATAGTAGTCGGTCCCTCAGACAAAAAGAAATTGCATGAAATTGCACAACTACTTGGGGATTGGAAACATCTCTCTCTCTCTCTCTCTCTCTCTTTGTTGAGTAAGTGGATTTTGTTGTAGAACTTTTCCACTCTCTTTCCTTTGCTCGCTCTTGCCATCCTGTTCATAAAAGTGAATCTAATAATAAGGACAATTTGCACTTATTTTATGGTTCTAAAAGTCTCATAATGAAACGACTTTCTATTACTTAAGTATTTTCAAGTGGATTTAGGAACAGTTAATCACAGCTGTCAGTGTGAGGAAACACTCCTCAGTTAGCAGGGTGTGAGCTAGACTGGCCAATCCAAAGCCCCCTGATATCCTTCACATTAATGGAACACTGTAGCATGCTATACTTCATCTGGCCTTTACTCAGTTGCACGAGTCTCCATACTACTTCTTTTTCAGAAGAAGAAGCCATAAGGCTTCTAGATTTAACCTTAAGCTTAACTTTTTATAAGTTTATAAGTTTATAAGTTTTTCCTCACACATTCTGGGTTGGTGGCTTAAATCCCACCTCTTCCCTGTGTGCACGGAGTTTGCGTGTTCTCCCTGTACTTCGGTGGTTTCCTTTGAGTACTCTGGTTTCCTCCCCCAGTCCAAAGACATGTGTTGTTCTCTGATTTTAATTTCCAAATTGTCAGTATTGTGTAAATGGGAGTGTGTGTGTGTACCATTGTGCTCTGCAATGGATTGGCACCCCTATACAGGGTGTCCCCACCTTGTGCTCCAAGTCCCCTGGGATAGGCTCCAGGCTATCTCTATCTCTCTCTTTCCCCTCTCAATGTTTTATATTTTCTTTTTTTCCCCCATCTTCTGTCTCTGCCCCTTGTCTCCATGATTAGTTAGAGCATGAAAATGAATTGTTTGTGAAAGCAGGCCTGTTTCTTTGGCATGGTATACATGTGTTTTGACATTAGTAGAGCAAGTGCTATTTGTTGTATGTACCGGAATCCCCCAAATGACCACAAATAATGTGGAAGTACTTATAAGTAAATGTGATTCCAATCACAAACAACAAATGTACCTACCTCACTTAATTCGCATGAGATATAATCGCATTCTGAACCTTTCATTTAGATCAAAAATACACTCGGTCACCGTACATGTGCATGTGTTAGAGTGCTACTGTAGTACTTGGCGCCGTCTCTGTTTTGAACATGCCCTGAGCAAACTCCCAATAGTGAAGGAGGAGGTGCAGAATTTCGGTGTGTGTTGATGAGGTGAAGCATATAAGCCAAGCACTGTCAAAGCCAACCAGAAGGAAGCGGGAGTAGAGGAGAGCCAGGGTGATTGGACAATACAAGTCTGGTACTAAACACTACTAAATGTAATGCCGATGCAATGTACGTACATGTCACTATTTGGACTCCAGGCCAAATTCTAGTAGGTTTTAAAATGTGCATTTATACTAAATACTAGGGTTTCTTTATTTTATCCATATGAGTTTAAATACATACAGTATCTGTAGCGTTTCAATGCAGTTGACGGTTCAATCAGAGAAGACAATTTGATGGCTGATAAGTATAGCGCACTTTTTCAGTGCCTGTAATATGTGATTAGCAACAGAACAAATACCAAAAATCTAAACTAGAGTGGCTAAACAAATAAAACTAGAGCCCATGATTTTAGTAACAGCCCTGATGACATGATTCATGTTAATTTAAAATGACCTGTGTTTTTTATAAATTGTGTTGAAAAGTAGAAAGTAGTTCATTAAATTTTTTTTGTTGAGAGTAGATGACAACCCAATTTAACTAAACACAACTTGCACAAGTTGAAAACTCATTGTGGTAATATTATTGAGTCATAACAAAATTCTCGAGTTACAGGCTTTTTTCCAGAAGAGAAATAATTTCCTCCTGCACTACTGGCTTCACTAATCATTCCCATGGGGCGTAAGTAACAGCACTGCTTAACTGAAGTGTCTGTTTATACATCTGATTTATTGCCTATTAGGCCAGTCTAAAATGAGTAAGAAAAACAGGGATTAATTCATATACTGCAATGCCTATATATTGTAGCAAGCATTTACCATGTGAAAATATTTATGTTAAATGTGTCTTTCTGGTAAAAGTTGGGGGCTCAATGGTTAAGGCTCTGGGTTACTGATTAGAACTTTGGGGATTTCAAGCCCCAGCACAGCCAAGCTGAATCTGTTGGGCCCTTGAGAAGGCCCTTGCTCCAGGGGCGTGGTATCATGGCTGACCCTGCGCTCTGACCCCAGCTTCCTAACAAGAAATAAAGAATTTGATTGTGCTGTAATATATATGTGACAAATAAAGGCTTCTTCTTCCTTCCATCACTTCATCTAAAAATGGTTGTGGAGCTCTCGGTTTGTGACTCAACTCATAGAAAGATACACACTTGGGCATTAAGGCATCACTTAACACACACTCCCTCTACACTCTTCCATTTTAGAGAGTCTAATGGCACACTCTGAGCTCCAGCCATAATCAGCTAAGGTTATGAGGGCCGCTGAGCTGTTCCACATGTGTGGGGGAGCGTCAGATCAAATTAAGCCAGGCTGGACAAAGGCTCTTTTTTGAACACAGGTGTCTGGGGTGGGGGACGAGGGCAGTTTAGAACTGATGTGCTAAAGGAGTCTCTTATGTAGTGCTGTTAACCCTCTAGGGGCTTTGTACTGATAAAGCGATTACAGGGTACAAGTCCTAGCCTCTCAGAAATGTAATGAGTATTTAGACTGGCCTTATGATCATACTTATGCTCAAATTACTATATATATATATATATATATATATATATATATATATATATATATATATATATATATATATATATATATATATATATATATATATGTAAGAGACATAGTATATATACATATATTTTTTTGGTATATGTTGAAGTTCCTATTTGGAGCACACCAATGTAATGTTATTTGTACAGAAAGACTAACATCTAAAGCAATGTTAAGAAATGACCAATGCTATTTACATATTTATGTAAAAATATGCCAAAAACCTTTCTTTGTGGTCTACTTTTCTCCCAAATTTTATCATTGTCCCACCACTGCTTTTTCACAAAAACAGCAATTAGACAATACTTACCTATACCTATACCAATTGCCTGGACAATACTTATCCTAGCTTCCTAGCAACACTGATTCAGCTTCTTGCTTGCGTAGCTATACCCTCCATCTGCATGGAACTCATTTTGTCTGTGTTATTCAATTTAATTCTCCATGCTGTCCCTAAGCCCCTTGCAGCAACCCCCCTTCCCTCTCTCCTCTCTCCCCCCTCTCCTGCCAGCCATGTAAACTGCTTATCCACGGCCTTTAACACTGTTGGGATTGTGCTCTGAGTAATTTATCAAAAGTGCATAAAACATTCTTGTGAGATTTAGCCGTTTAGGCTAACAAGGAGCAGTAATACACTAAGGTATTGTGGAGAAAGCAGCAGTAACTGATTCTGAACAAGCCAAAACATCAGGGACAGGCCTAAGCCGGCGTGAAATGAATTGAAATGGAGACGTCTGAAACTGTAAATAAGATGCCAGTCGAGAGGCAGAATTTGTTAACCGAGTCAACAGATGGCACTATACAATGCAAGTGCTGCACTTTTTTATTTCCTTTTCTGTACTGCCTTGAAAGTGTAATCTGTTGTTGTTAAACTCATTTCACTATTCTGTATCCTGAAAGACACAGAATACATGTGCACTCATTTGTTTGTTTCAGTCTGAACTTTTGAACACGATAGCAGACTAGAAATCACCTGATCTAGCAACTCTCTTATCAACACCCATGGCACGATAAATCTCCTCTGAATTCTGTTGGAGTGAAATACTGACTCTTATCACCAGAGTGTCTGTCTCCAGGTGGTTCTGCTCTTTATGGTCCAGTGCTTAAATCAGATTAGCTGCGAGTGACGTTGGGACCTTGAGCGCCGGCCGGTCTCCTCATAACAGATTCCCAGCTCCCTCCTCACTCTTCATCTCTCTGGCAGCATGGTCACCTGAAGAGCAGGCATTCTAAAAATCTAATGAATGCACAAACAGCACTAGGAGACTTATTTGATGGAACCAATCCTATGTTTTGAATGGTTGTTCCAGTCCCCGTGACATCATCTTTCAGTTATCGTGCATGCAGTGGGGTCATAAAGTTTGAGACCACATGGAAAATCTGGGAATTTGTTTTCTGGAATCATTTAAAACTAGCATTTAAACATGTTGGAAATGTGATATCCAATTTCCATGATTCTGCACTTTTTCTAGGGCACTATTTATTTTCTAGGGCATGGTGGCTTAGTGGTTAGTACGTTTGCCTCGCACCTACAGGGTTGAGAGTTCGATTCCCACCTCCACCATGTTCTTCTGTGCTTCAGGGGTTTCCTTCAGGTGCTCCGGTTGTCTCCCCCAGTCCAAAGACATGCATTGTAGGCTGATTGGCATTTCAAAATTGTGTGAATGTGTGCAATTGTGCCATGTGATGTGTTGGCAACCCGTCCAGGGTGTCCCCTGCCTTATGCCCCAAGTTCCCTCTCCCTCAGGGTCTCCAGGCACCCTGTGACCCTGTGTCGGATAAGTGTTATGTAAAATGGATAGACTCCTTTGGAGAAAAGGTCAGATTTTCCTTGATTATTATCCCTTCCAGTAAAACCCGTGATCATCAGGTTTTGACAAACATATGGAGTTCGTTCTCAGCTTGAGTGCATGCTGTCATTAAAGCCGTTAAAGACATTTTGAAATTCATGTAAATAGTTTTTTTTTTTTTTGACTTTTTAACTCAAGTTAATGGTGGTAATATATTTTGTAATAAAATACTTTGTATTAAATTAAAAAAGAATGCAAAATGCAGGGTGTCTCAAATGCCTCCATATATAGGCGACTATGTTTGCCTGCACCACGTCAGTTGTGTCAGTGGATGTTGGTGGATGTCCACTTCTTATAGGTCGGTCCGCAACACTTCCAGTCTTTTTGGATTTGTTAATAAGTTTGACTGCAGTGTCGTGTGAGATATGCTCGCCATGTTTCCTGTTAAAGTCCTGCTCAGCTTCCCGATCCAGCCGTGAGAATGATTTCAGTACGTTCTTCTTTTCTTTCTTTTCTCAAAGGCGTTCTTAAAGCCTATCTGAAAAAGACTACATAATATAAAGTAAGTATTCGGAAGACATTTTGCTCAAAAGTGTTGTATGGAGACTTTTGGGACACCCTGTTGAAGCATTTTCAGTAGTGCTGTCAGACTTTTGTACCGCACTATAAATATGAACTCTTTAGAACAAGCAAATATTAGTCCTAATGATAATAAATAATGGTTGATTGGTTCTTTCATAGTTTTTTTCTTTTATATTAGGGATTTGCTCTTGCTGAGTCTGTTGCTTTAATGAGTGGCGCTCTGGCATGGTGCTCTGGAAGCCCTGAAGGACCAGCTGCTGTTTGATGGGAATGTGTGATGAGCAGAGCAGAGCAGAGAGCCTTTATTACAGCCGAATGCAGCTTTGATGTGAAGCAGAGGCCACAGAACAGCCACATATCTGTCATTAACCAAGATGCACACAACTCTGCCTGCATCTTCACCCGCATGGGTGTAGTGTGTGTGTGCATGTGATTGAACATATTGTGTGTGTGTGTGTGTGTGTGTTAGAATGTCTGTAGGCCAGACAGGGAAATGTAGTTGATCTGTCATATTATAAGCCTGTTTTTGTGTTTTGCAAGAATTTATATTTTGTATGAATTAAATAAGATGCATTTGATTCTGAAGTAAAAAACAAACAAATAAACAAACAAAAAAAACTTGCACTTTAGCTACACAGCTACAGTCTGTGTTTATAACATTGATATCATATTTGCACTTAATACACATCTGAAATTGTTTCTGATATTTGCTACATCCCTACAAAGCTTTGTATTGTTATTTATTTATTTATTTATTTTTCTTCTTAAGGCTAAATTTGTTGTTGCTCTGTTGTTGTATCCTGCACAGAAAATCTGCAAGTTTGGCAAAAAAAAAGAAAGTTCTTAAATCAACATCAGAAAAAAAAAGAAAAGAGAGAGAGAGAGAGAGAGAGAGAGAGAGAGAGAGAGAGAAAGGACCTGGCACTCTGTCAGGTCATGAAAACTGAAACCTGTTTGTGCTTGCTGCTCCGAAGCAGTTCTGTATCGTACCCAGCTCCTTTTGTGCCTCTTCAACTCTGGCTCAACTTCACGCTCTTGGAACGAGGGCAGTTTTTTCATCTAAAGGATGGGGAGGGGATCTCCGAATCTTTTTAAACAGCATGGGTTTAATTATTTCGCCTCATCCTAATTTATTCATTTGACATGTAGAGTTTTACATTACTCATGTTTTCACATACTGTACTGTATATCATGATGGCTTTTCCTTGCCAAGTCAGTGCACAGAGGAAAGTGCAGCTGTACACATATGACAGGAACTATACGAGAACCATTCCATAATGCAGTGATGTATGTTATAGATTTGCAATGTGTTAAAAAAAATGCAGTAGTAAAAGATATATTAACACCTTGTGTTTTTTCTACACGAGGAGTTTATAATGAGCTCATTGAAAGACGTGGGCGTTTTTTTGGCATCTTCATGACAACACTGTAACTCATTTTAACACGGATCACATTTAATGCTCAACTGGAGAGGAGATTTTCAGCGAGCTAAAAGGAGCACAAAGAATTCACAGTGCACCCAAATGACTAGGGCATGTGTGTCTGAATTTAGCTCTGCACAGACATAAAAATAAAATAGAAGAGTGTGACCTCTCTTAGGCTTCGCACTCAAAGGGTTGTGCACATGACCTTTTTAATTTTTTTTACTCATTTTCTTTCTTTCTTTTTTCTTTTTTTTAAATTTAAGCAAGGCTGACACTGCTTTTCCATTTTAGCTCTCTCTGTGGTCCAGTGTGTTAACCAGACACTTAATGTGCTGATTTTTGCCAAGGGGAAAAAAAAAAGAGCACTGAGATCTGTTTATGACTTGTGTCAGAAATAGGTCTCGAGTGCACATCGAGCAATGTGCAAACACACACTTACACACACACCCACACACCCACACACACTCAGTAATGTTTAAAAGGTGTCTTGTATATTATATCTTCATGAGACAGTTCTAGTCATTTTCACACAGTGTGTGTAAATGTTTGCATCTTCTGTGCGAAGTCATTGTTTGCCCACACTGCACGTTGCTGATCATCTGTGTATGGGTACTGATGTGTCCTGACCCAGATTTTTAAAAAGAGCAGAGTGTTATTTGTGTTTGTTTGTTTGTTTGTTTGTTTGTTTGTTTGTTTTGACACACAGGATGGGATGTGATCTGAACGCTTTGGGAAATTGAACGCTTTCGATTCTAAAGTTTTGTTGCTATCCAGCTAATTTGGAAATGAATCATATACTAAGCCAATATTCGACTGCAGTTAATATTGAGGGGAAAAGAAGGACTCTCTGACCTCCACACGCTTCCTCTGCAATTCAAGAGTGTGCCTCAAAACTAGCAACAGGACAAATATTTAAATATAAGAAAGATTTCCACTTGAACTCATCTCTCTCCCCACACACACACATTCACACACACACACACACACACACACACTCACACACACACACACACACACACACACACACACACCATGACACGGGCTTTAATAAGAAGCTGGTGGTCCAGTTTAGCATGAAGGTCATGGAGGTCATGGGTGTGTGGCTGTGTGTGTATGACTGCCATGTCAGTCACACAACACAGCTGGTCTCATACTTACAGGACAGCCTCAATACAAGCGCTGTTACTCATCTCAAAGCTTTGCCTCCTCAAAGCCGAAAAGGCATTCACACCTGCTGCTCCACACACACGCTCACACACACACACGCACACACACACACACACTTCAATCCCTTTTTGATGAGACAGTGTGGTTTGATCTCTGTTTGCTGACATTAAAGTTCAAGCTCTTACACCCCCTCTATTTCTCTCTCTCTTTCCATCTCTCTCTCTCTCTCACTCTCTGTCTCTCTCTTATCTCTCTCTCCTCGTCTCTCTCTCTCTCTCTCCGTCTCTCTCTCTGTGTCTCTCTCTCCATCTCTCTCTCTCTCCGTCTCTCTCTCCATCTCTCTCTCTCTCCATCTCTCTCTCCCTGTCTCTCTCTCCGTCTTTCTCCGTCTCTCTCTCTCTGTCTCTCTCTCCATCTCTCTCTCTCCGTCTCTCTCTCTGTCTCTCTCTCCATCTCTCTCTCTGTCTCTCTCTCTCCATCTCTCTCCATCTCTCTCTCCGTCTCTCTCTCTCCGTCTCTCTCTCTCTCTCGCATTCTTCCTCATGACGCATTCTCCTACGACGATCTCCACATATATTTAGCTTTGTAAATCCTTACTTCATCTCCCAGAGTGGAAATTGTGCCTTGATAATACTTGATTGAATTTAGTTTTTTTATTCATACATAAATACTCAACGCCTGTTTCTGTTTCTTTAGCTCAGGCTGAAATGCAGTCAGTCATTCCAGATTTAACTGCAACACCGCAGTGGAGTGCTTCTCTTATATATTATAATATTTTAGCTGGGAGTTATTTCATATGAAATGCTGATCCAGGTTTTCACATTTACATTCATGAATTGGTAACAGCTATAGCGACCTCGAGCACTTTTCGTTCAATCGCATGCATATTCAGCTTCACACTGTTTTGTTACAGATGAAAAAACAGGCAATGAAAAAGAACACTTTTATCTGTAAAAGCTGGGTGATAGTGGTGAAGGTTTGTGGCAGGCCCACATTGTGAAATATTAGCTTTGGATGGCATCCAGATATGTTCTGGGTCTCCTGCCAGATAAGAGCTCGTGCAAACATGGAGTGTTGGCTTGCTTTTTTTTTTTTTTTTTTTTTTTTCATTACCACAGGTGACAAAAATGGTAAATGTATATTAAGGAATAAAATAAATTCAAATGGTTTATATTCCTATTGTGAATGCAATATAACATTCTTTATTAACTTTTAATAACCCACCTTTTAGCTTATAACGACTTCCAAACTCATTTTTTAAGTAGATTTTTCGCCCTCGTAATTGTCATTTTCACCCAGCATTCTTCTTGACATATCTGTTATCACTCTGTCATACACTACCTTCTTCAAATGAGGCCTTTTCAACAACATGTTTGAATTGATTTGGTGTCAAATTCGATTTGACCAGGAACCCTTTGGAGAAGCTCACACTAGGTGTATGTCTCAATCAACTCCATAGTTCAGCAGAACAGGGAGTCGGCCATTTTAAGAATTGCCTCAATCGTAAAATCCTTCCAAGTGCGCTGAAACGTTTGCTCCCTGATAATTCCAACAATGCACCACAAAAACCAGGGAGCATCGATGCTCACTATGGTCCCTTACTGGAAATGATGTCATGTTTTCTGAAGTCTTTCAGCTCGAAAAAAACAATGAAGGATGAAGTCTCATTTACAAATGTAAGTAGCTTGTCATCGTTGATGTAGCTCTCAAATGATTACTTACGTTAGTGATTTTTGTTTGAGGCTAATGACTAATGGCTTTAATGGTTTTTTAAAAATCCACTAACTAGTGTATGACCCTGCTTGACATACCATAGCAGAAATGTGTGTGATTAAGCTAACAAATTTATATGACACATAAAATGTTTGATGTTTTACAACACAAGTACGTAGTCATGTCGCTGGAAATTAAGTTATGATTGACTATGTTTACACAGACAGCAGTAATCTAATTATTGACCTTATTCTGAATAAGACAATATTGTGATTAAGGTGTTTACATGAATCGATTTTTGAATATTCCCTTTCATGTTCCAGTTTTACACGTTATAGAACATAGATGGATTAACGTCACATGTCATTACGTCACCGCACCACGCCGTCCGACGTTCCCTCCAAAATTTCGTTATAGAACAGTATACAGTATTGGGTGTTTCATTTTTCATTTTACGAAAGCTCCAAGCGCAGCTAATTATTAGTCATGCTATACGTGCACATAGACGACTGCTTGAAGCCGTGGACTGTGTCCGATGCGTGTGAATACTTGTCTTTCGCCTACTATATAGTAGGTAAGTACGTGGTTTCTGACACAGCCATGCTCTCTCGTTTGCCATCAAACGGTTGAGCACTGCCATGTGTGTACGTGTCCTGTCGCAAAAAATGCGGTGAAAACTCCCACACGACGTTAATAGTGTAATTAAGGTGTGTACATGTCTGTAACGCACGTCGATAATACGGCTAAAACAGGAATACGCCACACGTCTTAATTCGATTTGTGTTTACTTTGAGTATGTCTTTAGTCAGATTAAGGTCATCAGAAATCACTGTTTACATACTAGTTTCTTAATCAGAGTATCGTCGGGTATTAATCGGGTTAATATCGGATTATTGTTGTCCGTGTAAACGACGTACTGAGTGTCTCAATGTGTAGTGAGCCAGGGTCTTTAACAGTACCCGAACTGATGAACAGGATACACTGTACTGATTCACGACCTAGGGAGTTTTCAAAGAAAAACACACATAGTGATCCTCCCACTACCCACAAATGTGTTAACTATTTCTTCACATTGTTCTGTCTTATTCATAACAAGAGTCAGAATCTCTGCATGACCCCATAGAGACAGAATGTGTGTAAGTGTGTGCGTAAGCTGGCTGTGGCATCATATTCAACTGCTAGCGAAGGTGTGGAGCATGAGCTCAGCATTTGCATTCATCTGCCAGTGGAATGGCATGAGTTAGAACACCAGCTACAAATATTCAGCTCTGGTGTGAAGAAACACTGTGTCTTTTGGCTTCAGAGGCAATAATTCACACACAACTGGTGGTCACAAATATATCTTTAAAAATTGTTTTATTTAATGGGACGACATCGTGTTTTGCTTATGAAGATATTTAAAACAGTAAGTCTTGCAAACATTGTATATTTTTATTATAATTTAATTAACTGTCCTGCAAATTGCCTGGTCACTAATTACATGTGTCCTGTGTTTTCATGGCTAACAATTGTGTACGTTAGAACGTTTAGGGCCTCCACATGCAGGAACGGGAGTGTAAATGTCCCCATTGCACACTGAAGGGCTTGTTTACTCACTGATTTACCCCCCCCCCTTCTCTCTCTTTCTCTCATTTGAATTTCAATAGTCTGAAGTTCACAAGTGTGATAAAATGCCTGTCACTGACTTAAACAGGGAGCGTGGGATGGCAAATACAGTAGCCTGACCCATTAAACAGAATATTCATATAGAAACGAATATTTAGAATTGTTTCTAATTAACCAATCAAATAATTGTGATAAAATGTATTGTTTAAAAACAACAACAAAAACAACAACAACAACAGTATTTTCCAGAATAAAAAAAATGATGATGTTGATGCTTTTTCTGAAATGCTCCCATGACACACTCTCAGCTTAACAAGGTAAGGGGGAAGTTATAGACAATGAGCTGGTGAAACAGCATATAGCTATCATGATGCGTGTATACTTCTCGTTTTAATAGTGGCTTGTCGAAGCCCTGCTGCGTCAGCGCGGTTTAACGGTCCGTGTTTGTCAGAGTTGAATGGATGAGAGTTAAACAATTGGAGAGGCTCCTCACCAGCTCCACACCACTCTGTGTCCTCATGCAAACAGAGACGACCAGGGCGCACCAACGTAAACAGCAGACACAAAAGGGCTCTGCGCAGCAAGAGAGCACAAACTGGTGGGCAAATTACCGAGGCTGTCTACCTACTCATTTATGGGAACTGCTCACACTGGCTTTAGCTAAGGATTTCTGACCAGCTTTGTGTTTTATTGTTTCATGGGTTGTATAATAAAAATGCTTACACAGAAGAGAAAATAGAGGCTCAGCTGTATAGTTACAGTGTATTTTAGTAATAAGGTAGACGTAATAAGAATAAAGGGTAGTTTCCAGAGAGACAGTAGAGTTTCCAGAGAAACAGTATGTTTCAGATAAAACTCGTTCATCAGCCGTGCAAGCCAAGTGCTTCTGATACAGTAGGAGGTGACTCTGTAGTCATGATTGTAGTCATGATGCTAAGTATATATGTAAAATAAGTAAAGTAAAAGAATTACTTTGTTGACCCCATCCAGGGTGTCCCCTGCCTTGTGCCCCAAGTCCCCTGGGATAGGCTCCAGGCTCTCCAAAGGCCCTGTGTAGGATAAGCGGTACACAAAATGGATGAATGGATGGATGGATGGATGGAATTACTATTTTGAACAATAAATGGTAAAGCAAGCAATCAAAAGTGACCTAAATTAAATTTTCTGTTATGTTTAAAACTGCATAAAATTTCTATGGTACACTTTTGTGCAGTTTTTTAGGGAATGGGTTACTTCTGGAGAACTCACAAACCTTGTTCTGGTTCTAAAGGTAACATTTCAGATAACTTCAATGATGTTTTTTTTTTATTGATCAGAAACGTCATCCATTACTTAATAATGCAAATACTTCTCTGTGACATTGGGAATCCCTATTTTTTGGTGGCAAAAATGGTAGGAAATCAGTAGGACACGTTTGTTTTATTACACCACCAGTGTGGTTACCTTCTGGAACTAGAGGAGTTTTTCCGTGTGTCCATAATCATATAAAAGTCTTGACCTTGTGACCATGGTCATGAGCTCATGTGTGCAGACTATAAAAAGCCTTCATTACATCACAATCTTCTTCACATATATATTCTACTGCTTTACTTTCTTATGCTGTGAACCACCAGCCAATCCTAGCAGACTAGTGGAGCCCATATATCAAAGTCATCAGAAGGTTTTGTGAGAATAAGTGCTTATAGCATTTTCTATGATGAATGACAACTGCTCAAATAGTCAGTATTGCTTCCTCTAGAAGATGATACTCATTCAAGCACGATGCTGACCCTTATTGAGGGTGACAGCCAGTCAACTACTGATACTGATCGTATTTGAGAATAGGAATCACTGTGCTAATATCTTTCTATTAAGAAAGTATTCAAGTATTTATACTGCCCTTTATTGATGATGTGGATCACTCGATTTATTAGTACTGTACTCTATTCCTCAATGCTGTACTTTATTGCGGATGAAATTCACTCACGGTACTGCCTCAATGGTAGTGCCTTTTCTGAAACTGATACTGAGGCCTGATACTGGGTGTCACAAGCTTTGGCGGTAATGCTGGGTTCAGTCACAGTGTAGCATGTTTGAATTTCAGTCTCCAACACAGGAACTGCATGCTCACCATCCCCATGTATTTTGCCGACTCAATTGGATGTAGTGATATCCAGCAAATGAGCTGTCTTAATGAGATCTGTCTCCCTGCCTTCTATTGGTTCATATGGCAACTGTCTAGCACGATATGCAGGTCCCACTGAGACCATTGCTTTGCATCCTCATTGGAAATGTTTCAAATAACAAATGTCCTTAATACCTCATAATATCAGAGTATGGGGTCTGTTGTGCTACAATGGTGCTTGGGATAACAGTTCCCATCTGATGGGTAGTGGTCATGGAGGGCCTATCAATAACATCTATAATGAATGAACTATCACCAGAATGGGGCTATCTACATAGTCTGTTGAATGGACTGCAGTGCCATCCATAACAAGGACATCTGGCTAGTTGTGTGCAAATGCATCCTGGCCCAGAGTCTGTGTCTCTGTCTTGTCCATGAATCACACTGGATGGTGACAGTCTGCATTTCAAGTACCCTGACTGCCTTCGTCTGATTGCTTTCGTAATCTGTCTTTCATCAGGTTTGCATAGCAAGTGAGGTGAGTTCGTAGCCAATGAATCACACAATACATAAAGGATCCCAAGAGTGTCCATATGTAAACTCGGGAGCTCCATCTGTCCCTTTGCTTTCTTATGAGACAAATAAGCATCTAGACAGCCAATCATCTAGATAAACACTCATTGTCTTGATAGGAGCCAATTATCTAGACACAAACCTTGACTTTTGCAGGGGCTCTGGGTTGACTCACACTATGCTTATGAGGGAGGGGAGAAATTGTCTGTGTTCCACAATGATTGGAATGCGTACATATGCATTTTTCAGATTTATGATCACAATCCACTCATGTTTGTTCACTGCTTGCATCACATTTGGACAGCATGTATAAAGACAGCATACAGCATAGCTCAGCCAGTTGAGCTTATAGACCACAAAATTGCCTTCGAGAATGAATTGCAGCCACTGAAAGTGCATCTGGTTTTGTCTCTAAATGCGATGTAGATGTACTAACCTCTAAACTTCACTGCATTGTTGTATTGTCACTAAACACTCTTGCAGGTGGTTCTTGCCCACTGCTTGTAGTGATTTGCAAATGTGGTTGGCTCATCATTTTGTTGAAAGCTCTATCTGTGGCCAACTCTGAACTTCCAGGCCACCAGGTTATGGACTGAAATATGATGCCACACAAAGATTCTCAAGAGCCTATAAACAAGAGATTCACAAAATAACCTCAAAACATCCGTGAGCCATTTCCATATTTTACAGTCGTTATCAGGTGCTTTTCCTTGTATACAGTTTGCATCTGTCATCAAACATGCGCATGTCACATGAGGCATAGTCCTAATGATCCTTGGTGAAATTCAGGTGGTGCAATTTGTGAGACCTTCTCAGGAAGGTCTTCTTTCTTGTAACAAATTCAATCAGCTTATTGTCATGAAATTTGACAACCGTAAGAATCAACTTAACTATTCTATACTATATAGCAATTCTAAAACGATAGTGATATTTGAGCTCCTTTTTTCCTCTCCTATATTGTGTTGGAACAGTGTGCTCATCAGTCCAGTTCCTGGCTAATTTCTGTTTCAGACATGTGATCATTTTGGGTGTGGCCCTAATTGTTTTTAATAGTATTTTAATCTGCCTGTGTATTTTTATATGCATTTCCTAATTTGTGCTGGTCAACAAACATCTGGCTCTGGAGGACACAGAGATTTTACATGTGTATACTGTCA
Source organism: Ameiurus melas (assembly GCA_012411365.1). Taxonomy (NCBI): domain Eukaryota; kingdom Metazoa; phylum Chordata; class Actinopteri; order Siluriformes; family Ictaluridae; genus Ameiurus; species Ameiurus melas. The sequence continues at coordinate 20,728,364 of CM022764.1, read as the reverse complement.
TATTTATACTGCAGGGAAACAGGACATGGTTAAAGGCAACAACAGAGTTCCTATGTCTGAAAGTAGATGAATAATAAAATGTTTTCATCTATATGATGAATATTAGTGTTCCTCAACCAAGCTCACATCTACCACTGCACAATTTGAATAAGATCAATATATGTTTTTAAACATTTGGAGCGTATCCCACTTCAAACAAAACATGATGCTTTTCATGATACACAATTAGACAAGGATTCTTTAGGTTGTAGATTATTTAAGCTATAGAGATCACATCTTTTTTTCTTTTTTCTTTTTTTTAAAATACCCATTACAACGTGACTTGCAAGCCTGATTGGGTTTTCAGAGAAGAGGAGAGGTTTTAAGAGCCTAATCTTTGTCAAATAGTGTAGTGGCTTGGTTAAATTACAGTAGTGCAGAATGTGGCATACAGAGCATTTGAGTAAAAGTTTGATACATTGATATTCATTGTATACAGTAGAAGGTGCTGCAAATAATTTGCCATGTGAGTGTTTATGCAGACATAGTCTTTAAACAGTGTATATTAGGTCGAACACTTCAACATGTGTAAACTGATATAAACGCATATTGCTATGAATTGTAATGTGGGAGAAAATATAAGACAGACAATACTTACTAGTGAATTGTTAGTTTTCTCTGCTTTGTCAATGTGTCTCAGTGATATCTCAGGAGCTATTATAAACTATTGAAGGCTATGGAATTTTGTGAGTTCATATGCCAGAGAGCCCCTGTTGTGCAATACCGTAAGCACCAGCTGTTCAATTTAGGTCACTTTAAATAAAAGCATCTGGCAAATATACATGTATGTAAATGTATCATGGCCATAAGATCATAGATCTATAGAAAACCAGGTGTACAGTAGCTCTTGTTCATACCCAGTCACTTAGTCCTTTATAGCAGTGATTGTCTCATATGGTGCCAGTTAGTGCTGGCATTGTGTCACCACCACATCTGTGAAGCGCAGCTTGGCCACCATCTTGTCGGCGCTGTGTCAGTGTATAAAAGGTTAAAAGTGTAGAGTGCAGTGTGTCTGTGCATGAACATACAGTAGCTGTGTGACATGGACTCGGAGCTCCTGAGTTGAACTAAGTGCTATATCCTTTACTACAGACCTCATTGTTGGCTTGGGTGAGTGGGGGATAAAGTGGGGTTAACTCTTTGTGATCATGCCCCCCCATGTAAATGAATGAATGAATGGGACAGGAGGGATGTAACACTAGCTTTTGACTCCTTCTTCCTTCTATTTCCAACCCGTCGTTTCTGTGTGTCTATTGGGTTGGAGAACCACAGACAGATATCATCAATTACCACCTCTAGTCCTGCTCTCCATATGGCCAGTGGCCGTATAGAGAAATCTCTGTTCACCCCCCACTGGTTGTATGTTTTCAGACCTCCATTAAACTCGCTGGTGGTTGCCTTGTACGGCTAGTGGGTAAAGTTACAGAGTTTTCAAGGACAGGATTGAATTGCATGCCTAGAGAGAGGGGGATGGGGCAGAGGTATCTGAATTTTAGCCTTTGAATGTTAGTAGATGAAAATTTACTTAGCCATGTGCATATGTACCTAGCAGACAGTTCATTTCAAAGGACACCTAAAGGACAGTCCATTTGTTAAACAGACTCAAAGCTTTACTGACAATAACTGAACAGGACCTTACATTTGCAGATTAACACAATCCCCTCTGAACTACCAACAACATGTGTATTGCTTTTTTTGTGACCTGGTTTGTCATCCACATTACAGGTTGGATATGGAAACAGATAGTAGTTGACTGTAGTTGGTTTCACGAACACTTGATGAGTAAGGTTGCAGGGTGTTATCTAGTGCTGACCCAAACAAAGCAGTTCCGTTCACACCTGCTTATACAATAAGAGGGGGATTAATTTTGGGTATTTAAGCTGGTGTGTGAACCAGACACTGTTGCTTTGGAGTGATTTGCTTAGGATCACACAACTCTATCAACAAGAGCAACACAGAAACATAGCACCCAACTATATCTGCAGTACATGGCCAGGCCTTAGCAGAGTTCAGTTGATCTCATTCACATATATTAAAGGTTTGTCAAGCGTACACTCTTGTTATACTTTTTAATTGACAAAAAAGTTATGAAAGAGGCAGTTTGATCATGTTGGCTAACTTGGAAGAGTACAATGGAAACTTTGATGGTCATACTTTTATTAACAGTCATTTTAGATTCTTTTTGACAAATGCAAATTTGCATTTCATTATCAGAAAATAACTAACAGTATAAAACAGGTGGTCATGGATAGATCTAAGTTTTTTGGTGCCATGGCTGTTTGGGTTGTCAAGATTCGTGACCAGGTTTCTCTTTACATTCAGGTCTGGTGTATGTGATTAATGGGGCACAGTTATTGCTTGTTGCTTTAGTATAATCCTTCCTTCCTCTTCATAACTCTGTGCTGTGTATGTGCATGCATGAACGTCTGAGGGTGTGAGTGTTAGAATGTGAGTATGAGTGTGAGTGTGAGTGTGTGTGTGTGTGTGTGTGTGTGTGAGAGGGGGGGGGGTCATTGCATAAAGGAAGACCCATTTCCTACAATTGTAGAAATACAAGTTCAGGGGTTTTATAAGGTTAAAGCTGGTGGTAGACCCTGGGCTGTAGTATGCTGCCGTGTAGCAATAAAAGTGCTGTAATACACTCACACTTCAGTGTCATGTTTGGGGAGCAGAGAATGTAACATTTGGGTTTTTCTATGCTATATGAACTATAAACTTTAAAAAGGAACAATAACATTCATCTTACACATTTTCTGTCTAGACAACTAGAAGTGATCTTGCCAGACTGCTTAGTAATATTATAAAAATAGATATTACATTGAATGTTGCAAAATTTTGAAACTAGTTTCTCATCTTCCAGAGCCGTTCTGCCTTTTTAGTTCATCTTTATACAACAGAACTACAGGTCGCTATTGTGCATGTAACTCTGCTTGATCGAAAAGTAACCCATGGCTCAGAAACTCACCTAACAGTGGATTCTGAAACACATATGGCACACAATTGGACTATCAAGTGATTAAATCTAGCGCTTTGTGATATGTGGCTAATACACTTCAGTAAAGGTCACAGCGATAGCCTCAAAAGCTTCAAAAAGATTAGACAGCACAATAGCAGATTAAGATTACAAGCTTCTTTTCTTACTTAATTATAGCTAAGTGAGCCACTTTGACTATTCTTTCTGTAAGGAAGTAAAAAAGCCTGCATATCAGAACATATTGTAATAAATGACCTTCTTTGAGGACTTACAAAGGGGATTGTTTTCGTCAATGTGTTTATTAAGATTACTTTCAAAGCCAGTATGTTCCATCTAATTTAGCAGCACTTTGTTTTGGCATTAACACACGGACAGACTTTCTCAAAGTGGGTTCATTAGGTTTATGGGTTTCCTTCCTTTAACAGTTGCTAATAATAGTCAGATTGCTGAATTAATATAAAGGGAATGCATGCACTACATGATCATAGAGTCTGGCTGTGACGTAATCAATACTGGTATAGTCAATAAAATGAAGTGAAAAAGAGAGGAATGTTTTTCGTTAAGTTATATGTATTGCTCAATCTAAACTCTGAAAAACAAGAACAAAATAACTATTGATCATTTTATTTTGAGTGGAATGTTTGTTGCTATAAAAAGGTATTATTACTGAACTGAAAAGACTAAAGTCTTTGAAATGTCAAAAGGTAATGAACTATTGAACTGTTCCTTTTCAGTGTCTTGTGCTGTATTTTGTACACAATCAAGCTCTTTCTTAAATTTTTTAAATGATTATTTATTTAAAAGGGGGGGGGGGGTCTGCCCAATTAGTGTCATCTGTTGGCCAGTGATGGTAGTCTTTAGGGTAGAAGGGTTATATAGCCTGCAAAAAAAAACATGTAATTACAGTTAATTAAATAAACAAGATACGAGTCCAGCATGTTGGTGCAGAAGCAGTTTAATGCAAAAGGGGGGGTTATTTCCATATGGAAAAAGCATTTGTCTGATGCTTTGTCGTGACCTTTGCAATGCAAACAGTAGCAAATATCTAATATATAATTAATTCTTGGATTCAGTATATACAAGGGCAAACTCATCTGCATCTGAAATGGGCACATAGAAGCATATTGGCAAGGAAATTAAGCTGTTCAACTGGCCTCAGAAGGTTTCCAGTATATCACTGCCTTCATACTTTTCAAATTATGTGGACTTGAGAAGCCTTCAAGTGTTTTGCGAATGTTAAACCATAACCAGGGGTGATCTTGGTGAATTGAATTTTATTATGATTTATTATTAAGGGTAGAAAGTATTACACAGATTGTGTTTTAGATATATCTAATCCTCTTTCAGGAACTGGTGGGATATTAGATGAGGGCTAAAACCTCATATTTATAAGTTTTGCTTGACAACTGTAATATTTGTTTGAGCAATATGATACAATTATATCACATGGTCCCACTGAAAGCATAATAAGTGTAATGTGATGTGTCAGTGAAAAATATCAGCTCAAATGAAGGGCAAATGAATAATAAACTGCATACATTTATAGTCTTAGGTGGAAAGAAATCAGCCCCAGCCTCATTTCTTCTAATCATTTTGTGTATTGTTACTCATTGTCTGTTTACCTTTACTTTTTATTTACCATTAGTGCTGCTGTTGAGCTTGTTTCCACAAAAGTCCTATAATCCATCATAAACCATTTGTTATCCACAAATAATCTTATGTGGATACCAGAAATGAAATCTTATCTTGTTTTATCTTTTTATCTTTGAAAGTTCCTTGACCCTTTATCTCAGCTTCCCCAGCACAGAAACTCACCTACAGCTGGAATCGGGACAGGCAAACAGAATCATGTATCAGTATTGTCACTGCAAGGAAATAAAGTTAGCTGTTAGTAACCCTTAACTCTAAAACTCTGAAAGGTGTGAGTTTATTGTAGTCTTCATAGAGAAGTCATACTTGTTTATCCTGTCAGATAAGAACGTTATTAAGGGTCAGTTGCGCTGAGTACTAGTCCCATTATAATGATTGTGTTTACTTCTTCCTCACAGACAATGGCTCACCTGGCCAGCTGAACTGGTCTTTGCATACCATTGTGTAATTTTTCTTTTAACGAGGAGCACGACCTAAACATTTGCATTGCATCTACGCCCACAGTTTTTTCTGTTGCAGAGTAACCGCATGTCCTTCATACAAATCAACCTCCATTATGGCTTGCAAGTGTGTTTGCGTGTTATATATCTTGGTGGGGACGGAATGCTCCCACACGGACCTGACACTATCTGAATATCTGTATTGTTTTACAAAAACTGCACCATTTATTTCCTTTAAGGGTTAGATTAGATTTAGGTGTAGGTGTAACATTAATTACAGTACCCTCTTCTAAGATTGCCACCCTCGGTAAATATGAGCAAAAAAAGGCTTTGTTTATCATTTAACCTTTTGATATTTTGTTAAAAAATTTCACATAAAATACTCTGCTCTCATGGATATCAAACAATTGCAAACACAACACATGTTTATAAAAAAAAAAGTGTCAAATATAGGTGTGCAACAATTATTGATACCCTTATGAATTCATGAGAAAAATATATTTGGAGTATATTCCCACTGATATTCTAAATTACTTTTAGTACACCTGGGTGACTAGGAACAGGAAATTGTTCAACTATGACTTTGGGTTTCACAGCGGTATAAATATGAGGTAGCACAAATTTCCTTAGTCTTTCATAACAATGGGTAAGACCAAAGACTATAACTGTGATGTACAGCAAAAGGTTGTTGAGCTTCACAAAATGGAAAATGGCTATAAGAAAATAACAAAAAGCATTGAAAATGCCCATTTCCACCATCGGGGCAATAATTAAGAAGTTCCAGTCAAATGGAAATATTATGAATCAAACTGGAGTTGGATGTGTGTCTATATCATCACAACGCATTGTGAAGATGGTGGTTCAAGTCGCCAAAAAACTCCAAGGATCACGGCTGAGAATTGCATAAGTTAGTTTAATCTTAGGGTCAGAATGTCTCCAAAACTACAATCTGAGGTCACCTACATTACCACAAGAGTTTAGAAGAGTTTAAAGAAAGAAGCTTCTACTATCATCAATATCAATATGGTGGTGGCTCTTTAATGTTTTGGGGCTGTTTTTCTGCCAGAGGACCTGGACTTTTTGTTAGGATACATGGCATCATGGACTCAATCAAAAAGGACCTCAACATTTCAAGGATCTGTAGAGATTCTGTATGGAGGAATGGTCTCAGGATCCCTTGCCATGTATTCTCCAATCTCATCAGGCATTATACATTAATGGTTCACAATCAGGTAGCTTCGCTCTCGGCTTGCTCTCTTCCCAGCAGAAGGGAGTTGGGTTTCTGAGCCCTATCCTGGCCGTGTAAGGCCACCTTGGCATTGGTCGGCAAAGCCTATGAGGCAGCAAATCTTGCTTGTGGGTCACTGCATACAATGGCAGTGTTGCAGTCCTAACAGGCAGGTATCGAGGTATCGGTATCGAGAGGTATCGAGAGGCAAAACAGCAAACAGCAGGGTTCAGTCAGTTCCTTCTCCATCATGTTGAGTTCTAGTGCAAGGGAGGGACAGCACTAGTGAGAGGGAGGCACAGAAGGCGAGTGTGGTGGCCCTCGCAGAAAGCCAGGGGGAGCAGATGGCCACAGTCATAGCCTGGTAGTGAGCTTGATCTAAGAATGATCATTAATGACAGACAGGCAAAGAAGGAGTTGTCTTGAGAGGCCATGGAGAGAGGTATCAGGGGACATGAGGTTGTTAGTGCAGGTAGCTCCCAGTAGTATTGTAGGGCTCCCCCTAGCCAATGTTGTCAGAAGTTTTCCGTCTTCTCTGGTCAATGCGCTGTCACTGAAAATGTCAATGAAAATCTGATGCTTTCCCTCCTACAGAATGTGGAAAAGTTAATGTCACTGAAAGACCATCTGGCAACATGGTAACTACTACCAAATGTGTTTACAAGGGTTCTGCCCAAAATAGAAAATGGTTACTGGGTCTAGTTCAGAGCTCGACCACCCTGGTTTACAGGTGTGCTTACCACAGTAGTCACAGAGCAGAGCCCAATGAGCCCAGAAGCAGAGCCCAGGAAATAAGTTTCCTCTTGGACAAAGGGGCCATGAAACATGTACTCCTTTCTCTGAGGGAGGGAGGTTTTAACAGCCGATATTTCCTGGTCCTCAAAAAAGATGGGAGTATGCAGCCAATTTTAGATCTGCGTAATCTGAACAGTACTCTTCGGACTTACAGGTCCTAGAAGTTGACACTCAAACTTATTGTTCCACAGATTCAGGTTGATGACTAGTTTGTGACGACAGATCTAAAAGACACATATTTCCATATAGAAATATTGCCCAGTCAAAAGAAATTCCTGAGGTTCATATTTGGAGGCAACACGTAAAAATATCGAATTCTTCTCTTTGGTCCAGCTTTATCCCCTTGCACCTTCATGAAGTGCATGGATGCCGCTCTGGCTCCCTTGCGACTCCTGGGCATCCGTGTACTAAACTACCTGGACGAGTGGTTTATTCTAGTGAAATACAGGGAGTTGGTGATTCTGTATTGAGATATGGAATGGAGAACCCAGCACACAATTTTTTCCTTCATCGGTTGAGAAGTCATCATGTGTTAGTTGTGACAGACAATACAGCAGTGGTCTCATATATCAACCAACAAGGAGGGTTACGTTCACGTCCCCTGATCAGGCAGGCGCAAATAATTCTTCTCTGTGTGGAGGGAAAGTTTTTGTCAGTGAGTGCAATGTACATTCTGGGCAACCCAAATGTGGGGGCAGGAATTCTGCTGAGTCAGGGGCTGAGGCCCAGGAATTGGAAGCTCCATCCACAAGTGGTGGAGTCTACATGAGATTTGGCCAAGTTTAAGTGTATGTGTTCACCTCCAAGGAGATAACACACTGCCCACTATTGTTTACCCTTACTCCTCCCACACCATTAATGCTGGATGCCATGGTACACAGGTGGCCGAGGTCACATCTGTATGCCTTTCCCCCAGTCGCTCTGCTCCCACAAGAGTTTGCCAAGACCATGTATGTCTGCTGCTATTAGCACCTTATTGGGCAGCTCGAATATGGTTCTCTGAGATAATATCTCTGCTATAAAGAACGTGAGGAATTTCAGTTAGACCTAGTGAACTGCGCAAAATTCTGTGATTCTGTGTCAATGCAGCTCATCTCTGATTGTATAGTGGAAGCAATCTCTATTACTTATGAGGCTTTCTCACTTATAACTCTCTGGGCATAAGGGCTCATTACACCTGGGGGTCACCTCCTTGAAGGCTTTATCCAAAGGGGTACCTTTACAGAATGTGTTTGGTGCAGCAGGGTGGTCTACACCACACATTAATTCGATATTACAGTTTGGACTTCACCCCAGGTTCAAGTGTCTTGCAGTGACCCTCAGGCTCAGACCATTTTGAACAGTATAACAGTGGGTATATTTGTTCCCACAGTGTGACACTCATGCAACATTGAGTTCCCGTTGAAAGGGAACATCTGGTTTACACATGCAACCCTATTCCCTGAGATGTGAATGAGATGTTGTGTGGCTTTGTCATATTGGGGTATGCCTGTGAATTGCGTCTTTTGCTTAGGATAATAGAGGCTGATGACGTGCTTTACAGGCGCCGTAAAGCACGTTTTATTCTATAATCATGCAACGCATGAAATGCCACATCACCTGACCACAGCAGGCCTTTAAATAGGTGTTATTTCACACAGACTCCGAGGACGCTTCCCACAGCATAAAGCTCAAGCAACATCTCTTTCCCTTCTCAGGGAACAGGGTTACATGCGTAATCCAGATGTCTTTGGACAGTGGGAACCCAATGGAAACTATTAGGGTTTACCTCATTCTACCTGACAGTTTGGCAATTTTAACATGATGAGTTAAAGCTTGTACAACATTTTCTATACTATATACACTATATGGCCAAAGGTTTGAGAACACCTGACCCCAGCACTCATATGTGCTATGTCCGTTGGTGCTATAATAACCTCCACTCTTCTGGGATGATTTTGGCGCATGGCTATGAGGATTTGTGGTCATTTAGCTACATAATCATTAATGAGGTCAGGCACTGATGTCAGGTGAGGTGGTCTAGGGTGCAGTCAGTGGGGTTGAGGTCAGGGCTCTGTGCAGGACACTTGAATTCTTCCACTCCAACCTTCGCAAACCATGTCTTCATGGAGCTTGCTTTGTCCACAGAGGCATCGTCATGCTAGATGAAGTTTGGGCCTCTTAGTTCCAATCCTACAGCATAGAAAGACATTCTATACAATTGTGTGATTCCAACTTTGAATTTAAATGTGGCTACTAATTTGTTTATCTTTTGGGAAATAGAGCCAGCTATGTTTGTTAGAGAATATTATAGTCAGGTTCAAATAAAAGTAATAATTGTATATGTGGGATTTAACAAACAGTGCACATCTCTAGTTGAAACCAGTTATAAATTCAAGGGATATAGCTGAGGTTTAGGAACTGTCAGACTTAGAATTTACAGACAATGCTGACAGTGCTGGCACTGCACTGTCTGTTTTTTTTCCATTGTGTCACATTGTGTCATAGTGGTTTAAAAAAACTTTCCAATCTAGGCCATGCCCACTTTGAGTTTAAATCCAAATCCTCCCCCCACCCATCCCATGGATAGCATTCTTTCTGTAAACAGTAAACATGATGAAATACATGGCAGTAGGTTTAATATCCTGTTGGCATTCTGCTCAACTGCAGGTTCTCAGACAATACACCGACAGCAGACAGGGGGCACTTCCTGAGTGATCCACAGTGTCTCTGGCATTTCAAACAACTTTACTTATGAGGACAGTTAAAAGTCCACATCACAAAGCTTTATCATAGCGGTGTTTAGTTTGAGTGTAAAATTTATTCTTGTAATAATGTTAGTCCAGGAGAACAGTGCATACAAGAAGAGAGTTTGATTGCAACAGATTGGGGGAATATATTAAAATGTATTTGCTGATTATCTTATTTGCTAAGATGTTCATTTTATTTAACATATGTCATGCTTCTGCTAAACCCCAGACAAAAATCCTGGCATGAACATGGATACTCTGTTTGGTATGAGAAACATAATAAATGTATCTGATTATTAATAGCTGTAAAGCTCAGAGGACATTCTGGCCTATACTGATACTTTAACTTATTTTGCAGAAGCTCATACAATGCAGATTTGTCTACAGGAGAACTTTGGACATTGGTATTACGACACCGGATTTCATATCCTCATGGCACTCTTCATTGTCTCAGTCCTCATTTGAACTAGTTTTGTCTTGGCCATTAAATAGTAACCAGACTGTTCCTGTTAAGGTATCCTTCCTTAAGGACAGAGGTCAAACAGCAGCCTCAACAAAAAAACAATGGCTCCCTGGGGCCTGCTTTTTCATCAGACCCTTGAGAGACATGTGTAGTTTTGTGCTAATATACCTCAGTAATCATTTAACCCAAAACATAACATTAGCTCTAAAAGCAAGTTAATGTATGAATTTCTGTAAGTATTAGTTTCAAGCAACTTCTGATTATTAATATAGCAGCTCATCAGCCAGTACGATAATTTTATCAAATTGAGTAGTCAGTCAGGATTATTAATAACTTATGCACCAATATGTATACTGAACAAAAAACATTAACGCAACCCTGAACCATATCTCAACACTCAAAAACTGTAGTGTAAACATCGATACTAATTGACATTTAGTGTAAGTGATCACAGAGGCTCCAATATTTTCGAGCATGTTGATGAATCGCTTAGAGCGAAACCCTCTGCGACGAGTTACAAGAACAGCACTGAGAAACAGCCACTGAGAGCTTGAGAGGAAATCAAATTCTTCTGCTCTCATTCATCTGCACACATCCCTGAATCCTGTTATTCATCCATCTACATATGTATGTGCGTAATTGTGTGGGAGGGCGAGGACAAACTGAAGCACAATAACAATGCTTCTACACTATAAGAAACTGTTTAGCATGGCACACCCAAATGGTTGTAAGGAACAGCAAAAATAAAAACAAACACAGCATGTTTCCTGCCAGTGCACAGTATAAAAATTCCAATGTATTCCCACTCTACTTGCAGTTCTCTTTGCAGAACACACAGTCCTCACTGTCCATGTCTCCCCAATTAATATTTCCTCAACTTATTATCCTACCAATTTTAGACTCCTATCTATTGATTTCACCTGATTTCTGGAAACAAATATCCCCAATTGTCATATCACAGCAAACCAGTGACTACATTTCCCATACTGCACGGCGGCCATGACCATCATGGACTGCAATTCCCAACACACTCACACACTCACACAGAACACTCACACTCATTCGAATAACACACACCTGCACCCAATCTCACACACACTCACAACCACAGTATATAAGAGACTGTTCTAACCCTATGACTTTGTTCTCAGTTGATGTGTTATTGTTTTGATCTCGCCGTCTTTTTTGATTCTGGTTTTGCCTCATTTATGCCTGTTTTTTTTTTTTTTTGACCATGCTATTGTCTGATGTTTTGGATTGGTCTGCCTGCCTCTCTTTAAGTAAAAGCTCTTATTTGCACTTGTGTCCACCCTAGTGTCCTTTACGTTTATTTCATGACATCAATTCAATTGTATTTGTATAGCACTTTTAACAGTGGACATTGTCCCAAAGAAGCTTTACAGAAATATATAAATTCATGGTATTCCTTTTAATTAATAAATGAATCCCTAATGAGCAAGCCAGAGGCAACAGTGACAACGAAAAACTTATTTAGATGATAAGAGGAAGAAACCTTGAGAGGAACCAGAGTCTAGTGGGGAATCCACCCTCATCTCGCAGACAATGAATAGTGCGATTATATATAATTCCCTTCTCTAACTGTGTACTACATGGACAAAAAGTGCAGTTGTGTAAACAGGAAATTCATGATAGTTTTCACATGAAGTCTATTTTGTAGAAGTAAATCAACTGTTCACTGATGGATACTTGAATGCAAAACTAGTCATGGCAGTTACAGTTCTAAAGCTATCATAGCAAAACTGTTTATATAAATTGCAGTCCAAAGCCATCTTCGTGGGTTTTAAGTGGTACCATTGACAGTAATCTCATGTATCTTTAGACTGTCCATGTGGGGCCGTCCTCAGCAACACTGGGTGATTTCCAAGTAATGAGATCTACGACCAGAAGTAAGGCATTGGGATGGATCAGGCAGCAAAAGGGGTCAGGATCACTGATCACTGGTATCTCAGGAGTGGCATGTGTAGTTAGACAGAGAGAGAGAGAGATTATTAGATATGCTAACTGTCACATAATGATTAAGGACAGTGTACTTTGTGTACATTTAAAAGCTGGGCATCTGGCAAGACTAGCTATGACATCATAACTAGAAGGGAGAGCCTGAAGGTAGCACAGACCTGAGGGCACCTTGAACATAAAGCACACAAAAAACATTTTCCACATTTTGCTGTAGCAGAGCGACACACATACACGATGTTCCATTCTCCTGCCATAGCAGGTGTTTGGTCAGAGGTGTGGGTCGTATGCATCCACCCAGAGCATCCCGAAGATGTTCAATGGGTGACATGTCTAGTGAGTGTGTATCATCAAATCTCTGTCCATTCAAATTGCAATTGCATGAAACCAAATTCTCACCACCAAGAGCTGCTCATAATATTCCTAATGTTGATGTGAATGAGTCACTCATATTATTCATAGTGTTTATAACATTGATTTCAGGAAAACACTCACCCATGTGATGCCATACACACTGTTGGTCTTGTACCTGGTAAAGTTGGTTGAAACTGTGATTCATTTCTCAAGGACTGTCATCGTTCTGCATTAAGATCAATGTTCCGATAAGGACATCAAGCATGCAGATGACGTTTTCTGACTGTTTGTGCAGAAATTCTTTCAAATTGTTTACACAACTAGCAATATGAAGTGATGAAAATGTGCAAGTGCTCGAAGGCAAACTACAGTATATTACGTAACACAAACACACACATATTTGCTATCCAGCACTTTAGAGTAAAGTACCACCAGTACTTCCTTTCTTGCTTTTGCCTGGTATGAGGATGTCATGGTGCATTTGACTAGACGGTGTAACTTGTAATTTCTGACCTCTAACCAGGAAAGAAACAAAGGAAATGCCCCCTCAACTCTGAAAAACCTACTAGGGAACTCCGTCTCCTCAACTCCAAGTTCTTCTGAGTTCAGCAAGTGACATCAAATCAACATGGCTGCTGACAGCATCAGAAGCAAACAAAGTAGCGCTTCTCACCTTTAAATGAGTTAAACACTCGGCTATATGTTGATTTATTGACATATTCACTTATTCAATGTACGTATATCGTTGACTGTGGAGTTTTGAGGAGGAAAATAAAAATCACTCATCACACTTTGTAGTCAACCGCAGCACTAATTTCAAGCTCTGAATGAAAGTTGAAGCGAACATTGTGAAAACTTCACTTTCATCCCATAGAGTTCAGTATAGGTTCTGAATCTGCCCAGAGTTCTGTTCCACTATACTGTACATTTTGTGTATGTATTTTTTAATCATGAAAGTTTGGGCCGCATTTTTGGTCATTAAACAAAAACATACAGTATCTTTCTGGATGTCTCAGGGGCATATGCTAGTGTGTGTGTCTTTCTCTGTGTGTGTGTGTGTGTGTATGTGTGTGTGTGTGTAAATAATGCTGTCATTCTAAGCACATGTACTTGGCTGCAGTAAGTATCTTGGCTGTGTGTGTGTGTCTGTGTGTGTCTGTGTGTGTGTGTGTGTGTGTGTGTGTGTGTGTGTGCGTGTGTGTGTGTGTGTGTGTGTGTGTGTGTGTGCTGAGTGATGTGTCTAAAGGACACTGTCTGGCATGGAGTCAGAAGGCAGAATGTAATTGTTGCACATTGGTGTAATCTTAATGAACCTGCCACACATTTCTGAAAGAGGATGAGAGAGAAAATGATAGAAGCACCATGTTACTATCAAACTACTCGTATTATTTCCCTTCTCATTTGATTCTCTTACATTCTCGCCTTCTCCTTCTGTCTCTGTTACACACACACACACACTCTCTCCCCTCCCCCAACGCACCAGTGTCCCAGCTGAGGAATAAAACTGTCGAGAGGGAGATATAATGTCCTAACAAACTCTCCAAGAGAGTCATTGCTTCTCGTGAATGTTTCTTTACACATGACACCTTACGAATACGTATCAAATACATACCATTGATAATTGACGTAGTCCTTGTCATCCGAAGTGTAGGTTTACATTATCGGTATTTATGCCCTTAAGTGATTTAAAAAACAACAGAATTAAAGTGTACCTAAAGGGGCAGGCTTTTTTTCCCCACCCCGTCTCACCTCCTCCTCACTTTACAAGCAGCTTCTGCCTGATTTTGGAACATTTGAAACAAGAGCCGAACAGTTGCAAAACCTGAGTAGCAATATCAAACAAACTTTAGTTCACCTCAGCTGGCCTAGTACTGCTTAGTTTGGACATGGTCTTGAACACACAGACACACACCCACACACACATACACACTCATTGAGTGTCGATCCACCTTCAGCACACACATCCACACACCTTCTTTCTCCCCTGGCCTGCAAAAACACTTAATATGTTCCCACTGCTCCTCACCCTGTGCACCCATCAGAGCTTGTCATCCCTCTGCATAGTTAAATGATTCTGCTACATCGTCACGCTACATTCCGTCAAAGCCACTCTGTTCTCCTCCTCCACAATATGCTCCGACCCTCTACGCTCAGGCTCCGTGTTTCAATCTTGCACATCTTTCCAATTATGATTTCTCACTCTGTTCACAGAGCTTAATAACATTCTACACTACAGCCCATAACTACATAACTGTTGCCTTTCAGTGGCTCATTGCGTCCGATGCTCTCCCTCCTCTTTGTCTTGTATTCACCTGAAGTTATTGAGTGCTATCATGTCTTTGAAAGACATACAACCTCAATTCCAATTCCAAAAAGGTGGGACTTTGTTTTGGAATGTTATTCTATTGTGAATAGCATATGGGTTTATGAGATTTGTAAATCATTGGTGTTTTTATTGAAATTTTACTCAGCATCCCAACTTTTTTGGAATTGGGGTTGCTCATATACGTGTACATATGATTGGAAAGGCAAGGCCAATTCAATTATTTTATCTTTGCTGTAGAATATTGGAACATTTGACTGACAGGTGTTTCTTGTTACCCTGGGGTGTCCTGTTAAATTGGCTGTTAAAACAATAAATAGCTCTGAACATCTACTCTTGGTTGTAGCCTTCAGGTACACCTGTGAAGACTGCATTTGCTGTTAAAAAAGGATAAGCCAACATATAGAGCTGTCAATGGGAAAAAAGCAAGCCTTTTCAAGCACAAACATTGGGTATAGCCAGTACAACAATTTGGAATATCCCGACAGAAAAAAAACACTGGTAGTGCAAGCAAAAGCTATGCCACCAAATATTAAGTTTTATTTACTTTCATTTACTTCAATACTTATTTGTTCCAATACATTTGCTTGCCTAAAAATGTGGTGGTACAAAAGGTTCTGTTTTATTCTGTTTAACACATCTAGATAAATACCAGGAAATAAAAGCTGAGATCCTAAACTCATGATTCATGTCCATCTTTAGATCTCAAATTCAAATGTCGTTGGTGTATAGTACAAGCAAATGAATTAATATAAATACATTATAGTGTTCTAAATGAATAGAAATTCAGATAGCAGGTGCACTATTTATTAATATATATATATATATATATATATATATATATATATATATATATATATATATATATATATATATATATATATATATATATATATATATATATATATATATATATATATATATATATATATATATATATATATATATATATATGTGTATATGTATATATATATATATATATATATATATATATATATATATATATATATATGTATATGTATATATATATATATATGTATATATATATATGTATAGTATATATATATGTATATGTATATATATATATATATATATATATATATATATATATATATATATATATGTATATATATATATATATATATATATATATATATATATATATATATATATATATATATAAAAGAACTTCCAGATTCACAAGGCAACTGGTCAAGTCTAAACAGGTGCGTCAGGTCTAGGGTCCTTTGGGATGCAGCAATGTGTCATGATTTCCCCTCGCGCTAAGCGCTGGAGCACGAAGCATGGTCTGAAAGCCAGAGCGCGAGCTTGAAGCGCAAGCGCTTCTGGCTTTTCAGTGACATTGACTTTGTTTGCTTTCTACATGTGCGTCTGTTTTGATTTCAGTCCTGTCTCCACACCTGTACTGTCATTGGTTGTTTCCCTCATGTGTCATTATTGTATTCAGCTGTTCTGTGTTATCCCCCTGATTATGCTTAGTATTTAAACCCCTGGTGTTTCATTGTTCGGCGCGGAGTATTGCGTGAGTTCTCCGAATACCAAGCCGTTGTTCTTTGTTTCTGTGCCATAGTTTTAATATCATTCTCACCCTTGTTGTCCAACTCTGTTTTGTCTTGTTTATGCCATTTGCCTGTTTGACCACGCGTACGTTTCACAATTTGGATTTGTCTGCCTATTTCTCATTTAATAAAGCTCTTAACTGCAATTGCATCCATCTCAACTCCTGTGCGAGACATAATACTTCACCTGAAGCAGGAGGAGCGCGAGGAGAGTGTCACACCAGAGTACATGGGGATCAGCCTACAGAACCTGCCTATGGACTGGAGGAGGAAGCCGGAGTACCTGGTGAAAACCCCTGAAGCACGGGGAGAACATGCAAGCTCTGGGCACATAGGGCAGTGGTGGGAATCAAACCCCCAACTCCGGAGATGTGAGGCAAACATGTTAGTGTCCCCTACTCCCAGCCCCATGTCCCCCCCCCCATTAGATTCATATCCAATTTAAAAGAAAAAAAAAACACCCACTTCAGGCTTAAATCCGCATGCAGATGCAGGTGTTTGGGGCACTATATCTATCTTTAATCTCAAAATTGATGTGGGCCCTACTGTCTTATTTGGAATGGAATTTGATTATTCATTTAGTTTAAAGCCGACTTTGTGCTAATGTCTGATAATTTTTCTCCACATGATTTGTGCTGCAGTTGACAATGTGTACAAATGCGATAAAATGAACTGTGACCAAACAAGGTGAACTGTGTAACAGACCTCAATTTGACTTTCCTGAGCTATTCCTATTCATCACTCATATTCAAAAACAGTTAAGCATTTCCTTTAAATAAAGATCGCAGGCTGAATTGTTCAGTGATTACTACGTGTAACTCTCTAGATTTGCGTGCAGCTCTTCAAAAAAAAGTACTTCTCCAACGGTTATCTACAGCCGTGGTTTACAAGGTCACAGAGGCAGAGGCGTTTCCGTGCCGAGGTCACAGTGGAACCCTAAAGAGGCCATTTTCCCAAATCCATCCTTGTTGCCCATGAAAAAAACATTCAGATCATCTTTCTCTTCCCCCCTTTGCCCTCCTTTTTTTCTCCTTGGATTGTGAACTTTCTTTGTGTAGTCATGCAATCTGCAAGCCTTAGACAAATAAAAATGATCACCCTGAGTTCAGGAATATAACCATCATGGGCAGCTGGGATGTTTATATGACAGTAAAGTATGCGTGCATTCATATGCAGAGGCTCAGCAAATGGTGCTCTTACTCCAGACTGAACAAGGCTGGATTCAGGAAAACGTACTCCAGGAAAATGTGTCCTTGACATGAAGTGTGTGTTTGTGTGTGTGTGTGTGTGTGTGTGTGTGTGTGTGTGAGTCTGAATACTGGTAAACAGTGACCTTGGCATGTAATTGTCAGCCTACAGCGTTAGTATGTGACTATGTGGCTAAGTGGCTAATGTTACTGCAAGTATTTATTACCACTATAAAATATGACTATACACCTCATAACAAAGTTTTCTTGTGATAAATTACATCATAATATATTTTGTTTAGGTATCATAGACAACAACAGTATTTTTTATAACACAGTAAAAGATAGATGTTTTTTTTCATGAATTATTCATTTTCTCTCCTTTTCATATATTATCTTATATATTTAACCTTTGTTTTTGTAGATGAAGAAATGATAAAACTACATTCTAACTTGTTTTTCAGAGATTTAAATATATACCACTCATGCCTTACTCTCACTCTCTTAACAAACCTAAATATTGTAATATAGACATATCAGACTCCTAATTTATCCATCTGGGGATTAATAAAGTATTATTATCTTATCTTATCATGTATCAGGTAAATGTCTTCAGGTACCATGATATTGTACCATGAAAATAGATTTTTTTTCCCATATTGCCCCTCCCAATAATTAAAGGAACACACTTTAGCTTCAAATTATAGTAAGAAAACCCCAATGAGACAAGAGAAAATAGTAAATATATGCTTGATATTCAGAGTAGTTTGTGGCTTGATTCAGAAACGAATCTAAATAAATAAATAAAATAACCAGAACAATGACTCAGAGTGAAGAAATGTGTTTTAAGGGCAACTCGTTTCTGCGACTCTGGATAAGTGTGTTTGTTTTAACTGTTAAAAAAAAAAAAAGATTTAAGTGGCACAAAACATTACACCCACCCACACATGTACACGTAAAAGGCAGATACGAAACAACATTTGTGGTTTCCACATTTTTAAGCTCATGTAGCTCAAGCTTATGATGCTCTACTGGGTGGGTTCACGCTGAATTTCCCTTGAATAGCAAACACGTTAAACAGAAAAGCTGTAAAAATAAATCAATAAAAAATCGTTCTAACCAAAGAACACTAAATCGTTATCTAACCTTTGATTAGACAATGTGTGCTCAGTCTATCAACTTTGAGTTTCTCCTTCAAATGCATTTTACTGAAACAATGATAAACAGTCCACTTTGTTTGTGTTCATTATTCTTGCGAGTGAGACCGTAACAATGGGGGCTGAAAGATATTACCGTGTGTTCAAGTCCTCCTGGGAAGTTAATATTTATGAGTTGGGAAGTTGTAATTACGACATCAGGTACATTCAAGTCACTTGGGTTAGAGCAAGATGGCGATATATTTTGGGCCTATATAAAATTTGCATATACCAAACACATAATAACTGAAATCGGCTTCTGAGGCAAGTAAACATTCAATTTCAACAAATTTACTGTTAACTACAGATCCCTTTATTTCCACCATGTATTCTTACTGACACGCCTGCAACTTGTAGCTCAAAGAAAATCCAGAGTTTCCCATTCGTAATTATGACTTTGTGGTGCGTTTCGTGTACATTCAACTCGTTAATACAATCTTTGTGATATGACTTAAACGCACCATTAGCCCAAACTAAGGGGTGAATCACCTGACACTTCTGACTCTGATTGGCTGTGTGAATCTACAGCACTGGGCTCGTTAAAGTCATCCCACAGCCTCGCCTTCATATTATGGTGCTTTCAAGTCATGTTGGAAAGATCGTATTTACGAGTTGAATACACACATGAACACCGCCGCAGAGTCATAATCATGAATTGGAAACTTGGGATTTTCTTTGAGCCCAGAGTTTCCGAGTTGGAGGCCTGTCAATAATAAAACATGGTGGAATCAATGGATGCAATGTCTGTAGTTGATGGTAAATTTGTTGAAAGCTAATTGCCTGCACAAAATACAATAACGTTGTGCATTTTTACGATATAATACGTAAGGATGAAGTTTACAGTGGCTTCATAAATTGATTAAAAACATTAAAAAGCAAAACACACCTTAGGTGCATTCTTAGTTCTTCATTTTCTAGAAGTAGAGTTAAAAAAAACCTGCTGTAATACTTGCTGTATTTTATTATTATTTTTAGATAATTAACAGAAGGTACACGGCCTTCTTGCTCGCGACACCCAACATCGTAATTACAACTTTCCAACTCATAAATACAAACTTCCCAGGAGCAGCTGAACGCACAGTTATTCTACGTTTTTCACAGGACCGCTGGTGGTGCTGTTTTACTTTGCTGTTTAAAATAGTCCAAAGTACAAAAAATAAAACAATTGTTAACCACAAATATGACGATGTGGATGCAGAAAATGAAAACTAATATTGTTCGGTTTTTTTTTGTCTCTGAAGGACAAAGGGACTTAGATCCTCTAGCTCATTTATATTAGCTGCCCCTGTATATTTCCTATGTAAAAGTCCCTGAAAAGTCTCAATCACAACAACAAATGTGTGTGTGTGTGTGTGAGTGAGAGAGAGAGAGAGAGAGAGAGAAAGAAAGAAAGAAAGAAAGAAAGTGGACGGGTTTATTTTTCTGTCAGTATGAGTATATTCATACCATATTTGACTTCCAAATGGTGAATATATGAAATGTGATCTCCAACACTGGCACTTTGGCTGAGGCCCAGTGTGTCTTACTTACCTGTAATTGTATACTCAGAACCACAGGGCTTACTCAGCTGTACACCTCCCTTCCCCCACCTTCTCCAGTATAACCTGAATTCTGTCCTGATGCCAGTATTGTTTCAGCAGTCTGTTGCTATCTCTTAGTGATCTCTAAGTGTGTTCATTGAAATGACCCCAAAACCTTATCATAATAAAATGCCACACATTAACACACTGTTCATACACAGTATCGTTTAAGAGTGTGACTACTGTGCATGTGTGTGTGTGTGTGTGTGTGTGTGTGTGTGTGCGCATGTTTGTTTGTTTGTTTGTTTTGTGTGATGACCTGACTCACATCTTCAGGCCCAAGCGCTCAAACTCTCGATCTCACATGTACTCGTCCTTCTTCTTTTCTTTACTCTTTTTTCTCGATTGTGTAAAACACAAACACACACACACACACACACACACACACACACACACACACACGTCTTTTATTTTCTCTGTCAAAGTAGCATCTGAAGCTGCACTTTTTTTAGCTTTAAGCTTTAAAAGTCCACTTAACTTTAAAGTCCAGCAACTAATGCTTTTACTATGATGAATTCATACAAGCACATCTGAAAATAATAATGAAGTATAGACATTAATGGCCTACAGAGCCATATATATATATATTACTAACCATTAATAATGAAAAGAGTTCAGTCTTGTTAGCTCGTTCTGTTCATTAATACCATGACAGTTGTAAAATGAATAAAGATTTTACTGAATGTTTTCCAGCACCCACAATTCTAAGCTAAACCCCAACACAGTATATATTATAAATAAAAATTCCCCCTGTGGTATGAAACAGTGTATAATACAGTTCATAATACCGTGTTGTAAAATCACCTTTATAAACAACTAAATCCTTAGTTGTCCAAAGATTTATCCAAAGATAAATCCAATCAAATTAGTGGAGCAGAACTAACTGTGGTATAAAGTATCACATCATATCCATTAGACTACAGGACAGCTCTGAAACAGAGGGACTTGAAGGTGGTGTCTGAGAGTAGTGTCCAAACTATTAACACTGTGGTTACTACCCTTCATCTACTCTTCTCTCATGTGCTGGTATGACCATGGAACATCAAATAACAGATCTTTTAATCCGAATATCAGCCACCAAGCTGAGGTGATTCAAGGCACAACAGACACCTTGCCTTAGGGGCCTTTTTTCTTTTCTTTTTTCTTTAACATGCCTAATCCTACTAAGCAGCTTGCAACCCTATTATGAACTTAAATCATAAACCTTGTTTCAGCATTGCACAAATTTAGTGTGTTGACCTTCAATATCTACTCTCTCTCTTTCTCTCTCTCTCTCTCTCTCTCTCTCTCTCTCTCTCTCTTTTCTCTCTCTCATATCAGTAGAATATTTTCATATATCTTTCTACTTCAATTTCTATCTATCGTCAGTACTACTTCACATAAAAGGAGTAAATGACTGTTGTCTGTGTATGTGAACAGTGTTCAACAACAACAATTCTTGTTGTTGTTGTTGTTGTTTATCTCCACTTTATTTCATGGCCTCCTTGCTTAAATCCCAACCCTCTCTTTGTACTGCTTTGAAGTTGATAACATGATTGTTTTTGCCTTAAAGGAGCTCAGACTGTTTCCTTTTCCCGGTATTGTAAAGCTTACAGATCAATGGGCTCATCAACCAACCTTTGACAAAGGTCATTTTCTGATAATCCCACAGTGTCTCCTGAACTGAGGGCGCTGTTGGAGACTTTTACTGTAGACCTGATCAGTAGAACCAAAACATTCATCTCAACTACATCAACTATGGTACATATTCAGGCTAATAATTAGCTTTAGATGTCAGATAAGGGTCATGTTAGGGCTATATTTTAGGTTTAGGGATTAGTTCAATTAGAATATGGGTTTAGTGTCATGTGTGTATATATTTAATAAGATACTGTATATCTGATTTTTTTTCTTTTCTTTTTTTTTTTAAAAAGGAGAAAGGGAGGAGAAACATGAGCTTAAAGAGAAAATTAATGGCAGAATTATGCCAGAGTTGACATTTGATAATAGTTCAAGCTCAGTAATCTGCTCCTTAGTGCAGCACGTGGCTTAGTGTTTAGCACGTTTACCTCACACCCCCAGGGTCCGGGGTTCGATTCCTACCGGCTCCATGTGTGTGTGGAGTTTGCATGTTCTCCTCCGGGTACTCCGGTTTCCTCCCCCAGTCCAAAGACATGCATGGTAGGTTGATTGGCGTGTCTAAATTGTCCGTAGTGTATAAGGGTGTGTGATTGCGATGGACTGGCACCCTATCCAGGGTCTACCCCGCCTTGTGCCCGATGCACCCTGGGATAGGCTCCAGGTTCCCCGCGACCCTGAAGAAGGAATAAGCGGTTGAATATGGATGGATGGAACTACCAAGCTGCCACTGTTGGGCCCTTGAGCAAGGCCCTTAACCCTCTCTGCTCCCGGGTGCTGTATCATGGCTGACCCTGCACTCTGACCCCAACTTCCAAGAATTTCACTGTGCTGTAATGTATTCATGCACAATAAAGACTCATTATCATTATATTATACATAATTTCCTAGCCATCATTGCCATCATTGGATGGCGTTGAAATGAAACTATTGGTGTTGGTTATTAGTGCGTATTTCTACGTTCGATAAGGAGGATCAGTGTAAATTATTAAACTAATCCAGCAACATCCAGTGATGTTTGTGTACGCAGCTGCGTATGGCTAATTATATAAACAATTTGACCATTTAAACAGTTCGATTCATATTCTTTCTTCTAGAGCGTCTTTGATTTAGTTCACTCCGACGTGTTAATTAGTACATTAACTAAGAAGCATGTACTACAGGTGGTCGTTATTCACACATGATTTCAACTACAAGACTCGTGTTGTAGTTAAGGTTAGTGCTTAATAAGGACATGCCTTAACTCATCATTCGTTCATATTTAAGTAAGTATTAATTCAGATGTTAGTGTATGATGATTCATGTACTGTTATTGTAAAGTGTTGCTTTTAACTCTGTCTGTGTGTGTGTGTGTGTGTGTGTGTGTGTGGGATCAAATAACAGTTCCTCTGTGATGGAAGCCTGCACTCCATGTGTGTGGAGATAAAACAAGAGGACAGAGACTTGTGATGTAGCAGCATGTTTTGGGGACATGTGTTTTCTTATCCAATTATGCTCAGCTCCCAAATAGTTCCCTTTACACACACACACACACACACACACACACACACACACACACAAAACGTCACTCCGGATGTTTTCATGTTTCATTCATTCATGTATCTGATTAATAGAAAGAAAGAGAACAAGAAAGACATAATGCTGGAGTGAGACAAAAGGGGAGGACATAAGGAATAAGATTGTCTTTGATGTGCATGGACGTATTGTGTGTGTGTGTGTGTCCTCCACTAATTAAGAGCTCCACTCTGACTGCTGATGCCACAAAGGCAGAAGGCTGGAGATGGAAGGAGACCTGCAATCAAAACAAACGAGTGTCCTGGCTGAGCCGCTCGAGACCCTGCGGCACATGGAGTTGATTTATGTTGTATAGTGCATCTTACTGACAATACACAGTGGCTTATCTAGAAAGAGATGACCTGAGACAGGCAAATATGTGGTCTGTCTTTTGTGGTAAAGATGAAGGAATTTTTATGAAATGGCATTGTTTGTGTGTGTGTGTGTGTGTGTGTGTGTGTGTGTGTGTATGTGTGTGTGTGAGAGAGAGAAGAGAGAGAGAGAGAGAGAATCAGGCGTGCCGACATTCTTCTGGGCCAGACGTTTGTGACGTACATTTTTGTTTGTGCACGATCAGAGGGATATAACAACCCTCCTTTGAACCTGCCCTATTTTTCTTCACTGTCACTGCCCTTTTATTTTCCCCCTCTCTCATCTCGTTTTTCTCATTTTTCACTTCTCTTTTCACATACACCAAGCCCAGGATAAACGCAACACATTGAAGTCAGAGATAAAGCAAAAAAGTCACATGTTTTGAGCCAGACATGAGAAGAATCTTGCTATCTTGGGGCTCTCTATCACTGATAAGAGTTTTTTCTATTACACAAAAAGAACATGCTGGAATTCAAATGCTAGAAATAAATGTGGGGGGTTTTAACTTTGACACTAATTTAGAAATAACCAACAAGCATTTTCTGGTTAGTGCATAAGCATGCAAACACACACACACACACACACACACACACACACACACACACACACATACACACAAAAGATTTTCCATAGCACTCGATTTTGAGTCATCCATGTACTTGTTGATTTGACCACAAGTTGATGATATTTACTTCGTGAGAAGTGTGCAGAACTGCCTTACTTTGGCAGGAAAGAGACAAAACCAAAATTTGTGTGTGTGTGTGTGTGTGTGTGTGTTTGTGTTTCTCCAGGCTTACCCATGTGCAACGATCTGCAATCAAGGTCATAAGGAGGATGCAGTATTTTGTAGCTAGACGGAAATTTCAGGTACAGACACAATTTCCTTCATATTTTTTTCATGAAATAAAAGACATTTCTTTCATTTTTACATTCGACGTACTGAAATTAGTTATTCGTTTCACAACTTAGTTTCAATATTACAAATCACCAAACCACTTTTCTCGAGGTTTTGAATTAAAGTAAATATTGTTCGCAATGCAAGTAAAATGTACAAAACCACTTCACATTGTTTTTCTGGGCACTTAATGAACCGCTTTCTGGTTAACTCGTTGAATAACATTGTCATGGTAACAAAGCATGGAAGTTGGAGGCCCAGAGGGACACTAGCTTTTTATCCATACTTTCTGTCTCCGCACTCGGCAGCAAGCGAGGAAACCCTACGACGTGAGAGACGTGATCGAGCAGTATTCCCAGGGCCACTTGAACATGATGGTGCGGATTAAAGAGCTCCAGAGACGGTGAGACAACAACAACAACAACAACAACAACAACAACAAACCTCTTTTGTTGCTTTCCTTTCACATCTTTCTGTTTAATTGTATAGCTGGAGGACTTGGGAAAGGGAAGGAGGGAGGGTTGGGGGTCTTAAACATTCAATGCATATTACATTGTTTTCTGCTGTTTTCCTTTCCTAGGATGGATAACACATTGGGAAAGCCAGGAATGTTCCTGCCAGGTACTTTATTATTAGACCCCCTTCCCTCCATGGCCTTGAAAGTGTTAAAGTGCACCTATTATGCTTTTTCAGATATTACCTTTCATGTAGTGTGTTACGTAGCTAGCTGTTTGGGAATGTAAAAAAGTTTCAAAAAGCAAAGCGCATCGATAAATGGAGTTATTGACTCCCAAAAGAAAGAACTGATTCTGAACACCTGAAACGAGTCATCAGTAATTCCATACTTACTTCCTGCACTAATCCCCGTAGGTTGGTAACATAAAACCCGCTTGGTCTTCATCGACCGCTCGCGAACAACGTGTACTCTGACTTGCCCTCAAACACTACAGTTGAGGTTGCGTCTTGAAAGAGTTAGGTTCATGTCTAGAAGACGTTGTTTTCACTTTGCATGGACTCCCAAAGGATGAGGATGTAAAGCACCAGCCGTTAGTATTCATTTTAAAATGATACCACCGACTCAAATCTAGCTTAAGGTAATGCGGGATTTGCGAAATGATTATTCATTAAAGATGGGACCATACCCACTTTATTTGGATCATACTGCGCCTCTGGATCACAACCTGTAAATATGATTATTTATTTATGTTTATATTTTCTACCGAGTGTTCCAAATGTGTCGTTTTGTGTTGTATATGTGTACCGTCAGTGCACAGCTGTTAGCCTGTCAGCTGTTAGCCTCTGCTAACCAGCAAACTCACATTATTGCCAAACTACATATAAACTTACCACTGAGAAGCGTCCTGTTCTCGTCATGCTTGAGATGGTGGTTCGGGTCGATCTTCCGATGTATCACTATCGGACTTAGGCTCAAATTAGCCGTAAGCCGTGAGCTGAGATTCAGATATGGTAGTGGGTGTTTCCTTTCCGACACGCGCTGCAAGTGGTAGACCAATCATAACAGACTGGGACATCTGACCAATCAGAGCAGAGTAGGCTCTCTGAAAGGAGGAGTTTAGAGTGAACGGATCCTTGAACGAGCCATTTGTGACCCTGGGAATAAAAGGTAATGCTGCAATGTAAATTATGAGATAATGAAAGTTTTTTTTTGACCTTGGATGCATGTAAACATATTGTATGAGAACTTTAATACAAAATCAGGCATGTTTAAAAAGCGTAATAGGTGCACTTTAACAACATTTAACAGACATCTATATACTGTATTGTCTATGCAGACTATAGACAATACACTATAGATGAGCTGTCTCTGCAACAACAAGCACTTTTTATGTGACCAAACACCTTAAGACTCAGATCTGTTGTGGTAAAGGTATGTCACAGTACAGACACCAGTTTCACTGTTTTGGGTTATAAACAACAAGTAGCATGGTTGTACATAAGCTGTAGCACACAACCTCATATATATTTCAATGTCTGAAGGGTATATTTATAAGTAAAAATGAGTTATGACTCATTTTTATACTCTAAGTCTGTAGTTGCAAAAACTAGATCCTGTATAGATTCTACACATTGTCATTCTTCAGGGTAGTTAATAAACTATGAATTTCAGTGTTAATATTTATTGAGTGATGCTATCTAAATGATAAACACCTGAACTAAAATGTTTACTCAGGCTTTATTATTACGTAGGTAATTTGGGTTAGAGTTCAAATGAAGTTCATAGTTCCATCCATCCATCCATCCATTTTCCATACTGCTTATCCTACAAAGGGTCAAGGACCATTTAGCCTATCCCAGGGAACTTGGGTGACAAGGCAGGGGACACCCTGGACAGGGTGCCAACCCATCTCAGGGTACAAATGCATATACATTCATATACTACAGACAATTTGGAAATGCCAATCAGCCTATGTCTTATGTCTTGCTGGACTGGGGGTGGAAACCAGAGTACCCAGAGGAAACCCCCAAAGCATAGGGAGAACACACAGGGCATAGGCAGTATTCAAACCACCAACCCTGGAGGTGTGAGGCAAACGTGATAACCACTAAGCCACCTTGCAAATGGTACTGAATGTACCATCCAGTCTCACTTAAGAATTCATTCACTATTAAAAACCAAGAACGTGTTAATAAAGGCATTACATAAATACAATGTACTAAATGTGTGATGGTGTGGGAAAACCTATTGGATGTTGGTTGTATAGCTGAATTTGGCCAACATTTCGTAAAAAACAAACAAAACAAGCAACACATTTTTAAACCAAAATTTGGCTTTTCTGCTTATAAGATAGATTGTATTGACATGTTTAATTTGTTTCAAGTATTTGAGTCACATGACAGGTTTCAAGTTACCTAAGATCGTTTAGTCAGCCTGAAGAGAAAAATATCTTGGCAGTATTTTGCTCATGTATTGAGCAGGGCTTCTGCTTGCACATTTGGTGCCCTACACAAGTGGCACATTTAGCACATTTGGTGCCCTTTATGCCCAAACATTTTTCCTTCCTCTAATCTGGCAACGTTCTCAGGGGATACATACATTTAAAAACGTGCAAAATAACATTATGGAGAACATGTGAAGTCCAAATTTAAAAGTGGAATTTAAAAAATTTGAAGTGGAGGGATGCATACAAACGTATCCGAAGAATTTAATTATTTAAGAAATTATTTTGACCGGTTTCCTGTTGAAGATCATTTCTGTTATTGCAAATACATTCTGAAATATTTATTTATTTATTTTTTAACAGAAAAAGGCATGGAGAAAGAGTACTACACTATTGGAGCCAGGCTAATCAGACTGGAAGATAGGGTGAGTGAGAGTGTGTGTGGGTGTGGGTGTGTGTGTGTGTGTGTGTGTGTGGGAGGGAGGGAGGGAGGGAGGGAGGGAGAGGGGGGGGGGGAATTGTGCGTGGGTTGTGCGTGTCTCAGATTAAGCTGCTGCTGATGTTCTGATAACTGGATGTTCTTCTTGATCTACGTCTCAGATACAGATCATCCACACCCTGTATTTTGACTGGCTCATTTAGACACATCTCTCTCTTACACACATACACACACACACACACAAACACACACACACACAAATACATACACACACACAGAGTACTCAGTAGTCTGGAGTCTCATTCAGTCTCAGTCAGATCAATCTGAAATGATAACACAATCTTTATGCAGGATTCTGCAAGTTTTACTGTTGAGAAACATGCCAGAGAGTTTGCAATGAAAATAAATAGTGTGATTATGTACACTAAATATCATAAATATCATTTTCAATCATTTTGTCTTTTCGCAAACAGTCCACTTGTCTCCAAGTCTATTTGTATTTGTTTCCTGTGTTATCCACAGATAGAAATATGAGTTTAAATATGACAATTACAACAATTAATTATTTTTAGCCCATGGACATGTATTTCATATCATATTCTTTAACTTTATATAAGCACATGTGTGTGTGTGTAAAGACACATACCTATTTATGAAATTTTATACAGTCTACAAATACACATTTTTGATCAACAAAAGAATATTATTCTTATAGTATACAATATATCAATATATTATTATAACTTTATTATACATGAATAAAACTTTAACGATTTTCAATTTAAGGCCAATATACAACGATCAACCGTAACATTAAAACCACCTGCTTAATATTGCGTAGGTCCCCCTTTTGTCCCCAAATCAGCTCTAACCCGTCAAGGAATGGACTCCATGAGACCTCTGAAGGTGTGATGTGGTATCTGGCACCGAGACGTTAGCAGCAGATCCTTTAAGTCCTGTAAGTTGTGAGGTGGAGCCTCAATGGATCTGACTTGTTTGTCCAGCACATCCCACAAATGCTCGATCGGATTGAGATCTGGGGAATTTGGAGGCCAAGTCAACATCCTGAAGTCTTTGTCATATTCATCAAACCATTTTTGCAGTGTAGCAGGGTGCATGATCCTGCTGAAAGAGTCCACTGACATTAGGGAATACCGTTGCCATGAAGGGGTGTACTTGGTCCGCAGCAGTGTTTAGGTAGGTGGTACGTGTCAAAGTACTGTAACATCCACATGAATCCAGGACCCAAGGTTTCCCAGCAGAACATTGCCCAAAGCATCACACTGCCTCTGCTGGTTTACTTTCTTCCCACAGAGCATCCTCTTGCCATCTCTTCCCCAGCTAAGCAACGCACACATGCCCAGCCATCCACATGACATTAAAGGAAATGTGATTCATCAGTAAAAGCCACCTTCTTCCATTGCTCCATGGTCCAGTTCTGATGCTCACATGCCCATTGTATGTGCTTTCACCGGTGGACATTGATCAGCATGGGCACTCTGACCAGTCTGCAGCTACACAGCCCCATACACACAAACTAGCCTCCATTCCCTATGCGCATAAATGAGCCTTGGGTGTCCATAACTGTCACCGGTTCACCAGTTGTTCACTTGCTGCCTAATAGATCCCACCCCTTAACATGTGCCATTGTAAAGAGATAATCAATGTTACTCACATCGCCTGTCAATGGTTTTAATGATTGACTGAATGAGTGACATGTTGCTTAAAGATACAGCTAGGTTATATTGTTCTTTCTTGAAAACCAGATGTGGCAGTAATGCATTTTGAGAAGAAACAGATGTTTTAAACCCCTAAACAAACGAGCCGTAAATAGTACATACATATATGTAGTGACCCATAAGCATTCAATTATGTCGATAAAAACACAGAACGTATTTTTTCGAAACAAACTGTTTATATTATTACAGTTTTAATACCCTGCTCAGGCATGCATTATTGGGTGGAATCGAAAGCAGATCTGGATATCAGATATCAGTCCTCCAGATCCTTTAATGCCACATCTGGAAATGGAAACAACACTAATAGCAACCCAGAAGAGGAAACTTTAGCAACAGTACTGGTGATTATGTTCTGCCAGCTGTGCTCAGTGATTGTCAGTGTCTTGTTTTGGTGATGATGTTACCATGATTATGTAAATAATAGTCAGCAAACACTGGACTACTGCAACACACTAAATAATACATGAGCATAGGCAGACTTTGCCTCTGAGTATGTGTGTATGTATGAGCTTGCAAAGAGTAAAGGTAGCGTTTGTCCAGACTACGTGCAGGCCAGCGGTGTTTAGTGGAAGCTGCCTAGGTGTATCCTTGTTTTCTGTTGCATGGCACTTCATACAGGACAGCCCTGGTATTATCGCATTCTGACAAACAAGCACATGCTCTCTGGCCTTCATAGTCCTGTCCCGTGTCTCGCCTGTGCGTATAATACTCTACTCCTTTTCCTCTGAAATAATTGGAAGCCTGAGCCCTGTCTCTGTCATCCACGTGTGACACAACCAATCCGTACAGCATCGGTCATGACCCATTTAGCATATCTATAACTACGTTTCTGTTTAATAACCAGTTTAAAAAGAGTTTAAACACAAATTGGTGGACATGTAACACCTATATATTAAACTAATGTGGAAAATTGGAGGGTGTGAGCTAAAAGAGCTGACAAAGCGTGTGAGCTGACAGGGTGTGTGCTAATTGGTTTTCAGACCACAGATGTTACTAAGCACTGTTCAGACAGTTGCACAAGAGCATCTTGGATGGACCGTAAAGAAAACAGAGACATTTCATTACGTTTGATTCTGACCTTGAATTTCTGACCTATAATTTTTGAAGTGATGACCCTTTGTTTAAAAAAAAAAAAAATTAAATCGTAGTCCCGGGTACAGTTTATGCAGTTTTATAAGGAAATGAGCTGCAGGTTTTATTGAGGATCTTCCGCAACCAGACACGGTTCTTCTGGAGAATTTCACTGGTTTACTTACTTACTTCTTATTTTTTTTCAAAACCCAGCAGCCTTCACTGTGGTTTTTTTTTTTTTTCGTCTGAAAAGTGTCTCTTATGTAATATGCTACATTCATTACTGACATACAAAGGTTTTTCTGTAACAGTTAATGTTTTGTTTGGAAATGTTTGTGTACATGTTTGTGTCATCAAATAAAAATATAACAAAGTTTGTACTAAAAAAATAGGGACTTTTGCACAGTACTGTGCATATATTGGTTATATATCTGAGATACATGCTTTGTCAGCTTCTCATTGAGAGCATATTAATCCTAAACATATTTTCTTTATAGATTGCACTGACTTAACCAACTCATAGGAATTATATTACTATGTAGACAATTCAAAATATAAAAAAGTGATAAAATGATTTGAACACAGGTTATGGCCTTGATTTAGTATCTTGTTGCCACATGAAATTGCACTAAAAAAGTTCAATAATATGTGCTGGATCAAGTGCTATTTTGTAAGCTGGACGCCATATTGTTAAATTAACACAAACTTGTAGAGACTTCTGTGTAACTAAGAGTACCTCTTTCGTCCCTAATTAGGTCTGATGTCTGAATAAAAATGCGCATCATTTTGGTATTAAAGTCTCACTACGTGCATATTACTCAACTCTGAATACTAAATCTGGCTTAATGTGTCTTAGATACTGAGCACCTTGGCAAGCAAAAGCAAAAGTTAACCTAGCCATCATAGCCCACTGTGACAATTCTATACTTTGGTACACAAACAGTTAAACCGATGCTTGTGCCATACTTTTTCTTGAGCGATGTAGCAGGTTGAAAGTCTGGACAATTCT
This sequence comes from Ameiurus melas, assembly GCA_012411365.1. NCBI lineage: Eukaryota > Metazoa > Chordata > Actinopteri > Siluriformes > Ictaluridae > Ameiurus > Ameiurus melas. The sequence continues at coordinate 20,696,256 of CM022764.1, read as the reverse complement.
CAGATCTGTCTGGCCATTGTGTTGTCTTGAACAAATAGTCTGACATCAATGGGATGGGATTTGAGCTTAGGAACTAAACTATGCACTTGTACAAGCATGTTAGGAAGTCTGTGGTTCTAATTAAATATTTACTAATAAAACCTACAAAGAAAAAAGAACCAGGCATGAATGTTTTTAAACAACAGCGCTTAAGCTGAGTAATTGAATATTCCTGTGAGCAGATGCTCATCCTGTATTTTTAAGTGAGAGCAAGGCCAGTTTAGTTGTAGTTGTGTCCACTGTGTAGTTTTGTCTGTCTTTCAATGCCTCAGGGCAGCAGGTGTGTGAACCCACTGACCCTGACACGCATGCACACACACATCTGGACTGAGTGCGATTCCATGTTTTTGGTTTTCCTGAAGCAGGGCACAGGAGAGATGGTTTAAAAACAACTCCACAGGACTCTTTATGAAAAGGTAGAGCAGCTAATATATATATATATATATATATATATATATATATATATATATATATATATATATATATATATATATATATATATATATATATATATATATATATATATATATATATATAATATATCAGGGACACTTTTGAAAATTGTGTGCATCATATCTTAAAGAGTTCAGCATAAAGTTTTAAGGAAAGATACCAAGGTTCAAAGGAAACAAGGGTCTATAAGGATACATCCCTGTGACACATATAAAGAGGTTATAAGTACCGTGTTGCTATAGAATCTCGCGCTGTCTCTTTCTTCCAGTTCTGTTTCCCTCCTTTTATCTGTCTTATTTAGTTCTTTCTTGCCATTAGCCTGAAACCATTTGTCTTTTGCAGTGCCAAGGGTTTTGAGGCGTATGTCTGAATGGCAGCTTGTGAGTAATACTGTCTTAATATGTCTGACTCAGACAGTGATTTATTCCGCATGGACAGAGACACATATGCCAAACAAATGTGTCTTTCTGTCTGTACAAAGCCATATACCCCAATGAAGGTGTCTTTCTCCACTCCCTCGCAACAAGAGAACCAGAAGATATATTACCCTATATGACATCACAACCTCTCACAGATGATGTGACTAAGTGGTAAAGGTTGAGTGTTCAGACATGAAAAGTCAGTAAATGTTGCAAGCACATGGTTAATGTACACACACACACACACACACACACACACACACACACACACACACACACAGCACACACACACACACCTGTTGTGCAGGACAGTCCATCCTGTCTTCTCAAAGATACAACACATATCCAATGCATGCCTCAGGTTTATTGCAGGGTTGGTCGAAATGACACAAACAGGACTGGACTTGTGCATTTAATAGGAGAATATTTAGGAAACACAGACCATGCTGACATGCAGAATAACAATTACTGGACATGTGCACTTGGTCTAAGAAGGATTTTGAAAATGTTCATAAAAAAAAAAAGTATTTTAACAAAGCATTTTAAGCTGTACAGTGTTAACTGGTTGCTGCACAATACCATTAAAACTGATAGTCTGATAGACTGAATCAGACTGGTGTTATTCACCAGGAATCTCCAAAATGTTCAATTGAAACACAAATGTATTGTTCAAGCTTCCATTTATTCATTCATCGCCAATAAATGCTTTATCTTGGTTAGGTTGTGGTGGATACAGAGCATATTCTGGGAATACAAGGTGTGAAGCAGAAACACAACCTTTAGGAAACAAACAAGCACACACACACACACACACACACACACACACACACACACAGAGTCGAGGATGACATGCACAGGCAGTAACATGAGCTGAGGATTGACTCGGGGACACTCGAGCTGCTCGAACTCGAACTGCTGCTCCAAATTTGGTGTATATGAGTAGAGCTGCAGCTAATAATTATTCGTTTCTGTTTTTACAAATATCCATCTGAGTACTGTCTCAAACATTCAAATATCCCATAAAAGTGTCAGAACTAAGAGGAAACATTCCGGTAGTTGACTAAAATGTTTACCCTCAAAGTCTATAAGATACAAAACTGTTCATATGCGTCAATCTTTTGAGTCACGGGACACTTAGACACTTAAGGCAACGGTTTTAAAGCCACATGCATCTGAGTTTCCTCCTATACTACTCTGCTCTGCTAGCTAGCACTGCTCAGAGGCTGGTATTGGATATAAATAGCTGTTAACTGGAGTAGGAAACCCGGTGGTGTTGTTTACTAAGACTACCGAGTTTTGCACATACAAAGCCTCACTTTGTCATGTATATCCTTTTTCTGTTGTTCATTGTTTATCATTCATACTACAAAACATTACCATTTCCACAAACAATAAATGTTTCACTCTTAAGTTATTTTCTGTGAGTGAATTTTTTTTATGGTACTAGATTGCATTAAGAAGGTAGAGCACGTCTGACAGTGAGGTAATGGAATACAGTAGTCAAATTTAAGTAGTATTTCCTGTTATATGATTACAGGAACCCAAATAGAAGAATATTAATCCAATTTCTAGCCTCTTTTACTAATTTCAAGCTTGAATTAGTCTTATTCTATTGTCAAGATTATTTTGTTTACTTTGTTCTCAGGTTTAATCATCTTATGTATAGGTTATTGCAATGTTATAATTGGATATACTAATGTTTTATAAAACATTTTCACTTGCTTCGATGGCTTTTTTTTCCTCTTGCAGTTTAGTAGTTAGTAGTAAAAGTGTTGACCATTCATAACCTTTTATAGTTTATGAATGGATTTGATTGTCAAATTTATTCAATATGTTTATTGAATGTCTGCCCTAACCATCGGATGTCAGTTCTGGATCATTCTGAGCAGGTATTGAAGTCTAGACAGACATTTGAAGCCACGGAAACAGGTGTGGTCAGAACAAATAAGCGGTTAAAAGTGGCTTTGGTTCACCCTGGTCCAAAGCTTGTCCACATGTGGAAGTAAGGGCAGGTAGGAGCATGTCTGGGCATTTACCTGTATGTGTTGATTTCAGTGGCTAAAGGGGTTTTCTTTGCTTAATTGACAAATAATACGAACATGAGTTATTTGAGGCCATTGTTGAGGGCAATGTCCATTTCCTCATACTCTAGCAGGATTTGAACTCAATACACTCGCACTATACAATCCAAGTAACCTCTACACAGAGTAAAGGCAGTGAAGGCTCTAGTGGTCTCCTGGGCTGCTGATGTGGGCTCTTTGAACTGTGTATAGGGTAAAATGTGCCACAGATTGATTTAGGCTCAATTCATAAATGAAACAAAAGGAGGAAACTTGGCAGAGCAGTCTGCGGTCCACTACACTCGTCACTCAGGATGCAGACCATTGGACATGTCTGGACACGTTCGGAGACTTTTACTTTAATTTTAAAGTGCACACGCCTGCCTGAACAAAGCACAGACTTTTCACCTTCATATGATGAGCTATACATAAACCTCAACTAATGTATAGAAACAGACACTTACTCTATCAAATAGTATTTGTACTCTATATCATGACTTTAACTTTCCATGATATTCCAGTCGCTGCTTTTTTATTAAATCGTCTTTCTTTTCTTTTCTTTTTTTAGTGAAACTAAGGATAAGTTTCAACTGAACTCAGGTTTCCTCAGGAGTTACACTAAGGGCAAGCGAAACAAAACATAAGTAAACGCTCAACCATCATTTAGTTCACAATTTCAGTTTGTAAATATATACACTTCCCTTTTAATGTTCCACATTTGGCAGACCTCGCGTTCATATTTCTACATATGCTGTCTCTCTCGGCCCACTACTCATTTGCACTTTGTCCCACTGAGACGAAGGGACATGTTTTAAAGGGTTATGAACAGGTCAGTGTGTTTAGAATGAAATAAATGGCTTTTGTGGACCCATAACATTTCCTTTTTTGTTTCTGTGCTCCCCCACGCGCTGAGGTTTATGTGGAGAAGTAAGTGACTTTGGTGCCTCTCTATTTTCAGGCCCATTAATTTAGTCTGCGAAATGGAGTGCGACGTAAACCAGGACTAGCTGCTGTAGCTACACAGTAAAAACCCGCTCAGGGCAGTGCCTAAATGTTCCTGTTACTACAATACCTTAAATGACATCACTTCTCGCACATATAATGATCGTTTTCCAAAAAAAAAAGCCTTTTAGATTAAATTTGATAATGTTCATAAGAGATGTCATGTTACGAAACAATAGAAATCATCTGAACTGGCTAGAATAATGAAAATACACTTCTTTGTAAGAGAACAGAACCAGAGTGTACACACAGTGCAGGTCATGCTTTTTTTATGTGCTATTGTGTATGGGTGTGTGAGTGTGTGTGTGTGTGTGTGGGCCTCACCATGGTTAACCACCACTTGTGTTACAGTGCATTACTCCACAGCAATGTGTGCGTTCCTGGGCCCCTTTTCTTTCTTTCGCACAATCACAAAACAGCAAGCGAGGTGCAGAGAAACCTGATCGGGACTCCACCCTCCAAATGATACACTGCCAGCCGCTACTACAATAACACACTGTGTGTTTGTCGCTGGATCTGTCACGTGATGTGCCCCTCAGACAGGCTGCAGCTGCATTCAGTGAGGGAAGTGTTTTTGTTTACTTCAACCAGGCTGGAGATGAAGAAGCGAGACACTTGTGTGCGTTCGTGTGTGCGTTCAGTCACGTGACCTCTCTGTTTCTCTAGTACTATGATCAAAGACTCTGGTCTGTGGCAGAGCTGGAGTAATCTCTGATGATTGTGTGGCTGGATTTAGATGCTTGTGTTGTGTCGTTCCTATAACTGTTTACTTTCTGCCTATTGAGTAAATTCACATGACACTATTAATAGGGTTGTGACTGATCAAGTAACGCAAAAACCATGGAGTGCTATAGTGCAGGAAAATGTGATGACCTAGTGAAACACTCCAGACTTTGGTGAGAAGGATCCTTAATAGTAGGGTTGCTCATTTTGCTGGGAGAGAGAGTGGGGTGAGGGTAAGGCCGTGAGTGCTTTTGGTGTGTGTGCGTCAGTGTGTGTGCATGTGTGGAGAAGTTGGGAGAGCTGCTTTAGCCTGACTGGAGCCAGTATGGAGGAATAGAAGTAGAGTAATGAAGGGGTAGTGGTTTGTCACTGAGCGTATATACATGCAGACTCTTCCAGTAGAGACGTAAGGTAGGAAGATGAGTGTCTAATTAAGTAAGTGTAAGTGTATTCTTCGTCCCCGCAGTGGCTTTTGGCTAGTCCCTTGGGTCATTTCCCCAGTCTCCCAGTTGAGATTGCTGATACATTAGGATGCAATTGTGGCTTGTGCAAACCTTGTGCCCTCTGTTATTTAACGACTACATCATACTTAGTCCTTCAGTCCACCATATTGTGTTGCTAGCCATGTGATATTGTCATGGTTCCACAAACAGGCATTCGTGTGGAGATGATACACTTCTAAGCCGTATTGTTATTTATGCTGCGTTTTAACCTGGCTAATGGCGTGCACAAGTGGACTGTATGTCTTTGTTTTTGTGTTGTTTTTTTGTTTGTTTTTTTGGAAGCTTTAAGATTCAATACCTATTATGTACGCACACAATTAGACAGAAAATAGCTCGGTAATCATAGAGCGTCTATTGTTCATGGTTGTTAACGTTGCTGGTTTTTTTTGGGGGTTCTTCAAGATTCCACACACCGTGCGATGGAGTTTACAGCTTTTGTCTAAATTTGTCCACACAATCAGAATCATTAGTGTTACTAGCGCTCTCTCAAGTCTACTTTCACTTGAGAAGGAAAAAGCTTTTTCCAAAGTCTGCCATGGTTTCCTGCTGTTGTCCTTAAGCACCCCAGAGGACACTTTTTTTTTTTTTTACAGAGAAATGAGGATCGTTTAGGTAATATTAAGCACTTCCGTAATTGTGGTAAATTACACAACAACCCATGTGTGAAAAGCATACCCAGAGATTTACTTATTACAGATTACGTATTAAAGAAATGATGAAATGTTTCGTCCTCCTTGCATTCAAGCTAAAATGTGGAGAAAAAATAAATAAACATGGACGCCTCTATGTTTGTCTTTTCTTAGCAACAAGCTAGAGAGCTAACTGTAATGACTCATGTAGTTTTTCTGACGGTATATAAAAGAAATATTTTTTCACCTGAGTGATGAAGGTCCAAAACGATACCCAGAAGTCAGTTAGACACACCTACATAGATAAACAATAGATATGTTTCATTCTATTTACTGAAGCTGGTAAATTGTAATCTGTTCTCGAGGTACAATTATCATAGGTTTAAATGTTTCTTGATATATAATCAGTGTTATAGTGTTATATATTTAATAAGTGAGTATGTGTCACGGTACGGCCAGCAGAGAGCACTGAGGCCCCGGTCAGGTCACGTGACCATGGTTTTGCTCGCGCACTTCCTTGTTTTGATTTGTCACGGGTGTTTGTGTTTTGGGGTTAATGAGCACTATGATTTAAACGCACTCGTTATTGAGCACATTGCTCGGTATTAGGTAGATTAAGGCTAGTGATTCTAGCAGTCAGGTTAACAAGTACTATGTATTGTAGCGTTTTCCTAGTTTTTCCATGCTACGTTTTGATTTGAGTTTTCATCTATATGTTCAATAAAAGAAGTTGAATCAGCACCTGCCTCCGTCTCCCATCTACAACCGCCTGACAGAATACCGAGCCTCTTACGGACGCAGCGGATCAACAAGATGGATGCCTGGTTTGACAGGTATGCGGAATGGTATCTTGAACAAATGGAGCAACATGCCCAATTAAGACGCTCGCTCGGAATGCCACTGGAGGACAGTTCATGCACCATACCACACCCGGAGTTTGTAATGGAATATGCCAGGTCACGCCGAAAGAAGGGGGAGTCTGTGGTCGGGGCCCCACCCTCCCGCCCGGATTCTGATGCTCGCTCAGCCTCCCTGAGGACGCCGCTCGGCCTCCCTGCTCTGCTGAGGACGCCGCTCGGCCTCCCTGCTCTGCTGAGGACGCCGCTCTGCCTCCCTGCTCTGTTGAGGACGCCCCTCGGCCTCCTTGCTCTGCTGAGGACGCCGCTCGGCCTCCCTGCTCGGCTGTGGACGCCGCTCGGCCTCCCTGCTCTGCTGTGGACGTCGCTCTGCCTCCCTGCTTGGCTGAGGTCATCGTTCCGCCATCCTGCTTCACTGGGGACGTCGCTCTGCCTCCATGCTCCGCGGAAGACGTCGCTACTTACCTCGCTCCTGTTTCATGCTCCACGGAGGGCATTGCTCTCCCCCCGGGCTCAGTGGAGGTCATCGTTCCTCCCTTGAGCTTCACAGAGAGCTTCGCTCCTTCCCCTGGCCTCACCGAGAACCTGGCTCCCCCCTGGAGCCTTGCGGAGAACCGCGCTCCCCCCTGGAGCCTTGAGGAGAACCTCGCTCTGCGCTCCTGCTTCGCCGAGGACGTCGCTCCGCAGCCTTGCGTTCCTGAGCCACCTGGGGCGGTGCCCCAACTTGCAACTCTGGTGGGCGTGCTGTCCTGTCCATCTGCTGGTGGACGGAGGCTGCTTAGGGTCCGGTGGCAAACAAGGACACACCGCACATGGGTCCCGGACCCCGTTGGAGGGGGGTTCTTGGTGCTCCGGGAGGAGCACCCTTTGGAGGGGGGTTCTGTCACGGTATGGCCAGCAGAAGGCACTGTGGCCCCTGTCAGGTCACGTGCTCGCGCACTTCCTTGTTTTGATTTTTCACAGGTGTTCGTGTTTTGGGGTTAATGAGCACTATGATTTAAACGCACTGGTTACTGAGCACATTGCTCGGTATCAGGTAGATTAAGACTAGTGATTCTAGCAGTCTGGTTAACAAGTACTATGTGTTGTAGCGGTTTCCTAGTTTTTCCATGCTACGTTTGCTCCTAGTTTTTCTACACTATGTTTTGATTTGAGTTTTCATCTTTATGTTCAATAAAAGAAGTTGAATCAGCACCTGCCTCCGTCTCCCATCTACAACCGTCTGACAGAATACCGAGCCTCTTACGGATCAACAAGATGGACGCCTGGTTTGACAGGTATGCAGAATGGTATCTTGAACAAATGGAGCAGCATGCTCAATTAAGACGCTTAAGATGCTTGCTCGGAATGCCACCGGAGGACAGTTCATGCACCATACCACACCTGGAGTTTGTAATGGAATATGCCAGGTCACGGCGAAAGAAGGGGGAGTCTGTGGTCGGGCCCTGATTCTGATGCTCACTTGGCCTCCCTGCTCTGCTGAGGACATCGCTCGGCCTCCCTGCTCTTCTGAGGACGCCGCTCCGCCTTCCTGTTCGGCTGAGGTCGTCGCTCCGCCACCCAGTCTGGTTAACAAGTACTATGTGTTGTAGCGGTTTCCTAGTTTTTCTACACTACGTTTTGATTTGAGTTTTCATCTTTATGTTCAATAAAAGAAGTTGAATCAGCACCTGCCTCCGTCTCCCGTCTACAACCGTCTGACAGTATGTCTGTACATTGTTTGATCTAAAGAAAATACTTATATGTAAAGCGTAGTATAACTAATTTAAAGGTAGGAAGTGTTACTTTGTTGACTGCTGATGCTATGAGCAGCCATGTTGATTTGACGTCACTCTCTGAACACGAAGGAACTCGGAGTAGAGGAAGCCGTGGTCAATTCATAGAATCTTTATATTGAAAAAGCCTCCCGACATTAATGGGACCCAACTCATGTTGCAAGCTTGGTTTTAAGGTGTGAGCAAAAAATTTTTTAAAAACCATTGAAAATTCCAAATGACTGAAATTTGCCTTCAAAAAACCCCAGTGATTAGATCATCCTTTAAACCTCTCACCCTGTGTCATTATATGTGTTAATACCTAATCCATCAAAGCCTCCAGTCAGCCCTTTCTCTGGATGGGAAGCTCATTTGGGTTCAGCAAGAATGACTGGAATTCTGGCTCTCCAGCAAATCTCCAGATTCAGTCCTATATTTCGGCGAATTCTCTTTCACAGCTGCCATTACGTAGCAGTGTACAGCAGTTGGGTGATTTCTGATGACAGCATTGTGTCATTTTCTTGGAAAAGAACATCCAGCACTTTTCTTTCTTTCTTTTTTTTTTTTTAATTCAGAAGTTTCCTCCTTATCCGATTTATACTGTGTGCAATTTTAATGTGGATAGGAGCAAAGTCAAGAAACACTGTATCACCCATAGCTATGTTATCTAAGTGAACTATTTTACTTTCAATGACAAACAGTACAAAATGGTTCAATAAACAGAATTACAGGCCAAAATAGAAATGTTTGACTCTATTTACTGCAGTTGGCAAGTTGTAATCTGTTCTTGCGGGACAATTATCATAGGTCTAAATGTTTCTTGGAATTTCCAGGTATTTTCCTTGGGGCTTTGGTTTAGTCAACTTGTCCCTAAAGCAGATAATGCCATGCAGGTATACATAGTTGAAGAAGAATGAGCTGTTAACACAATGCTGGCAGTGTGTGTGCTTTGTGCAGACTCTCTGTGGGCCTTGCAGAGGCAAGCATAAACGCAGCATTATTGCATTGCAGTGGAAACATTAATGCAGCTTGTAAATTAGATACTTATACAGCACCGCAGTAAAAGGTAATTGTAGAGCATAATGGGGTAATAGCTGTTTTCTTCACACTGGGCCAAATGACCAAGTATAGCTACCACTGCTGTTAACCAGTACACACCTGAGCTACTGTTGATCATGTGACCAAAAGCAGATTAAAGCAGATAATTTTTAGTGTTTTTATTATTTATGTTATTTATTTATTTGTGAATTCTATGCTCAGCAGATGCTACATACCGGACGAGAACTGTGAATTAAAGTCTCCATGGAGTGCCTTGAAACGCTCGGCGTTATTCGATGTGTTGCTGCGATTTCCACTGAAACAGGAAGTCAGGGTGGGACACACTGAGTGGCTCCTCCCCTTTATCCATTTAACATTACCTCACAGCCCAAGATAATCAGTACTTGACAGTTAGAACCGTGGATTTTCATGATGTTTAGGATGTTGGATTCGGACACTTTGCATTCTAGAGCATTTGATTGGACAGAAAATCTGATGCGAAACTGAAGTGCAGAATGATGTCATCACAATTGTTGAGCCGTATCGATGGTAGAGAGAGAGAGTGTAAATTTGGAATGCATATACTGTATATTCTAAATGCGAATTCTGTCATTGTTTTGGAGATAACCTTAAGTCGAACGTGGTCATAGTAAAAGAAACCGAAAACTTCATTTTTTTTCATGGGGAATTTAATGGAAAGAATTTAATGTGTATATTCAATTCAATTCATTTCAATTTTATTTGTATAGTGCTTTTTACAATAGTCATTGTCTCAAAGCAGCTTTACAGAAATAGAAACAGATATAAATATATCTCAAATGAATCGCAGCAGAGAAACATCATGGTCCTTCAGAATGTTTAATGTTCAGCTTTTCCTGTCAGAAGGACTGAATCTTCAGCTGATGTTCTCTAAGCATGCCGTACCCCTGTTGTAAGTCTAGCAGGCCATCTGTTTCAGGTATTCAAGTTGTCTTCGACCTCATAAATTAATAAATGCTACACTTGGGAGTCAGCTAGAGGGGTTTGTATTGAGTCTTGTCCGGGCTAATCTAATCTGACCCACATGATACGATGACACCTACAGTTCTCTGTATGAACTTTAACTATTGCAAAAGGTATATTCTTTTATTTACCACTTTTTGCTATGACAAAAACAGATGATAGTAGTCATAAAACCAAACAAAAGAGGCTGGTGAACTTTCTCTAATGTTTGTGGTTGCTATTTTGCATGTGCTGTGGTTGCATATTTCCCATAGTCACTCCAAACCCAGCACGCACACACAATTCTCGTTTGTCTAATTATCTTCTCTGCCTAATCAGCTTAATGAATGTGCGGTACGTTCTGCATGGCTCCTCTGAGTTTGCAGGATCTGTCTGGGCTGTTGTTTTTCCGTAGCATTCCTCGCTCAATTTGTGGGAGACAGAGACAAAGAGCAGCCTGTTAGGGGACCACTGTTTCTGTGCAGTATGGGCACTCATGTGTTAAGGGCCTGTGAGAATGACAGGAAATTACACATACACACAAACTCAGACGTTTTGTGTGTGTGGTTTGGGTGTGTGCATGCATGTCCATCCATACACGTGTGTCCGAGCGGAGGAGAAAGTCGGCTCTGCTGATATCGCTCCTAAACGTGGGCCATTATCCTCTCAAACACAGGCACGCCCGACTCTTATCTCCACACCTGAGTGACTAGGGCGATGACAGCTCCAGCAGCTGACAGCACGACTCGGCCACATCGCATCAGATAAGCGCTATAGACCATCCCGAGGCAGCCAGCAGAGAAAGGTAAAGTTGAGCTGGAAACTAAATGCGTCTCAGCAGCACAATGCTATCTGCATCCCTGCTGTGGACACTGAGCCTGGGGCCTCTGTGTTTCTCTCCAGCTTTATCTAACCCATCATGCACCGGGGCACTTAGCTGTCACTGGCCCCCACTTAAGTAGCACCATATTGTGTTACAGCAACATGCCAGTCAGGTGGCCTCTCTTATTTTACTGCAAGGCATGAGTGGTTTCCCTCTAGTGTTTTTCATTTCACTTATTTTTTTTTTTTCATTTATTTACATGAGCATTTGTACATAAATGATACAGGCAGCCTAAGAGTGAAGAAAAATGGCAGTGGAGGAAGGCAGATTATGTGAGCATGGTGTGAGGAAGAAGGAAAATGTGTTGCTGACTTCAGGCTTTGTTTATGTAGGAAAACTACTGAGTGAAAGAGAAAAGCCTCTGTATGCGTGTGTGTAGTGGCTGACTGAAGCATTTCCTTGTACTCTTGGCACTGACTCCTGCAGTCTGACATTCTTACAGCGTACAAAGCTCCAGGTGTGCGTGCATACACACACACACACACACACACACGCGCGCACGCACACATATGTTTGTCATAATATTCTTGTGAGGACCTTCCACTGACAAGAAACAATGCAGTTAATTAATATACTTACAGCTAACCCTAACTTTAACCAAAAATCACCATTGTGGCTGTTTTAGTTATTTCAGTAAATGCTGCATTTTTTTGTAAAAAAAAAAAAAAAAAAAAAAAAAACAACAACAAAAAAACAAACAAAACAAAAAGAGATGGCTTTTTCCTCATGGATAGCAACCAAATGTCCACACAATGTCAAAACAATAAGATATTCCTATCTTTGTAGTACCCACCAAGACATAAAAACATGAGGCCAAATTATGCAGGCCATAATGTCCTCCTGCTCCCTATATCCAATTTAGAGATGTTACAATTCCACATCTTTTACAGAATTGCATAAGCAAGTTAAAGAAGTTTGCCTTGCACCCCCGGGTTGGGGGTTCAAATCCCGCCTCTGTCCTGTGTGCATAGAGATTGCATGTTCTCGTCATGCTTCGGGGGTTTCCTCTAGATACTCTGGTTTCCTTCCCAGTCCAAAGGCATACACAGTAGGCTGATTGGCATCTCTATCCAAGTTTCCCTCTGATTGACATTTCCAAATTGTCTGTAGTGTGTGAATGTGTGTGCGTTTGTGCCCTGAGATGGGTTGGCAGCCTGTCCAAGGTCCCCCCTGGCTTGTGCCCCGAGTTTCCTGGGATAAGGTCCAGGCTCCCCTACAAACCTGCGTAGCATAAGCGGTACAGAAAATGGAAGGCTGGATGGATGGAAATTTTGTCAGAGTAGTTTCTGCTGCTCTGAATGCCAAACACTCCACAGGATCAGGTCAGTGCTTCAAGTCAGGTTGATTATTTCTTTCATGATTTATTGTTATCCCAACCAAACAGACACAAAGGCCCACATTCAGTGCAACAAAGATAAATAAGACAGCACTGCACAACACAATAAGAACTACAGGACAGCAGGAGTCAGCAGGTTGGATAAGTAGATGTAAACAGCAGCATTGCAAAATGCATGTGCAAAACTTCTGCTCGTGCAAAATTATCAGACTGTAAACTGTCTCTGTGAGCTTTTAACGTGTGGGAGGCTTAAGTCAGGTGCTGGTTTCTGTGTGGGAAAATGGTTTCCATCATGTGTGTTTACTCCTTATTCAAATCAGTTAAACCACAAGACCAGCGGATATGTCGCATGCCATTAGTCTCATGTGGTCTTTGCCAAATTCCCCTCTGTTTGAACTGCAATTAAACAGTTGCTTATCTACATATAACATATCTAAAACTCCTGTCTGTGTGTGTGTGTGTGTGTGTGTGTGTGTGTGTGTGTGTGGTGAAAAAACAGGTGGATGTGTATATAATTACAGAGTAAAGAGAGAAAGCATTGTGCTTCCTGCTGCAAATCAACCTTTACAATACAATAAAAATAACACCGGCTTCCTTACTTGATATTTGTTAATCAGTTTCGACAAGCAATCTTGTTTTTAGAGTAAACATGTTTACGGGTTGATTGGAGATCGTGCAAGCGCATGAGAACTGGAGAATCCTGTGCATTGTGATGCAAATTTAGTCTTGTATTTCCCAAGAGAAATAATAACTGATGAAGCTTCCTCATACTCGGCGGGAAAAGTCTTAATTAGGTGTTTCAGGATGATGGAATTCATGAAGAATAGGTTGAACATCTGAAAAAGATGCTTGACAAGTTCATGTCATCAGTTCATTGTGGGAAGTCAATTGTATATTTGCCTCTCAACATTTCAGCTAGAGACTGTAATGAACGATGCAACACTACAGCATGTAATCTACACAACAAGTTGTCATCAACGCCGTTAACGTACATAAGTCCCACAATGGTGGCTTACTTGACTTTCATCTTAGGTCAGGAATTCAAAACTGTATCATAATGCAAAAGTATCACTCCATTCTTGTGCAAAGTGATAAAGAACAGGCGATCCTTCTGCAACGTTGTTCTTACTTTAACCCATTGGTGTTTTCCTCAGTCTTGAGCCAACATGAGCTGTTTTTTTTTTCCACTCTTGGATGCTGCAATAATAAATTCAATCCAAATCACATTGTCACGTTCTAAACCGTTTTCTCAGACTTCTCAGACAGTTTGAATGCAACCGTTGGTTAATAATGACAGAATGTGTTGTTTTGCTTTGTCATTAAATATACACTTGATTACACATTGTCATGTCAGCACTAGATTTGGGGCCGGACTCCAATTCCCGGAACACCTTGCGGCTTACAAACCCGGCTTTCATGAACTCCTGCTGCAGCTCAGTTCGCCTACTCATACTATGCACTAAAAATTATGTACTTTTTTTTGTGAAGAAAAGTATTTGTCTTTTTTTACTTGCATGCAAGTACTGGGACATACTAACACATCATGTACTGGAGGAGAACCTTGTTGCCTAGTTACGCACATTGTCACCGTTAACAGACTCCTTTTTGCATTTAAGCTTTTCTTCATTCATTATTCCTTATATGAAGTATATACTATATAATATAATTTACCATTCCCTCGCTTTATTTTTCCACAGTTCATTTACATTAGGGGTAAATTCATACATTTAAAATCTCTACGCTGAATTTATATGTTTCTCTTAAGCTGCTTTGGGACAACGTCCTTTGTTAAAAGCGCTGTACAAATAAAACTGATTTGAACTGAAATTGAATTTACACCTCTATATATAAAGTCGCCGAAGCAAGTTGTCACAAAGCTCCTCCTCCTGTGCGGTGGTTGTGGGCAATATTACCTGAAAAAGTGTCTACAGATCCAAACTTCATGAAAGTTTTGAAAGAACAACCGGAAAAAGTAGACCATCCGGGTACGTTTGGGATCTTCATTTAAACATAAATACTACCAATTCGGGACACACTAACTCTAATCGCAGATGCCACGGTATTTAAGACGGATAGTAGGCGACTTGGGATGTGGCATCCGTTTCCCATCCCTCTCGTTTCACCTGATTACTCACACCTGGACTCCATCACCCACACATTATATAAACACACACTAAACTCACTCACCACAAAGTAACATTAAATGTATATTTACCAGACTTACCAAGCCTTTGTTTATCGCTCACATCGTTCTGGTTTTGACATTGTTTCAAGATTTAATATCTGGTTTTGTTTAGTTCATGTTGTTTGATAATCATGAACCCCTGCCTTTTTTCGACTTTGCTCTTGTGCAACAGTTTGGATTAACTGCTGAACTTTAAAACCCTCTACTGTATGCATTATTACATTTACATTTAAATAATGTATAATGTTTTTTTATTATTTGAATTAGTTAAAGTCATAGAAATAGCTTTTTTAAAAAATATGAAAAAAAAGAACAAATGAGGGAGGTAGTAGGTAAGTTGTTGCTAGATGGCAACAATGTGAAATGGTGGAAAGTATCATATTGTCAAAAATAACGCAAAATGTATTACAGTTGTAAAAAGTATGTGGATGGATTTTACTCACTCAAAATACTACAAAAATTAGATCCAAGCATGTTTTGGGTGAAGTATGATATATATATATATATATATATATATATATATATATATATATATATATATATATATATATATATATATATATATATATATATATATATATATATATAATTCTTTCTCTTGAATTCTTAATTCTTTCTCTCGAAACATAAAATGTAGAACATAAGATGCAATTGCAAAATGTCAGAAATTATAAGAGATTTTCTTAATTTGAATGGGAAAAAAATGTAAACATGCTATTAGAGAAGCCTGGTGTCTTTTTTGGGTATGTAGGCCTGTTTGAATTCATGAACACACAGTTCCATTATCGCAGATTGTTGCCATATGGCAACAATTACATTTCAGCATGTAACAGAACAATCAAAATATATCAACTTGTTTAAATGACAAAAGTAAATGTTAACTTATCTGAGAAAGTGTTTCAGTTTTTTCCTTTAAGTAATTTTACCTAAATATTGAAACATTAATCACATTTTGAGAGTGATCACCTTCTCCATGCAACGTGATTGCAGAAAAGGAAATGTAAATAGCACGTCCTGGTCATGTGACATGCATGGGTTTTTTTGTTTTTTTGTTATGTCAAGGCGTTTTTCACTGTTTTTCCAGTTACATAAGAAAATTGTAGTTTTGTATTATTGCCATCAAAATATTGGAGAAAATTTTATGTTGACATATAGTAACACCATGAAGTAAAGACCTCACCTGGACTGTGCAACCACCTGACCACCACCTGACACACATTTTATGACAAAACAAAACCATGTTGCTAGATGAATTTTTCTGTGTTCAGAGAAAATGTAATAATAGTAATATTTTAAACCATTTTAACTGTCATAGAATTTATCTCTAAAATATATCAGATCTCCCAAAAGCAGCAATATTCACTGAAATGTTCCATGACAGCAGGGTATGTACAGTACATATGCTTATTAAACTTATTTTGTATTATATTTATTAAGAACTAGGAAATGTTGTATTTGGAGCTCCTGTCACACCCATGTTGTCTTCATAAAGTCCTCATTTATTCATCAAATGGCATACTGTTAAATTCCATTGAAATAATTACCTGTTTTGAGTGACCAATTATTTAATGTATGCAGACGTAAGCTGGTCCACTGATTTATTTGTGTTTCACAATCATTAGCTTCCATATAGTTATTAATGCACCTAGTGGTCAAAATTGGGAACTGCAATAAGCGCTTATAGAGGCCCATCAGGGGAGGAATCACGCCGACCCATGCTCTGGTTATACTCGTTAAAAAAAAAACTGTGGCCACCAAGATCCTGTTCAATAACAAATAACCATAATTGTGTCTAATAACGTGCAGTGGAGTTTCCATACATCAAAAATTTGTTTGTCTTGCAAATTTGCTGCATCAAACACAGTTGAACAAAAAGGTACATCCAAAACTGCTCAAAAAGTATGCTTGATGACTGTATGTTGTCGACTCCCAACTGCTTCTCAAAATATCAACCTTTTTGCAGCCAGAGACCCCTTTAACAGTAAAATAGATTCCATTCAGCCCTTCAAAAAATATTTTTTTATAATGAATATAATCAAACTATTCAGACATGGCTCATTATTTGAATGTGTACAATAATATTTTGGCTATTTATTGGAGCCATAGAGCTTATTTATTTCTGAACTTCCCACTGATTGAAAGCATTAGGGTCCAAGTTTACTTTTTTATTAGTTATGAGGTTTGGATTAAACCATTTCAATTCAAGTGACCAAGCTAATAACTGAAAGAACTAGACTGATCCCTGCGTGTCCCTGCACCCTAGACTAGATCCTGGATCTCTGCATGTATTCATACACTATTGTAATGTCGGGGTGAAATATATTTAGGATGTTGTGTCGATTCAGTACTCTATAAGGTTTGATTTAGGGAAAGGAAGGGAGCAAATAGTTGCCAATGTCCAAAATAGGTCCATGTTTTTTAATCCCAGCTCTGTCCGAATGGTTCTCATGACATTATCATAAGTAATGATTTTTAAGATTTTTGTTGTAATTACTTTATCTCCTTCAAACTAGGTGCCTTGTTCTCCTACCCGTACTCCCCCAGTTCTTTCTTACTGCTTGGCTCCAGTCTTCCGCGTTCCCTACTGAACATTTGACCTCATGCTACTGTCCCCCGTGCTTAGAGTGATGAAAACAGCTCACTCCTGTCCCACCCCATTAGTCTGAGTAAAACAATACTGAAAAAAAAATCCTTTCCTGCTAACAGTCTCCACACACCCACCAGGAACAGAGTGCTCGTTATGCAGCCAACACCCGAACTGGCGGGCGCCAGGGGACCAGCAGAGGCACGTGCCCCTGGAGTCTTAAGATGCGACAAGTAGCAGCAGCTGTTGGTTTTGGAAAGATCAGCTTAGTGGAGCCTGGCTAGGGCTGGAAAGACCTCGGGCTTGGGGGGTGGGGGGGTGGAAATCAAGCTGCCCTTCTCCTGATGAAGGTTTGCACAGCTGTGGGGAAGAGATCCATCCCCTGTGTGCTCGGCGGACCCTCTGAGCCCGACTCTAAGCCTCATAGATGAAGAAAGAAAGAGACTCTGCCATCATGCAGCCTTGAGAAAATAAAAAGTTTAAGGTCTGCACTTCTCTTTGCTGTATCCATGTCATTTTCTTTGAGGAGAGATTGAAATGAGGAGGAAAGCACAGTCAAGGTGCCAGGTGTTAAGTTTCTGACCCCCCCCCCCCCCCCCCCCCACCCCAGTCATCACAGAAGGAGGTTTTACTTTACATTTCATCCTGTGGTGTTTGCCGAAAAGTTGCTGCTTAAAAATATCCATCATAGTTGTGTTAATGACCTCCTCCATGGAGTTATATTTCCAGATAAATACTAATCAAATCCAGTGCCAGTTAAATCACCTGCATGCTGTGTGTTTTTCCAGTAAAAAAATAGCAGCACCTGGTTAACGGATTGTTCGCATATGAAATACATGTGGCATTTTTTCTATCTTGCCCCACATTTGCTTATGACGCATGCAAGCTGGGAGGGAATGATGAATAAGCAGAAAGCTGCCAAGTCAGGCCCCATTATCTTGTAATTCTCCCAGGTGTATGTGGTTGATAGTGATGGAATGTCTCTGATGCGACTTTATATTTTTTTCGGTCTGATATTTGGTGATTAAATTAGATCAGTCAGTCTGCTCTTATTAAATCTCAGAAAATCCTTGTTCATGCAGTATATACTGTATGAGCTGAAGAAGGTCTCTATGAGTCTGATGGCTAAAGAAACAAACGTAATCCGCCAAGTGGCTTAACCCGGGTTGCAGTTTGATGAGAAGTCAGTATTTTGTGCCCAGATATGCATAGTATTGTGAGGACTCCGAATGATTTCAGAGATCTTATGACATATTATTAAAGGTTCCACTGAAACCCACACCAAATATTCCTAAGCTTGCAGCTATTTGGTTATCTGCCTGTCAGAATTACACACAGTGTGTGTTCGAGGGATACACAGAAGCTGAATTTATGAATGGAGCTTTTTTTATGCATAGAGGAACAAAATAGCCAGAATGAGGACTGGGAAGAAGTGGAATTGGGGGATAATTTTAATACCTCAGGTTTCACAGTATGGATTTTGACACAGTCCCAGAGAGAATTGAATGACAGCCCCTGAGAGTACAGAACAAGAGAAATATATTTTCCACACCAAGGCTATACAACTGTGACAAAGATTCATGTTGCAAGCCACTGGTATTTAACTTTTGATTATGATCTTTCCTGTTTCATGTGTTAACATGTCTGGTCCTGATTTTGACTGGTAGATTTACATCATCACCTCCACTTTGATTCCTACTAGATGTCCCTAAAATTTGGAAAGCAGTAAATCTTCCCTTCTTTTACTGGGCAAATAACCGGCAGGCATTTATCAGAGGATAGTTATACTTAGTGACTATTACATTACATTACATTGTCTTGTAACTGCGCAGTAATGGATCAGTTCAAAAAAAGGCTTCAGCTCATGGCAAAACAAGGAACCTGTGTATGTATGTGTGTGTGTGTGTGTGTGTGTGTGTGTGTGTGTGTGTGTGTGTGTGTGTGTATGTTTTTATTTATATATATATATATATATATATATACACACACACACACACACATTCACACACAATCTCCTTTTGAGATGAATGTTTCTGTAAACTTCTGAATTCATTCTGCTGCTACCATCATGAGTGGCATCATCAGTAAAGATTAGTGAGCCTGTAGCAGGAGCAGTCATGCAAGCCCAAGCCTTGAAACTACCTCCAGCATACTTCACAGATGAGCTTGTATGTTTTGGATCATGAACATGTCCACTAATTTTTTAAACACTTTGGCCTTTCCATCATTTTTGTAAAGGTTAATCTTCCAGAAATCTGGCCTTCTGATTCTTACTGTTGACGAGTGGTTTTCATCTTATCGTATGACCTCAATATTTCTGCTCTCAGGGTGTTCTTTAAACGGATTGTGATTCACCTCTGTGCCCTGTGGAGGTTGTTAGTGATGTTTTTTCTGACTGTTGTTTTTGGGGTTTTTCTTCACAGCTCTCAGAATGATTTTGTCAGTTGCTTTCCTTAAAAGACCTATTTGGTGCCTGCTCGTTAGTACACTTGTGGTTTCTTTCTTTTTCAGGACATTTCAAATTGTTGTATTGGCTATGCCCAATGCTTGTGCACTGGCTCTTCTCCCGTAGACAGCTCGCTGGTCTTCATGTTGGTTTATCCTTTTATAACAACAAATGCAGACTTCACAGGCAAAACCCAGGGCTCAAACCGAGAGTAATCCTTCAGAGCTATTAATTCTAGCTAGCTATTCTAACTCCTCCTTCATGTTCACACTCTTCCCCTTTTTGCTACTGGCTACTCAGTAACTGCTGATACACATCTGGCTCATTCAAGTTTGTTTATTAATTCATTGTTCTTTATTTTTTTGTAAATTTTTTGTCTGCAAAGCGAAATGTTAATAGAAAACAAGCAAATTTAGCCCAGAAGCCCTGAGCCAGCGTTTGGAGAAGAAGTGATTCAAACAGTGATTTTGTTAATCACGCTTGTATTACTTACAGTAGCTTTTGCTCCATCTGAACATTTTGATGTTTGCAAACCCCTTCATTTGAACTATTTCATGTGGTTAAGAGTATTATGTATGCAGTGTATATTATTATTATTGCGTAAAATTACAGAGTGTTGGTATAATGTATATGTAACAGAAGAGATTCCCTGTGTTTGTGAAGGTTTTAGACACCGTTAATTACGATTGGGTCTGTATTCAGTCTGGCATGTCGAGGAAGTGTGCAAACATTGAATCTTTCACCTTGTCACGCACATCATTCATTTTCTCTCCATTTTAGGACATGACAAATGACATTCTGGCCATACAGCCTGCATTCTAGGTTGTAAAATGGGTGCTGAATTATTTATTTATTTAAGTCAGTTTAACCTCTTAACACTGTTTATTTGCATACTGACACACATTATATACATTATACAGACTGATGGCCCTTCCACATCACAAGCAGTTTGGGAAAATATACTGTATGACTGAGCCAATGTGGCTGATATACAAGTTAAAACGAGTTCACATTTAATCAGTGTTATTCATTTAATCTCCTCGGTCTATATACACGGTAGGGTTGTAACGCAGTGCCACTATCTGTATCTGTATCTCTTCTGTGCTCAAAACATCCGCATCTGTATTTGTGTTCAGATTTGAATCTGCAGTAGGCATGACCTGAACCTGATTTATTTATTTATTTATTTATTTATTTCAATTAACACTATGACCTAGAAAAAACTGAATGCTGAAAACTGCTGGAGAAAAAAAAAAAAAACAGAGGAAAAGTACCAGCACTGTCAGCATGCTCTGTGAATTCTGTACTCTAGTTCATAATTCAGCTTATGTAGTTATTTTTGTTTTCTCGTGAATTTCGCCGGTTTTATTTCCCAAAATCTAAACAAAATAGTAGCCTAATATAATCCACTGCATCCCTGATGAGACAGCTACAGTGGTGTGAAAAAGTGTTTGCCCCCTTCCTCATTTCCTGTTCCTTTGCATGTTTGTCACACTTAAGTGTTTGGGAACATCAAACCAATTTAAACAATAGTCAAGGACAACACAAGTAAACACAAAATGCAATTTGTAAATGAAGGTGTTTATTATTAAAGGTGAAAAAAAATCCAAACCATCATGGCCCTGTGGAAAAAAGTGATTGCCCCCCTTGTTAAAACATACTATAACTGTGGTTGTCCACACCTGAGTTCAATTTCTCTAGCCCCACCCAGGCCTGATTATTGCCACACCTGTTCACAATCACGGCATCACTTAAATAGGAGCTGCTTGACACAGTAAGGTCCACCAGAAGATCCTTAAAAGCTACACATCATGCAGAGACCCAAAGAAATTCAGGAACAATTGAGAAAGAAAGTAATTGAGATCTATCAGTCTGGAAAGGGTTATAAAGCCATTTCCAAAGCTTTGGGAATCCAGCAAACCACAGTGAGAGCCATTATCCACAAATGGCGAAGACATGGAACAGTGGTGAACCTTCCCAGGAGTGCCCGGCGCCCAAAATTACCCCAAGAACGTAGCGAACTCATCCAAGAGGTCACAAAAGACCCCACAACAACGTCCAAAGAACTGCAGGCCTCACTTGCCTCAGTTAAGGTCAGCGTTCATGCCTCCACCATCAGGATAAGACTGGGCAAAAATGGCCTGCATGGCAGAGTTCCAAGGAGAAAACCACTGCTGAGCAAAAAGAACATCAAAGCTCGTCTCAATTTCTCCACAACACATCTTGATGATCCCCAAGACTTTTGGGACAACATTCTGTGGACCGATGAGACAAAAGTGGAACTCTTTGGAAGGTGTGTGTCCAAGTATATCTGGCGTAGAAGGAACACTGCATTTCATAAAAAGAACATTATACCAACAGTAAAATATGGTGGTGGTAGTGTGTATGGTCTGGGGTTGTTTTTGACTCCGGCTCGGAAAGACTTGCCGTGATAAAAGGAACTATGAATTCTGCTGTCTACCAAGAGATCCTGAAGGAGAATGTCCGACCATCTGTTCGTGTACTCAAGCTGAAACGAACTTGGGTTCTGCAGCAGGACAATGATCCTAAACACACCAGCAAGTCCACCACCGAATGGCTGAAGAAAAACAAAATGAAGACTTTGGAGTGGCCTAGCCAAAGTCCTGACCTGAATCCTATTGAGATGTTGTGGTATGACCTTAAAAGGCCGTTCATGCTCGAAAACCCTCTAATGTAACTGAGTTAGGACAATTCTGCAAAGATGAGTGGGCCAAAATTCCTCCAGGACACTGTAAAAGCCTCATTGCACGTTATCGCAAACGCTTGGTTGCAGTTGTTGCTGCTAAAGGTGGCCCAACCAGTTATTGGGTTTAGGGGGCAATCACTTTTTCACACAGGGCCATGATGGTTTGGATTTTTTTTCACCTTTAATAATAAACACCTTCATTTACAAATTGCATTTTGTGTTTACTTGTGTTGTCCTTGACTATTGTTTAAATTGGTTTGATGTTCCAAAACACTTAAGTGTGACAAACATGCAAAGGAACAGGAAATGAGGAAGGGGGCAAACACTTTTTCACACCACTGTAGTACGTTCATGTTAATTTTGTTTGTCTTAATTTTTATGCTATATAATTCCCTGGTTATTTGTCTGTGACATAAATGCATAAAACCCTTTTTTTCATCTCTTAGTCATGCCCCCTCAAACCACACCCTCATGAAAACCACCCCTGTGGCAAAGCCTAACTCAGTCATCCTCTCCGAAATAGAAACTCAGCACACAAGTCTTTTTAAGACTTGAAAGCCCTACCTGTATTTATTTTCTGCAGAGCTCTATTTCAGCCATCCTCAGTAAACATTGAGACTAAAAGGGGACAGTGATCTGCCCAATGACTACTTTCTTTCATTGGGAAGTGGCTGCATGGGAGGCAAGACCGGGGAGAAAGAAAGAGAGAGAGAGAGAGAGAGAGAGAGAGAGAGAGAGAGAGAGAGAGAGATAGGAGGGCAGGAAGTTTGGACAGTGGTTGATGGGCACTAGATGTGTTTACCTACTGTCTAAAAATAGGCAGTGAGCACCTCTAAACTGGGGGTGTCTCATGGGTGTTGGCTGAGCAGAACAAAACAGGTGGAGGAAGAGGACAACGTGTGCCACAAACTGGTCTAGTCTGGTTTGGTGATATATTGGACGTACATGGTCTGGTCCAGCTTGGAATTTGAGTCAGCCCATGTACTCTAAAAATTATGGAACCATGTGTACTAATACCAAATAAATGTGCTAAAATATCAGGTAATTGATTATTACTTAGATGTCCCACATTTCTCCTGCAATCATATGCTTAGAAAATGCTTTAAAATAATTTCAGAAGAGAATTATCAAACACAGACGGCCTTCTCACCTTTTACCTTTTCCTGCTGTGTTGAGTCTAATAGAAACAGACAAGTGCAGAGTAATTTAGAGAGTTCACAAGGAATCTGGCTATTGCTATAATCCGCAAATTTGGAAGCTAAAATTGCCTCAGAATAAACTGCTTCATTTTTTCTTCCCTGGTGCTTATCACAAGATGATTTCCAGAGCTGCAAAAGCAAAGTGACTACAGTGGGTATAAAAAGTCTACACACACCTGTTCAAATGACAGGCTTTTGTAATGTAAAAAAAGAAAAAAAAAAAAGAAAGATCATGTCAGATATTTTTTCCACCATTAATGTGACATAGCAACCAACAAAATCTAGATGGAAAACAAATATAAATGTTTTATTGCATCAAAAGAAGAAGGAAACCAAATTCAACTGGCTACACAAGTGTGTACACTCCCACAACTAATATTTTATTAAAGCACCTTTTGCTTGTAATACAACACTCGATCGTTTTTGGTAAGAGTCTACCAACTTAACAGATCTTGATTTGGCCATTTTATTTAACTCTTCCTTGCAAAAATGCTCCTAATCTATCCTGAACACAGCTCTCTCCAAGTCATTCCACTGGTCTTTGATAGAATGTAGATCTGCTTTGGGTTGTTATCATGCTGGAAGGTGAAATGTTCTTCATCTTTAGTTGTCTGAGGCCTGCAGGTTTGCCAGAATAAATTTCTACTATTTTGACTAGATCCCCAGTCCCAGCTGAAGAAAAGCAGCCCCACAACACGATGCTGCCACCACCGTGCTTCACTCTGTTCAGTGGATTGCTAAGCTATCTTGTTTTTGTGCCCAACATATCCTTTAAGAATTATGCCCCAAACCTTCTACCTTGGACTCATTTTCACAATTTGTTGATGATGGCCTTCACGGTGTTCCATGGTGCATGTAATGTTTTGAACAGAAATCTTTTGCACTCATCTCCTGATGGATACCTCTTTGCGAAGCACAGCTACAGCAGTCGAAGATGTCATTAAAATCCTACAGAAACAGCTGATCTTTTTGGGGGGTTAATCATAATCACGTCATTCATGACAGTTGTATGAGAATTACTTTTTGAACATGACTTTGAACATGATTGGTTAATTCTGAGCACAGTCACTATAATTATAATTATAAAAGAGTGTGCTCACTTGTGCAAATTTTCCCACCTAAAATGTTTCTATTTGTTTTTCACTTGAATTATGTTGGTCGCTATATCACATTCAATGTGGGGGGAAAAAAGCTCTGATATGAACTATCATGATTTAATTCTCTTTTTATTTTCTTTTTTTCTTTCTTTTTTTTTTTTTTTTACATCAACACAAACCATCAAATTGAACAGGGGTGTGTAGATTTTTATATCCATTGCAAATATGAGACTTTTCAGCATTATAATCTAATAGTTCCCAAACCAGACCTCAGTGTACAAATACATTTTGCTCTATCCTTGTGTTGTGTAAGTTGGGATAGAGCAGAAATGTTGAGTCTCTGGGTTTCCCTGAGGATTGGATTAAGAACCAGCATAATAATCTGAAGACATTACAATAGAACTGTAGCATTGGGAGATGTTATATATTATGTGTTCCATGTTTATAGGCTCATTGATCTAAGCAGCAAAACCTTCACATTCAATAGTAGTAAAGTTATTCATGTCATAGATTTCTCAGATGACTGACAGTTTAAGATCCAGTAAAGCTTAAATGGAGAATATAGAAAAACTTGTCTTGCATGTTATTTTTAAACCTACTGTAGGAATGTTTTGTTAACCCTATACTTACTCTTAGATGACAGTAGCACGATGAATTAGAGCCGGCTGCAGTCCCCTTTCTATCCTCTGTTGTGTCTTGGTGTGATGAAGCAGCTGGAGAGAGTCACTGAGTCCATAAAGACGCCAGTGTTCACCAAACAAGACAACACGGCCCGCTGAGATCCGCCTAAACACTCCCTACCAGCCTACATCTGTCCCCTCACCCTCATGTTTATTGGACACTTGTGCTGCTTATGGTGCATGTGTGTGTAGGTGTATGCATGTGTGCACTGGATGCCTGTGTTTGAGACAGAGAGAGAGAGAGAGAGAGAGAGAGAGATGCACAACATCACAGACTTGGAAAAAAAATAATGTGGTAAAAAATGTTTTAAACTCAATCTGTAATGCTTAATTTTAACTTGCTGTGCTGCTCAACAAGCCGTCATTAATAAACCCATGCCTGGTGAACACATTTCAAAAGTAACCGCAAGACTGCCCAAATAAGGAATTTTCCAGAGGTCTGATGCACTCACTCACACACACACACACACACGCATGCACGCACATGCACACACACACGCACACACGCACGCAAGCACATGCACACATACACGCACGCACCTTCCCCCCTGCAGAGCTTATGAAAAGGGATTTGTGGCCACACCCATGGGCGAGCACCAGAGACCAGTAAAGAAAGGACGCTCAGCTGCCTGCCTGCAGAACAAATGTTTTGAGGGCCAACTGGACAACTGTTACAAGGAGCTTTGAGAATTATACACACAGTATAGGCCTATGAGTCCTGATAAATCCAAATTGAAACGATAACCTGAAAGTGGCGTCAAGGCATTCAAGAGCAGGAAAAAGGAAATTCTGGAGGGTTTGAGTGTGTCACAACAGTGAGATAGATATATACTTCAACCAAGGAGCTTTCAAAAAAACGCTTCCCCATGTTGGCCATGAGGCCTGTTCTTTCTCCTCTCTGTCTTTTTAAATATAAAGAAATGGCTGCTCATGCAGCATACAACATGTGAAGTAACCCTTTGTTAACATTTCTAGTACAAACACAGACTGTACGCAGGTCTGGTGAAATGAGGGCTGACAGATCGCAGTTGCGGTTTCAAAAGAGAGGAGGGATAAAATGAGTGTGTTTATGTGTGTGCATGTGGACGGGTGGTGATTTTACCTTCAAGAGTGACTCAGAAACAATAGCATCTTTGAGTGTGCACTCTACTGAGAGAGAGAGAGATTAGCATTTAGTGGCACGTGGCAAATGATTCTTATCCTGTGCGTAAGGTGTCCGCAGTCTGTTTCCTGCACTTTAAAACATATCCCTGTCTGTTTTTCATTTCTAACCTGTGCGCTAGTCAGAAGACGGCTTTCTCTTAGTTTAGTCAAATTCCACCGTTCTCGCTCTGTTCCCCCACCCCCTTTCCATCCCTCTCCCCGGCTTCTTATTCAGTTACTCACTCACTCACTGACTCACACTCCTTTTTATATTCTCTTTACTCCTCTCTCCACTCTCACACTATAGTTTAAACACAAAGAACATATTGTATCTGGCAGTGTTAAACACAGTGCATTCTGTGAATCTGCTGTGGTGAATCTGACCTTGGCAAATTCTGTGCTCGCGCTCTGGTTACATTGCAGGTCTGCAGTCAGCTACACCCAGCCACCAGAAGCTCATCCAGAGTTCTCCTCATTTCCGTTACTCTTGCGTTGTTGAGTCAGGCAGCAGCCAAGCATCGTTATATACAACACGTACAATGAGTGGGAGCAGGTATCGCTGGGGTCCGATAGTGTAGGGTCAGAATCACAGTGGATTGATTTCTCACAATATTTATACATGCTGCTCCTTGTTTCTAATCATAAACCCCAGACATCTTGTTAAATTATTATGAGCCAGTACTCAGTACTCACTGAGATGTGATCGACCTATCATAGACCAATACAGTGGCGATAAATGTGTTTTCCTTATCATTATAATTATTACATTTTTGTAGATGATAATAC
The DNA here is from genome assembly GCA_012411365.1 of Ameiurus melas. Taxonomy (NCBI): domain Eukaryota; kingdom Metazoa; phylum Chordata; class Actinopteri; order Siluriformes; family Ictaluridae; genus Ameiurus; species Ameiurus melas. Next base: position 20,668,752 of record CM022764.1, on the reverse strand, counting down.
CCCTTTTTCACTCTAATACTCTAATATTTTTCATTTTCTAAACATGAGCATAATCTTAATAAATGTGATCTGGGCTAAATCGTTAAGCAAAGCATTAGCAAATTATGCAGATGAGTGTTAAAAAGTGTTTTTTGTTTTTTTTTAAAGGATTGCATTCCTTTGCAAACTGTCTAAAGATTTTTTACTGAAATGACAGCATAGGCATATTGATTTCTTTAAATGCCATTATTTTTTGGGTAAGTGTAGTGATATGGCGTGAGCTCTCTAATCCTTCTAAGTGGGAACAGAATTCAGTGTCTAGGACAGAGAGCCAAGCGATACTCTCCCTTATGAACGGGATGTTTTTTTTCTTATCAGTGAAGGGTTTTCTTGGGATTTTGTGTGAAATATGTTTGGGTGGACCTAAGAACACGAGTCTCATACCAGATGTGTGAGAACTGGCAAACCTGGTTCAAAAAAATTTGTGACAGTTGATCTCGTGATGATTAAGGAGCAGTGAGGTCACTGGGTGAATGACGTTTTGGTGGTACAAGTTTCATTGGTTATAATATGCAATAATAGGTTTATTATCATTTTACAAAAAAAATAAAAGACAACACCTTGCTGCCAGTCAAATTAGCATTTTTGCATAAATGACTATATTTAAAGAATTTTAAACATAACCGAGAATTAGGTTTAAGTGAATCTGGAAATGCACTTTTAGCAAACCACATATTTATGATTTATAGTTAATAGTACAGAATATAGTGAATATATATATGTTCATATATTTTTCTTAAAATTAATGTGTAAAATAACAGTTAAATTTCTTCGTATTTTCTATATGAGATAATGGCAATTAACCACAAGTAAATTTTTCATAAATCGAGTTTTCCATGTCACCCTAATAAGGCACTTGCATACCATATCATATATACAGTCAGATCCATAAGTATTTGGACAGTTTTTTTTTTTTTTGCCTCAGTACACGACCACAATGTATTTGAAATTAAGTAATGAGTATAACGTGTCTTTATTGATCACATATACGTTTGCACAGTGAAATTCTTTTTCTTCACATACCCCAGCATGTTAGGAAGCTGGAGTCAGAGCGTAGTGATTAAAGTGTAGACTTTCAGCTTTATTTCAAGGGGTTTAACAAAAATATTGCATTAACTATTAAGGAATTACAGTCCCTCCATTTCCACAGGCTCAAAAGTATTTGGACAATTGACTGAAAAGCCGTTTCATGGGCAAGTGTGTGCTGTTTCCTTGTTATTTTATGACAAATTAAGGAGATAAAAGGTCTGGAGGTGATTCCAAGCATTGGATTTGCATTTGGTACAGTAGTTTTTCATGGGAACGAAATATGCAACCCAATCAGAGTGTTGAGTAAAGGAGGCCATCAGAAGGCCTGGCAAAGCATCTCACGGGATGAAACGCAGCACTTGAAGATATTTATGATTATGTTGGTTTGTCCAATTACTTTTGAGCCTGTGAAAATAGAGGGATTGTAATTCCTAAACGGTGAATGCAATATTTTTGTTACACCCCTTGAAATAAAGCTGAAAGTCTACATTTCGATCACATCTTGATTGCTTCATTTCAGATCCATTGTGGTTGCGTACTGAGGGAAAATGACAAATGCCGCTGTCCAAATACTTATGTTCCACAAAGATTTAGGCCTGTTCTTAAGTTCTGTATCATTTAGTTTGTTCTGTGGAAAGAATAGTAATTAAAAATCTTTGAGTATATAAAAAAAATCCCACAGTGTATATTTACACGTAGCCTTTCTATGGAACTCTGTCATGTGCTTGCAAACAAGGAAACAACAGTTAAACAGTAAACAAAAAACACAAACAAAGAACAGAGGGTGTGGTAGACAATTGTTTAGGAGGGCGGGTTGACTTGCGCCCTAGGACACAGGAAGGGAATGCATGTTTCGCGATTAACATGGACGCTGTGTCTTTACCACAACAGCTGTCCTGTTCCGTGAGTCAAGTGGATACAAATGGACAGGAAAAGGACAACACTAATCCCTGTCTTTATATGTTAAAAAAAAAAAATTCTGATTTAATATTTGCTGTAGATATATGAACATAAACATAGACGTCCTCACAAATTCGCAAATACGTACATGCACACATAAATGTTTAAATGTAATATGCAGTTTAGTTGTGTACTGGTGAAGTGTAGGCCAAACTGTGATGTGTATGCTGGGGTAGATGTGTCTGGGCTGTGTCCACAGTTCTTAGCATGTGTTGGGAACAGCTGACGTATCACTTGCCTCTGTATCTTATGTTCCCAAACATTGAAAGTGTCACAATTTCACTACAACCACCCACCCTGGCTTGCTTAAACCACAAAACCAAAATGGTCCATTTCTTTCATACAAAAACAATAATGGTGGATGTACTGTAAAATGTGGCTTTGCTGTTATTACACTCATTTTGGAGGAACTCACCAGTTAATAGGAATATACAGTACAGGTCACTGAGCATACATTTTAAGACTGAATGGAAAAAAGTCCCTGAAACAACTAGGAACTGAAAGCTTCGAATGTTCCTAGTATTCCTGTCATGGTAAAGATATTTGTTCTACACTCTAAACCAGGCTTGGTCCTCAAAATTTTAACCTGATGAAACCGTTCTTCCACAATGTGTGTTGTTGGGATGTTCATGGATCAGAGAATTGCTGCTTATAGGACGGGAGGAATTTCCAATCTTGCAAAAGCCATAAGCCTGGAATGCTGATAATGCAGTAGATTACCAGTGATAGGTTTATAATACAGATGTATACACCCCTTTCAAACAAGCAGGGAATGTTCTCCTGCTTTATGAACATATATTTATGTCAGTCTGTTTGTTAATAAAGCAAAGTAAATATTATCTAAATAACACACAGAACTCCAGCAAAGGACAGACTAAAGTAACAATGTATGAAATACAGTAGATGTAACTGTTTTGTGGACTATATAATAAACAATACTCTTGCTGCTGTGTTCTTTAATAGACTGCAGTCATCAGCATCACTGATCCTCCACCATACATAATAGCGGCGATTAAGTTCTTTAACCGCTTTGAATGTTTTGAGATATTTTTGTCTTATCTGACCATAGAACCCGATTACAATCAAAGTTTCAGGAGCATCTAGTGGACAGGCGCTTACGTTTGTGGTAAGATGAAGGAAAAGGCCTTCTTCTGGCAGACCTTCCAAATAGTTTGTTGGCATTGAGGTGGCATCTAATTGTAGATTTGGAGACTTGGTGACTCCAAAATACTACTACTTCCTGGAAATCTCCATCTGTGATCCCTGGAGACGATTTTGCCATTCATTGTGCATGAGGGCAAAATTAAATTGTGTTCACTACAGCTCAGGCTGTTTTTTTTTTTTTGGCCTAAATTTTTGACCTAGTTGTACACATGGACTAATTGTACACATGGCTTGTAGCTATTTTTAAAGCCGAATTTATGAACACACATTTGTCTCATTTCATTTCTGTAGTCTTGATTTCTTTTTTCCCACAACGTTGTTGAAGGACTGAGGAAATTTGGCCTCTTTGTCACCTCATATTTATGCGCCAGCGAAACAGGAAGTTATGGATGACTGCTTAAGAGTTCCTAAACACTTGAGTGAACTTGAAAATGTTAAATATAAAGGGGAACATGCTTCCAGTCCATTTTGTTCATTAGAATGAACAAAAGGCATGCCAATAAATGTGACACATGTCCTTTTGGTTAAAAATACACTCCAAACACACACACACACACAAAGCTTTGGTAGGTACTAACCACTGCGTATCGCAAATACCCTACAAGACCTGCTGTTTTTGAGATGCTCCAACCAGTCGTCTAGTCATCTGGCTCTAGTCAGAGTCGCTCAGATCCTTAGACTTGCCTTGCTTACACTTACACTTTTCTGATTTCACCACATCTACTTTGAGAACCGACTGTTTACTTGCTGTCTAATATATCCCACCCCTTGACAGGTACCTTTGTAACGAGATAATCCGTGTTGTTCAAGTCACCTGTCAGTAGTTTTAATGTTATGGCTGATTGGTGTAAACGTGAAGGTCTGATCTTAGACCGTTATTACTTACAGGCCCAGACTGTGGCTTCTCTTCAAAGTTAAAAATGTGGTTCCTGTCAAACTTGTGGGCATTTGTAGAGATTCCGGTACGATAGTGTTGTATTTGTAAAATGACAATTCAGGGAATACAGATGAAAATGAGCCACTTTGGCTAAATCTGGCACATTTTACATTTCTTTTGTAGCGTTAATGCGTATTGTCCTCGGTTAAATGAATAAATAAATTGACCCAACATCACTGCTCAAAAACTGCATACAGTGCTGATGGTTAAATTTCTCTCTCTCTCTCTCTCTCGCTCTCTCTCTCTCTTTCTCTTCTCTAATGTCTTTTTCATGTAGGTGTTTCAGATGGACCACAAACTGGAGAGTGTCCTGAAGATCCTGGTGGAGCAGTTCCAACTCAAACCAGAGCAGCTTCAGAAACCGAGCCACTGCAGCTCCCGCTTAATGAAACGCCAGAGTGGCAGCATGAAGAAAGGACAATGAGGGCAACAGAAAGCAGGCAAGATTGGAAGACATCTTTTACTAAGGAGTGTGGCAACAGTAATGTCCATATGGAAACTTGACAATAAACCGGCCAAGCTAGCAAGAGAGTTTCGCTTCCAATGTGTCTTCCAAAGACAACATGCTATGTGTTCAACACTTTACTAGCTTGCAGCATAGGGAAGTCATTCAGAGTTCCCTCCTTATTTGATTTGCATCACTTTAGTTATTAAGGATGAATAGCCGAAAATCCTGCTATTTTGGAAGAAGAAAAATCTCTGATTCAAAATATGCTACATGGACACATGTCAAGAGAACGATTGTGATCTTAAACTACTGCAGCACAAGGGGAGAGTGATAGAATTTATTCATCCCACATGTTAATGTGCACGTTAGTAAGTGTGAACACGTTTTGCATGAGTTAGATTCACCACTGATAAATAGATATGGCAGAGATAATCAAAACAGCGAAACGCTGCTGATGAGGTTTAATGGACTTAAATGGAATGTAAGAAAGGAAGAGGGAGAGCTGTTTGAGGTTGTGGACTCAGTAAGCAGTGCCAAGGCTTTCAACAGCCTATTCATTTTACAATTTCACCGGATTACTCCCATTAAGTCTGTGATTATTTTTTCTCGCTCTAGCTATTTGAATGCAAAACTTCTGGTAAAGGTGAGGTGGCTAGATGCCAGATGCCAGCATTTGATGAAAGGAAAATACAGTACAAAGTAGATTTCCTTTCAGTAACCGCAAGCAGAAATAACAGAGTGAGGGAGAACAGAGAGATAAGGTGCTTGCCCTCCATTCACAGGTCACGCTCATCTGTTGGCACCTTGCCTGGCACAGAACAAATTGGTCTGTGGTTTTGCTTTTTAATGTGTTAATTAAACATGTTCTTTTATCACAGGGTTCATAGAGAAAAGAGAGCTTGAAGAAGGGGAAAGTTAGTGTAAGAGCGGTGTTATTTCTTTTTCATTTAGGCTTTTTTTCCAGATCACTTGTGAAAATAAACAAGAGCACAATTCAAACTATGATTATCTCACACTGCTCTGCATTGTTTTATAAGTAATGTACATAATGTAGCATCTCATCTCTGCCATGACTATCACCAGGATCTATTGATGTAAGAACAATCAGCATAGTATAATATATATATATATATATATATATATATATACAGTGGTGTGAAAAAGTGTTTGTCCCCTTCCTCATTTCCTGTTCCTTTGCATGTTTGTCACACTTAAGTGTTTCGGAACATCAAACCAATTTAAACAATAGTCAAGGACAACACAAGTAAACACAAAATGCAATTTGTAAATGAAGGTGTTTATTATTAAAGGTGAAAAAAAATCCAAACCATCATGGCCCTGTGAAAAAGTGATTGCCCCCTAAACCTAATAACTGGTTGGGCCACCCTTAGCAGCAACAACTGCAACCAAGCGTTTGCGTCCTGGAGGAATTTTGGCCCACTCATCTTTGCAGAATTGTCCTAATTCAGTTACATTAGAGGGTTTTCGAGCATGAACGGCCTTTTTAAGGTCATACCACAACATCTCAATAGGATTCAGGTCAGGACTTTGGCTAGGCCACTCCAAAGTCTTCATTTTGTTTTTCTTCAGCCATTCGGTGGTGGACTTGCAGGTGTGTTTAAGATCATTGTCCTGCTGCAGAACCCAAGTTCGTTTCAGCTTGAGTACACGGAACAGATGGTCGGACATTCTCCTTCAGGATCTCTTGGTAGACAGCAGAATTCATAGTTCCTTTTATCACGGCAAGTCTTCCAGGTCCTGAAGCAGCAAAACAGCCCCAGACCATCACACTACCACCACCATATTTTACTGTTGGTATAATGTTCTTTTATGAAATGCAGTGTTCCTTCTACGCCAGATATACTTGGACACACACCTTCCAAAGAGTTCCACTTTTGTCTCATCGGTCCACAGAATGTTGTCCCAAAAGTCTTGGGGATCATCAAGATGTGTTGTGGAGAAATTGAGACGAGCTTTGATGTTCTTTTTGCTCAGCAGTGGTTTTCTCCTTGGAACTCTGCCATGCAGGCCATTTTTGCCCAGTCTTTTCCTGATGGTGGAGGCATGAACGCTGACCTTAACTGAGGCAAGTGAGGCCTGCAGTTCTTTGGACGTTGTTGTGGGGTCTTTGTGCGCCTCTTGGATGAGTCGCCGCGCTCTCTTGGGGTAATTTTGGCGTCGGCCACTCCTGGGAAGGTTCACCACTGTTCCATGTCTTCGCCATTTGTGGATAATGGCTCTCACTGTGGTTCGCTGGATCCCCAAAGCTTTGGAAATGGCTTTATAACCCTTTCCAGACTTATAGATCTCAATTACTTTCTTTCTCAATTGTTCCTGAATTTCTTGGGTCTTGGGCATGATGTGTAGCTTTTAGGGATCTTCTGGTGGACCTTACTGTGTCAAGCAGCTCCTATTTAAGTGATGCCTTGATTGTGAACAGGTGTGGCAATAATCAGGCCTGGGTGTGGCTAGAGAAATTGAACTCAGGTGTGGTCAACCACAGTTATAGTATGTTTTAACAAGGGGGCACTCACTTTTTCACACAGGGCCATGATGGTTTGGATTTTTTTCACCTTTAATAATAAACACCTTCATTTACAAATTGCATTTTGTGTTTACTTGTGTTGTCCTTGACTATTGTTTAAATTGGTTTGATGTTCCGAAACACTTAAGTGTGACAAACATGCAAAGGAACAGGAAATGAGGAAGGGGGCAAACACTTTTTCACACCACTGTATATATATAGCACATTGTAAGAGAATACATTTTGTAAATAAATATGCATTTATATCTTAAATGTTAATGCTGTACATTTGCTGGTGTGACTGCATTTAAGAAAATGTCAGCAAAAGAATAGCGTTTTTGAATTTAGCACTTATCACACAATGCTTTTTTGTATTTACTCAAAATTCTGACTTGCTGAGGAACATTTTCAAGTTTATGGCGAGCAGTGAAAGAATCTGTCTCAAATTTCTACACAATTATATTTGTGTTCAAATGCCAAAAAATACGATGGATGTCCCAAGATCAACAGGCCAGGCTTAGAGAGAGGGGGAGAGGGGGGGGGGAGAGAGAACAGGAGGGAAAAGGAAGTCTGGTCTGGAGCCATGTTCAATTACTGAGGGCCGTGGCTCTACCTCTATGCGCATGCGGTTACTCTGCTTTTGTCTCCTGCTTCATGTCTGCGACGGAGACCTCTGCTCGGGTTTACACAGTCAGCTCTGTGTGATCACGACACTGTGCTACTTTCATGTTGAGAGTTAAGAGAGCCTCCTCAATTCAGAGGCTTTTTGATGGCAGAAGAGCTCATTCATGGTTTATCACTGGTGACTAGGCCCCTGGAAAGACATTAAGGTTGAAGAATAAAGACCTGACATCAATGGGAAACCTCCAAACAAGCTCTAGACTGACAGAAGTGGAGATTCTTATCTCTGTCAGCAGACTTAATAGCTAGGGAATTAACATACAGTACAATCATTACAACCACATCTATAAAGGCGTTGTAAATTTTGCACACTAAAGGCATGTTTTGACATGAAGGTTACTGAAGGTCAGAATCCATTTCCCTAGTGAAGTATCCGCAAAACCTGATTCAAATTGACCGTAGATTTATTTCAGCCTCCATGCTGAGCTTTAGAAGTTACTTAAGCGTGTATCTCCTACTGAAGCCTGCGTGACTGGAAGACAAGCCTGAGCAGTGGGGCCATTACTGGGGCCACCTGTGACCACTGGTCCCCTATGAAAGCAGATATGAGTAAGAACAGGTGTGTGTGTGTGGTGCGAGTGCCACCCTGCAGCAGCTGACTGCTGCGCTCCTGTGCTTTCTAAATAGCAACAGGCCTGGAACAGTTGGAGTGCAGCCTGATCCTGACCTATGGCTTGAAGACTGCTTTTATCCGTTTTGAAAAAAGCTTCCTGATTTTGTCTTGATGGATTTTGACTGTTTTCATCTGGCACTAGATGATTATCCGTTGGCTAATTTATACGAACTTGTTTAATTCTATCACTATATGTTAGTAAATGTACATCATGTACATTTTGGTCATGAATTTTTTCTATAACCACTTCACTTGGCTTTGGGCCTGTTTTGCTTAAAGCAAAAAACTACCACACACTCAGAGATTTGTTTTTGCCTTGGCTTTTCCCCTTTCCAAACCATATGTTTTCTGTATGATATGAAAGTTTCCGGCACAGCTACATTCCCGTTATTATTTATTTTATTTTTTTTAAATTAAAAGTAGGCTCCATTTCGATCATCTCAGCCTCAGGACAGCTGTGAATATGGCATGAATTTGGGCTCGCATTCGGTTTTTACGTAGAAATGAGATGGTCTGATGAACTAGGTCAAATTGCTGTGGATTTTTCTCCCAGACAGAGGGAGAATTCCAGGCCAGGGCTGGAAGGACTTCAGTGGCGAGTGTTGGTTTGGCCAGGCCAGGCAGTATGTGAGGCATGAGGAGAGACAGCTGCAGTACTGCCTCACCGGTGGGCGCTACACCACGCCACGTCAGTGGGGCACACACACACACACACACACACACACACACACACACACACACACTTACTCCAACTTCTGTATCCAAAACTCCACTAACTGTCCAGTTATTCACTGGTTTTAAGGTCTGTGATTTTTCATGATCAAAAAAATGCAATCAAATTTCCAGTCTTATCTTTCTACAACAATATGTAAGTGACTGTAGCTCAAACTGAAAATACCTGTAAACGATGTCCCTCATGACATTTTCATTAAAACCTTTATCTTGTAATAAAACTGTTTACCTCACCTGACTTGACCTTCCATACAGTACTAATCTGGTCTGCAGGTATCTGGTGTGGCTTCATGGCCTCACACACAGCTGAATAGATTAGAGCGTGCAGGATAATGTGAAGCGAGGCTGCTGTAGATGTTTTGTCCTGCATGCTTCAGCAGAGCTGCTCCACTACCTGATAAAGAGCTTTTGACTGGCTGCAGGTGGGCCCACCTAATGAGCGCTACTGGACCAAAGCAAACCTGCAGTTCAGGCCACATCACGAACGACGAACAAGAAGAAAAAAGAAAAGAAAAGAAAAAAAAGCTAGTGCAAATCAATGATAAGCAAACAAAGGATATTTCTGTTCTGTATGCTATTTAAGAGCAATAAGTCTGGATGTTCAAGTGAAAAGCAACAGATTTAGGTGTAGGTCAAAACCAGACTCTGAGCAAAAAATAATAATTCTCCTTTGAAATTCTGTTTTAAATCTCTGTTTAGTCAATGTGCAAAAAAAAAAAAAACACAAAAAAAACAACAACAAAAAAACCCCCAACATACAGCTGTTTTTGAAGCACATGAGCAAAACTGCCTGCCAGAGGATGGAATGAGTAAATGCAACACAGAGGAGAAAATGGAATAAAATTAAGAGGCAAAAAGACAAAAGGACTACCATGATTTCGTTTCTTGTTAAAGCTGCCTGCAACTAATCTTGACGATAAAATCTGTCACCATGACAAAGCTGCAGTTTTGTCTTAGGAGGTTAGTCATAATTCATTTCATTTATTGAGAATTTGCCACTGACGTTCATTGTGGTTATTAGAGGAAATGAAGGGAGGAAGTCTGAGCTTTCAATGAACAGCTTACACTGCCATTTACTGGAAACGATGCAGGTCTGTGACCAGTGATAGAGTACAAAAGGAAACGTGAAATTGCTTCTTTAGGTAAACACACTGATAGGTGATAAGACCACCGATTTTGTGTTATGTTTTTCTGAAACCCACCTTGAAATCTTCTTCTTTATATTATTTCATATGACTATTCTTCCTCACTTATTCCTTGACACTTATATATTATATATATATATATATATATATATATATATATATATATATATATATATATATATATATATATTTATTATTATTATTATTATTATTATTATATATAAGTAATAAATGAGAACAAAGCATAAATTGCTGGCTGTAATAATGGTTTTAAGCCATTATAATGGTGTACTGCGGACACTGAAATTTAGGAAAAGACAAGGTTTATCGAGGATGATTTTCAATATCTCATATAAAATTGATCACACTGTATAATATGCATGGTTGCTTTTGTGTGATGTCTCTCCAGCTGAGAACAAAAGCAGCAGAAGTAGTAAACAAACTGTAATGTAAACCTGGATTAACGCAGGCATGTATATGACTCTGCGGAATGATCTGTAGCTTGGTCTCGGTGCTGCACGTGCTGGAGTAAAACGTTCTGTTTAGTTTGTGTGAGCTGCAGTTCTGGGCCTACAGCGGTGTTTGTATTCAGCTCTGAATTATCTACTGTGTTCCTTTAATTATGAACGCAAATACAGTCAAATGCGCACACATTGTGCAATTCAAATGCTGTAAATGGATGATGCAATTATTTTCCGTCATATAGTGTAATATCAGAGGGTGAAATATGAATCATCACTCACAGACGTTTTGATTTGATTTAGATTTCCTGCCATGTGCGTTTATTTATTTATTTTTTAATTATTATTATTATTTTCAAATTACCGGCCTAAATCTGAACTAGTCTTAGTGAATTTCCGAAAGCTCTACCTCAGGCTGTTACCTGAAATTCAGATATTAGGTGCTAACTATGTTTCTGACAGTCCCCCCCCAACACACACTTCAATTTGAAAGAATGATCTCCCACTGGCTTTACACAGAATGAATAGGAACTAAAATTAATAGGAACTAACTGAAAGGTTTGTATTCCCTTGTCATAAAGTACAATCTTTCTGAGCTAAGAGTCTTTTGAAATATATTCAATAAATTTCTGATATGGTCATCAGTCAAGCAATCTCCCCAAGATTGTTCAAAAAAGTAATAATAAAAATAAAAAAAATAATAAAAAAATAAATAAATGGTTATTTCACAATGATGTGTGTCCTGATTCTTTCATTATATAAAGTATTTCCTCATTTTGAAATTGTTCAAAATACGTATGCTGTCGACTTTGTTCCTTTGAAAACCCCACTTTAAACTGATGTATTCTTGTATTCTTAGTCTTGTGGAGTAAACTAACGATCTGATTTACCACAAAAAAAACCCCAAAAAACAACAAGATTTGGTATTAATAACATCATAATCATAAAAACACAAAATAGGATCAAATTAATTATATGTAAAACAATGAAGAAATCATTTACATGATAGCAATAGTCTGAAAAAAAATCTGTATTCAATATAACGTTGGTAATTTGTGTAAAACTGTACATAATTATATAGAGAGTTTAACTGATTATACTGCACTGTAAAACTGGATAGTTGATTTAGCTAAAAAAATAATTAATTACAATTAATTACACTTAAATATAACAAGTTTGTGTTAATTTTTTTTATATTTAAATGTATTTGGCTTAAAGAAATTGATTTATCAACTTAACATTTTTGAGGTAATTAGTTTCCTCAAATGTTTTTTTTGTGTTAAATGAACTGTCCGGTTTTACAGTGTGTAATAAAGTCTCACTCAATTTGCAAGGCAGTGAAAAAAATTGCAAATACATTAGATTAATTATATTCATAATTAATTGTGTGGCAAGTTCCATGTGGAAAAAATGTAACATTACTCATATGGTGTTGCCTGAGATGACTTAAGTCCTCTTTAAGTTGAAATGTTTGATGCTTTTCTAGATATCTGGTACATAATGATTTTTTTCCCCTAAAACTAGACATTTCATTGAGTATGTTAAAACATTAATTTCTATATCACATAATGATACACTATATGGCCAAAAGTGTGTGGACACCTGACCATCACATCCATATGTGGTTCTTCCCCAAACTTTTGCCACAAAGTTGGAAGCACAGAATTGTGTAGGATGTCCCAGAGCAAGGTCCATAAAGATACGGTTTCCCAAGGTTGAAGTGGAAGTTCTTTTGACTGAATGAATAAATCCCAACAGTCATGCTCCAAAATCTAGTAGCCCACTTCTCAAAAGAGTGGATATTATTATAACAGTAAAAGGGGACTAGCTCTGGAATGGGATGTTCAAAAAATAATAATAATAATAATAATCACATTCAAATTGTCAAGCTTTTGGCCATTATTACTGGTCATTTACTGGTCACTGGACATTATTTTGGTATTACTGAACTGCTTTGAACATTGATGTTGTACAAGACCATTACTAGATGCTGCTATATGGGAAGTAATTTCTGAAGAGTGAATTTTATCCAAAAAAAAATCTGCAAATGTGAAAAGGTGCTGGTTAAAAAGTTCTTGTAAAAATTCTTTGCCCTAAATTTGAGGAGCCCTTGTTGTTTTTTTCCTCATTGTGTTCTTCGTAAATGCAAATGTTGACTTTCACTACCGTATTGTTTTTCTATAAAGGAGAGCATGAGCATGCACTCAGTGGATTGATGGCATAGGCACTCCACCCAATCCTTGTGAAAGCTTCATAACAGCAGTCCCTCTCTCTCTCTCCGCTCTCTCTCTCTCTCTCTCTCTCTCTTCTTTCCTTCCCTTTCTCTCCATCAGATGAGGCCTTTTGTCTGTTTAGGAGTCCCAGACACAACAGTGCACAGAGTTACACAATCCCAGAATGGTTCAGTCCACAAAGCCACACAAAACCGAACAATGTGACCATCTCTAAAGCAAGCGGAAGGGAGTAGGTGGGGTGGGAAGTAAGGTCATGCACCTGCACCCTAAGAGCCCTCAAAGGGTTGGTGCAGGTGTCTTTGTGCTGATTTTCTTTCCTTTTGTGAGTGCAAAAGCTACAGCATTTTGACTCTGCTGTTTGTTCAAGTAGAACTAACTTTCATACACTATACCATACCAGTGTCAGACAGTGTTCACAAAATCAGCTGTAATAAATAGTCATCTTTTCATTCCAGCGGAAAAAAATTTAGATATTCATAAACATGAGTAAATTGTGTAGTTTATGATATATTAAGACTGGTTGAAACCTCACGAAACAAATTCTCCGCTGCTTATCAGTCGCTGTCTGCTTGGTAAGTTGATATTTAACAAGTATTATAACACTGGCCTTGTTAAGTACAAACTATGGCCGAGTAAAGCGTCAAACTCCATCTTTAGATTATTTAACATTCTTTGGGATTTCAGAGCTGTACGGAAGCGTTACATTTGTGAACTGATTCCTAAATAAAAAGCAATGTATGTTATCATGTTCTCTCTGTGTATTTACATAGGGTATTTCTCTAGATTTACACCATCTTTATTTATTTATTTATTTATTATATTTTCAAATGCAACCTTACTTAAGAAAATCTTTTAATTTGTATATTATGCTTATTCTTTTATATTCCAGCCATATTGTCATTAACCAGAAAACTTGGGGTGGAGGTGTCACAGAGGGGTTCAGTTTGTTTTTCTCAAGCTGATTTTGTAAAGGAAGTGTGTAGAGGAAGGAAGAAGCTATATGCTATATAGGTTGTAGTATGTAAAACCTCACACTCCTGTCTTACAGTAAATGCTATGTCTGTTTACTTCCGCAATGGTTGACAGAATCCATGTAAACTGATCTGAATCTGGCAGTTTGAGTGAAAGTGTTTTAGGAGATCCACAAGATACGGCCTAGTCTTAATAATCTACAGTAATGTAAACTCTACATCTACTATGTAAACCCTTCAAACAAGTTCTATTTTAGTCATTCTTATGACTGCCAGGGGCAGTGAGAAACACCTGGATATCTCATTGTGAGCATGTATACACATGCCAAGACCTTCAATCAAAGTTACGTAGTCACATAGTAACGTATCATGTAGTATTTTGGTATAAATACAACCATCATACAGACTTTTTTCCTTCTCTATATTTCACTTCATACACATGCTGTATGTATGACTACATATATACAATCTGGAGCTAACTGCTCAACTTGAGACTATATTCGGAGCTATGGGTATACAAAACTGGAAATGGCCTTCTCTCATCCATTTCTACCTCAGTGAGTGCTTTCTTGTATATTATGAGCATTTCTTTTGTAATACACTAGTGTCTGAGTCTGCAAATTTAGGTGGATGCCTGCTAATCCACAACTCTGGTGTTGGTTTTCCCTCTACATACTGTAATTTGTTATTTCTCTATACATCGATCATATTACCCCATTAGATCATGTTATAACAAGTGGATAGTCAATAATAGCTATGCTGTAAGACTTGCACTCATCTAAGTGGTGTATAATGGTGTATCTGACTGAAACTCAGTCAGCTGCGCTGACTCGGCTGGCAGATTTAGACCTTGGCTATCTCTCCACTAACTTGGTATTGTTGCCAAGTATGGTTAGCATAATCTGACCAAGCGGAAACTGCCTTGTGTGAGTTCTGTAAATAATTCAGGAACTGTTCTGCAGTGTCTTGCTTGTGGTCTTCTACTGCCTTCACCAGCCAGAACCCAGTTTCCTCCCTGAGCAGGTCTGCTGTGCCAAATGGCCGATATGTGTTGTCACCCTCAACCAGGTTACCCGAATCACCACATTGGACAAAAACAAAAACTAGCATTTCAAAAAAACAGTCTAATCTAATTAAGTGGAGGCTGTTCTGTGTGTGTTGCTCATCTTATAATCTGATCATAAAGCAATGCACAATCCCTAAGATCCTGACTTTTTTTCAGGCACTGGTAGCCAGTGGAAAACCCCTTCTCCTGTGCTATGAAAACATATTTGCTCCCATCCTGATCTCTTCAGTTTTTGTGTATATCCCATACTAAATAGCTTTTAGATCATTAAATGAAATACAACATAAAACAAAGGCAACCTGAGTTGCGTTTGAGTTTCAACCTGAGACACAACACGGTTACTTAAAAAAAAGTATAGATGCAGAAAAACATGATCCAACACTTATCACCAATATGAAAAATTAATCCCTCCCTTAAACTTAAATACCTTTAGCAGCAATAACTGCAAACCAAATGCTTCTGATAACTGGAGATCAGTCTTTCACTTGCTTCGAGGACTAGGACTCACTCCTATGCTATGGATCATTATTTTGCTGCTTATTCCAGTTGTGCTTGAGTTTCAATTTATGGACTGAAGACCAGACATTCTCTTTTAGGATTTTCCGGTAGAGCAGAATTCATGTTTCCTTCAATTACTGCAAGTTGCCCAGGCCCTGAAGCAGCAAAGCATCCCCACATCATCATACTTCCACCACCACGCTTGACTGTAGATATAATGCTCTTTTTCTGGAATTCTGACAGGGGTCCTGTTACATCTGGTTTACATCAGATGTAACAGGACCCCTGTCTTCCAAACAGTTCCACTTTCAAGACTAATGTATTTAAATCACCTTCTTCCTCACCATTTCTGGAATTTTTTAAACTTTGGCATAGTGTGTTACTGGAAGAACTTTTAACAAAACTTCATGCTGTTGAAAAAGTTATATTTAAGTGTTGATTTTATTGAACAGGGTTTGCAGTAATCAGGCCTGGTTGCATCTGGTCCAGCTGAACCTCACTATGAATGCAGTTTCATAGATTTGGGGAATTAGTAACTACAGTGGCAATTACATTTTCCCACAGGCCAGGCTGGTATTGGATAACTCTTTTGATTCAATAAATAATATCATTTATAAACTGCATTTTGTGTTATTCAGGATGCCTCTGTTTTACCTTAGATTTTGTTTTCATTTCTGAAACAAATTAGTAGGAGATATACACACAAAAAAGAAATCAAGAAATGTATGTCGACACCAAATTCCATAGATGGAGTGTCTTTATTCCCCCTTGTGTTCCACTGCAGGATGCTGACTTGAAATGGTATCTCTGACTAACTCCGATTTTATTAGCACTTTCACTTCAGCTAAAAGAGTCTATGCTCTGCTGATAAGCTCGTCTTGCATGGGTTGGTGGCTAGACTCTCGGGCAACCTTGTGGTTGAATGCAGGATGTATGCACGAGGTCATATCACACAAACTTGTGAATCAGTCGATTAACCTTGCAGCTTTCAGTAAAGGGGAGCCCACAGTGTGTTCAGTGCTGTCCGTGCCTTAAGGCATTATATAACCATCCTCAAAACAACTATTCATCAGCCAAGACACAGTGTCACTCAGTGGTGGATGATCTCACCTTGGTGTATAGACTGCCTGAATGCCAGCCACTATTGTGATATTTCACCTTACAAGGAGTGTCTCTTCTTCATGGGAGTGCCACTTGAGGAAGTCTGCTCTGCTGTTACCTGGGTATCACCATGCACCTCGTTCAGGTTCTACTAGATTAACATCACACCCTCCAACACTCAGTGGTGAGTGTGTCAATCATCTCTGAACACCTTTCAGTGCCATCCTAAGATTTTTCTTCTATCTCATTGGCATTAACTACACAAGTGTTTCACACAACCCCTTGTGGTTAAGAATGGTGAAATTCTTCTTTTTTTTTTTAAAGAAATAAAAATGTATTCATTTATTAATATATAATATTAAACAAGGGATGACTGCTGGATGGGATGGACTTCTTTATAGCCTGTTAAGCTGTAGATTATGAATAAAGATTGATACGGTAGGCAAAGCTTGTGTGGTTATAATTATTTTGCATATTTTATTTATTACATATTGAATCAATGAATAGCAGTTGCTTTTATACAAGAATTGCGGTGGTGTGGGTCAGTTTAGTCGCCACTGAAACTTTAAATAAAAAAATTTCGGTTTCACTTCTGAGGGTTATAAAAACTTTTTCAGTTCAGGAAAGCATGTATAACTTTGTATAATTAAACAATGAAAACCAACATTTCACCACATGAAGGGGATCCCCCCCCCCCCATGCAACCACTCAAAACCAAAAAAACAAACAAGCAATTCATAAGAAATTCAAATACCCATTATAATTTAATTCTCTTTTAATTGATTTCAGCACATTATATAACCAATCATAACAAAAACTGCACATACAACAATATTACTTTTTTTCATTCCTTTTCTTCTCTTTGTTTTTCTTTTAAACCAGGCTCAGTTTGCAACCTTACACAACAATCTGTTAAAATATTTAAAAAGCATTTATAAAAAAAAAACCCTCAAATGCCACTTTGGACTTTGAATAACCATGACCACACATTTTTAGATTAAAAAACAAAAACAAAACAAACAAAAAAACCCTGGACATAAATAAGTTAGTCTTAATTTTCCTCAGTGTTTTTACAAAGTTATGTACACAGACAGGTACACCTCAAAGTTTAAACAAATACACAGGCTGTGTGGTCTGCGGAAATATTAATTTACACCCCCCTCCCTATAAATAAAATTGTGTGTCATAATTAACCACAGAATCAAATGGGAGTGTAGCTGCATACAGCTTTACACCAAATGTGGGCGAGTGCTGGAGTCAAACCGAGAGAAATGAAACAGGAAATCTAAGATAAGGCCATCAGTAGAAATTTTCACTCAAAAAAACCCACCCGAAAAAACCCAACAACAACAATAATAATAATAATAATCAAAATACATATTAAAGAATAATTTATCAATAAGTGAGGATCACTTTAGTCTTTCGGGCAGTGTCCCACATGGTGTTAATACTGGTTGATGCTACGTGGTTTGACCTTGTCTATAACTGAACATTATTGGTCAGCTTGTCCTAATCAAAATCAGAGACATAAGTTACATATAATAATAATAACAAGAAGAGAAGAATAATAAAGCGAACAATTTTAGATAAAGCTCTGCATTCTCTACAGAGTATATTGTTTGTATGAGGTTTTCTTTAGAAGAGAGCAAACAGAGAGACTAGAAACCACACCGATCTAGAAAAGACCATGTGATTTATGTACCATGCATCACCCGAGGGCTGTAGGTGTACGCAGCTGTTCGAGCGTGTGTGTGGACACTCCCAACGGGTTTCAGTGACAACAGAAGAACACAATACGTTTGTAAAATCATTGTAAAATTGGGTACACCACCTTAAAGGGGAAAAAAAAAAAAAAAAAATTGCAAAAGTAACAAAACAGCATCTTGGAATTTTTTTTTTTTTTTTTGAGAAATCCCTAAATCGCAGCTCTTCAAGTCAATTGGAATTCACCTAGTCCAAAACTGTAAAAGAAAAAAACCAACATAATAATGTTTATGTGCTACATACATACGAAAAGAAAATATGTACACAGGTAGTAAGAAAAAAATAATAATGAGCAAAAAAGGAGATTAAACCTAATTGCACACTGCTACATAGACTGCTTTTGAGGCAGTTGATCTTTTTCCTTTTCTTTTAGTGCCAGAACGTTTGTTTCAGTGCTTGTCCAAGTCTCCCCGCTCTTAGAGCTGATACGCTTTTCCTTTCCTATCATTCTTCACTCCGTGAATTTTTCGTTCTGCCAAGCACTGAAGCCGTCAGGAGGGAGAGAACATCTTCGGCTCTGTAAGAGAACAGAGCACACACACATCGATAAGTGGGCTAAACATAAAGCAAATGTTGCTTCACTGTACACAAGACAGTGTTGTGCATGAGTGAGAGAGTCAGTAAGTCCTTGAAATATACAGAAACTCTTTAGCAGGTCTCCCACCAATTACATTTATTGCTTCCTCAATTTTTTACATACGTTCAAGTGTTTGAAGATTACATGAAGTCTACCTAACAAATTTCCCTAACCTTTGCACACTGGCTTGTGTAAATATGCAGTTTGACAGCCAAGTCCTTGACATCATCCCTGAGGGAACATCAGTCCACCGTTGCATCGGCCCTAACTGCTGAGCAACCAAAACGCCAACCCGATATACTCCCTAATGATCCAGACACGTACGCTACTCATAATTAATCTTGATTATGAGTTTACTTCAAAAGCTCTGGTTTAAGTCAAAATTCATATTTGTGCGTCCTTCCTATGTACAATACATACATACATACATACATAATGACTGACCCTGCGCTCTGACCCCAGCTTCCTGACAGGCTGGGGTATGTGAAGAAAACAATTTCTTTATGCTCTACTGTATATGTGACCAATAAAGACTCATTATCATATATAAGTAATGTACACATACATACCATACACACAATTATATTTATATATAAATATTTGTATGTATATATGTAAATAACTGTATATTTTTATTCCCAATACATCCCAGTGTATATGATCATTGCTGTAGAGGCATGTCTGTATAGCTTATACGAGTTGGTCAATGGGTAGCTTGTTTGTGGGTGTAAATATTTGAAAAACTTGCGAGATCGCTGACGTGTTACTATGCTGTTTTCAAGCAGCTTCTCACTCGTGCGCGCGTGCACACACACACACACGTAGAGCTCGTAGTAGAGTTGTAAAGGAAAAATGTGTTAACCCTTTACTTCATCGCAGAGCACTGACTGTGCTTTTACATGCGCTTTTCTTTATTTAAATAAATAAATAAAATAAAATAAAGGAGAAATTAATTAATATATGGATACAGATGTTAAGCAACCAATAAACTCATGTCCAGTAAGTTTAGGTTTCATACAATTGCTGGACATTTTTCTCCACTTTTTTTAAACAAGCGTTTATTTAATTTTTTCCCCAGAAAAATATTACAAGCATCTGAGATAAACTCTGTATTGACACGTGTATTTGTCTATAAAGTTATTTATTATTATAATATAATTATCATTTATCGCCATCATATAGAACAACATGCATCACACAGTTGCACGCAGAAGAAAATATTCACATATAAAATATTCATTACTATTATAATTATTATTATTATTATTATTGACATTATTACTATTATTATTGTTGTTACCTATTATAATATTGTGATTACTACTGTTATGATGGTGATTGTGATATGATTATGACGATTGTGATTTTGATTGATTGCTTTTATAATTATGACACTTATGATATTATTATTAATAATAGGCGCGGGTGAGGACGGCGATGTTTAGGCGTGGGTGAGGACGGCGATGTGAGGACGGGGATGTTTAGGCGCGGGTGAGAACGGCGATGTTTAGGCGCGGGTGAGGACGGCGATGTGAGGACGGCGATGTTTAGGCACGGGTGAGGACGGCGATGTTTAGGCACTGGTGAGGACGCCATGGTGTTTAGGGCGCGGGTGAGGACGGCGATGAGAGAACGGCGATGAGAGGACGCAATATGAGAGGACGGCGATGAGAGGATCAGGCGAGGACGTGGCGAGAGGACGGGTGTTTGTATGGCTGGTGAGGACGCGATGTTTAGGCGCGCGGTGAGGACGGGTGTTTAGGCGCGGGTGAGGACGCAGATGTTTAGGCGCCGGGTGAGGACGGCGATGTTTAGGCCGTAGTGACGGGCGATGTTTAGGCACTGGTGAGGACGGCGATGTTTAGGCGCGGGTGAGGACGGCGATGTTTAGGCGCGGGTGAGGACGGCGATGTGAGGACGGCGATGTTTAGGCGCGGGTGAGGACGGCGATGTTTAGGCGCGGGTGAGGACGGCGATGTTTAGGCGCGGGTGAGGACGGCGATGTTTAGGCGCGGGTGAGGACAGCGATGTTTGGGCGCTGGTAACAGAAAATATTTGCTGATGTGAACAAACATGGAGAGGTGTGTGTGTGTGTGTGTGTGCGCACATGTGATTGTGTGTGTGCGCACATGTGATTGTGTGTGTGCGCGTGTGTGTCAGTGTGGTTAAAGAGTTGCTTACCTCAGCTGTGTTTACGTGTGTCTCGGCGGACTGCATTTCTTCGGTGTGTGAGGAGTTTCATTTAAACAGGTGCGCGAGCGTTTAGTCGAACACGACGAGTCTAATCACAAAGGATGAAATTAACAAAAACAGTTCATATCTCTCTCTCTAACACACACACACACACACACACACACACACACACTTACACTTGTCTCACTCTCACACTCGTTTTTCTCTCGCACTGTCACACACGCTGTCCCACACACACAGTCTCTCTCGCTATCCCCCCCACACACACACGTGTCTCTCTCACTGTCCCACACACACGCTGTCTCTCTCGCTCTCCCACACACACACACACACACACACACACACACACACAGTCTGGCTCGCTGTCCCACACACACACACTGTCTCTCGCTATCCCACACACACACACACACACACACACACACACAGTCTCTCTCGCTGTCCCACACACACACACTGTCTCTCTCGCTGTCCCACACACACACACTGTCTCTCGCTGTCCCACACACACACACTGTCTCTCGCTGTCCCACACACACAGTCTCTCGCTGTCCCACACACACAGTCTCTCATTGTCTCACACACACACACACACACACACTCTCTCTCACACACACACACACAGTCTCTCTCACTCTCCCACACACACACACACACACACACACACACTCTCTCTCGCTGTCCCACACACACACACACACAACAGTCTGTCTCGCGTCCCACACACACACACTGTCTCTCGCTATCCCACACACACACACACACACACACACACACACACACACGTCTCTCGCTGTCCCACACACACACACTGTCTCTCTCGTCCCACACACACAACACTGTCTCTCTCGCTGTCCCACACACACAGTCTCTCGCTGTCCCACACACACAGTCTCTCATTGTCTCACACACACACACACACACACACACACACACATGTCTCACACACACACACACCTCTCTCTCTCACTGTCCCACACACACACACACACACACACACACACACACACTGTCTCTCGCTGTCCCACACACACACACACACACACACACTGTCCCACACACACACTGTCTCTCTCGCTGTCCCACACACACACTGTCTCTCTCGCTGTCCCACACACACACTGTCGCTCTCGCTGTCCCACACACACTGTCGCTCTCGCTGTCCCACACACACACACACACACACACGTCTCTCTCACTGTCCCACACACACGCTGTCTCTCTCGCTGTCCCACACACACACACACACACGTCTTGCTCACTGTCCCACACACACACACTGTCTCTCGCTATCCCCCACACACACACACGTCTCGGGCCCCTGTCCCACACACACACACACTGTCTCTCTGGTCCAACACACACACACAAACACACACACACACACACACTGTCTCTCTCGGCTGTCCCACACACTGTCCTCTCGCTGTCCCACACACACACAGTCTCTCTCTCGCTGTCCCACACACACACACACACACACACACACACACAACAACTGTCTCTCCTGTCCCACACACACACACACACACTGTCTCTCTCTCTCTCCCACACACACACACACACACACACACACACACACACACTCACTCTCTCTCGCTGTCCCACACACACACACACAACACACTCTCTCTCTCGCTCTCCCACACACACACACACACACTGTCTCTCTCGCTGTCCCCCACACACACACACACACACACCCACCCACACTGTCTCTCTTGCTGTCCCACACACACACACCACCGTCTCTCTCACTGTCCCGCACACACACAGTCTCTCTCGCTGTCCCACACACACACACACAGTCTCTCTCGCTGTCCCACACACACACACACACACTGTCTCTCTCACTGTCCCGCACACACACAGTCTCTCTCGCCCCACACACACACACACTCTCTCGCTGTCTCACACACGCACACACACTGTCTATCTCTCTCTGCTCCGCACACACAAGCGCTGTCTCTCTCGCCCATCGCACAGTCTTACTCTCGCCCACACACACACACACCCCGTCTCTCTCTCAGTCACACACACGCCGTCTCTCTCTCCATCACACACACGCGCCATGCCATCTCTCTCGTCGTCGCACACACATAAGCGCTGTCTCTCTCGCCGTCGCACAGTCTTTCTTACTGTCGCACACACACAGTCTTTCTCACTGTCACACACACACACACACTGTCTCTCTTGCGGTCTCACACACGGTCAGTCTCGTTGTTTCTCACACACATACGGTGCCTCTCTAACCGTCACACATACACACTATCACTCTTGCCACCATACACACACACTCTCTCTCAGTCTCTCTCGCTGTCTCACACACACGGTGTCTCTCTCACACACACACTCTCGCTATCCCACACACACACACTGTCTCCCTCGCTCTCACACACTCTCACACACTGTCTCACACACACACAGTCTCTCTCACTGTCTCACACACAGTCTCACACACACGTCTTTCTCACTGTCACTCACATCTCTCTGCTGTCTCACGCACACGCAGTCTCTCTCGCTGTCTCTCACACAGTCTCTCTCACCGTCTCAAACACGCACCGCCTTTCTTGCGCTCTCACACACCGTCTCTCGCTGTCTCATACACACACCATCTCTCTCACTGTCTCAAACACACCGTCTCTCGTTTCATACACACAGCCTCTCTCTCACACGCACCGTTTCTCTCGCCCGTCACGCACCGTCTCTCTCGCCGTCTCACACGCACGTCTCTCTTGCGCTCGTTCTCACACGCACCGTTCTCTTGCGCCGCCTCACACCGCACCGTCTCTCTTGCGCCATCTCGCTAACACACACCGTCTCTCATCTCGCTGTCCCACACACACACACACACACACTGTCTCTCTACTGTCCCGCACACACACAGTCTCTCTCGCTGTCCCACACACACACACAGTCTCTCTCGCTGTCTCACACACGCACACACACTGTCTATCTCTCTCGCCGTCGCACACACAAGCGCTGTCTCTCTCGCCATCGCACAGTCTTACTCGCCGTCTCACACACACACACACCCCGTCTCTCTCTCAGTCACACACACGCCGTCTCTCTCTCCATCACACACACGCGCCATGCCATCTCTCTCGTCGTCGCACACACATAAGCGCTGTCTCTCTCGCCGTCGCACAGTCTTTCTTACTGTCGCACACACACAGTCTTTCTCACTGTCACACACACACACACACTGTCTCTCTTGCGGTCTCACACACGGTCAGTCTCGTTGTTTCTCACACACATACGGTGCCTCTCTAACCGTCACACATACACACTATCACTCTTGCCACCATACACACACAATGTCTCTCAGTCTCTCTCGCTGTCTCACACACACGGTGTCTCTCTCACACACACACTCTCGCTATCCCACACACACACACTGTCTCCCTCGCTCTCACACACTCTCACACACTGTCTCACACACACACAGTCTCTCTCACTGTCTCACACACAGTCTCACACACACGTCTTTCTCACTGTCACTCACATCTCTCTCGCTGTCTCACGCACACGCAGTCTCTCTCGCTGTCTCTCACACAGTCTCTCTCACCGTCTCAAACACGCACCGCCTTTCTTGCGCTGTCTCACACCGTCTCTCTCGCTGTCTCATACACACACCATCTCTCTCACTGTCTCAAACACACCGTCTCTCTCGTTGTTTCATACACACACCGTCTCTCTCACACGCACCGTCTCTCTCGCCGTCTCACACGCACCGTCTCTCTCGCCGTCTCACACGCACGTCTCTCTTGCGCCGTCTCACACACGCACCGTCTCTCTTGCGCCGTCTCACACACGCACCGTCTCTCTTGCGCCGTCTCACACACGCACCGTCTCTCTTGCGCCATCTCGCACACGCACCGTCTCTCACACGCACCATCTTACACACGCACTGTCTCTCTCTTGTGCTGTCTCACACACGCACTGTCTCTCTCTCACGCGTTGTCTCACACACGCCGTCTCTCTCACAGTCTCTCCTACACACAAACA
>CM022764.1:20598607-20638607 GCA_012411365.1 Ameiurus melas | reverse complement strand
CTGTACATGTTCTGAATGGGGTTTTCTTTACCAAGCGTTCAATACTTTGGGGTTAATTGCAGTAGTTTAACACTTCCAGTAGTTTCTGTCTGTGTTTAGGAGACATAGCTACATAAAAGTGTGCCCCATACACACACACATTATACACACACACATTATACACACACACACACACACACACATATATATATATACACACTCATTATACATACACACACATATATATACACATATATACACACACTATACACACACACACACACACATTATACATACACACACATATACACACACTCATTATACACAAACACACACACACATATATATATTATATATACAC
Source organism: Ameiurus melas (assembly GCA_012411365.1). Lineage (NCBI taxonomy): Eukaryota > Metazoa > Chordata > Actinopteri > Siluriformes > Ictaluridae > Ameiurus > Ameiurus melas. The sequence continues at coordinate 20,638,267 of CM022764.1, read as the reverse complement.
ACACACGCACACATATATACACATATATATTATACACACATACACACACACGCACACATATATACACACATATATATATTATACACACACACACACACACACATATATATACACACTCATTATACATACACACACATTATATACACGCACATATATATACACATATATACACACACTATACACACACACACACACACACACACATTATACATACACACACATACACACACTCATTATACACAAACACACACACACATTATATATATATTATATATACACACACACGCACACATATATACACATATATATTATACACACATACACACACACGCACACATATACACACATATATATATTATACACACACACACACACACACACATATATATATATATATATATATACACACTCATTATACATACACACACATTATATACACGCACATATATACACATATATACACACACTATACACACACACACACACACACACACATTATACATACACACACATATACACACACTCATTATACACAAACACACACACACATTATATATATATTATATATACACACACACGCACACATATATACACACATATATATTATACACACATACACACACACGCACACATATATACACACATATATATATTATACACACACACACACACACACACATACATACACACATACCATGAGGAGATGTGTGCATTTTATAGGCATTTTTTGGTTTTGTTGCGCTGCATGACTCATTACTACATCTACGTGGAAGTAAAACATGACATAATCTGAGATCTCAGTGGTCCAGAGAGTCAAACGGTCATGCTTGTTTCTAGAAGTGATTAATCCGGACTTCTAGAAACTCTGATGAAATCGTGCAAACATAAGTAATCGACTAACACTTTAACAAAACACACGCAGCCCCCCCGCCCCTTTTGGTTATGATTTGACTATATTTGGTGTCCATAATGACTGACATTCAGCTGCCCAAATGCCGGAGGCACCCAATTCTTGCTAGGTAATTATTCCCCTAATTTTCACAATTTTATTATTGGCACATGGCAGTAATCCCAGTAATATGGGGATTACTTTCAAAATAAACAAATGATGTGTTTTTCCTCATCTCAGTGTGACGTTTATTTCAGAAGTGGAAATATCTGAGAAATCTTGCATTTACTGTATATTAAGTGTAACAAAATCTTGCCATTCAAACGACTTCAAAAAATAATCATAATAAATTGCAACTCACAGGGTTGTGTTATACATCATACAGCTCATGTAGTACTTCTCAATCCTGGTCCTATATTTTTATTTATTTTTTTTTTTCTCCTGGCCCCAGCGCACCTGATCCAACTTATGAGCCTGAACTACGTTAGAGGAGTTAGAGGAGGGCAAACACCAAAATGTGCAAGACCGGGGTTGCTCTAATTTCTGAAACCTGGAAGAAAGGAGCTTAAAACAGTATAGGCAGCTAGAAAAAAAAAAACAACAACACTCGACTGACATCTTGTGGCAGAATATATAACTGCACTTTAAACGGTCGAACATTTTCCTGGTTCTTAACATGAGTGGTATAAAATCTCTGAGACAAAACTCACAAACAAACGCAGTGTTTAATAGGATCTTTTCTGAGTTCTTCTAGATTTCTGCAGCACGGCTCCTTGTAGCCGGTCTCTTCCTCCTACAAGGAGCCTTAAAAAAAAAATCCACTGATCAGCAGCCCTGTGGTTCCATAAACGTCGCTCTGTGTATGGCTTGTACGGCGAGTACATGTCCAGTACTTCATTTGTGCAGACTCCTAATTCATCCATACTTAAGATGTGAATCACATGCTCAGCCACTTAATGATGTAGAAGTTCTTTTTGCCCACTCGGATCAGACTGAGTCCGTTCGAGAGGATGTGCTGACCAGGGACCAGTACCTGCTCAGGGTTTGAGGACCTGTGGTGGTTAATCCATACACCACCATCAGTTATCATCTGATACCTGAAACACAGAGCAGCTAATTAGGTCATTCAACTCAACACAAATAGATTTTATTTACAGCGGTGCTTGAAAGTTTGTGAACCCTTCCTTAAAAAAAGGAGATTTTTGAGGACCTCAGAAAGAGTTGTTGACGCTCATCAGGCTGGAAAAGGTTACAAACACACCTCTAAATAGTTTGAACTCCACCAATCCACAGTCAGACTGATTGTGTACAAATTGAGAATTTCAAGACTATTATTACCTTCACCAGGAGAGAGGAACAACATAGATCGCTTCAAGAGTAAGCTGTGTAACAGTCCACTAGATCACAAAGGAACACGGGGTAACTTCTAAGCAGCTAAAGGCCTCGCTCACATTGTCTACTGTTAATTTCTATGAGTCCACCATCAGGAGAACACTGAACAACAATGGTGTGCATGGCAGGGCTGCAAGGAGTAAGCCACTGCTCTCTAAACAGGACATTGCTGCCCTTCTGCAGTTTGCTAAAAATCACATGGAGAAGCCAGAGGTCTATTGGAAAAATGTTTTATGGACGGATGAGACCAAAATATAACTTCTTGTTTTAAATGAGAAGCGTTTTGTTTGGAGAAAGGAAAACTCTGCATTCCATCATAAGAACTTTATACCATCAGTAAAACATGTTGGTAGTATCATGGTTTGGGCCTGTTTTGCTGCATCTGAGCCACGACGGCTTGCTATCATTGATTGAGCAATGAATTCTGAATTATACCAGCGCAGTCTAATGGAAAAATTGTCAGAACATGTGTTTGTGATCTGAATCTCAAGAGAAAGAGGGAGCAAAACAATGATCAAGGGGGTCAAACCAAATACTGAAAGCAAAGGTTCACATACTTTTGCCACGCACAGATATGTAATATTGGAACATTTTCCTCAATAAATAAAATGACCAAGTATAATATTTTTGTCTCATTTGTTTAAGTGGGTTCTATTTATCTACTTTTAGGATTTGTGTGAAAATCTGATGTTGTTTTAGGTCATATTCATGCACTACTGTATATTGCACCTTTAACAATGGACATTGTCACAAAGCAGCTCTGCAGAAACAAAATTTAATTTGATCCCTTCGTAAATCTCAATATACAATGTAAGACTTCATTTACAGAATGCTAGGATTATTTTTAATGCTTGGATAAAATACTTTGCAGTCAATGACTATCTGAAGTCTGGAACCCATGGACGACATCAACTGCTTTCTTCCTTCAGTTGTGTCTTCAAAAAGTGAAAAGCATACTCATACGGGTTGGGGGTCACTGGACGTTTAAGAAAATTTTATTCATTTGCCTTAAAAAGCTCTTGGGCTGCTTTCACGGTATGTTTTGCATCATTATCCATCTGTACTGTGAACCACCGTCCTATCAGTTTTACAGCATTTGACTGAATCTGAGCAGAAAGTATAACTCTATACACTTCAGAATTCATCCTGCTTCTTCCATCAGCAGTCACATCAATAAACACCAGTGACCCAGTTCCACTCGCAGCCAAACTTGCCCATACCATAACACTTCCTCCACATGTTTGACAGATGATGTGGTATGCTTTGGATCATGAGCCCTCCTTTCCTTTTCCATACTCTTCTCTTCCCATAATTCAGGTACAAGTTAATATTTGCATCAGAACTGGGTAGGCTTTTTTTTTTTAATAGAGGTTTTTAGCAAGTTTAATCTGGACTTCCTGCTCTTAATTGCTGCTTCATGTTTGCAGATATTTCACTGAAAACTGTCATGTTTAATGACATAGGACATCAAACATTAATACATACCCTCTGGGTCCTTCAGGAATGGCCTGGCTCCGACGACAGGCATCTAGTACCGTGGTACCTGGCTCTAGAAAGATCTCCTGAAATGGTGCTTCTCTGAACAACTCCTTCAGTTCAGCATCATCCATCTGCTGCAGAGCCTCGATGCTGCTGTGGTACAGAGCGTTGGAGCATCTGGACACACACATGAGTAATACAATAATTAGATTCTACAATTTTCTGCATTTTCACCATTAATTACACTTAATTACTATTGGTAGGGGAAAAAAACAGACTTCCCATACCTTGTAGGAAATGAGTAGCTGCCTGGGTAAACCCTTCAAGTAGTGAAATTTTTAACATTTTCTTCTAAATATTGGTTCAGGAAAACTACAGAAGTTCCTGATCTGAAATATTTTTTATATTTTACATACATCACAACCACAAGTAAAGTTATAGCATTTTAAATTCCTTTAAAAGTGTAAAAGGAGACGATCACATTTAAAAAATTCCATTCCTACCGTAGCACAGGAGCATCAGACATTTTGACTGCCACTATCTGATTACAAACTGAACTGTTTAGGCTTACGTCCATTTCATTACAACACATATCTATTAAGACAATACTCTGATTAAGAAACTAGCATGTAAACAGTGATTATTGATGATCTTAATCTGACTAAAGTCAGACTCGAAGTAAACACAAATGGAATTAAGACGTGTGGAGTATTCCCGTTTTAGTCAACTTATCGACTTGCGTTACAGACATGTAACACAGCTTAATCACACAATTAACGTCGTGTGGGAGTTTTCACTTTGCGACAGGACACGTATACACACAGCAGTGCTCAGCGGTTTGACAGAAAACAAGAGAGCACGGCTGCGTCCCAAACCAAGTACTTACCTACTATGTAGTAGGAGATATACATGTATTTCGGCTACTATATAGTAGGTAAATATGTGGTTTGGGAAGCAGCCGTCTATTTGCACGTACAGCGTGACAATTAATTGTACTTGAAGCTTCCGTAAAATAAAAAACGGAACACCTAAAACTGTATACGGTTGCATAACGAAGACCAACTGCATGTCGATACGTGAAATTCTGGAGAGAACGTCGGACGGCGTTGCGCGGGGACCGTGTGTGTGCCGTTAATCAATCTACCTTCTATAATGTAAAACAGGAACATGGATATTCTAAAAGCGACTCATGTAAACACCTTAATCACAATATTGTCTCATTCAGAATAACCTCAGAAATTAGATTATTGCTGTCCATTTAAACGTAGTCAGAGTTTTGTTTATCTGGCTTTTTTGCCAGAACTTAGTAACAGCAACATCCAAAATGTTTTCCTAGGCTGCCACACATACACTACATGGCCAAAGGTTTGTGGACACCTGACCATCACAACCATATGTGCTTCTTCACCAAACCCTTGCCACAAAGTTTGTCTGTAGCACTCAATTGTATAGGATGGGTTTGTATGCTACAGGTTTACAATTTCCCTTCACTGGAACGAAGAGGCCAAGGCCTTTTCCAGCAAGGCAATACCCCAGCACACAAAGCAAGCTCCATGAAGGTATGGGTCGTGTCTCAACAAGCTCCCTAGTTCTGTAGGTAGTGAATCAGTAGATCAGTGTTTCGTGTAATGACCCTGGCTCACTACACAATAGGGACACTGAGAACTGAATTTCCGGTGACATGACTACGTACTCGTGCTGTAAAACGTCACCAAAAATGAAAAACATAATACGTTAATGTGTCATATAAATTTTTTCGCTTAATCACAAGCGTTTGTCATAATACGTCAACCAGGATCATAGGCAAGCTAGTGGATTTAAAAATAATCATTAAACACTTACAAGTTGTTAGACTCAAACAAACTCTATACAGAATGTCAAATAAAGTTAAAAATTGCTAGAGTAAATAGAGGCTTCAGAAAACATGACGCCATGTCCAGTAAGGGAACATAGTGAGCATGTATGCTCCCTGGTTTTTGCTGTGCATTGTGGGACTTTTTTAGGGAGCAAATGTTCTAGTGCACTGGAAGGATCTTGCGACTGAGATAGCACCTAAAATGGCCGACTCCCTGATCAGTGCTCTGAATAACGATCTAGGGAGCTGATTGAGACACAAGGATGGTTTGCCAAGGTTGGTGTAAAAGAACTCAGGATTCCTGCACAGAGCATCCCAGTCCTTCTCACCCATCTTGATCACACTAATGCGCTTGTGGCTAAAAATCTAGGGGAAAAGCTTCCCAGAATAGGTTATTATAACAGGAAATGGGGCACTCAGTCTGGAATGCGATGTTCAATAAGCGCATATAGTGTGATGGTCAGGTGACCACAAACATTCTGCAATATAGTGTACGCTTTTGCCCTCGTAGACTTCTGATATTGCCGTACAATACTATTATGTATATTGCTATTGAGAAAGATTCTCACCGTTTGGCACTTTCCAGCCCCTCTTTTCCATGCACCAGCTTGGTTACCTCAGCAGCAAGCCGTTTATGTGCTGTTCTCTTGCCTGGATCCTGCCGCTGCTGTTCCATCACTTTCTCCACCTCAGCCAGTGGCAGGAAGGTGAACAACTTCAGGTACCTGAGGTTCAAACACTGCAGATTAGTGCTCTAAATCCATTTACACAAATGATAACAGCTTCCAAGCATTACAGCTTTTTCACTGGACCCCTTAAAAGTTCTCCTCTTAAAGCATAGGAAGTAATGAAGTAACTAAAGCAACCATAGCAAGAACTAAACAAGAAAGTTACAGCCAGGTCCATAAGTATTTGGACAGTGACAATTTTCATAATTTTGCCTCTGTAGAACGCCACACCATTGTCATTTGTCATTCAAGATGTGATCAAGTGCATCAAAGGTAGACTTTCAGGTTTAATTCAAGAGCTTTAAAAAAAAAAATTAGTTACAACTATTACTATTATTATTATTATTACATATTCCCTCCATTTTCACAGGCTCAAAAGTAATTTAACAAGCAAGCGGTTTCATGGCCAGGTGTGGCCTGCTTCCTCATTATTTCATGACAAATTAAGATAAAAAAGTCTACAGTTGATTCCAAGTGTTGAATTTGCATTTGGTAGCTGTTCAGGGGAACTCTCAATATGCGCTCCAAAGAGGTGTCGATGCAAGTGAAGGAAGCCAATACTAGGCTAAAAAAACAAAACCAACCTTAAAGCGAGAAAACAGAAACTTATGGAGTGGTTAAATCTCCAGTTTGGTACATTCTTATTCAGCAACACCAAAAGGCCTGGAAGACCAAGAAAGACAGTGGATGATTGCAGAATTCTTTCCTTGGAGAAGAAAAACTCTTTCACAACATCTATCCAAGCCAAGAACACTCTCAAGGAGTTAGGTGCATCATTGTGCATCATGAAAAACCTTCATGGAGTGTAAATATTGGGGGTTTTCCTCATGCAAATCACTGGTAACACTCAAGAACAGAAACGCCAGATTAGACTTGCTAAAAAAGACCTCTAAAGAAAAGCCTGATCAGTTCTGGAACAAGATTCTTTGGACAGATGAAGAAAAGAGCATGGAGAAGTAAAGGCAGATCCAAAGCATACCACATCATTTGTCAAACAGTGTGATGGAGGAAGTGTTATGGCATGGGCATGTATAGCTGCCAGTGGAACTGGGTCACTGGTGATTATTGATGATTATAGTGACTGATTATAGAAGAAGCAGGATGAATTCTGAAGTGTATAGAGCTATACTTTCTGCTCAGATTCAGTCAAATTCTGAAAAAACTGACAGGATGGCACTTCACAGTACAGATAGATAATGACCCAAAACATATTGAAAAAGCAACCCAAGAGCTTCTTAAGGCAAAGAAATGGAATGTTCTTAAATCTGTCACCTGACCTCAACACAATTGAACGTGCTTTTCACTTACTGAAGACAAAACTGAAGGCAGAAAGACCTACAAATAAGCAGCAAATTCATGCAGCTGCATAAAAAGGCCTGGCAATACATCTCAAGAGAGGAAACTCCAGACTTCTCAAGAGAAGGTTCCAGACTTCAGGCAATCATTGACTACAAAAGATTTGCATCCACGTATCAAAAATAAACCATATAATTACACTCGTTTGTCCAATTACTTTTGAGCCTGTGAAAATGTAGTATATAAAAATGGTTGTAATTACTAAACAGTTAATGCAATATTTTTTGTTGAACCCCTTAAATTAAACCCTGTCTGAAAAGTCTACACTTCAATCACATCTTGATTGTTTCAAAAGCAAAAATGTTACTGTCCAAATACTTATGGGCCTGATTTTATATCTAGTGTAGAATGAGAACCTGAACGTTGTTGTTGACATAACACACTATATTACTAGTTTCACTGTAAGATCGACAGCCGACAATCATATGGGTGTGATGGTCAGGTGTCCAAAAACGTTTGGTCATATAGTATATTTTCAAATAGTATTCAAGCCAAACTCAGTTCCCATCAGGTGATTTTCCTATTTACATAAAATGATTAAGCCATAATTATCATACTGTACATAACACACTACATAATAACGCTCATTTCTTCACAAAGTTCATCAATTCAAGGTTTCTTGATAGACGTCTTTGATTATGATCGAACTCAAAAATATTGTAAAGTCGCCATCTTCATCCATCCACCCATCTTCTACCGCTCATTCCATCTTCAGGGTCACGGGGAAACTGGAGTCTATCCCAGGAAGCATCAGGCACAAGGCGGGGTACTTACTGTTCCATATTGTTGTCTGGCAGTCTGAAGAAATACTGGTAGAACTCAAAAGGAGACGTTTTATTTCGATTCAGCCATACAGCATTTCCTGCAGTCTTCCCCAGCTTATCTCCCATTGAGGTGGTCAACAGTGGTACTGTCAGTCCATATACTTCCTCTCCTGTCTTTCTGCAGGAAAAAGCGGGGAAAAAAAACGTTAGCACTGACCTTGTTCATTCATTCATTCATCTTCAGTAAGCACTTTATCCTGGTCAGGGTGATGATGGATCCAGAGCATATCCCAAGAACACTGGACAGGAGTTATAGGCACAGCCTGAATTTGTCCTACAGTGAGCTATTAACACACACACACACACACACACTCATTCACACTTAGTGGAAATTTAGAATAGCCAATCCACCTACTGGCTTGTTTTTCGGAAGTTTGCGCAGTAGGTACAGGCAGTCGGACATCTTCCTCTCTCCCACCCTCAGAGGTGATTAACATGGTACATGAGTGCGCACGCCATGTTGCCTGATCATATATACAATCATTGGTCCACCCATATATGCAGTTTTGAGATCTTAAGTTGAATATGACAAATACGTTTAGATTTCATTTCGTCATATTTACACCTAGATGTGTTAAACAATGTAGAAAATGGCACCATTTGTTTGGACCTACCCATTTTTTCAAGTGGTAAAAATTTTGGAACAAGCTACTGATAGATGGTTCTTGTTGCCCAGGTGTGTCCTGTTAGACCGATAGTTTAATGAATTAACAGATCTGAAGGTCTACTCTTGGTCTGAACGCTAGGTTTCAACTGTGAAGACTACATTTGTTGCTAAAAAGGATAAACCGATATGAAGACCAGAGAGCTGTCTATGGGAGAAAAGCAAGCCATATAGATGAAGAGAAAAGAGGGAAAATCTGACAGAGGCTTTGAAGAAATATTGGGTGTAGCAAATACAACAATTTGGAATGTCCTGAAAAAGAAAGAAACCACTGGTTTACTGAGCAGCAGACACTGAATGGGTTGACCAAGGAAAACAACAACAGCTGATGACAGAAACATTGTGAGAGCTGTGAAGAAAAACCCCCAAAACAATCAGTGACATCACCAACAACCTCCACAGAACAGGGGTAAAGTTATCACAATACACCGTTCGAAAAAGAATTCAAGAGCAGAAATATAGATGCAAACCACTCATCAGCAGTAAGAATCAGAAAGCCTGATTGGAATTTGCAAAGAAATACAGAGACGAGCCACAAAAGTTCTGCAACCAAGATTAACCTCTACCAAAGTGATGGAGAATGAAAGGAACTTCTCACGATATAAAACATACAAGCTCATCTGTGAAGCATGGTGGAGGTAGTGTCATGGCTTGGGCTTGCATGGCTGCTCCTGGAACAGACTCAGTAATCTTTATTGATGATGGAACTCATGACGGTAGCAGCAGAGTGAATTCAGAAGGTTACAGAAATCAATGAACTTCATCATGCAGCAAGACAGTGATCCAATCTCATCTCATCTCACTCTCATTCTACATCTCATATCCATCATGATCTCTCAAACTCAAATGTCACTGGTGTACCTATAGCACCAACAAATGAAGTCACCTCGCCGTTCCAGGAGTTTCAGAGGAGACTGTATACAGCCATCAATCCACCCCGATGGTTATATATGCGAGTCATTAATCCGCTCACATATATCATCATTGGGGGAACAGAACACCACAGCACTGACCTTTCATGTGATAAATATACACACAGGCATGTACAAGCACACAGACTTTTATCTGGACACACTACAGTGAGAGAGACAGAGGGAAGGAGCATGTCTGGAGTTTCTGCTCTGTGCCCCATTGCTCTTACTTGTGAATGAATTCATGGCCGGACATCAGGTTCCCCAGCTGATCTGTGCCCCCTAGCTGTATTCTGCAGCCGTGCACCTGATGCAGGTAATAGAAGTCAAAAGCCTGGAACAGCTGGTAAGAGAACTCGCTGAGACTCATGCCCTCGGCACTCTTTAAGCGGGACTGCACACTGTGTCTGCTCAGCAGAGTGCCCATGCGGAAATACCGGCCCGCCTCGGACAGAAACTCCACCACGGTCCGGTCCCGGTACCAGTTGGCGTTGTTCAGCACGCGCACGGTGCCCAGTCTCTGCGGATCACTACAGAAGTAAAGCTCGTGGTTGGTGAAGATCTGGTGCAAGCTTTCCAGCACGGACCTGGCGTTGCTGTCCACGGCGGCGGCCGACAGACACTCTCTCTCCTTGGATTTGCCGCTCGGGTCGCCGATCCGCGCCGTGGCGCCGCCGATCAGCGCGATCACGTGGTGCCCGGCGTTGCGGAAGTGCAGCAGGCCGATGAGCGGGAGCAGGTGGCCGGCGTGCAGGCTATCCGCGGTCGGGTCGAAGCCGCAGTACACGGTCTGCTGGGCCGAATGCAGCAGCTGTGGAAGATTCACCTGAGCCGCGTTTTCAGGGAAAGACTCCTTCAGGAGGCCTCGTTTGTGAAGCGATGACAGAAACCCGTTTCTACCGACTGAGGATGTGTGAAAGCTAGCCGTCGGAAACCAAACCGGAGACGGGCTTTTTAGAATAAAACCCGTTTTCCCTCGCCATCCTCTGCACAGGTTGCGGCCACAGGACGCCGCCATGTTGGAAATGACGTCACGATGGCGCTCACTGCTGCCCCCTGTTGGATACAAATCTCACTCACCTACTTTCCTTCGTCAGCCTAGCAGTCTCTGATCGAATCAGTTCATAACTCAGTTCAGTTCAAACAGTTTGACAGAATTACACACCTTTCTTTGTTACAGGTAAATATGAATATACATGCCATGCAGTGACAGTAATTAGTTTGAGCCTGATTGCTGGAAACATGAGCAAAACCTGCCTGATTTCTGCTAGTGATGCTTTTAAAATCCACTAGGCAACAATAATACAAGCCTAAATAATCAGTCAGACTAGAGAATCCAGGAGGTTTTACATTCATATAACAGGAATCAGCAATAACACGACTACATTAAAAAAAAAACACCAAAGAATAAAATTCATAGAAATTATACATGCAAAAAATGTCAATTGATCAAGTGGCATTATGGTAGCTAACATGGCAAACACCAGTGTCTGAAAACTTTACAAGACAAACAGTCATTTGTACGTAGGCCTAATTGTAAACCCAAATAATTATATCAAACTTGCCGGTATTTACGGAAAAATACATAGAAAAAGTGTAAGAATGCTGCAGCACGCCTCGTCTTCAACCAGCTCAAGAGAACCCATGTCACACCCCTCTTCATCTCCCTCCAGTGGCTCCTTGATGCTCACCAACAAGACCTTGTCTGGATCAGCACCCTCCTACCTCAACTCTCTCCTGAAGGCTTATGTTCCCTCACACAATCTGCGATCGATCAATGACCGACGCTTAGTAGATCCTACTCAGCGTGGCTCAAAGTCCCTTTCAAGAACCTTCAAACGAACTGTTCCTCAGTGGTGGAATGAACTTCTAACCTCAATCCGGACCGCAAAATCTATCACCATCGTCAAAAATCAGCTAAAGACCTTCCTCTTCCGTTAACATCTAACCAACTCATAAAAAAAGCACTTAGACCTTTTCTCTGTGCACTTTTCTTCTTCTGGAACTCAATTAATGGATCTTGTACGTTAGCACTACTTGTATTGTTCTCTGCTTGATATATCGCTTTGCTTGTATTTTCTCATTTGTAAGTCGCTTTAGATAAAAGCGTCTGCTAAATGAATAAATGTAAATGTATTACATAGTAACAAACTCTCTTCACCAGCCTGCCTTAACTCTTGCCTAAAGTCCCTGATACAATAAAAACACATTCTCAGAGTGTTCTGGAAAATCACACTAAGCATCAGGTCAGAGGCTTAGAGGTGTGAAATACAGCTCAATCTAAAGGTATCTAAAGGGTGTCCCAAAAGTCTCCAAGCATAGGGGAAAGTAACACTTTTTAGCAAAAAGTCTTCCAAAACATTTTATGCTTAATTTCTCGATTATTTTTTTTTTCAGATAGGCTTCAAGAATGCCTTTGATAGAAGAAGAACATATTGAAATCATTCTCATGGCTGGATTGGGAAGCTGTCGCAAGGTTGTGATGGACTTTAACAGGAAACATGGTGAGCACATCACACACGACTCTGCAGCCAAACTTATCAACAAATTTTAAAAGATTGGGAGTGTTGCAGACCAAACGAGGAGAAGTGGATGTCCACAAACATTGCCAGAACCATATCTCTCTGCAGTTCTCGCCTATTTTCCTACTAAAGCCAAGCAGGTCGAGCCTGGCCAGTACCTGGTTGGGAGACCTCTTGGGAAAAACTAAGGTTGCTGCTGGAAGTGGTACAGTATTAGTGAGGCCAGCAGGGGGTGCTCACCCTGTGGTCTCTGTGTATAGTATTCTGTAAAAGCAGCACTGTATTCCAGATGAGACATTAAACTGATGTCTTGGTTCTCTGTGGTCATTAAATATCTCAGGACACTTACCTTAAGACAGTAGGGGTATAACCCCCGCGTCCTGGTGAAATCGGTACTTCTCTATCATGGCCTCCATCCCTGAATTGGCTACATCAATCTCTCCCAAACTTAAAATATAATATTAAATTATAAATATAATATTAAAATGATAAATATAATATAAACAAATTTAAAATATAATATTAGAGATACATGTAGACAGAATAGTACTAAACACAGACTGAGAAAACAGTAAGGTATATTCAGCATTATGACCATAGGTAGAGGAAATCTTCAGGGTGTCCCTAAAGTCTCCTTACATGTTTGCCAGCACTAGGTCGTTTGTGCCTTCATCAGTGGATGTTCATTCGTTAGTCACAGTTACATTTACATTTATTTACATTTATATAGCACTTTTCTAGACACTGAGAGTGCTTTACATAGTATTGGGGGTGGATCTCCTCAACCACCACTATTATGTAGCATCCACCTGGATGATGTGATGTCAGCCATAGTGCACCAGAACACCTACCCACTGTTTAACACTTCTATTCTCTTCTAAGGAAGTAGGGTGAAGTCAGGTAAAATGGAGTCTTGTCTGAATACAGAATATTGTTGTCTTAATAATATGTGACCTATACTTTGACCCTTATACACTCTATGGCCAAATATTTGTGAATACCTGACCTTTTTCAACATCCCGTTCCAGATTTAGTTCCCTTTTGCTGTTATAATAATAATAATAATAATAATAATAATAATAATATAAACCTCCACTGTTCTGGTAAGGCTTTCCACTAGATTTTGGAGTGTGGCCATGGGGATTTGTGTTCATTCAGCTACAAGAGCATTAGTGAGGTCAGGCACTGATGTTACATGAGATGGCGTGGGGTGCAGTTGGTCTTCCAGTTCATCCCAAAGGAGTTCAGTGGGGTTGTGGTCAGGGTTCTCTGCAGGACACTTGAGTTCTTCCACTCAAACCTTGGAAACCATGTCTTCATGGACCTCGATTTTTGCGCACAAGGGCCTGGCCCACCCAGTCATGAGATTTGCCCACCCACGAGCCTTGGGCCAGTATCATGTAAACAAGTTTAAAAAATATTGAATATTGTGACATTTTCCCATTAAATAAAATTTCCCCACCCCCCTCTTAAGTAGGAAAATGGTCACAAACATTCTCACGATTTCATTCTTGCATTTGTGAATGCTCAGCAGTTTAAACTCTTTATCTGTAGTGGAAAAATTGATGTGTACTACATACAGTTTAGGGTGAGATTTAGAATAGTAATTTTAGTAACAAATTCCATTTTACACCCACAAATTATACCATGTAGTCACTGTTGCACCATAACCAACAGATGTCACCAAAGTCTTGATGACAGTTTTGAGTCTAGCGATAACATTGTATTAATAAGGTAAGACTATAAAAATCTACACTCAGATTAAATGGAAAACATACATTCACCAAGCATTTATTAGGAACAGTATATAAATACTGAGTAGGGCCTCCCTTTGCTTCTTAAAACAGCCTCGGTACTTTGTGGCATGGATAACACAAGATGTTGGAAACATTTCTTTCAGATTCTGGTCCATGGTTGCATCACACATGATTGCATCACACAGTTCCTGTAGATTTTTCAGGTGCACTTTCATGCTGCAAATCTCCCGTTCTACCACGTCCCAAAAGGTGTTCTAGTGGTTTCAGAGCCAGTGGCTGGGAAGGCACTGAAGAAAGAATTAAAAGAGAGCCAGTATACAGTCCATGCATCTACGTGAGCAGCTAGTAGTGAAATATGTACTGCAGTGCTAAATATCCATTAACTGACAAGAAGCAAGTTGTAGGAAGAACAGTGAGAGAAGCAAGTAAGCACAATAGTTGGGCTACGTGTTGGCACACAAGTGGGCAAAAACATTGTTCACAAAGCAAGAAGTCGAATGCTTAAGTCATGAAAAATAATAATACAGACTAATAACAATAATATACGTATATGTGTAACTGTGAGATAGATACATTTATAAAGCTAATCACATGGCAAAGAGAACAGACCTTGATAGACCTATGCTGTAGACCCTGATGCCAGGTGTCTCTTTAGGGATACTGCCACACCCAGATCAGCACCACGGCCAGCAACTTTATAAATACCACTGGGCAGCTTCATAACAACAACAAATGTGTAATCAAGGAAGGGCCAGATCCAATTGCCTTGGTCATGGGGCAATGACTACCCCAAACAGTTTTTGTGGCAGACAAAAAAAAGCTGCATCCCAGGGACAGTGAATACACTGTTCAAACCCAGGCTCTCTCTTAACTAAGGTAATCTGTCCTCCAGCTTAACAAAACAGCACCTGAATTGCCACACATACACACTGCCTTCAAGGACTTCTCGACAACAAGCACCAACGCTCAACAATTCCTTCCCTTACCCTCTTCCCCCAACAGTAAATAAACTAGATCAATGCTTTGTGTGAATAACCCATGACACTCAACACAGTCGACAGCAACCTCAGCAGGAGCAGTGGCTAGTAGTCTAGCAGCCTCATAGTCTGGCATACAGTAGTACCCAGTATAGTCAGTTGCTCATCACTTACTCTAGACAATGACGTTGTAGTCATGACTCGACTGGTGCATGACCCAAGAATGGCTATGAGTCACTGTCTGCCTACCCTTCAGATTTGGAAAAAGCTCGGGAAAGTCAACCATATAAGTAAGCAGGCAGTATGGAAAGTACATAGTGCACCAGAGCCACCTTCTTGATAAAGCCAAATGAAAGAAGCCATTACTCCCTAGCCTTTTAGGGAGAACCCCACCTGGGAATGGGTACCTGAGCCCTAGTCTTCTCCTTGCAAGATTAATCAATGCCCACTATCCCCTGTTCTCTAATTAGGGAAAAGTCCCGGCTGACAGGCTGCAGTCTAGCCCAGGAAAGACTCGGTTGGAGCCAGTATGTGTTAGTAGACTCAGGTGTTGTATTATCTTTCAACCATCTATCTCCTCTGACTGCCCACATTTGCGCCATGGAAACTCTCCACGATACTTGCACATGACGTTCCCACAGTGTTCTTAAATATAGACAGGCCCACTTGGCCCACATGCACCTCTTATGCAGCTACATGGAGGAATAGGTCCCTTAGTGGACAAACACAACAAGAACCTGGGAATAATTGACATGCATTTGAACTCTCTACCTGGCAAACAACTACTGTCTGGCAGGTATTTTCATTGACTCTTTAACCACTTTCCCTGGACTGTGGTTCTCTTTGCAAGTGTCTCTAAACAGGCTTTATACTATATTTGAGAAAAAAAAATAAATAAAAAAATAACAGCAATGCCATGTTTGAATTTTACAAATAGATTTTTAATGTTTACAGATAGTGTGGGTTTTGTTAAATACATCCTATTAATCTGCTGAAAACAAATAAAAAAAAATGACAAAAAGGTTTTTGTATCTGGATACATTTTTCCTTTTAAATGACGTTATGTGCTGTTGCCTAACCAGTTCTGACCTGTGCTCGTGTAAATTCAGCAACATTTCCCCTGATACGGTATTGTTAAAAATCCCTTTCCAATAAAATATTATGAAAACAAAATGGAATTTTCATGTGTGCAATTATTATTTTAATCCACAACATATTTGCTATTCCCCAAGCACTCATTTACACTCCAACACCAATATTTTTTCAGTTCTTGTCACTGTTGGTAGCATGAACAAAAATGCAGCATTCGGGCTATTAAATTGTGTATGCAACCTTGACCACAAACTGTTAAATAATATACAGTATGATCAGAAAGTCTGTAGCTAAGGCACAGGTATTGACGCTTGGCTTAGGTTTGACAAAGGTAGTTAAATCAGATTCCTTTCATCCATGTGTCTGACATATGTGCAATCCTTAACGTACAAATAGCATAAATCACACCCAAACCGACAAGGCAACATGTTCATATACCAATGCATCCATTATAATAAATAATAATAACGTCTGATGATAATGTAATGATAATGTCTAATCATGGTAAATCTATTAGAACTAACCCAGGATTATGAACTGAACTCGCAATTCATCTTAAGACAATCCTGTTCAGTATTACAAGTACAGTAAGTGCTGAAACTGCAGGATAGTGTAATTGTACAGCATGTATTTACATGTGCTTTAATGAGCTTTAGTGAAACAGCTAATTATAACTCAGAAATCATGAATGAAAATCAGTACACACATACTATTTCATTCATTGTGTAACTACCAAGTTACACAATGAATGAACTATTCCTACCAACATAACTGTACTGTCCACAGGAAGCACCATGAACAGACACTAGATGAGAGGAAGGTCAGGATGTCAGTTATTGAAAATCATAACCGTCAAGTGTGCATGTGGTTTTATAGGGTCTACCTGAGACTAAAACCTGTCATATGGGCTAAGATTTCATACACTCCAAAACAAGGGGTTCCGTCTGAGTACTGCCCCTGGGTAAATGGGTAAATCTCCTCAGTTCTGTGGCACCAACAGAAAGAAGACTGGGACATAGAAAACATGTTCACATAGATGTTTCTCTTCATGACAGTACATACTGCTTGCTGGCTAACCCTTCCACTATTTTAAATTGCACTCTGAATAAATCTCAACTATTTGACAAGATTTTATATATTAACAGAGTCTTGCTTTAGTATAAAAAAATATTCCACCATTAAAAACAATATAAGTGTATATGGTGCCCACACTACCCATGTTGGTGATATGAATGCAATTTCAAAATATTTAATCACATGATATACAGGCAAAAAGTGCATTTAGGTCCCTTTAAAAGGAAATATGGCCACTGTCACTGTATTTGTGAACATAAATACAAACGTAGAGCTGTCCGTTTCTTACAACACTTTCAGATCCAGTTTGAAGGATGAGCGTAAAGGTTTTCTATGTACCAATAATGAATTTCGTGTTTTTACTTGTTCTGATTAAGACCATTTACAGGCTAATGACATGCTATAAACATAACATACAGGTACAGTAGAATATACTTCTGATACCTGAGAATCATGGGGGGGGGGGTAGGGGGCTGGAGCGAGGCACGCGTGTGTTCATCTCTCAGATAATCGAATCTTTCACATATATGGAGGCTTACATTCAGACAAATATATACATGCATATACGAATTCCATGCCAAAAGCAAAAGTTTTCTTGAGAAAAAAAAAAAGGAAAGAGGAATTAACAACAGCATCGGCTTGACTTTTCTGCCTATATTTCATGGAAATGTTAACAGTGTGACGATTATCTTACCATATTACCATTTCTAAAGTATTTGTGAATTATTGGTCTAATTCAGTTATTGATGATGTCTCTGGAAAATTTTTGTGTTCAACTGATTCTCACACAAATGTGGGCTATAAGCTTATTAAATATAAATGAATGGGAGATTTTTGCCTACACCTGATTTCAGTAAGTTAAATAAAATTGTTGCTCTAAATAAATTTAATTCAAATGTGTCCACCAGAAAATCACCGATCTCCTAATCTACACTGCATGGCCATAAGTTTGTGGACACCTGATCATCACACACGTGTTCCTTCCCCAAACTGTTGCCACAAATTTGGATGTACAAAATTGAATAGAATATTTCCCTTCACTGGAACTAAGAGGCCCAAACCTGCTCCAGCACGACAATGCCCCTGTGCACAAAGCAAGCTCCATGAAGACATGATTTGTCAAGGTTGGAGTGTAAGAACTGGAATGTCAGTCTCACTGGACACCTTTGGGATGAACCGGCCAGAACACCGGCTGCACCCCAGTCCTCCAGACATCAGTGCCTGACCTCACTAATGTTCTTGTAACGGAATGAACACAAATCCCCACAGCCATGCTCCACAATCTACTGGAAAGCCTTCCCAGAAGAGTGGAGGTTATTAAAACTGCAAAGGGGGATTAAATCTGGAATTCAATGTTCAACAAACATGGGTGTGATGATCAAGTGTACACATACTTTTGGCCATAGTGTTTCATCACTCCACATAGGCCTAAATGTTTATAAAAAAATTGTCATGATTAATCTGCCACAAGCCTTCTTGATAAATACACCCATCAAAGATTCCTTATTATTTAACTGATCTGCGTCAACACGGAAAACGTCATTAAACCTTAAACATGCTAAGTTATACAGGCATTCTCGAATTCTCATTAATGTTTCATATTCTAAATGTCATTTATTTTTCATTTATTTAAAACACTGATTGTCCCAGCCATCGATTACCACATGAAGCTGCAGGGTTCTGAGTGCAAGACTGGAGCGACACAAATCCTCAAACCTCCTTCAGGAAGAATTTCGCAATGCCCCTCTCACTAATACAGAGGAGCTGTGGCTAAACCGAGGGAGGACACTAGATCTCACCAGAAAGAAATAAGATCCTGCAATAAGAAATTGCAGCAACCAATGGCCCCAAAAGACCTGCTTTATTAAGCTTCAAGTTCTACATTTAAAGCAGAAATGCTAGCTGTTTAAAATCTAGAAAAAGGCGCAAATTAGTTTTGTTCCAAGACCTCGATGGTATACATATGACTGGATTTTGTGTTGCAGAGCATCTCATGGAAACTGGATAGATGTAAAGATGTGCAGAGTCTAGATAAAAGCTCGGGCACTAGAAAGACCAGGACAGCTAATGTTACACATATTTCATCCAGGTTTACACCAAGTAAAAAAAGCCAAGTTTAACATGTGATCACTAATCTATTAAGAGCTTTTAAGGTGATTTTGCTACTAATGAGAAAGCACCCTGTCAGAAGCAAATCATTTATTTTAAAATTTCTTTCTTTTTTTTTCTTTTTTTTTTAGCAAAATTTAGGAACTTTTGAAATATCAAGTTTAGCGTCCAAAAAAAAAAAAAAAAAAAAAGGAGTGTAATAATTTTTTTTTTTTGCATATTTTACATTGCTTCACTGCATCAGTATCTGGCTGTCATTGATGCAATGACGAACACTGAGCCGACATCAGGCAAACGATTTTGGACCTGAGCAAACTAACCAGGTGTTAATAAAACTGCCTTGGGAATATATCAGAGGCGACGTAATAAAACATCCTAGAAATACTTCTGACGCATTATCAGCTCTACCTTGTCTATTACATTTATAAAACAGAGGCACAAACTGACCCTAACTCATGACCTTTACTCTAACTGAGCAACCTGATTCATACAACCCCAGAAACAAATGCTAACATTCATGCCACAAATATTTCAAGATTATGAAGGGTCATTTGACTGTTGTGTACATAATCATGAGTTGGTGAACTTATTATGAATTTTTAGAAAACACATTTACAAGCCCTGTAGTTTCTTTCTTTTCTTTTTTTTTTAAAACCTGATATGAACCCACTTTTGTTGCCATCTTCTGCACATTTATGTAACACAGATTTCATCTTCCTATTCTTGCTGAGCAACCAAACCATTACTATACCACTACTGCATGTTTTGGATTTACAAAGGCTTCGTCAGGTCTGTGTCACGCAAATGCACCCTTATTTGTGTTTAAAGGACATATTGCTGTATCAACAAGCCTGATATTGTAGGCTTGTTTTCACAGTCTCTGATCCATGAGGAAGTTCATGAAGATTAGTATACATTTTTAGAAAGTATAATAAACCATGAGTCAAAAAAAAGTACAAATGAAACTTTAGTGCAGTGTGAATTAGGACTACCCTGACACTGGTCCTTTCTAAAGAAATCCCCTCTACCTGACTTCCATCGCTTCTGTACAGCTGGCTGGCGTTTACTTTCTGGACACCACTGTCTCTTGTGCATAGTGGTTTATTGGCAGATCTTCCGATAGGGTTACACTGTGTCTTTAACAAGGACAGATTCCGGAGTCCCCTGAGAGCATTTCCTAATTTTTTAGGAACAAACGAACGTCTGAGGTGTCAGAGAAGCCCTCGCCCTCAATCATTAGAAAAGGTTTAGGACTAAATCCGCTCCCTTGTTCTCTTGCGCGTTTACCATGCCCTGTACAATTTAGTAGCACATGAGTATCCTTTAGTACATGTCTTTGTAGATTTCCTGGAGCAGAGGATGCAGTGACGTGTCCTCCATTTTCTTGATCTCCTGCACTAACTGGGCATGCTCTGTGACTAGCTGACGCAGGTCAGCTAGTTTCTGCAGGAGTTTAGGGAAGAGGAAGGTATTGTCTGGGTGGTTATTCTGTAGGTGGTGCTGCAGGATGTGGACGATGCTCTCCTGCATCCGCTCGATGTATGGGACATTCATCAGGCCTGGGCGATCTGAGTGACAAGAAGGATCGGTTTGAAGAGACCCGGTCAGTCCAAGCACAAAACTCATCTGATTTATTCAAAGTTTGTGGCAACACACTACACAGAATGAAGAATGGAAACTTAAATGTGTCCACAAGGTAGGCAGTCTGTTATTCAATTCATGTCTCTTACCTCCACAGCAGATGATGGCTGCCACAAACAGGGCCAGGTCACTGTCATCCAGTCCCAGTGCATTGAACTTCATGGCAAACTGGAACTTGGGTTCCATCATGTCACTAATGGGTCGTCGCAGGCTCTTGAGGAACTCTCTTGTGATGAAGCCACTGCCATAGGCAACCAGCAAGCCATCTTTATTCATGCATGAGGCCAGCATGGCAAAGAGTGCCTCATACACACCATACTTCAACAGTGTTACCTAAGAAAGAACACCAAATATACAGTATAAAGTTATAAAAAGGACAGTTAAGAGGGAAGTATTGTCATTAAGCGTGTTTTCATTCTGCTTTTGAAATAGTCCAGAGAAAAACCGTGATGGAGATATGGCCCAATAGCCTAGTCTGACTGGCGAGAACACCAGTAAATTAGTACCAGAATCATTTACACATGCACTACTGAAAAAGCAGTGCCATTGTAATACCTTGAATTCACTGTAAAGCCATTCCATTGGCTTCCAAATAGCAAAAATGGCAAACAGCAATCAAAAGAGAGAGCTTGAAAGTACATATGGAGCTCGTCATAGCACCAACCTGGTCGTTCAGGTCGAGGTTGCAGAAGCCTGGAACAGACTTGGCAAACTCTGTAAGCTCTGTGACTGTCTCCACCGACGTGTACTGGCAGCAGTGGAAGATCCGCACTTCTGCATCCTTATCAAGCAGTCCACCTGCAGTGCCAACCATCTTTGCTACCAGAGTCTGCTCGGCTAGATGCAAAGTCTCCATGTCATGGATTACAAAGGGCTGGAATACAAAAAAAAAGACTAAGAAGACCAAAATTTGAGTAACATATTTAAAATATAGAGAGACCAGTGTTATTCACTTTCCCCTTAATGTCTGTATAAGTAGCATTATTTCATCCCTCCTTACTGACAGGTGAGGTGAGAATCACATATACTTTCTTGTGCTGGTCTCATGCAGAAACTTTCAACAAGTTAGGAAGTGGCCTTATGCTGAAGTATTTTATATAAATACCATTGTCATCTTTTCTCTTTCTACTTCTTTCCTCGTATAAATCAGACCTTAGCAGGACTCTGCTAACGAGCATACAGGGGCTGGTTGGGTTGCATTAAACTTCCTGCTAACCCTTCCTGACTAGCAGGCCTGTGGCTAAACAGCTAAGGCAGTCAAGTATGCTATCTGCTGACTGTTTAGCATGCTACTTGGGCTGGAGTTGAGTCTCCATCTGTGTGCCCTCATTCTCTTTACTGGATAAGGGAGCTGAGGATGAACAAGCCTTGGTACTGCCCATATTAGAGAAGCGATTTTCAGTTTGGACATCCCCAGCTGCAAGCTAAACAGCCTGCAAGTCATAAGTCATAAATAAATGTCCATGCCCGGTGAAAACTGACAAGCAGAGTAAGAATAGGAAAAAAGCCATCTGAGTCACTTTCTAGGCAGGTGGACAACCTGATATCAGACATGGCTCAGTTATCCTTGAACCGATGTCATGTACTTTCGAAACTTTCGCAGAGTCCTGCTAATAGGATGAAAACCAATTCTCCTTCCTGCACATCATTTCAGGAGTGTGAGGATGCTATTTGCATATTCAGTATTTCCAGTCCGATAAAGAACCCGGAGTTCAACTGCGATGCAGCCTCTGCCTCCTTTGCATACAATATTGGCATGCTCCAACCTGCTGATTTCCTTGATATTCCTAGTAAGCACACTACAGTACTATTAAGACTGGACAGTGATAATTCTATCTGTCCATCACAAGGAGCGGTCTGAACAGAAAGCAACCCAACAGGTGACAGACATCATCACCATCGCCTACAGGGGCTGGTCTCCAAGCCTCAACAGTAATGTTCCACTCTACAAAGAGCATCTCCTCCTTCTGAGGATTTCTTAGAGGCATGCTGTTTCAGGAAAGCTATACTGCGGCATTACCATGTACTCTCTCCAGATTCTACAAGGTTAACATCACGGTGCCCCTCCTCTAGATTCATCAAGGATAGCATTACCGTGCCCCTTCTGCAGATTCTACAAGGTTAGCATTACTCTGCCCCTTCTCCATATTCTACAAGGTTAACATTACGGTGCCCCTTCTCCATATTCTACAAGGTTAACATTACGGTGCCCCTTCTCCATATTCTACAAGGTTAACATTACGGTGCCCCTTCTCCAGGTTCTACAAGGTTAACATTACTCTGCCCCTTCTCCATATTCTACAAGGTTAACATTACTCTGACCCTTCTCCATATTCTACAAGGTTAACATTACTCTGACCCTTCTCCATATTCTACAAGGTTAACATTACTCTGCCCCTTCTCCATATTCTACAATGTTAACATTACTCTGACCCTTCTCCATATTCTACAAGGTTAACATTACGGTGCCCCTTCTCCAGGTTCTACAAGGTTAACATTACGGTGCCCCTTCTCCAGGTTCCTCAAGGTTAACATTACTGTGCCCCTTCTCCAGATTCTATAAGGTTAACAGTACTGTGCACCTTCTCCAGGTTCCTCAAGGTTAACATTGTGCCTCCCAGTAGTGTGAGTGTGGAATTAATCTCTGAACAGCATTATAGTCAGCTCTAAGGTGGATCAGTTCCTCATGACAATATGACATACGTTATTTCAATGCACACTATGTACATAACTGTGGTCTCAGACACTGTGTAATGTTTGAAGAAGTGAAAACAATATAAGCTCCCTCAAACAG
This sequence comes from Ameiurus melas, assembly GCA_012411365.1. Classification (NCBI taxonomy): domain Eukaryota; kingdom Metazoa; phylum Chordata; class Actinopteri; order Siluriformes; family Ictaluridae; genus Ameiurus; species Ameiurus melas. The sequence continues at coordinate 20,614,203 of CM022764.1, read as the reverse complement.
TATGTTTCCTCAAACAATATGCTTCAACAAATAACACAGGTAAGCACAGATGCATAACAGTAAATAATGGAGAGCAAACAGTGCTGAGGCCATATTTGAGCAGCTTATGGCTTCCTTAGCCAGAACAGTGCTTTCCTCCTTCACAGCATGGAACAAAAGTGATTTAAGCTTCAACTGAAACTATCATACCTGCTGCTAGATGTCAACATCAGGCAATAACAGAAGGCTACAGTTGACCCCCAGACCATCTAAAAAGCATTTAAACTGTAAAAGCATTTGTAATATATATATATATATTTTAACAGCAGCCTTTTTTCCTGGGTTTATAAGTCACATTTACACCAAGACATTAGTAGCAGATCCTTTAAGTTTTCTAAGTTGCGTGGTAGTGCCTCAATGGATCAGACTTGTTTGTCCAGCACATCCCACAAATGCTTGGTCAGACTGAGGTCTATGTAATTTGGAGGCCAAATCAACACCCTGAACTTGGAAGAATGGCTCACAAATGGATTGAGGAACATGACAGTATGGCATTATACTGCTGAAAGAGGCCACTGCCATTTTGGCAACAATCCTGTTGCCATGAAGGGGTGTACTTCTGCAACAATGTTTAGGTAGGTGGTACGTGTAAAAGTAACATCCACATGAATGCCAGGACCCAAGGTTTCCCAGCAGAACATTGCCCAGAGCATCAAACTGCCTCTGCCGGCCTGGTGCCATCTCTTCACAAGGTAAGAAATGTACACATACCCGGCAAGCCACATGATGTAAAAGAAAAAGAAAAGCTGATTCATCTAACCAGGCCATTCCATTGCTCCATAGTCCAATGTTGATGCTCAAGTGCCCATTGTAGGCACTTTTGGGAGTGGACAAGGGTCAACATGGGCACTCTGACTGGTCTGCGGCTACACAGCCCCATACACAGCAAACTGCAAGGCACTGTGTGTTCTGACATCTTTCTATCATCGCCAGCAGGCAGTCAGAACTCAAGTTACTCAGATTCTTATGCTTGCCCATTTTTCCTGCTTCGACAAAACCGCGGGACTGTTCACTTGCTGCCCAATATATCCCCTACCTTAACAGGTACTGTTGTAATGAGATCATCAAATGTTAATCACTTCACCTGTTAGTGGTTTTAATGTTATGGCTGATCGGTGTACATAACAGGTTTTACTGATCTGATGTAAAATAAACTCAGCAAAAAGTCCTCTCACATTCAGCTGCTTTTATTTCCAGAAAATTTCTTAACATGTATAAATATTTATATTAACATAAAAAGATTCAACATCTGGGACATAAACTGAACAAGTTTCGCAGACATTTGATGAACAGAAATTGAATAATGAGTCCCTGAACAAAGCAGGGGGGGGGTCTCAATATTTAAAGTAACAGTCAGTATCTGATGTCCTCCAGCTGCTTTAAGTACTACAGTGCATCTCATCCTCGTGGACTGCACCAGATTTGTCAGTTCTTTCTGTGAGTTGTTTCTCCACTCTTCCACCAAGGCATTTGCAAGTTCTCAATCACGTCTGAGGGGAGACGCATGGTTACGTGTAATTTTCTGTCTTAGGCGTCTTACATTACAGACATTGCAGTTTATTGCTCTGGACACATCTGCAGTCCTCATGCCTCCCTGCAGCAGGTCTATGGCATGTTCACGCAGGTGAGCAGGAACCCTAGACATCTTTCTTCTGATGTTTTTCAGAGTCAGTGGAAAGGTCTCTTCAGTGTCTTAAGTTATTGTAACTGTGTCCTTAATTGCCCACCGCCTGTAAACTGATCGTGTCTTAAGGACTGTTCCACAGGTGCATGTGCAATAATTGTTTATGGTTCACTGAACAAGCATGAAGAACATTGTTTAAACCCTTTCCAATAAAGATCTGTAAAGCTTAATTGGATTTTACTAAACTATTTTTAAAATACAGTCTCCTGAAAAAGGGACGCTCTTCTTTTGCTGAGTACTTATGAAAAATATGAAAATCAAATTTAGCATGCCAATGGAACTTAATGTTAACATGGAGTTTTAGTTTTAGTATTTTAACTAAACAGTAGTAAGCCACATGCCAGTGCCCTATAAACTAAAGCTAAACTTTAAAACATTTTAAGACCAAGGAAAACTACAAAATCAAGGTGAAAAATTCTAATGTGATTAAGACTTGAACATTTCACTGGAGACGGAGTAGAGGTGTGCGTGGAGACTGGGATAAGGGAGATGAGGGAGGGACATGTGCTTTTTTTTGTTTTTTTAAATTTATAATAAATTTGCAAAGATTTCAAACAAACTTCTTTCACATCGTCATTATGGGGTATTGTTTGTAGAATTTTTAGGAAAATAATGAATTTAATCGATTTTGGAATAAGGCTATAACATAAAATGTGGAAAAAGTGAAGCGCTGTGAATACTTTCCGGATGCGCTGTATGTATGTAAATTTGCGCAACAAAGCAAGTCCACATTCATTAACATAGGAGTGCATTGATTGAGATGGTTTGCTCAGGCAACATCATTAAATTATCTCTATTCTATCAGGGTCGCTATCAGGGTATTCTATCACATTTGTTTATATGTTATGGATATAGAACGAAAAACGTTAATTAGAAAATATGACAGGCACGTGCAAACAAAAATAATAACTGTGGGAGTGGACAAATTGGCCATGAATTCAGAAGCAGGCAGGATTGGTCAGAATTCCTTATGGATATAAAAATAAATAAGTAAATAAAAAAAATTCAAAAACTGTCTCATGCACACCTCTAACAAGACAAGACGTATATAAAACGCAGCCTCATCTTACTGGTGTGTTTGTTTTGCCTGTCAGGATGGTCCGTGCTTTAGATTTGTTCATGCTGAAGTTCTTCAGATAAGCCTCGTAGATCTGTTTGGCCAGGGTTTTCTGGTCAGCTAACTGAGGATTCTCCACCTCCCTCTCCCCAGTTAGTATCTCTGCCTTCAGCTTCAGCTTCTCGGACTGGGGCATTCGGCCAAAGCGGATGGCTGCATGCAAAACATAGCACAATGTCTCAGTTCAAGAACATGTTAAATACTTCATTTGCTGGTTGGTTATATCTTGATTGTTACTTAATGGATCAGTATTTATTATTATTATTATAATTTTTTTTTTTTTTTTTACAACATATTGCTTGCAACATCCCTACTTGGAGGTATATGTGTGAGTGAGCTATGGTTGAATCAGCTTGAAATTCATCAATTAGACTGAGCACATCATTGTTGTTTTTTTCTTTTGGATTAGGGAATGCACTTAATAGATTTGAGTCAGTCCTGAGAGTAAATGATTGCAAGCGTGAACACACTATTTGCAAATCTTGACTCCGTATGTCTGGTGTCTTGGTAATAGACCCCAAGGAGTGGCGTAACTCAAAATTCAAGCTGGATTCTATCCAAAGATGAAAATCCTTGCATATAATCATGTGGACAAGTTCACGATGACCCAGAATTTGGCTGATGTTAAGATTTCAGCTTACATTTGAGAATCATTTTATCAAGAATGGAACCTCAGAATAAGAATATTTGATAGCCTTGCTCTGAGAGGATTCATCCCCTTGGCCGGTCTAGCACAAGTACTACCACGCCAGTGAATTACTTTTACGTAGGGTTTCTCATACTCAAACATGAAATTATTTATTACAGTAGTATGTATAATTTATCTGTATACATGGTACACCCAGTCTTCCACCAACATCATATAATATTTATTGTAGTTTAAACTTACTTTCATCTGAGCTGGGACAACTAGCTTATAATATTGAGATGTTAAAAAATAAATAAATAATTGCACATAGTCACACACGAACAAGTGGGCTGAGGAAATGTATGGTAGAAACAAAATGAGCCAGTTCACTAAAGCTTTAGTGCAGGTGTTGTTTCCATCCTATGACCACTGATACAGGATGCATGATGTAGGAGTTATATGGGACTTAAAACACCCTTACTCAGTTTAAAACATCTGTTCTGACAGTAGTAGTATGAGAGCAAGATCACACAGCTGAACTTGGAAAAATGCTCAGTACACAATCTTGACACTGTCAAGTGCAAACTGATCAGTGTTCCACTGTTAAACTAAAATCTTTGGTCAAGGTCAAATTAAATATCCCAAATAATTATAATTGCAATTAAAAGCATCTTTAATGTCCAATATTAAGAACAACCTAAATGTTACTTAGCAGTTAAAAGTACAATTAGCAATTGTGATTATTAAAAGGGGGTGGGGCACAGTGGCCTAGTGGCATCGTGGTTAGCTCTATATATTATTCGGCAAGTTCAAATCACTGCTCATCCGGCTAGCAGTCTGACCCCGCATGTTTCCTGAACCCTCAGTCTGTTTTGACTCTGTTCCATGATGTCACTCCCTTCACCCTTTCTGCTATTTATAGTATGGCACCACTGAAGCTCTGAAGCTCTGGGTTGAGGGTCAGCATGCCACGCTGTATGTGTACATAAAAAGGGGGGCTCAGTGCACAAAAAGCTTTTAGGTCAAGGACTTGGTACACACCTCCTCTGACTGCCCGAGCATGTGAACAAAGGAACGTACTGCCGATCTCAAATGCCAAAAAAATAATAGACCAAACATAATTTTTAGACTTAAAATTCTTTTGGAACCATGGATCTGGTGGCCCATTTATTTAATGATTAACCTACATAAGCAGTAATAAGGGGCAATGAGAGAAAGCTTAAATGAAAGCTACTATCTGATCTTCAGAAGGGAAGAGCTGTGCTTGGTGCTTTGCCATGGAACACATTACTAAGTTAACACAGTAGGTCTGAGATAACTTGAATGTCATTTGCATTGTTTTTTTTTCTGGTAACAGGAAACTAGGATTTGAGATCTGATATAATGGTAGAAAGCATACTAATAAAATGTCCCCTTGCCCACTGCAGTGTCATTCTGCATGCAATCTATTGCTAAATAATGCACTGAGTACATCTTGAAGAGTGTTGTACAAGCTGGTCTGGTGATAGGCCATGTCACTGGAAGAGATGGGATAGTTTTCAGGCTTAGATCATTTGCCCAAACTGTGCCTCTCCCTTGTAGTGTTCTTCACTATACAGCGTGGTACGATGTGATATATTAATCCATGAAAACATGAACCTGCTTTTCGTTCTTATTTATAATTTGACAAGTGAGCTGCACCATAAATAATTACCCATACTGAAGCTGGATTTGTGTTGAATATGAAGTTGTTTCGCCAGGGTACCAAGAGTACCGAACAAGGACATTTCGGGTAAACCAGAATTAGTTCTCACATGAGTCGGTCAAGTCTGAAAAATCACTTGGGCAGCGTGTGGTAGTATGTCAAAAATAATTTATATAAGATATGAATTCATAAAGCTCAAAATGGTGGCTCTATTATGCAAATCCAGAACCTCACTAAAACTGTGCTGTGCCACACTGTTCAGTAGAAACGGTGCTACTGCTTACCCACTTATTCAGTAATTCATAATGTAAGGAATAAAACATAATGATAATGAGTCTTTATTGGTCACATATACATTACAGCACAGTGAAATTCTTTTCTTCGCATACCCCAGCATGTCAAGAAGTTGGGGTCAGAGCGCAGGGTCAACCATGATACAGCGCCCCTGGAGCAGAGAGGGTTAAGGGCCTTGCTCAAGGGCCCAACAGTGGTAGCTTGGCATTGCTGTGGCCTAAACCCCTGACCTTCTGATCAGTAACCCAGAGCCTTAAACGCCAAGCCACCACTGCCCCTGACATGACAGGACATGCTCTGCTAAGAAAATAACCAAAGATAGGCTGGTGTACTGCCTCACTGCAGTTGTTTTCTTATAATGCCTATTTCCTTTGGGCAATTACAACAACAAGAATAAATGTTTAAGTTTTTTTAACAGACCCCACAGTATATGCCTAGTATAGGTGAGTTATGGCCATATAGGTGACTTATACTGTAGGCCTTAAGTCACTTCATGGTAAAAGCGTAAATACATTTACCAAAGACCAAAAACGTTTAAAAAGTCAAATAAAACCCAGAGGCAGATGTCTGGAGTGACGATCTTGTTGCTAACTTATTGTAAACTGAAAAGGCACACTATTTCAAGACACAGAAACATTTAGTGAATGTTTTTAACATAAACATATATAAACTGAGTGGTAGAGAGTTAAGTTAACACATTTTTCAATAAGATATATTGCATATTGGCATATTGTTCCTTCACCAGCCTCGTTATTTCTCTCTCTCTCGAAGTTAAGAAGGCAACTGAAAAAAAGATTGTCATGCTCCTGAGCAACTGCAATGTCCTCTGTTCTGAAGACTTGCCATGCAGAAAACTTTAAATAAATAAATGTTCTTCTAAAGCTTCACCACGGCAGCAAGTATGCATTTTTCTGTTCAATATATATATATATATATATATATATATATATATATATATATATATATATATATATATATATATATATATATCCTTATACAATATGACCATTGTGTTAGATGTTGCTATATAAGCAATAGTGCATTATAGTGCATTAATAGAAACCTGTGATTTGTTTTGCAATTCTGTAGAAGCTGTGCTGTTATAGAAATTAATCACCTTCTGATCAAACAGACTTGAGAGTTCAACAGCAGTGCCTACACCAGGGTTTAATTTTGTTTGTGTGTGTGTGTGTGTGTGTGTGTGTGTTATACTATTAACACTCACCATTGTGGGACATGCCCACAGCTAGGCACTTTTGAAAGCGGCAGTATTGGCACTTGTTCCGGTTCTTCTTTTGGATTTTGCAGTGGCGTTCACACTTGTCATATTCTAGCTTGAGGCGGATCGTGCGCCTGAAGAAGCCCTGTAGAGAGCAGAAATTCAAGAGTTCGCTGGATTTGATATCAGGCATCCCAGATATGGCAAATATAGAGATTGACAAGATTTACCTAGTGTATCAAACTATAATAATTTTTAACCCCCCCAAGATATTATTATTATTATTATTATTATTTATTTTTTTCATCAATTTAGTCTCTTCCATTTATTATTGCACCGTGTAAGATATCGTTACACTGAGATTTTAATAATTATCTACAGTTAATAGTTATCTACAGTTGATACACAGCTAGTGATCAGGAGAAATTAAATTAATGAATGACTGAAACAGCATAATCTCCTAGTAATTCTGTAATACAGAGCATATACTTCCTCTTTCAACATCTTGAATCACGTCTTATTGTACACATGTACTGTAACTGGAAACACACCTGTGGGAGGTTCCTCCTAAAATATTTTTTGCTTTGCCCTTGTAGGACAGCCTTTAATAGCTCTATCTAAAAGCCTACGAAATTCTATCAAAGGTTCGAAGTAAAATCCCTTTAGAAAACCTGTTACATTCATCCAAAGAACCCTTGACGAACCAAATCCTAGAATGTTTAATAAAAGGCTCTAAAATCCCATCAGAAAGCTAAAACTCGTAATCATCCAAAGAACCCTTGAGGAACCCTTTATGTGATGGGAAATAAATCCCAGACATGGATTTGTAACTGTGTATTAAATACAACTTACAACACTGAGATTTTAGACCACCAATAAATTATACGAGCATTGAAAGCCCCACCTGGGATTCTACCCAGACTGCCTATGATTAAACAGCTATATCAGTATACCAGACAAGTGCAAGTCCTGTCATCAGACCACACAATCCTAACAAACTTGAAATCACGTAACTTGCACAATCTGGATAAACAGTTAGTCACCAATAACCAGTGCCAGCAGTGTGGACACTCAAAGGGAGGCTGGCTGGCAGGCAGATGAGGGCCATTAACCAGAAATTTCTTCACTCCTATTTAGCCACTCTGTCCCAAGACACATCCATAATGTTACGAAAGTGAGATGATAGTGAGTACAGGGCACCCACTGGGACAGCAAGAACAGTGTATGTGTGTGCGTGCGTGCGTGTTTGCACGCGTGTGTGTGTGTGTTGGTTAATTTGAGGACAAAAAGGTTGGGGGCACAAGTCCAGCAGGGAGACAGCATGCACGTGGCTGCCCTGGTCTAATCACGGGCCATGGACATGACTGTCCAGCTGAAACAGTGAGTGATGGTGTATGTGTGTGTGTGTGTGTGTGTGTGTAAAGGCCTGTGCATATCAGGGGGAGTAGATGGGAATGTGTGCTGCGTGCAAGTAGCCAGATAGTGTGCTTGTTTCTGTTTTCTCTGGGGTGAAGTACATTTGAACGATCCTTAAACTGGTGCATCTGCACAAAACACGCACGTAATCCACATAGGTGTACAAACCTGGCATTCACTTCTCCAAAGCATTCAAATAAAATGTCATTATTTCCTATTATTGGCATTTTTAAAGCTCAATTTAAGACTTTTTTAAACTTGCTTTTGACTGCTGATGTCTACTTTTTGTATTATTATTAACTTTTTAAATTGTTTCTGTGTAATATATATATATATATATATATATATATATATATATACACACACACACACACACAACAAATAATTTTTTGTGCAAATGAAGAGGTTTGAGTCTCACAGTAAAAAAGGAAGGTGCCTCCTGTGAAACAAGTCTCACCTTGCAACCCTCACAAGCATGGACACCATAATGATATCCTGAGGCTCGGTCTGCACACACACGACACTCCAGGTTTAGAGAAGCAGAGGTGAACTCCTCCTGTCCTGCTCCGACTCCGCACACAACTGAAGATGGACTCGAGGCTGGAGTTAGAGCATCTATTCACACACACACACACACACACACACACACACACACACACACACACACACACACACACACACACACACACACACACACACACATACACACACACACACACACACACACAAATCAAATGAAGTTTTGTGTACAGTCAGCTTGACCTGTTTTATTAGACATTCAGCTACAAATGGTTCATTTACTCAGGTTAGATTTGAAAATTCTAGCGTCGTTGCATCATAAAGTGACAAATAATACACTCAAAAGACATTTCTATATATTTTGTAATGATCTGCTGCATGCATGGTACGAGAGAAGGAAACACTGATAGTTACACACAGACTCCAAGTATGTCTCGAGGCCACGCGTGTTGAGGATGCCTTGCATGAAAATGGATAAACATTATTTCAAATGATGCACTCAAACTGTACTCTGTAAAGGGAGTAGAAACCAAAATATACTGTATTTTGGAAAAGGAATGTCCTGAAAACCTCGACTAGCATGTTGTTTCCTTTGGGGGGAAAAAAACAATTATGGGTTATGATGTACTAAGTTATGGCTTTTTGACGGATAATGGTATTCGAAACTAAGCACCAACACTAACCGTAATGCAACAAGCTACAAGCCTTATGGCATCACAGGACATTTGCAAAGAATCATTTAGCATTTCATGAAAAGAATTGAGAGCTACAGTAGTAAAAAACAACAACAAAAAACAACAACAAACAAACAAATGAAAAACAAAACCCTATACACTACAGAACGCTGTAACACTTGGATTAATAAATCTATGTAGAAGCATGTCCTTGTAAGTAACTCAAAAACCATGCATGCTTATTATTATATGTTAATTACAATGAATATTATCTTATTTTTCTCGTATCCTTTTCAAATTTTAAAGCTCTATTTATTCCCTATCAGACTGCCTGGGTGCTGCTTCTTAGTTCAATGTTTGCCTTGCAAACTGTGATTTATTAGTCTTGTGTCGTTTACACACATTGTCTTTACTGCATGTCACAGGTACATGTTCTAATCCGTGCATTATATTCCAAAATCAAAGCATTTCTATTATGCCCGAATGTGTAGGAGACACCTATCGAGTGATATTTACTCATGGTATTCAAATACATCTCTCGTGTGATGCAGATGAAGTTATTTTGTACGTGAACATAAAAATAGAGAGAATTCTTAGCAGCACTAAACCGGTGCAAATTTCGCATTTTGTAAGCTACAAAGCACAAAATCATTTTCTGCATTCGTACATTGATGACAAGCATCTGCTAGCGTTACTCAAGCTTCTCTTCAGCTGCATTTGATCAACTTGACCTACTGACCTCTATTCTTTTGACAAAGAGTGAAGGAATATCAGAAAGGCACTCATTTTCCATTTGTTTAAAACAGCTATATTTATTCTTTTGGGTTTACAATCGAACTCCTATCCAAAAGGGAAATCTCATAGATACTCGTACTGTACTGCAGGCACAACTGATTAATAATATACGAGAATGTTATCCAATTGGTCAGTATGAAACAGTCACCACGTCACTGTTCCACTGCTAGTTTCCTACCTGGCACCGTGGAGCTCTCGGAGCTGGAGCACCGGCCGGATGAGTGGTACTCGGATACATCTAGGTTGCTGAGTGCCTCTTCATTGATGGGCTCTGAGATGTCTTGGAGGTTTCCCGCAACCACGAAGTCCGTGTAGAGCGGGCTGTTCAGCACAGAGTCCTCTAGAGGGGACAGAGGACTGTAGGGGCTCTCTATGTCTACCATGTCGATGGTGGACTGGGTCTGAGGCCAACTCACACATCAGCCTACACATAGAGAAATGCAGAAACAGAAACGCTGTTCAATTTTCTGCAACTAAACAGAGTCCAGAACTACTACAGATTTAAATCACACTTATAAATGTTCATAGTATCACAGATCGGATTCATCCAAGCGTTCACCCTAACTCCTTAGCGAATTCTTAACGAAATAAATCAGCAGTCATTAATCAGTTCAATGTACTAAATTGATGGCCAGTTCAACCCTGTCGAGAGTTGAGTTTTGTCTTTTATTTCCATTCTTATCTGTATTCAACTTGGGATGTGAGCACTCAAAATATCCTTATCTAAGTGTCTGTGTTGTGTCTGTCTGATGGTGGAGTTAAGCAGACATGTCAAATGAGGCCAGAGTTATCAATAGTTAACATGCGCTTAGAGGAGAATACATGAGCCTCTATGTGTCAGGATAAGCCAAGGGGCATTTAACTCTAACCTACATTTACATATGGCAACCACACTATTTACATGCTGTTCAGGCATATGCACACTATAATCGAAAATGTGCTGCGCTAATAAAGGGTGCCGACAAAAATATCACAAACAGTTCATGCGTGGAGTAGTACGCCACCATAAGAATTCCGTGTTCAAAGAATGGAAATCCTGCATCAAGCCTTGTCAAACGAACTGCATGAAAATTATTATTATTTTGTTACTTTCAAAAAAAGGAGAGGACAGCAGAAGGCAAAAAAGAGAGGTTTATAAACTGAAGAATGAAAGCATAGGGAAACAATGGGAGGAGACTTAGGATCACTAGCTTTGTTTGTCTCAGTGGTAAGGTGACTGAATGGGACACGACCCTGTGAAGCAGGAACGCACAATGTCATCAACTCACTATGCAATGACACACATACGGAGCTATTTATCCTGGTCAGGGGTGCGGTGGATCCAGAGTCTATCTTGAGAACACTAGAGAACACCTGCAGGCAATTCATTCACCCCTAGGGACTCACCAGTCACACCAAGGGCAATGGTGGCTCAATGCTTAAGGCTCTGGGTTACTGGCCGTAAGGTTGGGGGTTCAAGCCCCATCACCACTAAAGCTACCACTGTTGAGCAAACCCCTTAACCCGCCTTGCTCCAGGGGTACAATATCACAGCTTACCCTGCGCTCTGACCCCAGCTTCCTAACAAGCTGGGATATGCTAAGAAAAGCTTTTTTTAATCACCTAAGTGGACATGCGAAGAACATGCAAAACTCCACACAGACAGTAACCCGAGCTCAGGACTGAACCCACGGCTCTGGTGCTGTGTAGGGTAACGAAGATAACGATACCAGCTGTGCCACAGTGTCTCCCACAACATAAGACAGTATGACAAATTTGGACAGAAATATTTCACTATATATTGCATAATAGTGACATCATTATATTGGTCCCATATTTCTGTCTACATATTGAATAGAGATATGCTGACTGCTCTATAATAAAGCAGATCTCAGATTACATTTAATTGAGGCCTGTAAGAAGACTGATGCTTAACCAACTCTTTGGTGCATTACATTAATACATTTTTTTATTATTAAGGCAAAGCCATAGTGCCACCTGGACACAGGGCACAGGATATCATTTGGACATGCTTAGTGGTACATGAATACATTCTTTTAAACATATAGTCTTAATTTTGTCTCGCTCTTCATTTGGTCTGGCTTCAGTGCAAAATACTCGAGCATCTTTATTATCAACAATTTTCTCTTAACCAGCTCTGTGTTCTTCTTCTGCGTGTCGCATGGATTTGAGAGACCCACAGTGTCTCACATGATGCTTGATTTATGCACTGGTGCAAGGATGTGTGATCAAAATGACAACCATGGTAGCTGTGGATATTGTTTGGCACTGAATTTTTATGCACACAAGGGCAGGGAAAAACACAGTATGAAACCTGTCTGATCAACGAGTAACTGGTTCGCAATGACAATAATATTACATTTACTGTCGGTTACAATTTAATGCAGTACAGACCATTTCTAAATAGCCATAGTGCCACCTGGATAGAAGGCATAGTATTTCATTTGGATGTCGTGAAGTGCATTATTTTATTTAAACGTGTTATCTTAGTTTGACTTTAGACACTGATAGCATATCAGTATACACAATAGGCGTACAGTATATCCACCCCAAACTGAAACGAACGAAGTTTAATCTATGCACGGTTTCTTTCAGTCGAATATATTTGTAAAGATCAATACACTATATGTCCAGACATATTTCATATAGTTTACTGAGGAAAGAAATGCCTAACTCGTCTGGTTTACTAAATCAGGTAGTGTTCACCATGGCTTGGGATTAAAAAGTTTCCCACACACAGTAACATTCCAATGGTGTGAGAAGTTACTGAATTATTAGCATGCAAGGAGGAGAACACTGTGCAAACATGACCATTAAACCAGGACTAGGAAGCGTCTTCCTATTTACAGAATGCATTACATCTGGGGTTGTCCTAACAATGTCTACTATTCTACTTGTCCTAGAGGTCTTTTTAGTGAATGACCACTTCCCCACCACAGTATTCTAATGTTTGCCTATGAGCCATTAGAATTCAATTTCCCATACGTTGAATAGTTAGCATTCGCCTCTACAACCGCCAGCTTTAATCGAAAAAAAGGTTTCAGTCAACTCAAAATAAAAAAGAAATAAACGTATACGAGCAGGGTCCCAGTCTGGTTTCTCTGAAGCGACTGGACTGCTTTGTAAAATCGAGACTGCAATATGGACGCCCATTTAAAACCTTTGCTCAAAGTCAGAACGGCAAAGTGTCTTAAGGTGATGATTCGGCTATCTTTTTCCAGCCCACCGGGTCATGTGAGTGCAAGGTTTAGGGAACTGCATTGTCATGCGGTAAAATGTAGTATTTTAAAAGGGAGAAGTCCTTGACCCATAACTTGTCTATCTATATTACGTATAATTAAGTGGTTGTTATTGTGATTTGTACGTGTTGTAAAAAATAGATGTACATAGATCATAAACTTTGGATGGTAAGTTTTTCCAGAGAACCTATTCACATGCAGATTGAAGAGTGTTCTCCAAATGTCCAATGACTGGGACATCTCAAATATATCTACAGGAATGAACAATTTTGTATAACAAACATGTATAACAGTCACTTTACGTGCCCAACCACCAGACAAAATCTATTGTAAGTTGGCTTTCCCAAAGAAAACTGTTCATGTAATGTGTATGTGGGGTTTTTTTTTGTTGTTTTTTTTTTATGTAACATGCTCCAATTGGTTCATATTGTTCTTGATAGCACAAAGCACCTCACTGCTGTCGCATACACAACTCTTTTCAAAGAACTCTTTTCAATCTCGCCACCTGTGGCTTTGCTGTCAATGGGAACTATTATTACTAACCATTTTTTAATTAGGTTGAACGAATTATGGGCAATTTTTTCGAGATGATACACAACCTGTTTGTGGAAACAAAAGTGTTAAGTGTTACGGAACAAAACATGACAGGGGTGATATTTTCAATAATGAAAGACGGGGTGGTTTGATGCGTTACCACTCAAAAGTTTCATATTTTTTCAGTAACAGCAGGTCCTGAATCCTGAATCCTCTCAAACTCCAGCAATTTGCAAGTAATTTTTTAAAATTATGTAATAAATAATGTCATGCTTTTTATCCATTTATAGATACATTTAATGTTCCGGTTATCACTTATATTCCCTCAACTCTTTCTATTGAAAAAAATGCAGCTTGTCATGTTACCAAGTACGTGCAAAGTGTTCTGTCCTGACGGAAAGCTTAAAGGAACAACTTATGGTCTGCACTTTTATAACGCTTTTTCAACCTTACTGGTTTATAGGGTATAATAATGTAAAAACAGTGAACTACAAAGAGTCCGAAGAGTGACGCATGGAAAAAGCCAGCAGTGATTTATATTCAGAATAGCTGAGAGATTAAAAAAACAACAAAAAAAAACCACAAGCATGAAACACATGAAATGAGGCCTGCATATATTGTCCTTCCTTTGAAGGGCATCAGCACTATTTCACACACCAGAGTTTATTTTACACCTTATTAGTCAGTCGAACACAATGAAAACAAAGCTAACAAACCAGAAAAACTTTTTCCCCTGTAGCCAGTTTTGCCTGGCAAAGACACCTACAAAAAAAACCCCCCACAAAAAACCTCTCCCAAAACAAAGGACGTGTTTGCTCATTTGCCTTTTCATTTGTATTCGTCTAGTTTTGTTGTAAAACCTACAACAAGGGCAAAGTGTGGTGGCAAATTCTACAGATGGCTGGACAGCTGTAAGTGTCCTGTTACATTTTCCAGTGTGCTGTTTTAGGGGAGGGCTTGTCATAATCTAGTGCTGCGTACATCACTAATACACTTGAAAGCTTCTTAGCTACAGCACATGGGGACACTTAAATGTAATATTTCAGGCCGTAGTATAGAAATACGCCAGTATGTGCTAGGACTCAGTATAAATATATCTTACTATTATTTTATTAAAAACATTTTTTTAGAAATCCATCCAGTTGTTACATTTTGCTTTGTTAATTGTTAGGAAAAGACAAAAAAAAATCATCTTTTCAGATTGACATGTCTCTCTTGTAATAACCTCGATCGTGATCATATTTGTATGTTAGCTTAGCATGCGATTGTTTAGAGTGCGAGTGAGAAGAAAAAAAACAAAAACAACAACAACAACACATTTATCAACGACCGTTGGCATTTATAGTGATTTACAACTCCAGTCCTTGAGGGCAACGGCTTAATGTTTTCTATACTCCATTACACGTGATTCGTTAGGTAAATTTCAAACGCTTAATGAGTGTACTACAGTATGAAGAACACTTGGTATGATTATTATAGCTGGAATTGTATGACACAGTATACATTTGATACAGTTTTACACAGCACCCTGTTCAACAACTCAACGCAGCCACTCCAACCCCTTTAAAATAGTATTTCCAGGGCGGCCAAGGACCTTTGCTTGAGCGATGATTAATGTCACTCGGAGACTGACAAAACCGGACTCGCTCGAATTAATTTCAGAAAGCAAACACTTTTCTATCATATCTTCACTTGCTCGAGCAACAATACACGAGCTTAATAACACAAGAGTATGCAAACAAAGGAGTGCACAC
>CM022764.1:20491107-20596107 GCA_012411365.1 Ameiurus melas | reverse complement strand
ATACTAGATTTATAATGTTCTCCGCTTGATATATCGCTTTGCTTATATTTCCTTATTTGTAATTCACTATACACACACACACACTATTAGCCTAATTATTCCACCTTCCCCTAATTACTTCAATATACATTAACAAAACGAATAGGCGATAAGACCGAGGGCTAATACTGTATATAGTATTTAAGTCATTGAGAAAACTGCTGACTTGCAATTTTCTTCTCCAATCAATAATCCGTCAGTAGCTTGAAAGCTGATGTGTGTGTGTGTTCTTATACTGCACTTGCTGAAACAGAAAAACATCTGCTTGCCTGTTTAGTTTGTAGTGAGTCGTTTAAAAAGTAACATGCCTGCTTATTTCCACAATATAGACCATGGATTCGGGCAGTGAAGCCAAGCAGATGTGAACGTATGATAAGATAAGCGAAGGAAAGAAGTGCTGGAACTGCAGACAGAGGAGCACTGCCTCTGGCGTTGTGTAATGAGACTTCAAGAGTGGTCTCAGGTGTTAGTGTGGGATAAACTGGCATAAAAATTAAGACGGGGGTAAAAAAAACAAAACAAAAAAACAACAACAACCCATTCCTAGAAAACTTTTACAGCCTTTCAGATTAATGCAATGATGAAACCTAGAGGACTGACATGTTTGCATTGTGAAGTTTGCTCTGTTGAAGTATAATATAAAGTCGATTTAAACAGTAAAATGAACGCTGTATCATGTTTGTGGAGAAAAAAACATGTCATATTGACTGAGTGATGATTCCCACACTGGTATGTTTTGACATATCATTTAATTGAGTAGTAAAGTATAGTATAATATGGTATAGTCTTGTCTAGTCTAGTATACAAATAAGTATACAAAGTATAGTAAAGTATAGTATAGTATGGTATGGTATAGTAGAGATTAGTATAGTATAGTAAAGTATAGTATAGTATGGTATGGTATAGTAGAGATTAGTATAGTATGGTATGGTATAGTAGAGATTAGTATAGTATAGTAAAGTATAGTATAGTATGGTATGGTATAGTAGAGATTAGTATAGTATGGTATGGTATAGTAGAGATTAGTGTAGTATAGTATGGTATGGTATAGTAGAGATTAGTATAGTATAGTATGGTATGGTATAGTATAGCAGAGATTAGTATAGTATGTTATGGTATAGTAGAGATTAGTATAGTATAGTATGGTATGGTATAGTAGAGATTAGTATAGTATAGTATGGTATAGTAGAGATTAGTATAGTATAGTATGGTATGGTATAGTATAGCAGAGATTAGTATAGTATGTTATGGTATAGTAGAGATTAGTATAGTATAGTATGGTATAGTAGAGATTAGTATAGTATAGTATGGTATGGTACAGTATAGCAGAGATTAGTATAGTATGTTATGGTATAGTAGAGATTAGTATAGTATAGTATGGTATGGTATAGTAGAGATTAGTGTAGTATAGTATGGTATAGTAGAGATTAGTATAGTATGGTATGGTATAGTAGAGATTAGTATAGTATAGTATAGTATAGTATAGTATAGTATAGTATGGTATGGTATAGTAGAGATTAGTGTAGTATAGTATGGTATGGTATAGTAGAGATTAGTATAGTATAGTATGGTATGGTATAGTAGAGATTAGTATAGTATAGTATAGTATGGTAGAGATTAGTATAGTATAGTATGGTATGGTATAGTAGAGATTAGTATGGTGGTATAGACACTACAGGCCTGCTCCGACTACACTACAGCACTGTCAATACACCACAGAGTGCACAGCTCTAAATTAAAGACGTATACCTGAAGTTGCGGTGCGTCCATATTGGCAGAGTTCTCGGCAGGCTACGGAAGGACTCCCTCTGCACGGAGGAACACAGAACAAGGGACACGAACGTGTGTCTCCTTCCACGCGTCCTTGTTTGTCCGCCGCTGTCAAACTCCCCACTCCCCGCCGCCTGCCGAGCGCCCCGAACAAACTCCCGGAAGTCGCGTCACGAAAGGCAGCTCGCGCCGTAGCCGTGGAAACGTTTGAGCACCCCCGATCCCCCCCTTCCAGACACACCTACGGTCTGAGCCAATCGGAATGCAGGAAGAGGTGCGAGCGCGTGACGCCCCCTAAGAGACAAACGCTGAGATTGGACTCCATTAGAGTTATGAACAGAAACACGTTTAAAAAAATGACACACACAAAAAAAAACATATCTGTTTATCGCAGGGGTTTCCAAGCTTTTTGTGTGTGAGGGCTCCCTGAAGGGATGGAATAGTCTAGAGGGCTACTTGTTTGATATACTCAAAAATAACCTATATAGTTTGTTATAAATAAAAAAGCAATGGTGTTTTTATTTTTTATTTTTTTAACTTTCCATTAACAACATTATGTCAAAGTATAATGAAATAACTTCAAATAACTAAAAATGTTAATGATTTCTCACAAGCTGTTTGAATATGTATACACACACACACACACACACACACACACACACACACACACACACACACACACACACACACATATATATATAATTTATATATATATATATATATATATATATATATATATATATATATATATATATATATATATATATATAGAGAGAGAGAGAGAGAGAGAGAGAGAGATAGATAGATAGATAGATAGATAGATAGATAGATAGATAGATAGATAGATAGATAGATAGATATAAAATTAATGAAACAATCAATCCTGGAAAATATTCCAATTAAATTTATTGAAATGTGTAAATTTATATATTTTTTCTTTCACATCGCACTGAACACATTCCCTAAATAATTTCATTCCAATTAATTTGTCACAGTTGCAACAATAAATCTTCGACTATAAATCTTCTTTATAATGACTGCGATTTTATTCTGTCCAAATCAACCTAATTTATTAGGCAACAAAAAATACAGTGGTCATCTAATAGCCTTTTAATGGGAAGCTTGGAATTGCATAATGTACACAAGAATTAATTGTTTTATGTTTTGTCAAAAAATGAGCAGCCTTAACTGAAGCTACGGTTGAAGCCTGTGACGTCTTAGCGAATCTTGTAAAATGATTACTGCTTGCTTAATGTTGCTTTCAACTTGTCAACTTTTTCTTTTCTAAGTGATGTATCTGGTGTATACCTGCTATTAACTGATCTACAGTATACATTGAAGACATTTGGGTTTGAGATCAAAAGATGAACATGAGACCAAAGAATAGAATGACATCTTTTGTTTTCTCATGTTTACACCTAGATGTGTTAAACAACTTAATGCAGATAGTCCAGATAGTCCAAACAGATAGTCCAAAATAAATGATACTTAATATTTGGTTGCATATCTCATATGACAGCTCTCTGGTCTTCATATTGGTGTATCCTTTTTAACAATAAATACATTCAGAGCTATTAATTGATTAAACAACTTATCTAACAGGACACACCTGGGCAACAAGAAACACCTGGCAGTCACGTGTGCCAAGATTTTTGATCACCTGAAAAATGGGTGGGTTTTAAACAAAATGTGCCATGTTCTAAGCTGTTTTAACACATCTAGATGTAAATATCAGGAAATGAAAACTGAAATTCTGATCTATCCTTTCATATTCATCTTTTGAGTTCAATCCCAAACATCTTAAGTGTATTGCAAAAAAAAAAAAAGACATTTAATTAAAATTGGCCTTGCCGTTCCAATACTTTCAGAGGGAACAGTACACTGGGACAGTAAATTCAAATATATTCGGACATCAGCGTATTGAGGTATATTGAGTCGTGTAATATCATGTAAGGGTTTGTGGTCAACATCAAACGGGAAGTTGACTCCAAAAATCTTGGGGAGCATTACATATGTTTTAGGTAGTTTTATTGTGTTGTTGTTGATGACTAATGTATTACACATATGTATGATACATATGCAGCATGTATAAAATGTATTACTGTAATAGAATACTGTAACAAAATAGGCATAAAGTTCATGTACAGATATTCATAATTTAATCACTTTCAAGACAATTGTGTAAATTGGGACAGTCTTAAAAGAGAGTAGACAGAGGAAAAGTCAGGGGATATAATGGATGCATTAACAGATGCATAAAACACCACAAATCTATGGGGAAAACATGCACTGATTGATTTTATGTGCATTAAATGATGTTTTTATCAAACCAACATCTTATTAAGAAGGTTAATAAGATAGATTTTAACTAAGTGGTTACTATTGTGTATGCAGAGATTTTACTTAGTCTCCTGTGTTCATGTCATTTTAGAGATTGAGGCCGATCTTTATTTTGTTTTTATTTCTGTCTTACGCTGCAACTGCAATAAATACATTATAAAATGATATTTACCTTTAGTGTTTTTTCTCCCATTAACTGTGATTTCTACTCCATCTGTTCATATTGGATTTTGAGATAAAACAAACAAACAAAAAAACGGTTATGGAACCACGGTTGTAAATAATGATTACTTGAATTACTATATCCTTCCTAGCAGCTCAAACCAATCTGTCCATTTTTCTCTGACCTCTCTTATCAACAAAGAATTTCTTTTTTTTTTAAAGTTTCATTTTTATTGAACATGTCTACAGAACAATTCTACAGAACATTTCTACTGAACGTTTCATTTTTATTGAATATTTTTGCTGACTTTCTGATTAACCATTTCTGCGAACATTTCTAATAACCTTTCTGCTAAACATTTCTGCTAAGCCTATCAACAAAGTATTTCTACCCACAGAACTGTCACTCGCTCAGTGTTTCTTGTGTTTCGCACCATTCCATGTAAACTAGAGACTAGAGACTGTTATGTGTGAAATTCCCAGAAGATTAGCAGTTTCTGAAATACCCAAACTAGTCCATCTGGCACCAACAGACATGCACTTTTATAAGATTTAATGTACACTGTTTGTGTTGTTTGTAAAAAAAATAAATAATAATAAAAATTAAAATTAAATATATGTACATATGAACTTGCCCACTGCAGGCCAAATCTACCTGCAGGTATAAATAAAGTAACCTGAACCTGATGCCACTGTTAAAGTCAAAGAGATCATATTTATTCTTCATTCTGATGTTTCATGTGACAATTAATTAAAGCTCTTGACCTGTATCTGCATGATTTTATGTATTGAGTCGTTGCCACATGATTGGCTAATTGGATAACTGCATGAATGAGCAGGTGTTCCTAATAAAGTGACCACTAATATATCACCCTAATATGTCCTCCCTATTAAACCCTATAAGGCAAAACCACCCCACTATGATGTGCCTTATAATAAAACACACACCCACACAAATCTAATGCACCCTAGAGATTTTTTTCCCTCTTAGCCTGTGTCCTTTAGTAAAATTGTCTTGAAGATTTTAATGCATACAGTCTATTATGTAGATGTGTGGTTATTTAACAAAATGTACTGAATTACCAGGTGAAATTGTGTATCAATATAATTAAGTTACTGCATCTCTAGTAAAGGTGTATAGATGTGATTGTTGGGCATCAGTGAATTGGTTGAGACCTACTACTTTTAACTGCTAGCTGCTAGTGATGTGACAGTATAGCCTTTGTAATAACATGCTGTAATAACATTTTAAGACCTTTATGTTCAGGAAAATCGCATGATTTTTTTTTTTAGTTTAATGTTCGGTTCTTGTGGGTCAGAATCTGAATTTCAGAAATTTACTGTATTGACCACATACTGTACAACATCCCTAATATATATATATATATATATATATATATATATATATATATATATATATATATATATATATATATATATATATATAAAAGAGTAAAACAGTTACACTTTTTTCTCTTTACCTTTTCTTCGAAGCAATGCTTTGCCTTTTCTTCAAACCTGCTAGATATTTTATATGAGACAGATGTCTTTCTCTAAACAGAAATCCATGTCAAGATCCCTAATGAGCAAGCCAGGGTAGGGAGTGGCAAGGAAAAACTTCCTAAGATGCTATTATTAAGAAACCTTGAGAGGAACCAGGCTCAAAAGGAAACCCATGCTCACCCGCACCAGATGGTGAGAGTTTGCTAATTGCAGTATACAGAGCTGATGCAACAAATATGACATGAGTTGAAAATACACTGTTGATGTTGACTTTGAATTTTGGAAATATGAACAACTTAATGAGATTTACTGTGTGGGCATGCATCAGTGGATGTACCAACAGGTGGCGATGTTTTTTACTCGCAGCTGAAGTATATCTACAGAAGATATTTGTCTAAAGGGACTAAACAAGCATATTTAATGAATGTGTCTGAGATATATATATATATTTTTTTTTGCATCATAAAATAAGTAAAAAAAAAAAAAAAAAAAGTTGTTGCATGCTTTGTGCTGGCCATGATAACTGGGTGAGTATATGGACAATAGGGTAGACGTGTTTGTTCTCCATATCCTGGGTGGAGTACAAGGCTCTAGGGGCCATAAGCAGCTGGTTTGTTCCTGGCCCTGTTTTTCTCAGCACATGATGAGTTGAAATCCTTTGGCTTGCTGCCTCTGCTTGAGCTACTCCCGACTTGAAGTAAAGCAGAGCCTTCGCCAGTTTCCCTGGGGGTGCTGAACATGAAGACACCAGCACCGTGTTGCAACACACCCAGAAATCTGTTCTATTCCTCACTACCTGTGTCTCTCGGCCTATCTCCCCCAGAGCAGTGAGACGGCTTGCTTTAAAAAAAAAAAAATCTGGATGATTTAATGACATCGAGTGTGAACCTCATGTGCTTCTGCATATGGCTTTTGCAATAAAGAGCTTTCAGTAAATATTTCAAAAGAGAAATTTCATCACTGCTTACTCAACTGTAAGATTTCTAATTCATAATGCTTGATGTCACCTCTAACACTACATGAATGGACATGAAGACATATGCAGTCTTCCATGCACAAAGCGTACATATTTAAAATATGCCACACAGCATACTGGAAAAAATGAATTGTAGGGACTCATTTTTACCTTTACTGAAAAAGGATATGGCTCTAAATGTATGAAAAACACTTGTTGTGTGAACTTTAAATAACATTGAACTATGTTAACCTTGTGTATGTATACTATATGTATAGACATACAATGTATACAGTATATACGCTCGCCAGCTATTTTTATGGGAACACCTGTACCCTTGGTCAAACAAAGAATTATCCCATCAGCTAATCATGTCTCAGTAGCCTAATGCATAAAATCGGGTAGATCAAGGTCAAAAACTTCATTTAACTTTCAGAATGCCCAGACTGGTTTGAGCTCATAGGAAGTCTACATAAACTCAAATACAGTAAACACTCTTACAACCATGGTGAACAGAAATGCATGTTAGAACACACATCATGCCAAACCATGAGGGGGATTGGCTACAATAGCAGAAACAGGTTTACCAAAATTGGACAGTTTAAGATCCCCTGGTCTTGTCTGTCTGGAAGCCCTGTCATTGAAACTCTTTCCACTTCTGTACTTAAACAAATATCCATCCATCCATCCATCCATTTCCTATACCGCTTATTCTTACGGGGTTGCAGGGAACCTGGAACCTATTCCAGGGAGCATGGGGCACAAGGCTTGGTACACACCGGACAGGGTGCCAATCCATCGCAGAGCACAATCATATACACATTCACATACACATTCATACACTATAGACACTTTGGAAATGCCAATCAGCCTACCACGTATGTCTTTGGACTGGGGGAGGAAACTGGAGTACCCAGAGGAAACCCCCGGCAGCACGGGAAGAACATGCGAACTCTGCACACACAGGGCAGCAGCGGGAATCGAACCACGGACCCTGGAGGTGTGAGGTTTAACCATTAAGCCACTGTGTGCCCACTTAAATAAATATACCACACAATTTTTTTTTTTTTTTTTTACCCATTTGACTCTTTGACAATGTTTTGCACTGACCACACAAACGCATTAATCCAGGAAACCCTGTGAACTTCACAGAAACACGACTTTCCCAGGACTATGCAAAATCCCCTTGTACTTTCTTGCACAAGTTGCTGTATGATACCAAACAGCAGGTGGCACCATTTCTAATTCACTCCAGTAATCTGGCTAAACTCTATATATTCTCTGTGGGACTCTAGCACTGAGGGTGAGAGATCAGTATCATTTCATCAGAGCTCCTCTCTCGGCAAAAAAACAACAACAAACAAAACAAAACAAACAAACAAACAAAAAAAACACGGCATCAATACAACTAGTATTTAGATAAAATTCTGAAATTTCAAGTGGAAACTAATGTAGAATTATAAACACTTTTATGTTTAAAGAACCATTTCTGGTAGATGGGTAGCACACATATGGTGGAAAAACACAGTAGCTTGAATTTGAATTAAAACTGCTCTCAAAACATCATGGATTGATGCTTGCACGTTTGCTAACCTAGGGTGAACAGCTGTACGCGGAATCTGGATTTCTAATTCCCCACATACGCCAGAGAGCTTGGTTTAACTACCTGCAGCATCAGGTACAACTGCTTTTTGTAATAGTCATTTTATTTCATTTTTACTTCTCGACTTCCTAGACATGATTATATTACATGTTATTACAGGTTAAGTTTGGACCTCGCAGCTCCCAGTTAAACACTAACGATAATCACATGATAATACTTTTAATGTCAGCCTTGTATAACTTAATTATTCTGTTAAAGATAACATGTGCTTATCAACAGTGTGTATAAATGAGAACTCACGCCTGTGGCACCTTTTTCCTGCCTCTTGAGAAAGATGATATTCCCTAGACTATTACATGCTTCTGGAAAAATTTATTATTTTCTTAATATAAAACTGGCATGTCGTGATTGTAATAACAGACTATAAGGGTAAGTTCTATTGCACTATTTGTCATTTTGTGTTTGTGGAACAAATATACAGGGTGTCCCAAAAGTCTCCATACACAGGGGACTATATGTGGCCAGCACCATGTCGGTTATGTCTTCATCAGTGGATGTTCGTGGATGTTTACTTCTTCTTGGTCGTTCCACAACATGTCCAGTCTTTTTGAATTTGTTATCACGTGCGATGTGCTTGCCATGTTTCCATCACAACCTTACGACAACTTCCCGATCCAGCCATGAGAGTGATTTCAATATGTTCTTTTGTCCAAGGGGTTCTTAAAGGCTATCTGAAAAAAAAGAAAAAAATAAATAAAATAAAAATATATATATATATATATATATATATATATATATATATATATATATATATATATATATATATAAACATAAACTAAATATGAAAATTTTGCAAGACATTTTGCTAAAAAGTCTTAATTTCCCTTATGTATGGAGACTTTTGGGACACCCTGTAGTATGATTTGATATTTTTTGCATGTACTATTAAACGTTGCAAAACACCTATCTTCCTTTTCCCTACAGTTCATCTTAGCCCATTTAATGATTAGCACCAAGTAGTAAAGTGTAACAAGAGCTATCCTTTAGCAGTACGATGGTGTTCCTCAACTGGTGTTTTGGTGATAATGGTGTCTAATACGTCAGTCCAAAACCTCCAGCAGGTGTTCAATCGGGTTGAGATCTGGTGATTGTGAAAGCCATAGTATAAGACTTATATAATTTATGAACTCATCAAACCATTCTTTTATCCTTCATGCCCAGTCTTTAAGAGCATTCCATTCCATCATCCAGGAAGAGAGCACTCGCATCAGGAAAATGTTTCATCACAGGAAAAAAATCTGTCAGAATGACTATATTGATTTACAGTGACGCTTCCCTCTATGGGGATGAGTGGACCCAACCATGCTAACAAAATCCACTTTGCAACATATAACAGCAATTCTTCTGGACTGTATTGTTCGCTTGGTGTACGGTACATATCACTTTTTTTCCACATCGCTGCAAACCAGTTCGTGTGGTTTTTGCACTCCTCTTTGTAACTAGAGACTGCATCCCTACTATAATATCTCTCGCTAAGTAGTTGTGGTTCTTGCTAACAGTCTGATCTCACTGAGTTGACATTCTCAGTCACCCGAACGACAGTTGCGCTTCTGTTTTTCTTTTACATATCTCACTAAAATCGTCAATTTACAACTATGCTTACTGTCTTTCCTGTAGATCTGAATTCTGATGTCACGTTAATCACTGTTCCTATCGAAACACAGCCAGATGAGCAGACATTGTGACTGAAACTCCTGCTATCAGTGGGCCACAATAATGAGCACTCTTTCAAAGTCACTTAGATCTTTTCTTCTTGTCATCTTGGTCCAAAATTGTGGTCTGCTCAGAGCATGGTAGGATGTTAATGGTTTAATTGTATCATGCAGTACACCTTTCTGGAAGCATTTGGCACTTGTTATGTTTCTCCACTCATTTATTTAGGTTTTTCCTTATATGATCATTCTGCCACACTTAAAAGAAACACCCAAAGACAAATATCATTCACTTTTGCATGACATTATGTGTGTGTGTTGTTGTTTGTGTGTGTGTGTGTGTGTATATATATATATATATACACACTAACGATAATCACATGATATATATATATGAATATATATATACACACACACACACACACACACACACACACACACAAGCAACAGCACATTATAAAGTGCTACACGTACAAATCACAACATTGATGGAAACAGTGATGAAGGGTGAGTGCTGCCCCCTGCTGGTACACCAGGTGTTGAATCGTTGCCCTCCAGGGAAGGCAGTAGGTTGTATAGTTATCTCCTGATGGGGCAAAACAACTACCCAGAAACCACACAACCTACTACCTCATCCTGTACGAACACCAGAAAACGCCCACAGGGCTAACAGGAAGGAGACTGGATGATTCGACAGCCTTTACATTCTTCTTAATCTTGTGTGATTTCATATTTTATAGAGGATGGAAAGCATTATCATCATCATACATCTATGTTAGCATGGACTGCACGGTAATTATCAGAACATCACTATTTATTGGCACTGTACATACAAAATAAAAATCATATCAGTACAGTGAAAGCACTGTCCAACCCAACACAACCATGTATAGATGAATATCACCCCAGCTGCACATCTGGACATTGCCCATTCACTACTTGAAACTAGATAACCATATATTTGTCAGGCAAGATGATGGTTGTCCAGTAAATTCATACATTACAATGAACAAGTCACGTTTGCAGTCTACAGCTGCAGGGAAAGAAATACACGAAGACATATAGTTAGTGCTTTGCATAAACTCATGAAATTGACATGAGTTACTTAACGCTAAACAGATCAGAAGAAAAGACGCCAATTGTAGCAGCAAGCGGCATGCAGTCTCTTCACATCGTAACGATGATATTATAGCCACTTCAGGAAAGACAGTAAGTTGTATAGTTATCTCACAGCAAGGGTATGACCCTAAAACTATACAACCTACTACCTCACCCCAAAGGACAGTGTAATGCACTGCAGTGTGTTCAGCTGGTCTGGATCAGGCTGGAAACAGGGTTTCGTCGAGTGTACAGAATCACAGTAAGACCAATAACAAAATGAATATTTTTCTTTCAAATGTATAGTTATGAATAAAACATTCAAATTGCCCAGGATGAATTTTACTCACATAAGCATACGGTACCGTGATCAAAAAGATCATTTTCCTGTTACGGGTTCCAGTTTGTCCGTTGGTGCATCTTTCCAGTGTGCCTCAACATTTCTCGCCTCCATCTGTAGCATGGAACCCCCCCCCCAAAAAAAAACAAGACTCATTAAATCCATTAGTTGATCTAGGCCCGTGTTCATAAAGTTAATGAAAAGCTTCTTATTGGAAGAATTGCAGTCTCTTCTGTTGCTATGCACTGCACCAACCAATCGCAAATCTGCATGGTCACATGTCAGACTGACGGTTCACTGGTGATTCACAACAACACAACTGCAGTCTTGATAACTGGAAGCACATTCTTAGATTTTTGTATCTCTAAAATCAGCCTAGGTAAAAAAAAAATTAAATAATAAAATCTTGTTTAGAAAATTTAAAAATGTTTTGTCACATCCAGCGATAAATTCCACATATTAGGTGTAAATTTGACAGGGGATCAGAGTTGACTAGTCTTCCTGCACGGGATTGTAAAAAAAAAACAAAAAAAAAACATTCCTTAAAAGGGCTAACTGCAGCATTTTTCTTTATTTAATTTTTTTTGTCCAACCTATTTGATTCAGTCTATTCCAGAGAGTTTGTAGTATTTATCAAACCGATGTGTAGAAAAACAAACGGTGTACTGACATACACACGAAGTCAAGTTCAAACAGATACAATTTTAATGAACCGCCAATACCATTCATTCACAGCGGTGCTGTGAATATGGATATTTGTGTGAATCATAACTCTGCAGGCATCTTTTCAGAAATCCGTGCAGTCATGTCAGCAGCGCTAAGGCTAAATATGGAGCCTAAGGTTCCTATGGCACCAGGTTAATAGGCGCAGGCTTGAAACAACTATTTATACATGCTAGAAGCTCCTATTACACAAGTGTGCAGCCAGCCTGGATGAGTAGACGTTGTGGTGGTCTGAGACAGACACTATGACCTCCCGATCACCTCTGCAGTTGATACAGCACATTTAATGTAACTAATGACTCTAACAGACCTAAACAGAGACCCACTGTAAAGAATATGTACACAAGCAGGAACAGATTGAAGCATGGATAAAAAACATATATGCAATCCTATCATGACCGGATGGTAAAAGGATGCCGTAACATATTTATTGTCAGCTCCAGAATTATTGGCACCATTAAATGAGATGGATTTTTTTTAAACGGTTATGAAAAATGTTATGGTTAATTAGTTTAAGTTCACGAAAGATATCAAATCATCAATTTAAGCAAAAATATTCCAAGAAAACAAAATACATGTGGTATTTTACACATGAACAAATAGATGTTTCTTGGCACTTTACTTTATTATGACCCTTATGGACAAGATGTGCAGTTTACATGTTTTTTTTTAAGTTCACTCGAGTGTTTAGAGTCTCTTCAGCGGTCTTCCACGACTTCCTGTTTCACTAGGGTATAAATATGAGATGACACAGAGAGCTGAATTCCTAAGTCGTTCGTCAACAGGGGAAAGGTTCAACAATGCACAAATGGAATGAGGAAAGTTTGTTGGCCTTCAATATTCTGGCAATGGCTATAAAATAACTACATGCCTTATAGGCATAATCAAGATAGCTAAGAAGTTTAAAACAACCTGAGCTGTAATGATCTATGTGGAAGAGTACTCAGACCCATTTTGCCCCATGCACAGTGAGAAATGGCCAACATTTCTCCAAGACATTGCTTTAAAATATATGTCCAACTCAACACAGAAATGCCTAAATGGTCAATGAATCAAGGTTGTCATTCCAGTCCCCTGGCCTAAATCCCAGTGAAAACCTACCTGAGTATTGACTTTCCACAAGAGATGACCTACGACTCTGAAGGATTTGGAGAGATTCTGTATTGAGAAGTGCTCTCTCTCAAATCTCATCAAGTAATATAGAAGTACAAAATGCAGTGGTGCTAATAACTGAGACATTGTTAAAAATCTCTCTCTCCAAGTTGGGGGAAGGAGTGACTGTCAAGGTATGAAATGATAGGCGGGATTAGTTATTTTTTAAAGAATAGGCCACAGCCCTTCTACTTGCATTCCCTCGGCTCAGTTATTCCAATCACTGAGAATTCACAAGGATAATGTGCACATGGATAAACTTAGCACAAAAAAATCTGCCAAAGGTTAATTACCTTTTGTGTTACGGTGTCGTTTCCCTTTCAAACGAATTGGCTTTTCAATTATGCAAAAGTTATTCACATTTACATCCGAAAAAGCACGATCAATTGATTTGTTTCTTGTTTTCATTGAACAGAAAAAAAATTTAAGTTACACAATTGTTTATCATTTGTTTATCATCCTGCACAGGGCAGCTTGGTGAATCCACAGACAAAGAATCTACCTGTGACTGGAGCATTCATAGGTGATGGCCAAAAGAAAACCGGGCTAGGAAACAATCTGAACACTAAAACTTGATTCATTTTTATCTCACCAGTACTAGCATCAATCTTCTGTCTATATGAACCTACAGTGTCCACATACAGAATTTGGTAACCGGAATCATATTCTTACGTTAGCAAGAATCAGCTGGAAAGATTTCCAAATTTGCACTATTAGACCACAAGTAACAGGGCCAAACAGATTTAATGTGGAGACTGTGAAATTAAATGAATAATGCTGCAGGGAATAATGCTGTGGATGGTCTGCTGGGAGGAACTTCAGCCATCAATGAGAGCTCTGGATGAGACTTCCCCTGTACATTCACAAAACATTCAGCAGCAGAAAGAATATGCTACCACAATATTGTTCGGAGCCAATTCAAATCACCAACAGTACATATAATCTACAAGACAAAACTGGGCTTAGTGCCACAATGATCTGTCATGAGTTAGGTCCCATTGTTTCCCAGGGCTGAAATTTCCGTGGCTGGATCTGAACATACAAACCGGTTTTCTGCTTTCACTTGCCAAATTCAGCTATAATTTCAATAACAAACATTTGGTAACGTAATATAAAAAATGCACCTCAGTGACAGGTCAAAATAAAGTTATCAGGCGTTTGTCCACTAATCGTTTCTGACGCAGTCTCCTCCATTCACACAGGAGACCAGCTGCATCCTGTTTTGAGTTAAGTAAGTTAAGACTTGCCAACATCCAAGGACCAAATTCGAATTTCTAAAGTTTAGTCGCGAATTTAAATTTCAATCCGGGAAAAGCGATGATGCACTGTCACTTGAATTTAAAACTGTTTGGTTACATACAACTTCTCCATTCGTGGACCTATTGGAGACTTTTTTTGTTAAATTGCTGTAATTAGTGAATAAAAATGCTTTAGGACCTGTCCTATTCTGAATGGACTAGTGGAGAAAAGAGTGCTGAAGCAGCAATGGGCACCTTCTGATCCAGACGAGCTACTGCGACTTACTGAGATGATCTGTCAGGCTGACACATTCTCAAACCACATGCCCCTCTGCCATTGGAAGACAGAAATGCATCTGTTGCTAGGCTATTAATAGAGCACCATTCAAATACTTTTGACTGTTATAAAGCACCACAGCAAAACCAGAGGATTTCTTACCTTATGCAGTGCACTAATGACTGAGACTATTTGTAGCTAACCACTTCATCTACAGAAAGATTATGCTGAAAAAACGCTGAATTTCACCAAAATCATAGTAAGCTTATTGAATCCTGTTTTGCATTTAAGGTTTGCTTGGACAGTTTTCCCTATATATTCAGATGCATCACGTTGTGACATCCCATGCCATGCAGAGATGCCATCTGTTCCTCGGAACTCTACCCGGGCAAAGGCCCATGGCAGAAGGACACTCTAGAGGTCCTGTGAGTGCGCTTCGGTAGTATAGGAGGTGGTGGGGAAATATGTGTGTAGTGGGCACTTATGTAATGTGGTTTATAATTCATAAACACAATATGGGTGGCTATACGTGCCAAGCGGAAATAGGCTGCTTCCCAAAGAAAACAATGAAGAGAATGAGCTTACAATTTTGCGTTTTTTTTTTTTAAACGGTTTATTTGTACTTTTCAACTCGTTAAACCCTTTTGGATGCAAATGGTCCAGTACTAAACTAGAGCTTCCAGTACACCTTTAGGTAAAACCAAAGCAGAACAATAATTGCTAATAATACGAATAAAATGTGTATATTTTTCCGTGAAAATATTTCCATGAACGATACATGTTTAGTTGCATTTCTCTAGATGAACAGATATCAGAGGTGTCTTTAAGATGTTTCCACCATCTGGCTGAGTAACCGAATGCTTGGTATGCGTAGAATTCCAGAGGAGCTATCATACAGCAGTGATGGGGTAGCAGAGCCACAGCCTCAGTGCCTTATGCACAAGCAGGTTGTATTTCTAGCCAAAGCATCTGGGTGGGGATGACGACGACAAAGGGCAGGGTGGACAAGTAGTGAAGGTTTCAGAAGTACCGCATACCCTTGCCACTACTTCAACACAAGTGGAAAACAACAGTTTATGGCTCTGATCCAAGGTCAAGGAGTGGAGGGTGGAGCCAAAAAGAGTCCAGGACGCTGCAAAGCTTGCAATACAAGTCAGTCGACTAAAAATGCCTAATAAGACAATGCTAATTCGCTTCACTCCATCTTTTATCTTGCCAGCCCTGTCTAGTCCTTCATTCCCAGTCTCCCAAACCGCAGCACTCTTATATTCATCTACACAACGCTGGCTAATGTTCACAATGTTCATTGAGACTCTCCAGAAGGTCAGTCATTTTTCCAATGCTTGAGGCATAGAAATGGATGTGAGAGGAAGGGACCTGTTTATATTCTTTTAAACAGTGACAGTATGTATTGTAGTGAGGTTTTAGTGAACATTCTTTGAAAAGAAATAAATAACCACACAATAAAAAAATGCTTTCAAGTTTTTGAAAAATCAATCACTACTGTGCAATAAAAGAGAATATGTTTAAGAGGATAGAGTCTGTAGGGGAGAGTACAGTGACGAAGAAAAAAATACAAGGCCTGCTCAACATTATATAATTTTTTTTTTGCCAAAACTGGTTTCAGTAGAAAAGTGATGAGCTCTTTGTCATGATCAAACACTTATTCTGTACTCCAGTATTGTTAGGTACGTGTATTAACAGTAAATGTTTTTTTTTTTGTTTTGTTTTTTTTACATTGAGAGCACTTAGTAGCTAACTTCATATGAACCAGCTTGTGTCTTGTAAAGCTTCACTATAAGAACCAGGAAGCTGAAAATAGACCATTTTGATTTTTGTTTTTGATTTTTATAAATTAAGAAAAAGCTTCAGTTAGAGCTTTTTTTGTTGTTGTGGGTATTCAACTAAAAAAAAATATTTAAAAAAATAGCATAAATTTAATGTTTCCTGAAAAAAAATAGTCTGACTTTTAATTGTCTGTCATCTTTTCATCCTCATTGTTTATATGCCATTTTTAAATGATTTTATATTTATTATTTATATACATCATTTAAGCATGTAATTATACAATGCCATGTTTGGTTAGCGATATTAATATACTGTCTATACTCAATATTTAGCTTATTTACCATGAAGGGATTTACACCTACGCTTATGGACATGTGTCACAATTATCTGCAGGATTTCCAGCTGGCGTCATGGTGTTGCTTGGACCCTTCGGGAATGAAAAAATAAATAAATCACAAAGAAACAATGCAACAAGAACAACAACAAAAAAAAGTTACAGATGACAAGAAACTTATAGCGCAATCAACAACTGATCAAACTGATTTTTATGGACGCATACAGAGCTGTGTAGTGGTTAAGTGCAGACAATTTTCCACCTCACCTGATATGAGAATTATTCTCTCCATATTCATTATTATCACTGTTTTGTGTTTCAGTGTTGCATTTCTTTTTCCATATTTTGTCACAAAATGTTTTAAGAATGGTTTCATAACATACTCTGAATAGATTTAATAATTCCAGCTACAACGTGCTTTACAAAAACGAATGCGATTGTACCGTTTTTCTGTGGAGTCAAACACAGAGACTCAAACTGGTTGTAAAAGCCACATGCAGAAAAAATACTCTTACACACTTTTTGAAAAGAGCAAATGTCACTTTTTTCCCCCCGCATCATTCTGTTTATTTCATAATAAGTTGTGCTTCAAACTGTCAGTGGATAAAAACGTCCCTGAAAGCTGGCTGAAAGTTGTATTTCGATCACAGTTTGTTGGTTTCGCTGCCCAAACAAACCTGATTCTTTGGTTCATTACCAGATTTAGTAGGAAAATCACTAAAGTGTGCTGGATCGCACCCAAAGCTGAAACTGTTCAAAATGGCAAACGGACAACTTGGTGTATGTGTAAGTGAGGAAATAAATAACACCAATTTCCTCCAAGGAATTTTACTTCAGTATTTAGAGTCCCCTTAAATATGGCCAAAGAAAAGAGAAAAGTAATAAGGGCCAAACATTTCTTTCTGCAAACATTAAGACATTTTAACTATGTATTTTTTCTACAGCAAAAACGTTCGTTGTTTATTTTCAAGTACAATTTTTTACACTCACCTGTGTAGAAATCCCTGTCAGAGTGTGTAGGACAGGATCAAGCTTCAGAAAACCCTAAAAAACCACAAAGCAAAAGGTCACCCTCACTTAGACTCAGACATTGCTTGTAATTTACAATAAACAGTTGACGCCGAAGCAAATTTGGTTATTTTCGTAGACATACTATAACCATTTATTACATATACTATAATATACGATATATTAAATAAAGTCACTGACAGGTTTTGAAAGATTTTGCTTATATAATATTATCTTTTATTTAAACTGGTTGGACGTCGCTCATATTAAGGCGGTTAGATTACTGCGGCGATTGAACCCGACCGATTAGTCCGAAAATTCATTTCAGTTTAATATCATTCATTACGTCTGCCTTGAAACAAATCACGTGTGTGCGTTGGATTTCTCGTTCACCGAACACACACACCTGCATACAGCACACGATCAAGTCTGGAATCAAACCTCTGCAATTATACATGCAAACTTTGCACAGGACGTGGGCTTCAAAACAGATTTCACTGAATATATTATGTAAAACTGACCTACAACCAGATACACCAACACGTGGCGTTTTCTGGGCTGAAGTATTAAAAATAATTTGCTTTACATTACTGATGTAAATCTCTTTCTGTGTGAAAGAAAGAGTGAGTGAGTGAGAGAGAACGAGTGTGATCCTGAGAGAAATCGAGAAATGCATCGATGCCACATTGCACACATTGCATGAACAGAGTTAATATTTTGTTTATTGATCTTAGAGCAACGCCTATTAATGTTACCCTAAAATTCTTTAATCGCCGGCTTTATGACGTACTTAAATATAAATACCCAGCGTTATCAAATCAAACATCGCTTTTCTTATATTTTTTTCAGAAGTATGGTTTTGCAAATCAAATAGACAAAACATTTTTTTTTTAAATGAAACATCATATCTTTAAGGAAAATGTTCTTGTTAAGCTAAATAAATAAATAAATAAATTGTATGGGTGCGCATGTGGGAAAGTACCAATATGACAATATTTGCCTCATCAGCAAAAATATGCGAACGACCATAATGCAAAGTATAAAAGCTTGAACTGACGTTTGTACTTCTATAAAATGAAATCAAAATGGCGGAGCTAGTTTTCACTAAGGCTCTAGCCTTGTCTCCTCAGGAATACGACCGTGTTACTGCAGTTTGCTTAGCATCCAAGATATTAGTAACATTATATTACGTTATAGTAACAACTTTGGAAACGGTCACAAATGAGGTGTGGGTCTGTGTGACTTTATTGGTCAAATGGCACGAATTTGGAATAAAATAGTCGAAGTCAAGTTTTAGGGTCGCTTCCCCTTTCTCTCCTC
This sequence comes from Ameiurus melas, assembly GCA_012411365.1. Taxonomy (NCBI): domain Eukaryota; kingdom Metazoa; phylum Chordata; class Actinopteri; order Siluriformes; family Ictaluridae; genus Ameiurus; species Ameiurus melas. Next base: position 20,576,745 of record CM022764.1, on the reverse strand, counting down.
TCTCTCGCTCTCTCTCTCTCTCGAACACACACAGACCTAGACACAGACACACATACACCCCTCAAATATTTAACAAGATAAAGAGACTGAGGGGATGTAATCAAAAGAATCCTGTCTGTTACTGCCTTGGCTATCAATAATATATCTCTCTGTTAGTACATTCCACCAGGAAATGACATGCTGTGTATACAGTGATGTAAATAACATCATTTAACTATATGTATATATAATGTTGGTTTACATTAGATTTTTTCCCCAAATGAAATTCATTAAATTGCGTATCTGTGTACAATTTATAAATGATCATAAAACATGCACGAATTGAAAAATGCTGATATATATATATATATATATATATATATATATATATATATATATATATATATATATATATATATATATATATATATATATATATATATATATATATATATATATATATATATATATATATATACTGCTAAAAAAAATAAAGGGAACACTTAAACAGCACAATGTAACTGTGTTCCCTTTATTCTTTTAAGCAGTATATATATATATAAAAGTTTAAAAATGTTTTAAAAATACAAAATAAATTCTCCATCAAAACAGCAATTACATAATATAAGTATACGAGGTAATGGTTGCTAGGTTGCCAAATACTATGAGTTGCATTATGGTGCACCATAGGCTAATTCAGAATTCTCCTGAAAATATTTGTGGGTAGCAGAATCCATTTTAAATCAATTACGCCGCCATTTTGGAAAATAATGCTGCAAAAATCACTAGTTTGCTGAACTGCTCAACAATATCTGAACATTTACCTTAACGCACAATACGAATGAATACCGAGTCTCTTGCGTGAAATGTGTGATAAAATGGAGAAATGTGGGGGAAACATGAACAAACTTTCAATAACTCACATGCTAAATTATTCCTGAAAAATATCAAACCTAATTACCATGATAGAATTCAAAATATTATTTGCCGCAACAATGATAAGTTTTATGTTCGTATTATGTACACCTGTCATACTGTGAAGATGAACAAATATCGTTTGATCTGTCTGGAAATTCTGTAAAATTATGAAAGCACAGAAAAACAGAACAGAAAAATTCACACACACACACACACAAACACACACACACACACACACACACACACACACACACATGTATAAACTAATCACAAACAAACAAACAAACAAAAAAAATCTCAACGGAACTTACAGAAATCTAACCCTCAAGGCTCTAAAAGTGTTTCGGATACTCAGGTTCGACTTCCTACAGGCCTCTTTGATTCTGAGAAAGGTCATTTTCCTGCAATATCGTCTTCATCGTGGAGGGATAGAGATGATCGAGGCACTCCGAATCGGAGAAGGGAGCTCTAGCTAAGTGTTTCCCCGTTCTCTCCTCTCTCCACAGCAGCCTAGAGATCCAGGCTACCCCCCTGCTCTGCATTGTGCCTCGGCCCGGGCCTGGAGCTCTTCGGCTCGGTTAAGCAGCCTCAGCAACAATAGGAGGCCACGCGGGTGTCTGGGAGGCGTGTATGAAGCCCGTCTGTAGACTAGAGCCTCGTCCGAATGAATGGAGTATGTTAGAAAACACACAATTAGCATGTCCGCTGAATGCAAATCAGCATGCAGTGCCTGCCTTTGCCTTGGCTGGGCCTGGGGAACATTTAACAGGCTGGAAAAGGTCCTCCCCTCCTCCTCCTTCCGTTTTCCTTCTTTCCTCCTTTCCCCCCCCTCTTGGCGTCTCTCAGTTGTGCCTTTCTCTCTTCCCTCTTGGGCTTCTGAACCATCAGCACCGACCAGCTTCTGGAAGTACACTACTTCCTCCAAAGCATGTTTTCCAGAGAGCAGGATTTCGGTTTTAGTTCTGGGAGAGATTGTGCATGAAGAAGAATCTGCCACAGAAGGGGAGCCACGTTCCTCTCCGCACTCCCTGTCACGTGTTTGTGTAACATTTTCACAGCGAAAATCTCTGCTCTGCTTTTGGTCCGGTGGCCTGAATTTTTTTTCTTCTGTTCAGTCTTTTGTGAGCGATTGGCATCTGTCCCAGACACAGCTCCCGAACACCCCTAACCCTGTCAGAATTGAGAAAGAGAGGCAGAGAGGGAGGGAAAGAGAATGAAAGAATGAGACAGAGGAAGTTGGCACTGAGGCAGGACCAAAATGTGTACCTGGCAAAGCGGAGCGGGCCTCATGGAGCCCAGCCCTGTACATAAAAATGGAGGAAGACTAGATACAGACCTACCTACTGTATAGATCTCTATGTCCAAAGAGATCCCGCGCACCAAATCACTCAGAAAAAAGCAACAACTGATACTCATCGCGAGGCATAAACGAAGAACTTAAAACCAAACCGAAATAAAGTAATCTCCGAAAAACTGGCGCATGAAACCTCAAGCAATGCGCTGGAGAGTGTGACTTGTTGGCAGGGTTTGGTTCGGCTGCAGTGCAGCGGCTGTAGACAGAGGGTTAAATCCTATTAGGCGAGCAGAAGCCCTCCCTTTCTGGCTAGGCCCGCTGGTGGGGAGGCCCTTGCAGCAGAAAAAGCAGCTTTTTTTGCCTTCTTTTTCCTTCCCTTCCCGTCTTCCCTGCCACGTTTTTTCAGTTTAGCTCCAGCAATCTCCCCCATGTCTTAAGGAGAGGAGTGAGAGGAGGAAATGAGGGGAGCAAAGGAAAGAGAGCCAGAGAAAGAGTGGACAGAAGAGTGAGAGTGAGTGAGAGAGTGAGAGAGAAAGAGAGAGAGAGAGAGAGAGAGAGAACGAGAGAGAGAGCTGACTAATGTTGAAATATGAGACTCAGTGGGGTGAGCTTCTTTCTCATCATACGCCCCACATGGTCTTGCACTTGAGAGGGAGGGAGAGAGAGGGAGAGCAAGAGTGGGAGGGAAGAAAAGCAGCAAATCCAGGGTGGTAAGAGTAAAAGAGATAGAGAAAGCGGGAGAGAGGGAGGGAGTGAGTGTGACATACAATCCACTCCTCCCCCAGTGTACAGACCCTGCATGCACTCGCGTACCATTCTGGATTTCTGAGATCGCATAATCCCGACGAGATAAAAATATTCAACAAAAAGAAGTACCATGCTCCCACGACGCCTGCAATTTAACACGGCCGAGAAATTTACCCTGCTCTGTTCTGACTACGCTTTCGAACTCTCGACTCTCCTTTGAGACCATCAGCAAAGTACCTTGAATGTCCTGGGAATCGGCAGAAATTGAACTGGAGACAGAAAAGCTAGTCTCCGCCCCTGCAACCACGATATCCTCATATGCCCTCCCTCACAATTTTTTTTCTTTTTTTCTTGTTTAGTCCCCTATGGCTCCATCTATGTACCACACCTACTCAAATCCCACCCTGATCCAATCATAGAGAAAATGAGCCAAGAAAACGATTAAAAAAAAAGAAGAAGAAAAGAACAAGAACCACACCTTACGAGAGGAACAGTCTTGTATATTTACGCTTTAGCGGCATATTTCATTTTTTCCAGTTGTGCTATAACGATATTTTTCTGGCTTTCTGCCCCGCCCTCTTTCACCATAACTGCTAATTACCATTTTACATTTGTGGTATATAACAGTAACGGTATTGTTAAATAAATAAATAAATAACTAAGGATTAAAAAAAAAGCTAAACTTCCTGCCTCTTTATGTCTCGCACCAAAACCTGGGCTGGACTTAGTGCTTGAAGTCCCCCCCTCCCATCTTACTAGCTCTCGTTCTCTTGAGGAAAGACAGTGAACGGTAAAACACTTGATCTACGTTTAATGGATTAAGTTGAAATGATACGTTTCACATGCTTTTTTTTTCATGATCGAGATCTTACAAGCCTGAATTGGATAGAGACTAATGAAAAGGTGGGGGAAACGTTTGCTCTCTTTCCTGAAAGTAGCTTGGTGCCTGTTTAGATGCTAACATGTCTAACATGGCTGCTGCTTTAATTTTATGTGGTACAGTTTAAGACCTGGCGTTTCGACTGACTTTGTTTTAAAGAGCTGCTTTGTGTCTATCCACACACACACACACACACACACACACACACACACACACACACTCCCAATTCGACACTGCCACATACTCGAAAGGCAGTGTCTGAGGACCTGATTTAGCCAGAACAGAACAGTTCAAGCGAGCAGGTTATAGCCTTCTCTGGATAATTGTGTGTTCTAGCGTGTGAGAACCGTAATATTCTATAACAGCTTGTGCTTTAGAAAGAAGAAGAAATTCAGCCTCTTTAGAGGTACGCCCTACGTCACATCGCGCCACAGCCTCGAACCAATCCACAGGCTTATTTTTAGGGGGCAGATAAAACATACAGAGATATATTTAATCGGATATTTTAACTACATACAAAAGAGGATTGCGTAACTGTCACCGAAAGACACGTTTACAGACCACAAGCGTGTCACTAAGCTGTAAGCTTGTCTGACACGTCTAAAAACTAACTGCATTAACTGTACTGACTTACATTTGTTACATTTGGACCGAATGTGAAAATGTGAGCGTAGAATAGGTCAGTTAGGGATATCATAAAGAAGAGCAAAAAGAAGTTCAGAAGACCTGATGTACTTCATCATCAGCAGTGGGTTATTATAAAATAACCTTTTAACAGGCAGTATGGCTAATGAAACCTAATGCGAAACAATGCAAATACCCTTGACTTCACGCAGTAATGTATTGTTCCATGTTCGTATAATACACGGTACTCTATTCATTGCAGTAAAGCAAGCTGCAATGGACAAGAACTTCATGTGGTGACTCACAACCAATCCACTCTCTGACGCGGTGGGACTATATAACACAAGATGGCTGCTATGCCATGTTTTAAGCACGTGGCTAATCCAGAAGGGCTTTAATGAAAACAGTGACACCCTTTTCTTTAAGTTTGAATAAAATAAATTTGAATTTTAAACAGTGTCTTGTGTGTATTCTTTCCCTGTATGCTCATATTCTTATGGTATGAGCATATAGGCATATCTCGCTTTCTCTCTCTCTCTCTCTCTCTCTCTCACACACACATGTATACAAACTCTTTGAATCCAACTGCCACAACATTGCTCGTTTAGCTGTCTCCATGACAGACACCCACCCACTGCTTTTGAAGTAGTCTGACCTTTGGCCATTATGTGCCTAAAGGACCGCTCTATTACTAACCACTGGTTGAGAATGAAAGGTCATGACCTCTAGGTCGAAAGTGTGACTCGGGGGGCCGTTCAGAGCCCATTGAAACTCTATGGTGCTTGTTTGATTTGACAAGGTAAAGACTGTGCACACATTAAGTGTCTCTAACAAGAGGGTCAGCCCCTAAGGGACGACCTTTGGGACCCCTGACAGCACTTCTTATTAACTAGTGTTGACCTAAGACCCCTGGAATCAACCGAGCGTGACCAGGTTCTCACACACTCCCGCCCACACACACATAGATACACTTGCAGTCTACACCCACCATCTCCACCACAAGCCGGGGTGGCACTGATTTAGCGCTAATCATATCATTCAAATATTTTTAATAAGGCTAACATTTTTGGATATTTGCCATCACAGATAAAAAAAAATATATACATACATTTTTAAAAAAATAAATGTAGTATTTTAAAAAATAACTGAAAACACTCATTTAAATAAGTGATATATTGTATTTAGGTTATTAAGTGCATTATAAATATTAAAGTTACATTTAGTATTTGTGTAAAAATGACTAATCTTAATGTAAAACTTTGTAAAATTGTTTTGTAAAAAAGTTAAATGTTTACCAGAAAAAAATAACATATTTCTATCTTATCATTCACTTTATCTTATACAGCTTATATATTCCCCAGTGTATCAAATGAAGTGGAACAAATAGATGAACTACAACTATATTATTATTACATGTATACATATATGAAGGTATATTTTTATTAGGACACTATCAAAACGGTAGAATTAAGTGTCAAGTATGTTTACAGGGAATCTTGTTTTATATATATATATATATATATATATATATATATATATATATATATATATATATATATATATATATATATATATATATATATATATATATATATATATATATATATATATATATATATAATTATAATTATATATAATAAATAATGGGGATGGGGGGGGACGACAATTCCTCCGCACAAATTACTCCACAAATAATATAACACCAATGTATATGGCTGTATATGTATATATGTATAAACATTATGCTTGTACTATGATTTTTCAAGATATATGCTTCTTCAAGAGCATAATATTTGCACTAATAATTAAACTGGACTATTTCATAGTTTTATAGATTGATCACTTAATTTCAATTCAAATACAAATGACAGCTATACATTTTGGTACAGAAGGTTTTTTCTTGCTGCCTCAAATTGTGATTCATTAAACAAAAAAACCTTTCATACAATTTTATTAACTTCTACAAAACATGACGCTTTTGAGCTATAATTAAAAAAAAAGTTATAAATGAATTCAGTATACACTAAAATACAGACAGTTGTGATGTAACAAACACACACACACACACACACACAACATTAGAATACAACTGCATTTTCCCCTCCTTTAAGCATTTTTGTAATTATTCATAAACTCAAAATATTTAGACACAAAATAATATTTTATTTTATACTATTCATATAATTACTGTATTCATATAAGTACTGTATGTGTAGATTTCTTTTTGCTCAACATGTTATCCTTTACTCATCAGTGTACATCAGTACAAAACATAACGTTTAGTAACAAAATCTCTAACTATTGACTTCCAAATATTTTCGTATTAAGAGATTTTTATGAACATGTACCCTGTAAAATATAAAAGTATAAAATATTTGATCAAACATGCAACAATTCTAAACATGAGAACTTGTTTTTTTTTTTAAACTTGGACTAAATTACTGCTATTTTTCTAAATTTCACACCACAATGAGATTAAACTTATTTCCAGGGTAATCTTGGTAATAAACCAGTCTTACTTTAGTAATGTGTTAGAAACTTCGTTAAGGTGTCTTATGATGTCTACCTTCTACAGCATAATGATGAGAAGGACACTGGTCACCTTTTTGTTTTATGACAAATGTTCAAATAAGAGCTCAATAAAAATGCAGTAGAGATATTAAAGTAACCGGAAAATTCAAGCAATTTACAATGTCCAGCGTTCCATGAAGAAACCAAACACCCCTCAAGAAGTCAAGGCTACTGAGGCGTTAGTCTGTAGCAGTGTACCGGTGCCTGGAAGTGCACTCCTGCCGTGTCCACCTGTATGAAACTCCTTGCTGAACTTGGCGTCTCACTCATAAATTCATACATAGGCAAATAATTAGGAATATAATATACCTGAAGTCTGTGCAGAAAAATCAATGGGATAAAAAGTCATGAAAAATTAATAATCACTATAAAATACAATGAAGGAGTATCTGAATTTCGCTAAATATAACACACCTCAGTTTGGATAAAAAACTGCACACACATTAATTAATATAGTATTTAATGATTAGGTCACATTTGTGAAACCTCTGGAAATTTCCAGAGAAAAGAATTGCATTTCTGATTACAGTCACATTCTCTTAGAAATTCTCTTAAGTCCACCAGAAGGCATTTGTACGGAGTTTGAGCTCTGTCTTGCATCCATTTTATCTGCCCTGTAACTAGACACAGAGTCACTAGTCAAAGCCCTACACACTCGAACTCTTTCAAAAGTCCTCACTACCTCGTCCTGCGATTACAGCCTTCAATGAGCCTCAATATCGTCACCCTTTAAGCATGTATATTGATGCAAGTTATACTGAGCATACTAATGTATGCTTCAACAAGGATTTAATGGTCTTATCCATCAGTGGATAAGATGTTAAAATATGTATTGGTAATCGGGATTAAATGGACACAATTGGTAACAAAAACACACACAAACCCCCCCAAAAACAGCTATCAATCTGCTAAATTAATAAGTAATAAATATGTATTTTTATAATTAACATAATTATTTATATGATAACAAAAAATGCATTTTAGTGCCATTCGTACATATAATCAATAAAGGGGACCATCATTGTACACTTTATAAAATATTTTGTCCTTAAATTCAATATATAATTATTCACATTGATTATAACCAGCACTAAAACAGTCTAAAGAGATTTTCAATATTTTGACACACCTGATCATAGAAGGGTCTTCCTCATTTTTACTACTTTCTTTTATTTTAGAATAATAATAAGTACATTAACACTATGACATAACACATGTTGAATTACTGAGTGACCAAGAAATTAAATTGAAGCTATTTATATCTTTTCCGTTCTTAACATTTGCACACTATCGGCATTTTCTCAACCACCTTCATAACTACCTCTTTAAGTGAAAACTACTTATTAAATACAGTAAATACATTAACAATATACATTCGCAGCCAACCATTTTTATTATTTTTAATTGTCTCACTCTAAAAAGTTCTGGGGTCTTTGGCAACCCAGTGTTAGGTAAATATTTTACAAAACACATGCTGTGATATTTTAACCAAGATGATTGGGTTATGCAATTGAATCATTCTGCTTATCATGTGGGGGTTCTATTTTACACAGTGCTGGGTTAATTGAATTATTGTGTTTATTTCTTCTGATGTTTGTTAATAATAATAATAATAAAAATAAAAATAATAATAATAATAATAATAATAATAATAATAATAATAGTAGTAATTGTCATCATAGTAATAATGCAGACAGTATACCGGGTTAGTCCCAGACTAATGAAGAATACAATATAAATATAATAAGATGTAGTTCTCAATATCATTTAGATTATTTTTAAAGTCATTATATCATCGTATTTAGAAAAAAAAATCATATTCTCCCCATTTCCTGAGGTGTTCTGGAAAAAGCCTGCAACTTTTCATTGTCAGTTATATGGCTTCACCTTGTGAAAGTAGCCATTCTTAGCCACGTTTAGTAACAAGTTCCAGTGAAAACACTCAACTGGCTCAATTCAGTGACTGGACAGAATAATAAAAAAAAAAAAAAACACAACATACTGTAGAAACAAATTTCAACCACAAGCCTTGACAATATATATTCAATCAAGTGTATCGAAACTTTTGAGTGGTAGTGTATTTTCAGTGTAACAGCATGGCACCTGTTAAGATAATGCCAAAATAATCCCAGAGGAGCATTTATACTAATATCTACTTTCACAAATGTGTTCACAAAAACCATTAACTGTGTTGAATGCAGTACTTCAGAAACAATGAAACTAACACAAACACTTACAGGCCAAAATATTTATGGCATAGGTTGCCACCTTAATTCCATTCCATTGGTAAAAATGTTGCATTTGAATGAAACAACTATTTTCCAACAATTTTAAAGAGGATTATCTACTCATATGCTCATATTTACTAGGGGCACCAATGGCTTAGCACGTTAACCCCTTACCCTAACAATTCAATATTTAGTTATTTACACTCTGAGGGGAAAAATGGGCCAAGTTTATATATATATATATATATATATATATATATATATATATATATATATATATATATATATATATATAAAAAGGGCTCAGTTCCTGTTAATACACTTAACACAGCTGCTTGACAGCCTGTCCATCCTCCGTGGCAGGCCATTAAAACTCAATGGAACGTCAGTGACATACATATGTAAAAGCTGTCTGTAACTACCAGACACTTGATTATTGGGGAAAAAAAAAACATTTAAAAAATGTGAAGGAAAAGTTATTTCATATTAAATAATGTTGCAGATTGATTCAGTATTTACTTGTTTGCTAATTTGTAATTATTCATTGCAAAACTAACAACATTTCACACAAATGTTAATGCAAAAAAGCATACATTTTTTTCATTATTTCATGCACTTAAAATCATGTGGCGGTGGTTCATCTGTCAGAGCTTACCAACATACATCGACAAACATTTCGTCTAACTCTGGTACACCTATTAAATATAATGAGAGTTAACTGAAGCGTTGAATGCTTTACCAGCAGGCACATTTATGCGCCCATACCACCCATTACAAGCACATAAAGTAAATCATGCCAGACTCCCATTTCCTTTTTTTCTAAAAAAGTGGCAAAATTGGGATACTCTTTCACCCTCTCTCTCCCTCTCTCTCTCTCTCTCTCTCTCTCTCTCTTTTCTTCAGTCTAGTCTGAGGGGGTTATGGGTGAACTCTGGACACTAATGTGTGCCAAAACCATGACAAAAGAGTCCTTTATGCACAGCGTATGCAGATCGATCTGCTTCTTTTGTGCATAGACAGGGAGCCTAAGCTGGGATAGAGATAGGAGGAGGTAGGAGGAGGTAGGAAAAATTGGGAGAAAAAGGAGATGCAGACCTTTAGATTGGCATGCAAGAAGCATCCGAGATCAAGAATTTGGGATATAGATACGTGTATATATTGTTGGTTCTATATATTTTTCCAATAGCTTAATTCAACAATCATTTTATTTAAAATGTTCTAAATATTTTTGGCCAATATTAACAGCACAAACCTGAACACCACTGAGCATTATACAGTATATTTTTCACTATACAGTACATGCATTCATTTCTTTTGCTCCAGTGTTAATTTTAAAGCCAAATGTGAGTACTTTCATATACACACACGTATGCACACTTACACCTAATTAAACACAAAGAGCTTGGGTGATGGTGGTGATTGCGGGTGATTGTCTGAGTCTCTGCATGTTCTGTGCCAGTGAGAGAGAAAGGAGTTGGCACAAGCCTCTCTCCACCATCTCATGCGCAGCTGGCATTGCCCTGACAAAAACAACCCAAGGCCTTGGTGTCATGCATTTGCTTCCATAATTGATGTGCCTGCCTGTCTATGGCGTAGGTGCATGCTTGGAAAAGGAAACGCACTGAATATCGTGACGGCCATTTCACATGGAGTGTGAAGGATCATTTTAAGAAACAAAAAGAAAGGCGAGAAGTAAGGTACACTTTCCCAGTTTGTCTATATTGACCTCTGGACCTTTCTGGATGGATTCAATGGAAATAGCACTGATTTACTGCCCACTAAATCCTTCTGGCAATTCAAATGAGGCTGCGCTGACAAAAACACCCATGCAGGGGCCATATGCACATATTGGTGCTACTGGAAAGTGATGTCTGAACTGATGTTCTTACACAGCAATACACTGACTTCCTCTTCATATAAACTCACAGAGGCATCAGTTACTCCATTCATCATCTCGTCATTTACTCATCTTAAACTATATCGGCATGTAATTAATAAAAATGAGATGAAAAACCATAGCGGAAATGGAAGATGTGTATATTGGTGCGATTTGTTGTAATCATTAATAATACGTCAATCTAATTGTAAAACATTTATTCTTATAAGCTGCAGATATTTTACTATACCTGTGTATTACATAGCACAGTGACCTTTTTATTTAATGTCTGCCTAAAATGAAATTGGTCATTATTCTAGTAAAGCTGTTGTATTCTAACTTAATGTTACAAAATGTAAAAATAAACAGTTAAAACATTATTTTACAAAACCATTAGATGTGTAAAAAATAATAATAATAATAATAAATTAAAAATGACATGCAAAGATTAATAGATTATTTCAGGGTGTATGACAGGCAGTTTGTCAGAGGGCAAAATGGCCCAGAATGCCTTGCGAAAGCCCGGCTGTACAAGTTAACTCTTGAGAGGCAAACTCTCCTGTCTCTGAGAGTTCGAGTGCAGACATTTCTGGTGTTGTCTTGTCACCAATCTCCGTGCTCCCCCTGACTTGAACTAGAATGGACTCGTCCACATTCCATATTTGGTCATAGTTCAAGTTCAGGTTTATGGCTCACTCTAAATGATTATCACAGTCACGTATTCATAGTTTATGTTTATGAACATTGCCGTTTCAATCATGTTCTTTGTCATATCTTGTTGTTGTTGTTTTTTTTATTACAGTCACAGTCCGAGTTTTATATTTCCTTCCTGTTTCTCTCATTTTGAATCCTCCCTTATTCTTCTTTTTTAAACAGTTTTTGACTATGTGTACTGGATTTGCCATTCAATTTTGATAATTAAAATTTGATCAATAAACTTACATTGACTTTTGTTGGATTAAATAAATAAATGTATTAATACAAAGATGTATTATAATCTATGATCTACAGTTTACCAAGCTAATACTTGGTTTTGGAAACATTCCTTTTGTGATTCTGGTCTATGTTGACATGATCTGCAAATCTTCCATTCCACCACATCATTAATGTGGTCTACTAGCTTCAGATCTTGTGACAAGGGAGACCACTGAAGTATAATAAACTCATTATCATTGAAACAGTTTTAGACGACTTTGTGCTTTTTGGCATGGCGTATTATCATGCAGGAAGTAACCATTATAAGATGGGTGCAAAGAAAACATACCCCACAGCATTAGACCACCACAAGCCACCACTGATTTGTTGACAAGACAGGTCAAGTCCCTTGAGCCATGCTCTTGATGCCAAATTCTGTCCCTACCATCTGCATGTCGCAATAAAAATCGAGATTCATCAGACCAGGTGATGTTTTTCAGGATCTTGCCTGACAGGAGTGGAACCCGATGTGGTCTTCTGCTGTTGTGGCTCACCTGCTTTAAGGTTCAATATGTTGTGCATCCTGAGATGATTATAAAGCATAATTATTTGACTTACTGAAGCATTTCTGTCAGCTTGAACCAGTGTGATCGATCTCCTTTGTGCTCTCTCATCAATAAGGCGTTCCTACCCACAGAACTCTAGAGACCGTTGTGTGAAAATCCCACATCAGTCCGTACAGAATTTTGCTGAGTTTTTTTTGTGATTGTTGCAGCCAAAAATGCTTGAATGAATCTTGCTGAGTTTCTGTGCTTTATTTGCAGAAAACGACTTGAATTGGTGAAATTCTTTCGCCGTGATGTTTGTTGGTAAACGAGACCTTCTAGCTGTACTCATGTTCGACGCACATGAACCGAGGACTGCCTTGGGTCATAGTGCATTTTGAAGATGTCACATGACGTGTCTTGACCCTAATCTGCGGAAAATCTGTGGAAATAAAAAAAAAAAATTGCAATACTCCTCAGAATATTGCGGAGTTTTCATGATTTCGCGTTCATTTCTGAGATTGTAAAAATCATTAAATCCGGGAGGGACTGCCAAATTATTCATTTAATACCATTCTGATGTTTGATGTGAACATTAACTGAAGCTTGACCTGTGATTTTTGGCATTGTACAGCTGCTACAGGAATGGCTGATTGGAAAATTACATAAATGAGGTGTGCTGATGTTCCTAATCAAGTGACCGGTGTGTCTGTCTGTTTATCGATCTAGCTATCTGTTTGTATTTATTGTGGGTTGGAGCTTTCCATGTCCAGTGTCCCTTTACACAAGCTAATGTGGGAGCCATATGTTAAAGAGGTTTTGACTCTAACCCACCTGCTTCATATTTCTAACCTCTTAGTTTTGCACTGACACTCTCTCTCTTGATCTCTAATCTGGTGCAAGTACCAATGACATGCATGAAAGACACTATTTACTCACACATCTGGTAGACACCTGTATTAGTAAGACTGCATTTTTACCAGAACGGAACAGAAAAAGACAGAGGGAAATAAACAGAAAGGCAAAGATCAGAATGGTGAGAGACAGGAGGGTAAACGATGATAACACTACCTCACAAACCTAGCTGAGAGAACCAATGACAATAAATAAATAAATTCAGATACAGTGTGTAATGGCATGAGAAACACTGCTATATAGAGAAAGTTTACATATTATAGACTGATTAAAATATATATATATATATATATATTTATTCTGCTATTCGTAATGTGCTCTATGCCTGCCAGAGAGGACGCACTGGTGCCACCTCATGGCCTAACTAATCCACTGGAGATGCATTTGGTCATAAATTTCCACGGGAACAATCTACAGTTAAATCACAAATTCTGTCATTTAAAGACATCACAAATACAGACAGTTCTCAAACTGACCTGAACAGACAGGACAGTGCATCAACAATCAAACCTTCCACCAAGTTTCGTCAACTTGGTAATTAGGGCTGCAACAACAAATCGATAAAATCGATAATAATCAATCATTAAAATAAATCGACAATGAATTTCATCATGGATTAGTCGTGTCTGTGACGTCACTCTGGATAACCTCGTCAGTGTTAGGATAACTTCACGACAGTGAAAAACACATTTCTATGAATAAAACACATCTGGAAAACAGCGGAGGTCACAGAGTGAGCTGCTGTGCGAAAAGTGCACGATCCAAAATATGAGAACGTTTTCTATTAAGCGCTTCAAACAAACTGGTAAGTGTATTGTCGTGGCCCGTCGTGTCAGCCGCTGCGACAGATGCGTGTGATGTTTAATGTGTTCCACACATGTTTTCTTCAGAGCAGAAATGACATTTTTACCTTTATATCCTTATCCGTAAATGTTAAATTCACACCAGTGTTTCCATTTTACATAAAGACTCGTCCTGGGAGCGAGTGAGTCTCCGTTAAACTTCACTGAATGAGCGCGAGTCCACGCATGTAGGAAGGAACTGCAATATCTGACTCAAATATTCATTTTGATCAAATGTTGTTTGATGCTATATTTAGAGATTTTTATAAACAAAAGTAATTGTGGTGTGTATGAGAGCGGTAACTGTAATGGGGTTAGAACATGTAATTATATATAAATGTAAGAGGTGTCCTACATTTACAGAATAAAGTAACGTTACTGTGTTCAGATGCGTGAATGTGTGTTACTGCACAACATTCAACCTCTTACCACTTAACACTTAGTGTGTCCTTTTGTTTTTCTTTAATATAGTGATTTAACTTCTGCTTTAAAGCTTGTGGAAAATCAGTTGTTTTTTTTTGTTACATGTGAATATTTTTAAAAATCCTTTGCAGGATGTATAGCATAGTCCACATAGATACATTTAATACCTTTTTTGTTTGAAGGAAAACATTGGGCAGAATGTGAAATAACGTTTTTTTTTCCCTACAAAAAAAATACTGAAAATAAAAATTGTCCCTTCAACCCAACTAATCGAAGAAATAATCGACAGATTAATCGATTGTCAAAACTAATCGTTAGTTGCATCCCTAATAGTAATATTTGCATATTTGTGTTCCTGGCACAGACTACGGTTCCTCCCTGGTCCTGACAAGGAAATAAAGCAGTCACTGAACATGAAATGTAAAAAGTTGATCTGATCCGTATGATTATTATTAATTGCTAGATTACACATACA
This sequence comes from Ameiurus melas, assembly GCA_012411365.1. NCBI lineage: Eukaryota > Metazoa > Chordata > Actinopteri > Siluriformes > Ictaluridae > Ameiurus > Ameiurus melas. Next base: position 20,561,513 of record CM022764.1, on the reverse strand, counting down.
ATATATTTCCATAAAAATATAAACAGTTAAACGCAACATTCATTCTCAGTTACTTTATTTAGTATATTATCAGATCGCTGTGCCATCATGATTTATAGATATTCTTGGTCAAAGGCTTTGAACTATTTCTTACTGCAATTTGTCATGGAACAAAGTAATGTTTAGAGACATTGCAACTTAGTCGATCTCCCTTAAATGTGTTGTCAATGACAAGATTGACTAATTAATTATTTGTACAGTTATTTCTAAAGCTTTTTATGAGTTTTTTTTGACACATTCCTAAAGGCAAATATTTGTGCATTATTTACACAATTATCTGCAATAAATAAATTAATAAATAATTTGAACTTGAAGTATGGAGCACAAATTCCCCTGTAGCTGGTTTTTACCTTTACACACATAAAAAATACTATACATGTGAAATCAAAATTCTGTGGCCCAAATCAGAATGAAAAATCGTTAGATTCAATGTGATATTTTCTGTGCACACTGCAGTGAACAAGACTGCAGTGATCTCGATCACACGTGATGGACATCAGATTTTTTTCTGCAGTGTGAGCATAGTCTCAACCTATATACGTGATACATATGCTATAATGTACATATACTTGACTCTGAAACTATTTTGGCACAACAATACAATAATAGTTTTGCACTTTTGGACAATTTCCTGTAACTGAAATGCAATGCCAATTAAATATGACATGTGGAAGAAAATAACGACTGTTCTTGAAAGCATGAAAATTATTCTTAAGCGTAACTGATTTAAACCAAGAGCTTCGTATTGTACTGCCAGACAGGAACTTTTAATCTTTCAATGATAAGGCTTGGACCGGCTGTACAGTATGCCATTAAAGAAGTGAGAGCCATGCCAGGGCAGGCAGTGCTGTAGACCTGCCCGTATCCATGGCAGCCGACAGGTGCTGTCTGGGTCACAGGATAAATAAATGCAGGCATCTTTGGCTAGCAGGGACTTTAATAAATACACATACTATGGCACTGATGAACCCTTTAACACATGCACACACACACACACATGCAAACATTAGCCAATAATAAACCCACTGTGACTTCGATGATCCCAATGACACTCACAGATGCTCTATGTACGCACTCAGGTTACTGCTGTAGGTCAGACAGGTCAAAGCCAGTCTTTATTTAGCAGGTCATTAAATAACAATTCACATGTGTATGTCCTTCGGTCATATAAATGTATGTAAACTAAAAGTACACTCCTGTCTCAATTGATTTGTTTCCACGCAAACAGCACTGCTGAAGCATCGCCAAAAAAGACACGCTTCTATTTTTATCAATTTTACTGCTAAAAATTATAATACGATATCAATATGATATTGTATGAAAATTGTATAATATAAAAATTGCATGTTTAAAAACTCGTTTTAAAAAAAGGGTATTTTGAAATTGTATAAATATAAATTGTATAACTATGAAAATGTCACATTGCACACTCGGCATTTAAAAGGAGCTGATCTGATTGGATACTGGAACAACATGCCAAACCACACAACTTCTTTTTACAACTGTACTACAGTACATTACCACCTGAGCCATGGGTTACAAAAATGCCAAAAATATGCTACGCTATGGTCTCATGCTATATTTATTTAAGCGTGCCTCCTATATAATACATGGAATTATAGTAATCAATTATAATCAATAATGATAATAATAATAATAATAATACTTTTCTGATTTTATTCCATCGTCTCTTTTAGCAGACTTTATTAGTGTTCCCCTGGGCCTATTTAAAACATGAATACAAAATACACTAGCAAATGTTTTTGACATTAGCTGTTACCTTAGAAATTGAAGGCAAAACTTTGGCAAGCTGAGATGGCTTGAAGATTCAGGAGTGAAGCTGCCACTAATAGCATGGAGTTATGTGACAAATACAAGCCCATTTCCTGAGCATTTTAACAAAAGAAAGCGTTCTAGTGGTTAAAATGACATAAAACTATACTAGGCACTGAGAGCGTTAACATGCTAAATAGGGAACACTTATTTTCAGTTTTTATTTTGGAGGATCAATGCTATAAGTTGTGCAGATCCAGCACACTAATACAAGCTTATTTAACTTCATGGACTTACTTCACCATTTCAGATGTAAATTAGGTGTCTAATCGATATTACAGACACACAAGTACTCCAATTGGGGGGTTCATCTTCTTGCCTGGTCCTTCATTAATCCTCTTTCTGACCAAATGCTAGGGAGAGCATTACAGTTCTCAAACAATCAGAACCTTGGTTTGTAGCTGTACCTATACCAAGATTAAACTTCCTTCCTATTCGTCTACTGTCATTTGGTGATGAAAGGTCTCAAAATGCCTCAAAGGATGCAATTATTCATCATAAATATGCTGTCACATTAGACATAATACTACACAGATGATTCTCTTGCCTGTTGTAGTTGCCCATAAGGGGAGAGTGAAAAAAAAAAAAAACCCAACCCAAAAACAAAACAAAAATTTTTTTTCAAATACTCTCAACACACACTAGGCCTAATCGATATGCATCCATATGGTTTTCATACATTGTATATTGGACTTTTTAATCAGGAAAAGTTTTTATCTGGGAATACACATTGCAAACACAATTGATTTAGGAATATAGCATAAAGTATATCACCACATAAAATACTGTAAGCTCCATCTATAATCTTACACTACTGATAATGAAGTAGAGGAAACTGTTTGGAGAAAACCTTCCATATCCTGGCCTTAAGAAAATCTCAGTGCTATAATATTATATTATATTTGACCAACTTGACTACTGTTAAACAAATTGCTGAGAATATGATATGAGAAAGGATAATATGAGAACATAATGCAATTAGCAATAAGAGAAATATGAGAATACAAATGGAGAGATAACAAAATCCCAGTAGACCTGTTTTTTCTTTCTTTTTTTCTTCTTTTTTTGTAGTTTCTAAATCATTTTGTAGTTTCTAGATCATTCGATATAAAATGATGTGTTTAGGCATAACGCAGTGCAAAGTGGAGAGAAGAGCTACAGGTTCTTACGCAGGTGCTAGAACAGAAGGCGATGTGGTTGGCTCCAGAAGCTCTTAGTCATACAGCCTACACCAATCTGGCAACTATTCTCATATGATGCCACGTAAAGTTTCTTACGGCCATGTACATAACACAAACTATAATATTACAACTTCAACGGACCAGAGGAGCCGTGGTTGGTATTGTCCTAATGGCCGCACATTGCTTTACTGTCTATTAACGGATTGAGAGAACGTGCGATAATTTACACTAAAACAAATCATACAAATGTCTTCTGATTTACTGTAAATTACCCCAAAACCCCTCCATGGGTTGACCACTGGTCTTGACTTTCATGTGTCAAGCCACAAGTTAATAAATTTGAACATCATACATAATGTATATCCTGATATTTAACTTAGGTCAGGATAAGGTCAAACCAAGAACACAAACACAAACAAAACACCAACTAAACTGCAGTGCTATAATAGGAACATTTCAAAGCAAATCGTATTCATATTTTCTTCAAAATTAATTAACAAAGGGGAATATTTGGTGCATACTCACTTATATGTTATTCAAATTAAGATTCTTATCAAAAACCATATTATGGTGAAATGTTACTACGGTAAATGAACATCAACCAATTCTTGACACAAGATACGATGCAAAAGTACAAATCTAACCCACAGACAATGTGTTATTTAGTAACCAGAAACTCTAATCCCTAATGCTAATTGACGACAGCTACAGTACTGTGCAAAAGTCATGCAAAGAAATGCTATAGAGCAAAAATGCCTTCAAAATAATGAAAATAATTTTTTCACATTTAAAAAAATACCATAAAGGGAAGTAAACAGTAGTAAATGAAACAACGTTAATATTTGATGTGAGAAAATTTTTTAAAAAGTAGTCTCCGGTACAATTAGTGCAGTTTTAGAAGGAAATGAGCTGTAAGTGTTATTGAGCATCTTGCAGAACCAGACACGTTTCTTCTGGAGACTCTGACTGTCGCACTCGGTTCTTATTTTTGCAGCAAAACCCAGCAGCCTTCATTGTGTTTTTTTTTTTTCTATAAAGTGTCTCTTAATATACTACTTTCTTTACTGACATAATGCTTTTCTGTAACATTTAATTTTGTGCTAGAAAACTAATGTTTGGGAATCTAAAATGTTTTTGTACTGACTCGATAATGTCTGTACTAAAAAAAAAAAATAGGGTGCCTAAAACTTTTGCACAGTACTGTATATCGCATACCTAATCCGCATGGTTCCCAGCCCTGGCTATTGAGTACGCCCTGTCCTGTACATTTTAGTGTTTTTCCTGCTCTAACATACCAACTTCAACTCAAAAAGAGATGTTAATTAGCTGATCATGAGTACTGCGAGCAATGAAAACATTACAATGAGCAGGACAGGGGGTACTTCAGGTCCAGGATTGGGAACCTGTGCTTTAATCCATCGACTGTTAGCTAGTGATGATACAAACAAGCACACATGCTAATAAGTAACCAACAGGTAGCTAAAAGTCTTACATCACTTGTATTCATGTGTTTCTTGGTATTTCTTACATTGTTTTTCCTTTTAACATCAAAGAACTTATTCCTTTAACATCAAAGAGCTTATTCTTATTCCTTCCTTTTTGGTGTAACAAAAACGGAAGTACAGTCAGACATCTACAGCTATCTTCTCAGAGTAACTTAGTTTTGGTAATATACAGTACAAAACCAATTCCTATTGACCTATTGTTTGGAGCAGCTTGTCATTCGTCAGCGATGAGGTCCCTCGTGTAAATTCACTTTGTGAACTCATAAAGCTGTCCGTCTCCATAAGCACTAGCGATATACAGAGCGTCAGTCCTTCTCCCAACAGAATATTCAAACAAACAGGAAGAAATGGTTGAATCCTAGTGAGATTTATTTTTATTTGCTTTTAGGACATGGCTGAATTCAGGAACTGGCTTTTGCCTGCTGTATCTTTGAAGGACCTGAAGTTTTCTTGGCAGTGAAACGAAGAAATGCAAGTTCAGCCAAAATAGACAGTAGAGCAGAGGAGAGAAACATGCCAAAATGCAGGGGCAACTCAGTCCAGGGGCTCATTTTTCCTAAATGATTCACGCTGGAAAGAAAAGCATTCCCCTGTCCTCAGATGAACTCTTCCCTCCCTCCACTAGCTCTTACAAGGAAATCATGGGGGAGGGGAAAGAGAGCCACTTTGCCACACCCCCTCCCTCCTGTTTTGCACACACACATAATATACAGGGGAAAGAGGGGGGGAAATCTACAATGCATGCTCTTTGCCAAAATGCTGAAAAGAAATGGCATATTAATTACTGGTTTCAGAGGCAGACAGAACGGCAAGCTAATAAACACAACACTTTATCATTATCTTTGCAGACCGACCCTTCACCTTACTACCAAGATCAGAAAATAATGCTTTGCTCTGCATTGATCCATTTTAATGCATTTTTATAAAATAATCAAAATAATAATAATAATAATAACACCCTATTTTGGTAAAGGAAATTTACACTAATGGATTGAATTTCCATTAAATTCCACGAGTTCATCAGACTGTAAAGACTAATCTATTCCTGGTGTGTGTGTGTGTGTGTGTGTGTGTGTGTGAGACATTATTTTTCTTCAGCTTAGTCAATAATTAAGTATAGGAAATCTAAAATCTCTCCATGTATGTCTGTGACACTATGTTAGCAGTGCATTAGACCTGTTCTTTGGTAAATTATTGAACCAAAGATGTTTTAATATTTTAACACCACACTTCAAAAACAGCACAATTTTTCCTCTCAGATAATCAGAGGAAAAATTGTGCTGTTTTTGAAGTGTGGTGTTAAAATATTAAAACATCTTTGGTTCAATAATATGATAGCTGTAACACTGAGACATACATATAGACTGAGATGACTCAATGACAGGTCATTTAAATCTGGGGACATACACGACTAAAAACCTGTGACAAAAAATTAAATAAAAAAAAATACCTAAAAAAACAAGAAGACGACTTTCATCTCCGATTAAGGTGCATGTGTAGTATTACGGGCATTATTAACACTCACTGTTACTAATGGCTATTATGTATAAATAATGTGTTTTAAAAAATCCAGACGACATTTCTTCTCATTAATTATTTTTGCTCAAACATAGCAAACGTACAGTACAGCTTCAACTAATATGATTTGGTTCAATCTCAGCTTCGACCAACGGATTATCAAAACAAGCTGAATTAAAATCAAATCAAATCCCCACCTATAATAACTAACCTACTCATATTAAAGCAGATGTTCTTACTATTCAACTGTATGCATACTCCGCACGTGATGCCTTCAATTCTTTATTTATTTATGCATTTATTATTTCCTTCATCTAATGATATATTTAAAACAAAGGATTTATATACAGTGCGTTCTCCACCACAACATCTTTCCTTCCTTCCCTTCTTCCTTCCTTCCATTGTTAGTAGATTAAAATGTTTATCATGTGACAATAATTGAACTGCATTGGCTAAATGTGGCATTTTTAATGAACTTGTACTGGTTGAAGGTTGAGGCTGCTTTTAAAAAGGGATTTCTTTTTCGCTTTATTTTACAAATTGACAAAGGATACACCAGAGTAGTGTAGTGATATATATATATATATATATATATATGTATATATATATATACATACATACATACATACATACATATATCTATATATATATATATATATATATATATATATATATATATATATATATATATATATATATATATATATATATATATATATATATAATTAAAGCCTATAATAGAAGGCCCTCTTTATTTACACCTATAGCCTATACTTCTACACACGCACACACACAATTTTACACACTAATTATTTTTCAACCAATGCTTTTCTGCAGCAAAGCAAATATTGACTAATAATTCTTCTACTCAATTGAAGATATCTATTTCTTATCGCAGTGCTAATCTCCATGTTGCCTGTTCATGCCTTATCCCCAGCACTGGACCTGTGGTGAAGGTTACAATGTATGAAAAGGTCCTGTACTTCTACGCACGCGACCCCAGAGCAGAAAGAAACAAGGTATGATGACGGTAGTGGCACAAACCTACACAGCTGGTCAGAGTCAGACATTATCCGGGTCCTTTGGCAATTCTTTTGCGTTGTCCAAAAAAAAAAATAGGGGGGAATAAAAAAAGAAAAAAGAAGAAAAGTTGCGACCTCGAACAGCAAAGCCATGCAGTTCACGCTGTCATTGGGTCCTTCTTAAGCTCCATAAAAACGCAGTGTGTGTGTGTGTGTGTGTGTGTGTGGAGGTCAGAGCAGATGGGGATAAACCGGGTTGTTAATGCGCGAGCCTCCGCGCGCTGGTTTTGTGTGCGAGAGATTAGAGAGTTCAGCGGGTTCTTACGTGTGCGCGTGCAGCAGAACGACCGTTACAAATTCAAATTCGGCTCGTTTTGTCTTTTTTTTTTTTTTTTTTTTGCTAACGGCAAAGTCGGCTGTTAAAAATATTGGACGTGTGTGTGTGTGTGTGTGTGTTTATGTGTGGATCTATCTATCTATCTATCTATCTATCTATCAGTCCCCTTCTCTAATATCGGGACCCTTGGTAAATATTAGCAAAGAATGCTGTGGAAAATTGTCTTTATTGTTTAACCTTTTGATCCTTTGTTTAAAAAATAAAATAAAAATCACAAAAATACTCTGCTGTCATGGAGATCAAACAATTGCAAACACAACACAGGTTTATTCCCCAAAAAATATCTTTGTTAAATATAGGTGGGCAACAATTATTGGCATCCAATACTTTCTGCTACCTCACTTTGCCAAGGTAACGGAGTCTTCTCCTATAATGCCTGATGGACGTTGGGGCAAAGGAATCTGAGACCATTCCTCCATACAGAATCTCTCCAGATCCTTCAAATTTTGTGGTCCATGGTGGACTGGTGGACTCTCCTGTTCAGTTCACATCACAGATTCTCTATGGGTTTCAGGTCAGGGGACTGGGAGGGCCATGGTGGGACCTTGATTTTGTGGACAGTAAACCATTTGTGTTGATTGTGATGTATGTTTTGGATCATTGTCCTGCTGGAAGATCCAACCACAGCCAGTTTTAAGCTTTCTGGCAGTCATTTAATATCTGTTGATATTTGATAGAGTCCATGATCCCAGGTGTTCTAACAAAATGTTTAGATCGTCTGGCAGAAAAACAGCCCCAAAACATTAAAGAGCCTCCATCATATTACACTCTCTCTGTTTGCACCAACACCAATTGGTTTCATCTGACCATAGAACCTGGTCCCATTTAAAGTTCCAAACTGAAGACTCCTGAGTTTGTTTTTGGATGTGAGAGGTTTTTTTTTTTTTTTTTTTTTTTTTTTTTTTAATTTATTTATATATATATATATATATATATATATATATATATATATATATATATATATATATATATATATATATATATATATATATTTATATGTTTTTGTGTGTGTGTAATTTATTTTTATTTTTTTGGGATAAACCTGTGTTGTGTTTGCAATTGTTTGATATCCATGAGAGTATTATTGTGATTTTTTTTCTCTGGAGCTGGCAAACACAAATAATCTGTATTCATATGTATTTAGCATGCATTTGAATTCAGTTTCACTCCTAGTATATATACACACAAGCCCCAAAAATTAGTCAGTGACTGAGAATTTGAGGCTCATTAAGACTTTGAAAATCTCTACATCAGACCCTTTTACACTACATTACACTACTTTAATAGTTTCCAATCAGTTGTTTGGTGGATGTAGGTGTGCATACTTCATGATTGCTCGCATATGAGGGTCACACGCTACATCATTATTAATCACAGAAAAGCACCAGACCTCCAAATACAGTTGTCTCACAAAAATGCAAGATCTGTTTATCATCTTTGTCAGTATTTTAGACTGAAAAAAGAGAAGGAAATATTGGTTGGGGAGATGTGGGCAGCAAGGATTGTCTGACCTCTAAAGTGGACTGGAGGGCCTGTCAGATCCATAAACACAACCCCAATTCTGAAAAAGTTGGGACAGTATGGAAAATGCAAAAAAAAAAAAAAAAAAAAAAGAATCATTTGAAAATTCAGTTCACCCGGTACTATATTGAAAACACATTACTGACACAATGATTTACTTTGTGAATTTAATTTCATCCATCCATCTTCTACCGCTTACTCCTTCTTCAGGGTCACGGGGGAACCTGGAGCCTATCCCAGGAATCATCGGGCACAAGGCGGGGTACTCCCTGGACAGGGTGCTGAAGACACCAGTTGGTTAAATTTAGCAAGCAGAATTTCCCCCATTCATCCATTATGCATTTCTTCAGTTGCACAACTGTAAAGGGGCCTTCTATGCCTTATTTTGTACTTCATAATGCGCCACACATTCTCAATGGGAGACAGGTCAGGACTGCAGGCAGGGCATGCTAGCACCCGCATTCTCTGCTTACGCAACTCTGTGCTTGTAATCTAGGCAGAATGTGGTTTGGAGTTGTCCTGCTCTGGATGCCAGCATGTGTTGCTCCAAAATGTGTACATATCTTTTTACATTAATGGTGCCCTCACAGATGTGCGTTACCCACAGCATAGGCACTGACACACTCCCATACCATGAAAAGACACTGGCTTTTCAACCTGACGCTGATAACAGCTCGGATGGTCCTTTTCCTCTTTGGCTCAGAGAACACAATGGCTGTTTTTTCCAAAAACTATTTGAAATGTTAACTCACGATTCCACTGTGCTACTGTCCATCTCAGATGAGACCGAGCCCAGGGAAGTTGGCGGTGCTTCAGGACAGTGTTGAGGTATGGCTTCTGCTTTGCATAGTAAAGCCTTAACTTGCATCTGTGGATGCGGCGGTGAATGGTGTTGACTGACAAAAGTTTACCAAAGTATTCCCGAGCCCATGTCAGGATATGCATTACAGAATCATGACAGTTTTTAAGACAGTGACGTCTGAGGTATCGGAGATCACGCACATTCAGAAGTGGTTTTTGGCCTTGCCCTTTATGCACTGAGATTTGACTGGATTCCTTGAATCTTTTCATTATATTGTGCACTGTAGAAGGTGAAATCCCCAAAATCCTACCGATCTGTTTTTGGGGAATGTTGTTCTCAAAGTGTTGGATTATTTGCTGACGCATCTGCTGGTAGATTAGCGATCCTCAATCCATCCTTGCTCTTGAATGGCTAAGCCTTTTTGAAGGCTCATTATAACCGATTATATATGATTAGACAATTACCACACCTGTTTCACATCACTTTCTTATTTCAACTTCTCACATCTATATTAGCTCTAAATTTCCCCTGTCCCAACGTTTTCGGAACGTGTCGCATGCATCAATTTCAAAATAAATGTTTACCTTCAAAAAACTATGCAGTTGATTAGGTAATATATCAGATACCTTGTCTTTATACGTTTTTTTTGTTTGTTTGTTTAAATACAAGTCAAAATACATTTACAAATCACTCCTCTTTGTTTTTATTAGCATTTTCCATACTGTCCCAACTTTTTCAGAATTGGGGTTGTATTTGAACATTGACAAAGTTACTGTTTTCAGCTGACTAGCACAGTATATTGGAGATGAAATTAAATAATGTAGAAATAATGAAAGTGCAGACTTTCAGCTTTAATTTGAGGGTATTTACATCCGAATCGAGTGAACAGCGTTGGAATTACAGAACATTTTAAATGTGGCCCCCCATTTTAAGTGTCCAAAAGTAATTTTCAGCTCAGTTGTTCCATGACCAGGTGTGTTATTCCCTTATAATTTCCTGTACAAATAAGCAGATAAAATGTTTAATTTAAAGTTTGATATTTGCATTAGGAATCTATTGCTGTTAATTGTCAATATGAATTCCAAAGAGCTGTTACTGCCAGTGAAGCAAGCCATCATTAGACTGAAAAATCAAAAGAAACCCATTAGAGAGATAGCGAAAAGGTGTGTCCAAAACAACTATTCAGTACATTCTTTAAAAGAAAGAACACACTGGTGAGCTCAGAAACACCAAAAGGCCTGGAGGAAACAACCATGGTGCATGACAGAAGTATTCTTTCCCTTGTGAATAAAACCCCCTTTACAGATCAAGAACAGACTCCAGGAGGTAGGAATATTTGTAACAAAGTCAACGATCAAGAGAAGACTTCACCAGAGTAAATACGGGGGTTTACCACAAGATGTAAACCATTGGTAAGACTCAAAAACAGGAACAGGAACATTAGAGTTTGCCAAAAACTTTTTTTTAAAAGCCTGTACTGTTCTGGAACAACATGCTATGCACAGATGAGACAAAGATAAACTTGTACCGGAATTAAGGGAAGAAAAGAGTATGGAGAAGGGAAGAACTGCTCATGAGCCAAAGCATATGGAGTGGGCATGTATGACTGACAGTGGAACCGGCATCCCTGTATGTATTGATGATGTGACTGATGACAAAAGCATCAGGATGAATTCCGAAGGGTATAGGTCTATATTATCTGCCTAGATTCAGACAACTGCTCCAAAACTAATTGGACAGTGCTTCACAGTGCAGATGGACAATGACACAAAGCATGCTCAAGTAACCCAAGACTTTAAGACAAAGAAGTGGAATGTTCTGCAATGGCCAAGTCGATCACCTGACCTGAATCCAATAAAGCATGCATTTCACTTGCTGTAGGCAAAACGCCCCAAGAATAAGCAGGAGCTGAAGACAGCTACATTTAATCCCTGGCAGGGCATCGCCAGGGAATAAACCCAGCATCTGGTGATGTGTACAGGTTCCACATCATCAGGTAGTCATTGAATGCAAAGGATTTGTAATGAACACTTCATTGATCATGGTCATTTGATTATGATGGGTGTTAATTTCTCCATTTACTTTTGGTCCCTAAATAAAAGATGGGAAGGGGGCACATATAAAAAGTGCTGTTATTCCTTCACTGGTCAATCAATTTGGATGTATATTCCCTTAAAATAAAGTCTGGACTTTGGGGACATATTCATTATTTAATTTCAACACCAATATACTATGGTAGGCTGATAAAATAACACAAAATATGTCTAAACGTTTAAGGATCTGACTGTATTGTGTTTTATACTGTGCACTTGCAGGAATTATGCTGTATTTGTCTTTATTTTTGCTGTTCCTCACAACCATTTGTTTGAATAATTTCCCATAGAAGCAATATTATTATGTTTACATTTTGCCCTCACCCTCCGGCACAAGCAGATGGCTGATAGAAATAGTTTCAGGCATCTGCATTGCATGACAGCAGATGAACTTGATTGGCTCTCGGATGCTGATTGGCTGTTTCTCAGTGCCGTTCTTGCAACTAGTCATGGAGGGTTTCACACTACATGATTCATTACTGAGAAAATCACATGATTCACTCGCAGGCTGGGAAAATTGTGTCACTGAACTATTCACACTAAGTGGTGGCTATTGGAGCGTGCAGCAAATAGTCGCTGAAACTGAAATTTAATCAGCGACTGGGAAATCAGGGCTAAAATCATGTAGTGTGCTCTAGGCTTAACACAACTGGTAACGTTATGGATGGAGGCTACAGGTTGAAAAATATCAGGGGGTCAAAATATCAAATCTAGGGGGTGTCTCAGCTGACAAAAAAAGGTCCCCAGGATGTCCCCTAAATGGCCGCTACGAACGTCCATGTGTGGGGTCCCCTTGATATCCTACGGATGTTCAAGGGGACGTTCACAGGACGACTAGCAGCCATTCGGGACGCTTAGGGGACTTTCGCTGAAATGAACACATTCAGTAGTGTTATGATTTTATATCCTCTTACGTCCTCAGAACGAGAGAACATAAACTGGACCAAATGTTGACCTAAGTGGACGTTCGTAATGGACGTCCTAATGGGACGTCCCCTGTTTGCTGGGGTTTCACCCAGTGTTATCACCTGGCATGACCATCATTGACAGAGCCCCCAATGGTCACTTCATACCATGATGTGTATTTTTCTTATGACTGTTGGTGGTTCTGAACACTTGTTAACGACAAACGACACAAATGAAACCTTATATTGATGTTTTTTTTTTTCCCCGTCTGAAAGATTTCCCATCAATACCAGCCACCCCGATCATATCTTCTAGTTCAGCGGTCACCAACACTGTTCCTGGAGACCTACCTTCCTGAAGACTTTAGCTCCAACCATAATCCTGCCCACCTGACCATCTAATCATTACCTTAAGAAGTTCCTTCAACTAAAACAGTTGTGTTAGATTTTGGCTGCAGATAGAACCTGCAGGAAGGTAGTTCTCAAGGAAGAGGGTTAGTGACCTCTGTTCTAGTTCATTAGTTAACTAGCAAATGGTAACCCTTCTTTTCAAATCTGTTGGTTTATTAATTTCCCATAGTTACAATTAACACATGGAAATACACATAAAATATGTAAGCAGAAATCCAAAGAGGTTTTGGTCTATGCCATTTCAAATTATACTACCAAGCAGATAATTGAAATATTTTCTCATTTTCGCAGAGATACAGGGCAGATGACAATGTTAGCATTCCTCACATGTCAGCACTCACCACCTCACAAAACAGCCCCATTAAGACACAGAATACATCACACAGGATACAATCAATAATAAGATTTGGATTTAAAGATCCTCCAGATAATCCAACATGATCCTATAATTATTTTTTAGCACCATTGAGGGATACTGGGTTTTCTTTTAGATCATAATAGCAGAAGTGATTGAGTAATTATTGAATAAATATAATATTTCTACTACATATTTTTCAGGTATTGAAAAATTAGACATTTCCATCCATAAAGGAGATTGTCAGCAAGCTAATGTTGTGTATGCTAACTAGCTAGAACATTACCTAAGTGTTTGCACTGGGCATATATTAAATGTTGAGTGCTTTGCATCATCTTCTGGTGATTTATTTATAGTGGTGTTGAAAGTTTGTGAACCCTTTAGAATTTTTGGTATATCTGCATAAATATGACCTAAAACATCATCTGATTTTCAAGCAAGTCGTAAAAGTTGATAAAGGGAACACTATTAAACAAATGAGACAAGAATATTATACCTGCTGATTTATTTATTGAGGGAAATGATTCAATATTATATATCTGTGAGTGGCAAAAGTATGTGAACCTTTGCTTTTGGTATCTGGTGTGACCCCCTTGTGCAGCAATAACTGCAACTAGACGTTTGCGGTAACTCTGGATGTTGCTAGGTTTCCTCACACAAACTGCCTTTTTCAGATACTTCTTTAACCATTCTTTGATAGATGACTTGTGTGCTTAGGATCGTTGTCTTGCTGTATGACACACTTTCTCTTGGGATTCAGTTAATGGACAGATGTCCTGACATTTTCCATTAGATTTCGCTGGTATAATTCAGAATTCATTCTTCATCAATGACAGCAAGCTGTCCTGGTCCAGATGCAGCAAAACAGGCCCAAACCATAATACTACCACCACCATGTTTCACAGATGAGATTAGGTTCACATGATGGAATGCAGTGTTTTCCTTTCTCCAAACATAACCCTTCTCATTTAAACCAAAAAGTTCTATTTTGGTCTCATCCGTCCACAAAGCATTTTTCCAATAGACCTCTGGCTTGTTCACGTGATCTATGAACTATAGATGGGCACAATGTTCTTTTTGGAGAACGGTGGTTCACTCCTTGCAACCCTGCCATGCTGTTCAGTGTTCTACTGATGGTGGACTCATGAACATTAACATTAGCCAATGTGAGAAAAGCATTTGGATGCTTAGAAGTTACGCTGTGTTCCTTTGTGACCTCGTCGACTATTACATGTCTTGCACTGTCCCGTCTTTGTTGGTCAACACTCCTGGGGAGGGTAACAGTGGTCTTGAATTTCCTCCATTTGTACACAAACTCTGACTGTGGATTGGTGAAGTCCAAACACTTTACAGATGGTGTTGTAGCCTTTTCCAGCCTGATGAGCATCAACAATTTTTATTTAGAACAGGGATCTATCAAAGTCTGATCTTCACAACACATGTTACTGGAAGTGTATCATGGCATGAACAATTTCTGAACTTTGATAGATCCATGTTCTAAATAAATAAAACAGGGCACTCACTCACACCTGAATGTCATCTCATTGATTGAAAAACCTGACTCTAAATTCACCTTCAAATTAACTGCTAATTCTAAAGGTTCACATACTTTTGCCACTCACAGATATTTAGTATTGGATCATTTACCTCAATAAATAAATGACCAGGTATAATTTTTTTTGTCTCATTTGTTTAACTGGGTTCTCATTGGGTTTACTTTTAATACTTGTGTGAAAAGTTTATAATGTTTTAGAGCATATTTAGAGCATTTAGAATGCAGCATGCAGAAATATATAAAATTCTGTAGGGTTCACAAATCTCAAGTACCACTGTATTTATTGATCTTTACTCCTCTTCATAGCTCAATGCTGGTTTGACCACTTGGAAAATGCACAGGCAGAGTGACGTCCTCAGTGGAACAGGAAGGCAGAGCGACGCAGGCGGTCTGGTCGGTCAGGATGTGGCAGTCTCTTCAGCACAGCAGAGAGATGACATGATATCCCCAGCCTGGCTTGAATGCAAATCGATGGCTACTCCACAGCCAGCGGGAGGAATGAAGCGGAAGGGGGAGCGACGCTCTCCGCAAGGTCCGAGGGGGGAGTGATGCTCTCTGCAAGGCGAGAGGGAGGAGTGAGGTTCTTTGCGAGCCTACACGGAGGAGCCTGACATAGTGACGTAGGCGGAGCAGGGAAGTGGAGCAACTTCTTCAGCTGAACAGGGAGACTGACTCCTCAGACGAGCGGGGAGGCTGAACGACGTTTTCCGTCAACTCTGCATGCTGGACTAGATCCACAGTGGGGGAGGGAGGGTGAGAGATGGTTGTAGCCTGGTTGGAAGGCTCCCCTTTGGCATACCCCATGACGGAATACATCACGTCGAGCCATTCCCGATTGGCCTTTTATGAGGGAGAATTTCCCCTCCTTCTCCCACCTCGGCTTCTCCCTTCCATACAAGGCCTCTTGAACTCTGAAAAAATCTGCAGGGTTCATAGTAGGTCTTGCGTTCTGTCACTGTTTGGAGGCAAAGACAGATGCAAGTGCAGATAAAGAGTTTAATAACAATGAATACAAACACAAAAGAAGCTATGAACATGTGGCAAAACACTAAGACAAAGAATAACTGTGAAACAAAGACACAGCAACAGAGACAACGGCAAAGAAAGACAAACACAAAACAAGGAGTGCACTGCAAACTGTGGCTATATACACACTGGAGTGTGCAGCTGGTCATGTGACTGTTATGCAGTGGCTGCTGGGAACTGTAGTCCAGAGTTCCTTCTTGGATATACAAGACAGAAATCATCTAATTTTCCCTGGGAATCCCAAATGATTCACCTTCAACCTAATTTATGGCAAATCTGTATTTCTGATATTTTAATTTTGGGGATTTTTAAGGTTCTGAATTTTTTAATTTGGAATGTTATTCATAGCAAATTCAAAACAAAAAAGTACATGTGACATTTATTCAAATATACAAAATTCATATTTTTTTGTGTGGAAAAAACGCTTGTACGCTTCTGATAATTGGAGATCAGTCTTTCACAGTGCTGTGGTGGAATTTTGGCCTGCTCTTCTTTGCAGAACTGCTTTAGTTCAGCTACACTGGAAGATTTTCGAGCATGAACTGCATGTTTAAGGCCCTGTTGCAGCATTTCAATTCATTCAGTAAATTAAATTTACTTTAAGATCTGTTCTCGGTTATCTGTTCCATTAATTTTCTTAGGCTAAAAATTAGGTGGTCTACACCAAAGGTGTCATGTTCTAAGTTGTTTAGCACATCTAGATGTAAATATCAGAAAATGAAAGCTGAAATTCTGATCTATCATCTCATATTCATCTTTAGATCTCAAACCCAGTCTTCAGTGTATAACAAAAACAAAAGATTTGGCCTTTCCGTACCAATATACATATTATATACATACATATAATGCCCTCCACTAATATTGGTGGCACCAGTGGTAAATATGAGCAAAGAAGGCTGTGAAAAAATCATATATATATATATATATATATGATTAGGGTCAGGGCTTTGACTTGGCCAATGCAAAACATTTGGTAGAATGGCTCATGTGCGTAGGATCATTGTTTTGTTGCATGACCCAATTTCTCTTGAGATTCACATCATGGACGTATATCCTGACATTTACCTTTAGAATTCGCTCGTATAATTCAGAATTCATTGTTTCATCGATGATGGCCCAGATGCAGCAAAACAGGGACAAACCATGATGCTACCAACAACATGTTTCACAGATGAGATAAGGTTCTAATGCTGCAATGCAGTGTTTTCCTTTCTCCAAACATAACGCTTCTCATTTAAACCAAAATGTTCTATTTTGATCTCATCCATCCACAAAACATTTTTCCAAAAACCTTCTGGCTTGTCTGCATGAACTTTAGCAAACTATGGAAGGGCAGCAATGTTCTTTTTGTCGAGCAATGGTTTTCTCCTTGCAGCCCTGCATTCACACCAATGTTATTCAGTGTTCTCCTGATGGTGGCCTCATGAACAATAACATTGTGAGAGAGGCCTTTGGTTGCCCTGGGTTCCTTTGTGACCTTGCGGACTATTACATGTCTTGCTGTTGGAATGATCTTTGTTGGTCAACCACTCCAGGGGAGGGTAACAATGGTCTTTAATTTCCTCCATTTGTACACAATCTGTCTGATTGTGGACTCTTTAGAGATGGTTTTATAACCTTTTCCAGCCTGATGAGAATCAACAACTCTTTTTTTTGAGGTCTTCTGAAATCTCCTTTGTTCATGCCTTGAACAAACTTCCACTTCCACAAACATGTGTTGTGAAGTTCAGACTTTGATAGATCCCTGTTCTTTAAATAAAACAGGATGCACACTCACAATCTCACTGAATGAAAACACCTGATTTTAATTTTACCTTCAGATTAACTGCTAATCTTAGAGGTTCACATACTTTTGCCACTCATAGATATTCAATATTGGATCATTTTCCTCAATGAATAAAGGATTAAGTATAATATTTTTTGTCTCATTTGTTTAATTAGGTTCTCTTTGTCTACTTTTAGGACTTAGTGCCCTAATGATGTTTTATGTCCTATTTCTGCAGATATATATAGAACATTCTAAAGGGTTCACAAACTTTGAGTAAAGTACATTGGTGCTTTGTTTGTGCAAAGTATTTTTTTGGAATTGTTATTTAGTTTCTCATGTTATGTACTCTCCATGAGTATTTATATGTGGTATTTCCTTCATTGTGTGTACCAGCCCAATAATTACACAGTGTAAAGCACATTTTTATATGGCATAAAAAAATCATAACAATTTTGATATTTAAGAGGGACCTCGTTTCGAAGGGTGTTTTCACACCTGAGTCCTTTTTTAAAAGAACCGAGCTCAGACCCGACCTCAGCTCCCTCGAGGTTGACCAGTGGGAAAACCAAGTGAAAAAGGACCCAGTTCTCTTTGCATTCACACTGTCCATGTCCCTGAAAGAGGACTCAGATCCTTGGGTCTTAAATGGGGTCTTAAACCTTTGTGTTCATACTGTTGCTTGTTAGGTCCTAGTTCTCTTGCAATGCGGTGCATTGTTTGTACAGCAATATTGTGCAGCAAAATAGGTAAAGCACGTTTGCAATCAGCTGGGTTCACGCAGAGGCTTGTACCAAGAATTCCGTTTAACAAATTGTAGAGAGGCCACTTGTAATGTCAGCCAACTCGACATTGGCTGACTGTGCCGTTGATCTCGTGTGGCCATATATTTCTGGTGTAATATTTTCACTTTAACCCGGCATTGCAAGTCGGTCTGCTTAAATTCTGTCTTTCAGCTCTGCTGAAAACTGAAGAAATACTTTCGAATTTCTGTGTGTGGTTGATAATTCCAAATTTGGAGAAGTGCAGCCCTTTCCTATTCTGTCCATAACGTCCCTCTTCTAGCAGAAGCAGCCATATTGAATAGCACGATCTGTACAGAGGCCTGAATGACACTTCTCAAATTGAAAATTCAGATGAGCGCAGAGCGATTTGTGTTCACAATGCAATGTTTTTAGCATACTGTACCTTAAGCTGAAAGCGAACCCCTCCCAAGATGATCTTGGTTCGGTTTGCTTTAAAAGGGTCTGAGATCGTTTAGAGCAGCGGTCCCCAACCCCTGGTCCGCGGACCGGTACCGGTCCGTGGGTCATTTGGTACCAGGCCGCACAGAAATAAATAACTTCCATTATTTCCGTTTTATTTATTATCTGCATCTGGAAAAAGGACCGGATTCTCTCCGTTACATCCTTCTACGACTCACTCTTGATGCATGTCAAGACGCTTGTCTCGGTCACGTGATACGTTGAACCCTTACCATAGAGACCAGAGAGCGTTAGGGGGGAGAGAGAGAATGTTACGAGGACGCTGCCAATAAAGCTGCGATTTCACATTGGATTCACGTTTATTATTATATTTAAAAATACCCCAGTTTTTACGCCGGTCCTATCATTTTATTTTGTTGTATTTATCCTCCACACCTTAAAGGCCGGTCCGTGAAAATATTGTCTGATATTAAACCGGTCCGTGGTGCAGAAAAGGTTGGGGACCGCTGGTTTAGAGTGTTCACACATGGGCCAATAGTTCAGCAAACTGTGCTCAGACCCCTGGAAAGGACCATGTATGAAAACACCCTAACACTGTGCTCCACAATAACACTAAAATAGGAATCATTATTTGGTCTAAATCTGACGATATAGGTACACATCTACATACACCTACTCTCATCAAATGAACCAGTTTAAGATGACAGCGTAGAAAAGGCCCAGTCAATGTCTAAGAGTATTCTGCTGTACAGAGTGATGTGGAGTCTTATTGAATAGTGCCCTCTAGTGGTTAATGGTACCCATGAGCTCGCTTCTGTCCTCGAGTTAAATGAAAATGAAACCTTGTAATAATTATACAATAAAGTGCATTGATTAATAACTCTCTCTCTCTCTCTCTCTCTCTCTCTCTCTCTCTCTCTCTCTCTCTCTCTCTCTCTCTCTCTCTCTCTCTCTCCCCCATCGTTAAATTTCACTGGAGTTTTTTCACTATCATGATTGTGCTAAACTATTTCCCCTTTTAACCGCTATGTTTAGATGTTGATAAATTGTCCATTTGGGAAATGTAATAGTAGGCCTTATTGTTAAATAAATTAATAAATAAGAATTTATTGCCTTTGGCAATTGACTGTATGTGTATCTTTGTCTTTTTCTTTCACTTGGAGTTTTCAAGAAGTATATCAATATTCTGTCATATTTATATAAGCAGAGATGACGGTTTTATTTGATTTATGGGAAAACAGTAAATTCAAGACCAGAATTTGGTCAATGAAAAACGTCTAATCCTTTCCTGTTCTGCCACTCCCAAGTGCAAAATTAGGGCTGACCAAGGCCAAATAGTCCATTTTGACCAAAAGCAAATAAATCCGGTGAAAGGAATGAGGACATCTGACCAGAATATAGCATGTCTAAAACTCTACCCTCCTCCTTAAATGTTTTTTTTTTTTTTTTTTTTTTTTTAAACTTGGATTAAGAATAGTCCAGACTGAATTTGAATCCAGCAGTTTAGGAAGACTCATAAGGAAAATAATCCCAAACAAAGATCTGTAAATGTGAATATACAGTATAATGTCTATTATTATACAACAGAGACTTTTAACACACATTAGATAAAATAATATTAAGGATCACCAAGAATTTGTGAAAATTATACAAGGCAAGACTGTTAAAATTACATTTTGTATAATAGGCATTGTAAGAGAAAAAAAAATGCAACTAAATTAAACTGAACTGAACTAAACTAAATCCTAGTGCAAATATTGACAATTCAGAGGTATTCACGCAAGTTGGCTTGTGTGAATTGCTATAAATTTGCCATCATGCTGCAGGTATGTGGTATAGTTTTAGGTGCAGTATGATCATATGTTAATCCAACAAATGACCCAAGAGAGAGAAAAAAAAAAAACCCTGGTTGCGCAACAGAGTCAAATGTAACTCTGCGGCTACGAAGTCTGAGCTTATGCAGCACTTGATGACTTTCACACATGAATGTGGTCTAATTGTTTATAAATCCTCTACAACGTCATGCAAACAGAAACAGATTGGTGAAATCATCATACATATGGTGTGTCAAAAAGTTAGTAGCCTGCCACAAAAAGAGACTACAAATTTTAAGGTGCATTTTTTAAATTTCTATTGTTTGCAACAA
Source organism: Ameiurus melas (assembly GCA_012411365.1). Classification (NCBI taxonomy): domain Eukaryota; kingdom Metazoa; phylum Chordata; class Actinopteri; order Siluriformes; family Ictaluridae; genus Ameiurus; species Ameiurus melas. Next base: position 20,540,234 of record CM022764.1, on the reverse strand, counting down.
TTAAGTTTTCAAGACAATCTCAAATTTGAGACCATTTATTTAATCACAGCAGATACAGTATAATAGCATTTTAAACAAATAATGTTGCATATAAAAAACTTTGTTAGCTGACAGAGCCTGCAAGGGACAGCGTGCAGAATATTGTGCTTTAGAGTATCCACTTTGTGGCCTGATAGAGGCAATATAATGATGCAGAGGATTCAACAAGCCATGTACAGAATAGAGTCCTCAAGTGCCATGCTATTGAAAGGTAGGAGTTAGCAATAAATGTAGGAGTTAACCTAGGAGTTAGCAATAAATGAAAGACAGAGATATATTCTTAACACAGAACTCTATACACTTTAAGAAACAAATAAAAGATCACTGGACTGAGAAACAAAACCACAATATATGCTGCGTAGATTTGACATATATTTTTGATGGACAGCCTGCTTTAAGCATTGAACTGTGATTGTAGCTTCAGTGTGTATTGAACTCTGCGTAATAGTGTGACTAAACCCTAGCAATACTGAATAGCTTTAAATACTTGTATGGCGACACACGCTATAACTCATTTTCTATTAATCTTTAAATATATCACATACACCAGATGGCTTACCAAACCAAAGACTGACTCTTTTTCTTTGCTGTTTTTTGGTTTTGTCTGAAAAGCAACATATCTGGCAGCCAAAAGACCATCTACATTTACAAATGATTCCAAATGTGATGATGGAGCTTAACCCTGCCGAACTAAATGTCTATATATGTCAAAACCTGTCCAGGATTAGTGAGAGCATAGAACATTAAGGACAATGACATACATTTGGCATTTTTATAAATTCAGTGAAAATGAACAATATAGAAGTGATCCACTTCTGCTTCTTGTTGATCTCTGCTGCCTTGTTTTATTATAGATCTTAAACAAAATACAGGATTTTTATCATACCTGTGGAGTCTAGAACCCTTCATGAAAATGAGCAAAATTGAATATACACTCACCCGCCCCTTTATAATCACCGAAACTGGACAGTTGAAGATGGGAAAAAGACCAGGTATCATTTTTCCAATCTTCACCTGTGCCCATTGTAGGCTCAGAACCCGGTTCTTTGCCAACAGGAGTGGAATGAGATCTTCTGCTGTTGTAACCCATCTGCTTCAAAGTTCCAAGACTTCACAATGAATGAATAAATGTCTGGTTTATTTAAAGGGAGTATCTGATTTGAAACAGGTGTGTTGTATTAGTAATCAGTGACTGTGATTTGGGGAAATTAATCATGTGGCTGGTCATGTGGCAGCTATGAGTCCTATGAGTTCATAGTCCGTTTTAATCTTGGGAAAATGAATTCAATGCACAAGTTTTTAGCTGTGGCATGGAATTCGGATTTTTGTTACAGAAGTGGGCGGTGTCGTGACAAATCACCCCCCACCGACTTCTGGTTGTACATTATCATAGAACACTTGCGCCAACACTTGGCTTGGATTAACTGGAAGGTTTGATGCAACCCAAGATGACTACTAGCTAGTGATGAATTTGCACAAGTGATTAATTTCTCAAGGGACTAGGGAGGCACATATGTTATCAGTGGAACATTATAGTGACTGGTTTTCTTGTCTTTGTGCTAACTTGCACTGTATGTCCCACTTATTAGCACCAACAAGACTCTGGAATGATGGGATCTGTGGTGTCCTCTCTGGGACATTCTGTTTGTATGTGAGAAAGGGCCTTGGTGTTTGTGGATGCAGGATTATAAGAGATGATGAATTGAAACCATGAGAAGAACTGGCCCATCTAGCTTTTTACTGTAGGTTCTTGTGGTCTGTGTAGATGACAAATGGATGTTCTGCTCCTTCCGGCCAATGACACCACTCCTCTAAAGCAAACTTTACTGCCTGTTTCCAATATCATAGTTATGATCTTTTGGGAAACTTTTCTGGGAATAGATGGCTATGGGGTGAAGCTTGGGTAACGGGTATGCCCCCTTTCTCTGAGAAGGTATGGCCCCCACTCTGTTTTCTTGAGCATCAACCTCTTCATCAGAAGGGATCTCGATCAGGAGCATGATTTTGGGCATGTGGACCTCAACAATTTTTTCACCTTTTACATACAGCTGCTGTTCCAATAGTCTAGCCAGTACTCATTTAACATGGTTCACTTTTCTAGAATGTCAGGAAGAACATTATTAATGAATGCCTGCAATGCAGAGGTGGGCATTAGCAAGTCCATATGGTACCACACAGTACTCATAATGGCCAAAAGCCATCTTCCACTAAATTCCTTGATAGATGTGGATAACATTATAGGCACTGAGATTGAGATTGACCTTATAGTTGAGTTGTTCTAGAGTGACAGTGGATAGCAATATTTGATTGTCACCTGATTCAAACCTTGATAACCAATACAAGAGCAGAGTCCTCCTCCTTTTTTGCACAAAGAAGAGCTAGATGGATAGATGTACCCTTATTTGAGCACCACAGTGCTATACTCCTCCTTGGCTTTGTTCTCGGCAGCCAATAGGGGATAGACCCAAGATTGGGGCATAGTAGAATCTGAGAGAAGATCATGGCATATAGTCTGTGAAGTCAAGGCCACAAGCTTTGGTTTTTCTAAACACTTCTTCTTTAATATCTTCCTTAACTTCCCATATCTGAACTTAACATCTAAAAATGTTTTTTATTGTGGCACAAAGGTTAAATGCATAAGTACTCACACACTGGATCAACAGTTGGTAGAACCACCTGCAAATACAGCTGCAAGCCTTCACGGATGTACCAGCTTTGCACATCTGGATCTATTTTTGGTTTTTTTTGCCCATTCTTCTTGGCAGAATTACTCACACTCTGTTAGACTGGATGGATACCATTATTAAACAGATTTTACATCAGAATGAGGTCTGTGGTTTGACTGGGACATTTTTAACACATTCAAGTTCTTGACTTTGAACCATTCTAGTATAGCTTTGGCAGCATGCATAGGATTGTTGTTCTGTTGGAAGATAAATTTCCAAATGAGTCTCCTGTCTTGTGCAGACTGAAACTGGTTTTCCTCTATGATTGCCCTTTATGTGGATCAATCTAATTTGCCCTCAACCCTGACCAATTTCTCAATCCCTCCTTATGAAAAGCATCTTCACAATTTGAGGCTACCACTACCATGCTAAACTGTGGTGCTGGTGTTCCCAGGGTAATGAGCAGTGAGCACAATCTTTTAAGCCAAATGAAGTGCACTATAACAAGGCAAAATTTAGGGGCTTGGCGGTTAAGGCTCAGGGTTTCTGATTGGAAGGTCGGGGTTTGGGCCCCTCCACAGCCAGGCTGCCAATGTTGGGGCCTTGAGCAAGGCCCTTAACCATCTCCAGGAACGTTGTATCATGGCTGACCCTGCGTTCTGACCCCAGCTTCCTGACAGGTTGGGGTATGTGAAGAAAACAATTTCACTGTGTATGTGACCAATAAAGACTCATTCATTTTGGACAGATTTTTTAAAAATCAGACTAGAGGACCATTTTCCTCATTTTTGCTGAGACTCAAAATTAAGATTTCATATGACTTTTTTTTTTTTTTCCCATAATGGCTTTCTTCTTGCCACACTTCTATAAAGCCTAGAGTTGTGAAGTGTCTGAGTTATGCTTGTTCTGTAAACAGCTTTTCCAATTTGAGATATAGATCTCTCCAGCATCTTCAGGGTTACCCTTGGACTCTTAGTTGCTTCTCTGACTAATGCCATACTTTTGGTCACTGACTTTTGGTGGACGGCCTCTTCTAGTTGTGCATTGTGCATTGTGAAATGATATCCTTTCCATTTTTAATCATAGATTTAATGGTGCCTTGCTAGACATTCAACGTTTGGGATATTATTTTATAACCATACACTGACTGATATTTTTCCAGAACTTTTTCCTGGAATTGTTTTGATAGCTCCTTGGCCTTCAAAATGCTATTTATTTAGGTACAGTATGTTCTCAAACAGACTCGGAGCCTTCCAGGAGTATGTGTATTTATATTGAGATCTCATGACACTTTAATTGCACACAAGTGTACTCCATGAATCTAATTATGCAACTTTTGATGGCAACTGATTGCACTAATTTGGGGGTTTCACAGCAACGAGGTCAATACTTATGTATTTTTTTTTTTTTAATTTCAAAATAATTTCGAAAGCATATTGATTCCAACCCAATATTATGAGCTATTTTCAGTAGATTTATGCCATATAATCAAGTCACAATTAAGTCAAGTCACTATAAGACAATATACAATGGAATTAGCTAATTTCCATCAAGGGGGGTCAGTAATTCTGGCACTGACTATACAAACAAACAGCAAAAAATCTGAAACATTTCTTATGACAATGTGGTCATGTTCTCACTATTTTCAATATATTCAGTTTCACACTGGGCTAAAATAGAGGTTGTGTTTGCATAAAAACCAGTTCAAACAGCCACAGATGTGTGCTAGTAGGTGTGTGAATGAGTTTGTGAGCGATTGAGGTAAAGAGCGAGAGAGAGACAAAGAGCGAGAGAATCAGAGTCCTGTAAGCAAGCCCCTCCTTCGATAAATGCGCACTTTAGTCACTGCACTCACGTGCCAACTCTGTGAACTCCACATGGCAAAGTACATGTTCCTTTATATAAAGAAAATATGAATGCACAGGGTGGGAAATAGTTACCAAAAATCAATATTTACACTTCTCTTGTTGCTGTCACATGTGGGTGTCTCGTACTTGCTTTACTTCCATGAATTTACTTACAGTCAACTTCAGAATAATGATACTTTTCTACACAAAGAAAAGAGGAGAAACTGTTTACCTTTCTTCTGACAAAAAAACAACATTCTTATTAGAAACCTCTATTAAATAATGTTTTTTTTGTTAAAAACATGGCAAAAGTATTGACACCCTTAACGATTGTTTAAAATATGTGCAAAGTAAGTGTGATTTTAAAAAAAAAAACAGATGGTTGTTGACATGCACATGTAATGGATATATATATATATATATATATATATATATATATATATATATATATATATATATATATATATAGATAGATAGATAGATAGATAGATAAAGCCATTAAAATTAGATATGTGCAATAAAAAAGTTTCAAAGGTCTGGAACTGTAAAAAACATATAGAAGAACCTAAAAGACCAAAATTTCAGAATTGCACAGTTTAGCTGATTCTTGAGTTTGTCAGGTTTCTGAATCGCCTATTAGACACCACCCCCATAATGACAAAAGAAGCCCTTCCTGAAAGCAACCCACAAAATACAGGACCGAACTTTCCCAACTACCATTGGCACTATAACTAGAATTGTGTTGTGGTCAAGTGAAACCGAAATGAAGGTTTTTCTCCATGTAAACTATCAGCATGTTGGGTAAATATTGGGGCTTGCACACAAAGAAAGAGCACCTGATACCCACTGTAAAATAGTTTGGCGAATCATTGATGCTTTGGGGCATTTTTTGTGGTTGGTGGTACACCGGCTTTTGGATTCTGCTAAATAGCAGTCAAAAGTATTTGTCCTCATCCTGATTTCTTCGGTTTTTGTGTATATGTCATACTAAATCATTTTAGATCTTCAAATGAAATACAACATATAACAAAGGCAACCTGAGTAAACACACAATGCAGTTTTTATTTTGTTTATTTATTTTTATTGAAGCAAGAACCGAACTGCAAACAAAAGCTTCCGATAACTGGAGATCACTCTTTTACATAGCTCTGGTAGAATTTTGGTTCACTTTTCTTTGCAGAACTGCTTTCGTGCAGCCACACTGGAGGGTTTTCGAGCATGAACTACCCGTTTAAGGTCCTGCAGAGCATCAAAATTGGTTCAAGTCAGGACTTTGACTAGGCCATGCCAAAACTTTAATTTAGCTTTTTTTGAACCATTCAGAGGTGGACTTACTCCTATGCTTTAGATCATTGTCTTGCTGTATAATCCAGCTGCACTTGAGTTTCAACTTACCGGACATTCTCCTTTAGGATTTTCTGGTACAGAGCAGAATTCATATTTCCCTCAATTAAGCAAGTTGTCCAGACCCTGAAACAGCAAAGCATCTCCACACCATTACACTTCCACCACCATGCTTGACCACAGATATGATGTTCTTTTTGTGGAATTATGGGTTTGGTTTACACCAGATATAACAGGACTTTCAACTCATAAATCCACAGATCGTTCTCCCAAAAGGTGTGTTTTGGCAAAATTCAGATGAACCTTTATGTTCGTCTGGGTTAACAGTGGTTTTCACCTTGCCATTCTTCCAGTTGCCCAGTGTCTTTCTGATAGTGGAGTCATGAACAGTGACCTTTATTGATGTAAGAGAGGCCTGTAGGTCCTTTGATGTTGTCCTTGGCTCTTTTGTGACTTCCTGGATGAGTAGTTGCTGTGCTCTTGGAGAAATTGTGGAAGGTTGGCCACTTCTGGGAAGGTTCACTACTGTACAGAGTTTTTCCAGTTGGAGATAATGACTCTCATTGTGGTTCTTTGGCGTACCAGAGCCTTTGAAATAACTTTGAGATACATCAGTCTGGAGAGGGTTACAATCACCTTCTTCCTCATCAGACCTTTTAACCAACTTCATTATTGAAAAAGTTCTGTGTAAGTGTTGATTTGATTAAACAGGGTTTACAGTAATCAGGCCTGGTTGCATCTAGTCCAGCTGAACCTCATTATGTATGCAGTTTCATAGATTCAGGGAATTATTAATTACAATCCCAAACATAAATACATTTTCACACAGGCCCAGTTGTTATTGGATAATTTTTTTGCTTCAGTAAATAACATTATAATTTAAAAACTGTATTTTGTGTTTACTCAAGTTGCATTTGTTATCATTTCTGAAACAATTTATTATGAGATATACACAAAAACAGAAAAAATCAGAATGCAAATACTTTTCACAGCACTGTAGGTAACAATAGATGGAACAACATAATTACCCCCAAAGAGATACAAATTATCAAACGAATTTTGGTGTGAATACAAAAATTCACATAAAATACTCTGCTCTCATGGATATCAACAATTGCAAACACAACACAAGTGTATATAAAAAAAAGTGTTAAATATAGGTGTGCAACAATTGTTGGCACCCTTTTAGTCAATACTTTGTGCTACCAGAGCTCTTATCTTGGCATGTAGTAGTAGCCAATATAGCCTCAAATTGGTCTTTTCATGATAATGGTAGTGAGTACTATCTAACATATCACTCCTTCACTCCAGCTCCCATAGGTGTTCAACTGTGTTGAGTGTAAAGTGGTGCCAATTTCCCTCACCATAAACGTGAGGGAAATATTCTCATAATTAAGTAGCTGTATGGAAAATCCATCTCTTTCATCTCTTCATTTGAAACCATAGAGCTTTGATGTACTATTGTAAATATTGAATTTCATTCTTTCCCAATTGTAATAGCGTTATCTTGCTCAGGGTTGCATCACTGGATACACATTGGATAGAAGTTATTCACACACATACACACACACACACACACACACACACACACACACACACACACACACACACACACACACACACACACACACACACACACCTACTGTCAATTTAGTCACAAATCCACCTACCAGCATGCTTTTAGGAGTTGGGGGAAACTGGAGCACTCCCAAATGGTGCAGCAGAAAAGCACTGACATGATTGTCCAGAGATCACAAATTCGAATCCCAACAATGCCACAGTTAGGTAGGAGCCAAATATTTATGCAGTATATTATACGTATAGTAATAGTACAGATAACATTGGTTGTATTAATTTGATTTCTTTCTTATCCTCCATTAATATGTGTGTATGTTTATGAACAGCTGGTTTTTATGTAGTGAGTCTGCTAAAAGGACAGGTCGCTAGTTTACTGGCTTGAAACTCAATACAGCCATTCAGCTCTTATCTCCAATACCCTAGCATTCTCATGGTCCATGGCCTCCCATTGTGAATCACATAGAGTACTGGGATCTTTCATAAACAGCAGTTTTGCAGTACTGTCACCATGTCACTGGCACAGGAACAGGTCAGGAGGAAAATTAAATCCCTTTACTCAGAGATAAAGAGGTACAGTAAAGTTTAACTTTGAAGCCACAGAACTGTTCTAATCAATCTTAGTGGTTTCTGGCAAAGCATCACAAGCCCTGTTTGAGAAGGGTAAATCGATGCAGACATCCTGAGCCATGTCTGGAATTGCTTGGGAAGTTAAAAAGCTCATACATGACATGTTAGCTATTTCCTCAAAAGAAAGTGAGCCATATCTGAAATGGCAAATGCAAATTAGCATTTGTTTTATGTACATTTCTATGGGAGTAAACACAAAAAAAAGGCTTTTCTGACTTTTTTTTTTTTTTTTAAATCTGAGCTCATGTATTCATGATGTGTCACTGACTTTCTACTGGAAAGACCAGATGCGCCACTTACATCTGGATCAGCCAGATGAGGAGGAATAGCAGATACAGCTAGATGCATTTGCTTATGCAGCTGTCTCAAAGCCACAGTAATGCATGGAAATAAACAATGGGACATGACTGCCCAAAAATCACATCTGCAGTGTTAGCTTTAAAACTCTTTGTTGCAGGCTGAGCATTGCCGACTATTTCTAAATTCAATTTTCATCTGGTCTGTGAGGGAAAACAAACAAACAAACAAACAAACAAGAAAGTCTGATAGGCATGCTGGAGCATATTTCAAAGACCAATATGAAACCAATTGCCTTTCTTCTTGAGCAAATATGTCTCTTGTTTGATATAAACTGAGACAATACATTAAAAATACATTGATTAAGGAGTAATTGATATTTCTAAAATATAAATTAAATATAAAATATAAATCTGCAATCAACATCACTAAATTACTTTAAGTGAAAACAGAGCATTGGCAGATGTGGCAAGGAGTGAATGGTTCTTTGGCTGAAATGGTGAATCTCTTAAATGAAGTGTTCAAGCTTTGAACTATGTCATGATATAAGAGGTTTGGAGGTGGGGGCCTCCAGGTCCTGTAGCATGTGTGGTAGACCCAGATGCCTCTTTTTGGTTTGGCATGCTTGATAAATTAATTCCCCTTGCCTGGTGTGGCTGTCTATCCAGTTCAACTAGCTCCCACACAAACAGCTATCCCAGTAGCTTCTCTTATCTAGCAGTTGGACATGGCTACTTAATATTATTTGAAATGATAAGAGGACATATCTACTGTAAATCAACCAATGAAGAGTTATTTGTAGCTCCAAATAATTTTAGTGACTACATGTATTTATCATGTTCATATCAGTAAGAAAATTATACAGGGTGTCCGAAACGTCTCCATACATTAAAATTATCCCTTTTTTTTCTTAGCAAAATGTCTTCCAACATTTTTTCATATTTAGTTTACATTATATATTGTTTTTTTTCTTCTTTCTTTTTCAGATAGCCTTTAAGAACGCCTTTGACAAAAGCAGAACGTATTGAAATCATTTTCACGGCTGGATCAGGAAGCTGTCGCAAAGTTGCGATGGACTATAACAGGAAACTGGTTGAGCACATCACACACACGACACTGTTGCCAAACTTATTAACAAATTCAAAAAGACTGGAAGCACTGCAAATCAATCAGGTTGAGGACGTCCACGAACATCCTCTGATGAAGACACAACCAACGTGGTGCTGGCAAACATAGTCCCCTATGTATGGAGACTTTGGGGACACCTTGTATTATAGTATGCAAAAGTGGGAGCACATGTATTAGTTATAAACTATGAGTTGGGTTGTGTATTTGTATTTGTGTTTCAGTGCTAAATACACAAATTTGTGTTTGTATCTTGTGAAGGTTGAATTGTTGAAAAGATCAGGTGTCTATACAGATCATGTTCACAGAAATTACTCTGGCCTGTCAGTTGTACAGTTGGGATCTCTTCATCTATAAGGAAATGTTCGTCAGGTATTTTTTTTAAACCTATTAACAGGATTAGTCTTGAAAAGGCATTCGGTCTGAAAAAAAAAAAAAACCCTCACAAAAATTTGAAGACTATCTGCAAACATGTATTCACAAGTATGACGTGATCTGGTATGGTATAACAGTACACAAAACTAACACATGTCCTGACAATAGTACTCTATAAAAAGTGGCTTGTGTTTGAAGAGTTTAATTAAAGCAAATGAGAGAATCCCCACCCTTTGTCCACAGGGACAAACAATACCATCTTTTTACAGGAACACTTCAAAAAAATGTGTCTGTTTAAGTCCCTTGTGGAATTTTATACTGACATTTAGTCATACCAACAACCATCTGGTATTAGTGGTCTTATTTTGAAGTTTTTATTTATTTTATTTTTTTTAAAGAATTGTAAATTTAGAACAAAGGCCCTTTGTTCTTCAGTTTATTTACATTAATGGTGTCTCAATGACTGAGATGAGTGACATACACCAAATAAATAGAAGACAAAACAGAAGAAAGCAGTGGTGGCTTGGAGGTTAAGACTCTGTGTTACTGATCGGAAGGTTGGGGGTTCAAGCCCAAGCACTGCCAGTCTCTGAGTTACTGATCAGAAGGTTGGGGGTTCAAGCTCAAGCACTGCCAGGCTCTGGGTTACTGATCAGAAGGTTGGGTTTCAAGCCCTTGCACTGCCAAGCTGCCTCTGTTGGGCCCTTGAGCACGGCCCTTAACAATCTCTGCTCCAGAAGTGCTGTATCATGGCTGAACTTTGTGCTCTGACCCCAGCTTCCTAACATGCTGGGATATGGAAAGAAAAGAATTTCACTGTCCTGTATATGACCAATAAAGACTCATTATGATTATTTAAATTTTAATCCATGTGTTTATAACTGTGTATGCACCTGATGATTTTATTGGACTTGTTTATCAGGAAGAAAGACACCTTATGGTATATCAGTAGTAGCTTCCAGTAAGTGCAGCTACATAGTTATTTTTTTAGCTGGTTGAGTTGATGAGGTAATGGTGCGGTGTATTCAAGTTAAGGTAATACAGACACAGAGAGAGAGTAACTGCTTCTTTAATACAGGTTGCTGTGGTTTAATGTCAGTCACGCACAGCAGATTGTCTTTGAAGAGACAAACGAATGGAAAACATTCACAAAGCCATCTCACACACTCCCTTACTATAGGCGCATATGGGCATGTCTTTCTTCTCACAACAAATTCACAATATAGAATGAAGATGTTCACAGGTATCTTAACAGACTTTTGTACAATAATATTCAAACATTTAACCCATTTATGTTATTTCACTCCTGTCAGAAATGTGTGCATACCAGTTATGGATCACTGATTATATTATTACGAATAGGTTCCACTCTATGCCACCCATCCTATTATGCAATTATTACTATGAATATATCTGTAACTTCAATGAAATTAACAGAAAACTTTGAGTGATAAATGTATCTGGATCCTCAGACAGGAAGGTTAAGTGGTTATATTATCAAAAGATGGAACTCTGTTATGACGTGCAATAATCCATTGACATTCACGGACAGAGCATAATATGGATTTTCACACTATTGTATATCGTTTGCGATACACCAAGCTTTCACAGCCTTCATAAACCTAGACTTTTAAAACAGTTTCTTGAAACGCTTCAAGAAACTAGGTGTAACAAGCTTTAAAGATGGGCAAGGAAGAGGCACTTCCCTCCCCCCTACTTGCCACACTGCTCCACGGCCAGTTTCAGGCCTTTGGTTTGACGTACACCCCCTCCAACCATTTTGGGAGGGTGTTGCTGCTCTTCTGCCTGCGTCCTTCGCCCGGCTGGCCCCAGGAGAGACGAGGGATAAAGAAGGAATGAGCAAGAGAGACAGCAAGAGGGAGCGAGAGGAGAGAGAGAAAAACACAGTTCCCCAGAGATTGTGGGGGAGTGCCCTTGCCCAGCATTGTGGACGATTGCCCAGCAAGTTGAAGACAAGAAGACAGTACTTCTTGTTGTCAGCCTGCTGGGCTATCCCCCACAATGCCGGGTGATGGCACTGGATTTCTGGGCGGACGGCTGCAGCTCCCTCCCTTTTCTGGCAGACGGCTGCCGAACTACCGCCTCCCTGATGGACGGCTAAGGCTCATCGCCTTTTCAGGTGAATGGCAGCCATACCTCCGGCTCCCCAATGGACGGCAGCAAGTCCTCCATCCCCTGGCAGACGGCAACCGCTCCTCCCCTTCCAGGCAGACGGCAGTGGATCCTCCACCTCCCGGGAGCCAGCAATGACTCCTCTGTCCCTACCGGCAACCGCTCCATCACCACCGCATCCTCAGTGCCGTGATACTCCAACAGCGGCAAGAACTCTTCGACAGCGCGTCCCTCCTCCTTCCTAGGTTTTGGCACCATTGTAGCAAAGTTTAAAGATGTGCAAGGAGGAGGCGGGGACCAGCTGAATATAAACATAATGCTTAATAATGAACAGAACATAAACATAAAGCACTTGTGCATCTTTCTCACCCCCTCTGGCGCTTCCAGCCGCTCATTTATCTCTCTCTCCCAGTGATTACACAACTCAGTGCCAGGCATGCATCCTCACAGCCTGGCCACTCCCTGGTCCTTGTCACACTAGAGTTATATAATTCTAGAAAAACCAGAATTAGTTTAAATGGAAAGGCTTAAACCTAAAATGAATCTGTTATGAAATGAATAAAACATGACAGGGCATGCTGTTATAGGGGGAAAAAACTAAGGGGTTGGTATGTTATCCTATAACAGTACATCCTAATGTATTTTTTTATTCCTCTTATACCACAGCGATTTGTCAATGTTTACAGTTTTGTGTTTATTAAAGAGCAACACCTCATACCTTGTTAAACCATTTGTAATTACATATTAGAGGGCATGGTGGCTTAATGGTTAGCATGTTTCCCTCGCACTTGCATGATTGTGGGTTCAATTCCCACCTTTGTGTGCATGGAGTTTGCATGTTCTCCCTGGGGGTTTCCTCCGGGCACTCTGGTTTCCTCCTCCAGTGCAAAGACATGCTTTGTAGGCTGATTGTCATCTCAAAATTGTCCGTAGTATGTGAATGGGTGTATGAGTATGTGTACAAATGTGCCCTGCAATGGGGTGGCACCCCATGCAGGGTATACCCTGCATTGTTCCGCGAGTCCCCTGGGATAGTCTCCAGGCCCGACGCAATCCTGTGTAGGATAAGCGTTACAGAAAATGGATGGATGGATGGATTGATATTTACATGTTCATGTAGTGCAACGTCAGTAAAATAAGTTAGTTCCTTACGTTTACAGCAGCTATTAATAGTGATTCCCTAACACAGAATTATTTTTGTGGAATTCTGTGTTTGGTTTACACCAGATGTAACGGCACCCAAACAGTTCCACTTTTGACTCATCAGTCCACAGAACATTCTAATAAAGGGTTTGAGGATCATTATGGTGTGTTTGGCAAAATTCAGACGAGTTTTAAGGTTCTGGGTTAACAGTGGTTTTCATCTTCCATGGATGCCATTTTTGCCCAGTGTCTTTCTGATAGTGGGCCTGTAAGTCCTTTGATGTTGTCCTTGGCTCATTTGTGACTTCCTGGATGAGTAGTTGCTGTACTCTTGGGGGAATTTTGGAAGGTCGGCCACTTCTGGGAAGGTTCATTACTGTGCCGAGTTTTCCATTTGGAGATAGAGGCTCCTTTGAAGTCTCAGAGCCTTTGAAACAGCTTTGTAACCCTTCCCAGACTGATTCATTTCAATCACCTTTCTCTTCATTTCTAGAATTTATGTCAATTTTGGCATAGTGTGTTACTGAGTAAGAGTTTTTAACCAACATCATGCTGTTGAAAATGTTCCATTTATCTGTTGATTTGCTTGAACAGGGATTGCAGAAATCAGGCTCGATTGTATCTCGGCCAGCTGAACCCCATTATAAATGCAGTTCAGATCATAGATTTGGAGAATTAGTAATAAGGGGGTGGGGTTGAGGGTTATCAAATGCATTTTCACACAGAACCAGTTGGTATCAGATAACTTTGTTTTTGTTTCAATAAATAACATTATCATTGAAAAGTCTATTTTGTGCACTGTAAAACCGGATAAGTTCATTTAACTCAAAAAAATTGAGGAAACTAATTACCTCAAAATTTTTAAGTTGATAAATCAATTTCTTTAAGCCAAAAACACAAATATAACAAGTTTGAGTAAAAATTTGGTTATATTTAAGTCTATTTGGCTTAAAGAAATAGATTTATCAACTTAGAAATTTTGAGGTAATTATTTTCCTCAAATTTTCTGAGTTAAATGAACTTATCCGGAGTCCCGTCGGGGCCATGTGTGTGCGGAGTTCGCATGTTCTCCCCGTGCTGCTGGGGTTTCCTACGGGTCCTCCGGTTTCCTCCCCCAGTCCAAAGACATGCATGGTAGGCTGATTGGCGTGTCTAAAGTGTCCGTAGTGTATGAATGGGTGTGTGAGTGTGCATGTGATTGTTCCCTGTGATGGATTGGCACCCAGTCCAGGGTGTACCCCGCCTTGTCCCCGATGCTCCCTGGGATATGTCCAGGTTCCCCGTGACCCTGAACAAGGAGTAAGCGGTAGAAGATGGATGGATGAACCTATTCGGTTTTACAGTGTGTTTACTCAGCTTGCCTGTGATGGACAGGTTGATTTTGTATTCATTTTTGAACCCGTTTAGTATGCGATACAAAAAATCAGTAATTCTTCACAGCACTGTACTTAAACCAGCTTTATTGATTCAACCACCTCCACCACTGGGTTAACTCACACTAAATGATATAGTGCTTTAATAAACCAAAGTTGTTGTTGTTTTGTTCCTAGCATACAAAGTTCAACTCAAACAGGGTTTGGTTTTTTACACTATCTTGTACAATTAACACAATAGTATTCTGCAGTAAAATAAATACTATTTTACAATATCTAGTATTTAGCTACTTGACTAAATGTATTGCCATGAAATCTCTGCAGCAGCAACAACACCAGCACGTGCAGCTGATGAAGGAGTTCGCCCGGTGCACACAGCAGCAGCAGCGGTGTAATAACATAAACGACGTGGGCGTGGCTTCACACACCTGCCTTCGCCTTACCTGCCGGCAGACGGAAGGAACGTAAGATGTCGTCAGGACACCGAGAGCAGCAGCAGCCGCCGATACGCTTTGGAACCTGATATCCTCCACCTTCGGCATTCCGCCGGGAGGGAGAAGAGGAGGAGAGAAAGTGCCGAAGAGGGAACTTGAGAAGCAGGTTCACCTGACTTGCAGAGTAGAAACACAACTCCGGTCCGCTTTTGAAACAAAGAGCGCGACGGAGGGGGAACGTATATAGCTTTAGACCACGACAAGAGCTCGCGCTTCTCAATTTGCCCTTGTGTGCGTGCGTGCGCGCGCGCTTGCTCCTGTGTGTGTGTGTGTGTGTGTGTGTTCGACTCCAAACAAAAGACTGCACAGCATCTATTAGGTTTATTTTAACTTTCACTATGGGTGTCGGATTCCCGAAGCCTTTAAAGGAACTCGGAGCACCTTGTCTGCCAGACAGATACAGTTGCTGCCTCACCTGTAGCTACAAGCTGAAGTGAAGGTGCCAATGTGAGTGGAGTTTGTTGAGTTAATGGCCCGGGCACAGCACGTTTTAACACCATGCCCAGATCCCTAACACAGTGGATGATTAAAGTGCTGCTTTGTTTCGCCATCGTTTATTTGCGACTCGGGTGAGTTCCGCCTTTATACAGTGATCTGACGCCGCATATTTGGGTCGTGTTGAGCTTGTTTATTGGGAAGTGTGGTACAACATAACCTAAACGGATTCTAATGAGCCTGGGCATTACTCTGCTGACATTGTGGGTTGTTTCAGTGACTCGAAGAACAATTTAACCCGGTACTAAGCACCTGTAACAGGTATTCGTACATTGCGGAATTTGTATAGTTGTCAGAAGCATGTTCAGACCAGCATGTCATGTGGATGATTTCCCTGCTGAAAGAAAGAAAAAACCCTCATAGAAATTGTAATCGTTTTAATGATTATACTGGGAATTGTATTGGGTTTTAATGGACACTGTAATGGTGCCTGTGGGTGTCTACTGGTAATTTGTTGCCTTCTACTGGTGGCATGTCATGTCTAGTGAAGTGGTCACCAACAATCTTCCCTGAGATCTACTGTACCTTTGTGCAGGTTCCATCTCCAACCACAGTCTAACACATCTGTTTTAGTTGATCCAAGAACTTCTTGAGGCGACGATGAGATGGTCAGGTGAGCACAATTGTGGTTGGAGCTTAAGTCTACAGGAAGGTAGGTCTCCAGGAACAGGGTTGGTGACCACTGCTCTAGAAGATACCATTAAGGACCAATGATGATAGTTTTAATGGTTATACTGGGAATTGTATTGGTTTTAATGGAAACTGTAATGGTGCCTGTGGGTGTCTACTGGTAATTTGTTGCCTTCTACTGATGACATGTCATGTCTAGTGAAGTGGTCACCAACAATCTTCCCTGAGATCTACTGTACCTTTGTGCAGGTTCCATCTCCAACCACAGTCTAACACATCTGTTTTAGTTGATCCAAGAACTTCTTGAGGCGACGATGAGATGGTCAGGTGAGCACAATTATGGTTGGAGCTTAAGTCTACAGGAAGGTAGGTCTCCAGGAACAGGGTTGGTGACCACTGCTCTAGAAGATACCATTAAGGACCAATGATGATAGTTTTAATGGTTATACTGGGAGTTGTATTGGTTTTAATGGAAACTGTAATGGTGCCTGTGGGTGTCTACTGGTAATTTGTTGCCTTCTACTGATGACATGTCATGTCTAGTGAAATGGTCACCAACAATCTTCCCTGAGATCTACTGTACCTTTGTGCAGGTTCCATCTCCAACCACAGTCTAACACATCTGTTTTAGTTGATCCAAGAACTTTGAGGCGTAATGGCGAGATGGTTGTGTGAGCACAATTATGGTTGGAGCTTAAGTCTACAGGAAGGTAGGCTTCCAGGAACAGGGTTGGTGACCACTGCTCTAGAAGATACCATTAAGGACCAATGATGATAGTTTTAATGGTTATACTGGGAATTGTATTGGTTTTAATGGAAACTGTAATGGTGCCTGTGGGTGTCTACTGGTAATTTGTTGCCTTCTATTGGTGACATGTCATGTCTAGTGAAGTGGTCACCAACCCTCTTCCCTGAGATCTACTGTACCTTCGTGCAGGTTCCATCCCCAACCATAATCTAACACATCTGTTTTCATTGATCCAAGAACTTCTTGAGGTGACGATGAGATGGTCAGGTGAGCACAATTATGGTTGGAGCTAAAGTCTTCAGGAAGGTAGGTCTCCAGGAACAGGGTTGGTTACCACTGCTCTAGTCGATACCATTAAGGACCAATGATGATAGTTTTAATGGTTATACTGGGAATTGTATTGGTTTTAATGGAAACTGTAATGGTCCCTGTGGGTGTCTACTGGTAATTGTTGCCTTTTATTGGTGGCATGTCATGTCTAGTGGATACCATTAAGGACCAGTAATGGTTTTACAGGTTAGCTGATGGTTTCTAATGGTAGTGGAAACACTTAGAATTTCTGTGATGGTTTTTATTGTTTTGTTTTTTTCAGCAGGGTTGTACACACACTCTCTCTCTCTCTCTCTCTCTCTCTCTCGCTAACTTTTCCTAACCCTCATTAATAACGGCTGTATTTCCACATTCCTACACTCAAACGCTGTGCGTTTTGCAATCACCTCACCTGTAGTTTCCAAGATTGCATGCTTGTAGGACACTGAGTTCCTTAGTAAAACAGTCATAATAACAAGGAAACTACACACGTTTGCTTTATTTATTCATTTTATTTTTACAAGCATGTCCTTGTTATTAATTGAGGTATGCCATAATTACATCCTTCTTAAAATACTCTGCTCTACAGTATATGCATGTACAAAAGTGCAAAAGGTGTAGGCACCCTACATTCCTTTGTATTATCTTTTTTTTTTATGTACATATCTTCTGCATTAGTGTGTCAGTGGAAAAGACCCAACATTCATTCCACCCTAACTAAATAAATTCATAAACAAACCAATAGACAAACATAAACAAATGTTGGGCTACAGAGAAAGGTTTTTGCATGCCATTAAAGAAAGGAGGATATTAAGTAACAGAGCCCTTTTCATATAACATTGAGGAAGAGATTGAGGCTGTCTGGAATTACCTGCAGAAACATAAGCAAGTGAGACAGTCAAAGTCTACAAAAGAGCTATGGCAAGCTCTCCGAGATGCTTGAAATAACTTCCCAGCCAGTTTCCTTATAAAACGACACCACAGTGTACCTAAAAGAACTGAGGCAGTTTTAAAAGGCGAAGGGTAGTCACCATGAAAATTGATTTCATTCCGTATTTACTAATCACTGCTCATTGTTATACAGAAAGGTTTCCTTTAGTTACAAAAAACATCATTGCTTCATGGATTTTCACTGCTGTAAACAACACACTTGGGAATCTATATGATCTATATATGCCAAATTATTCCTAGTGTAGTTATCCATGTGTACCTCATCCGTGAAGTGAATAAAGACCTGTATGACGTCCAATGTTTTAACAGGTAAGTTATGTGCAGAGATGAGCAGAGCAAACCCTATCAGATATCTCTGATTTATCTGGCTGAACCTGTTTGCTTCCCTCAGGCCCTCAGCAGTTAGTAAAGAACCCACCGCGACAGCAGGTGATGACAGACAGGCTTTCGGGTGCTTGTGCAGACAGATAACTTCATTCAGCCTGGACGTAACAGTAGACTACAGTCTGCTGTTATCACCTCCCATCCTGGAGACCCCCTACCCTGTTTCATTTTTGTTTCTAACCCCTAACATTTAGTTATCAAGATCTTTATGAGTTGGATTCGGTGGGTTGGCATGAACTTTAAACTGCAGGGTAATGTTAGAACTGAGACTCCATGGCTTCAACTGGACTCTGTTTGTTTGGTGAGGTAGGGGCATTGGGCATACCTGTTGAACAACACCGACTAGCCAAAATCAGAGTGAAGCTGATGTCCAGGGCAGACATTCACGATCTATTGAAACTGGACACAGGGTTGCCCCTTTTGTCAGAAGTAAAGTGGGCGGACAGATGCGCATCTACCCAATGGCAGCCCCCGAATCGAGAGAGAGAGAGAGAGGGAGAGAGAGACGCTCTTTTCCCTCTGCCATCAGAAAATCCTTAAAACCATCACATCGTTCCAGTTTGGCAACCACATGGTAACAGCCTCGCCCGCGGAGACATGACACACTCGCTCTCCGCGCTCGCTGCTGCTGCTGCTGCTGTTGCGCCGCGTAAAAAAGCTCGCTTTGTTCCACGAAGCAGCTCCAAATTGAAGACGGACAGCTTTTAACGCTCGCCCCAAAGGATACACAGAGATCGCGTTTTTCTTCCCGGCGGCTCTTCGCTCAATGTCACGATGATCGTGTTCTCGTCGCGCACCGTGCTGCTGTCAGTCTACTACCCTCAGATCTTCCTCATCCTCACCAGCGGCAGCTACCTGTAAGTGTGAGCATCAGAGCAAGTCACAACTGCTCGTTTCGACCCTAGACACTCTGCTTCAGCACAGTGGCTCTGTCTTACTAATGCCATATAACTTTTATACTTGCAAACTGCAAACTTACAATATGTTGACACTTTGGGTGTCAGCTAAACGCGCAGCATCAGCGCATCGGACTATAAACCTTAAAAAGTTCTTTGAAGAGTTCAAGTCGCCCTTATATACATAAAAGTTCCAAATCAATAAACCATTGTTTGTAGTTTTGTGTAATCTTTTGTGTCATCAGGTTCATTTGAGGAAGGCTATATTCCCAGCAAGCCCCTTGATGCCTTTTAGAATAAATGAGCCGACTTATCTCTGTTTATAGAAGCATCTAGAAAAATGGAAGTCTGTGTAAATGTGTCACTCATTTCTGCAAGGAATTACGTTAGTTATGTAAAGTTGATACGTGATCCGAAAAAGAAGAGATCTCATTTGGCCACTGAGTGGCAGAAATGTTCAGGGGGATCGAGACGCAAAGGGCTGCTTGTGTTTCACACAGGTGCTGTCTCATAATACCTTTGGTTCCTGCAAGGAGGAAATGTTTAATAGAGAGAGTAATAACCTAGAGGGATTTGCCTCACCTGAGACAGACAGATGTAGAGACATCTTTAATAAAAAAGTGTGTGTGTGTGTGTGTGTGTGTGTGTGTGTGTGTGGTGTGTATATATATATATATATATATATATATATATATATATATATATATAATGCAAAGATATTGAAATGAAATATTTCTCCATTAAAAAATACTATAAAATGCAGTAAACAGTAATAAATGTAACAAAGGCAATGTTTGGTGTGATGACCCTTTGCGTAAAAAAATAGTAGTCTCGGGTAGGATTGGTGCAGTTTTATAAGGAAATGAGCTGTAAGTGTTATTGAGCATCTTACAGAACCAGACACGTTTATTCTGGAGACTTTGACTGTCGCACTCGCTTCTCATTTTTGCCGCAGAATCCGTCAGCCTTCATTGTGTTTTTTGTCTGAAAAGTGTCTCTTACCACTTAATATGCTGCTTTCTTTACTGACATACAAACATTTGTTCTGTAGCATTTGATTTTGTGCTAGAAAACGAATGTTTGGGAATCTAAAATGTTTGTGTGCTGACTTGAAAATGTAGAAGTCATCAAGTCAAAATCTATTACAAAGTCTGTACGAAAAATAGAGTGCCTAAATCTTTGCACAATATTGTGTGTGTGCGTGTATATATACTTGTTACATCTTGTTATATATATATATATAAAACAAGATTTAACAAGTATTACAAGATGGTTTTTTATGCAGTCACCTGCTGGTTCCTGGCTATTCCTCGAATCGTTCAGTTTTAGAAATCGCCTTGGGAAACTGTCAAACTGAACTTAAATCTGAACGCCGGATACCCCAAATCTGAGGTTAAAATAGATGTGGCTTTTGGTCCCAGTGGCCCAGTATAGCCTCGGTCTGCACATTACCAAACGACATGTCATTGTTTGTTTTTGCAGTTTGAACCTTCTTTATTCGATTTCAGTAAATTTTAATTTTCAATTTTGATTCATTCACTAGAATAAAAAGTCTACAGGTTGTGATACTCAATAATAATAATAATAATAATAATAATAATAATAATAATAATAATAATAATAAAATTATAATAGTTGATTAATAATAGCATTGTAGAACAACATAACAAGTATAATAATAATAATAAATAATAATAATAATAAGTTATTCAATATGAAATGTTTTTTTCTGAAACCACCTTCAGGACAGTAGAAGTTTTATATTGTTCATGTACCAGGTCTACCGTCGAACTCACAGAATCTCTATGTCTGTGCAGTCATGTGTAAACATACAAACCGAATAAAACTATAATCATCAACAGGTTTACAAATTCAGTTTAATCAAATGGAAACTAGTTTGTCTTCCAGCTCTGTTTGTGCAAAAGTAAATTGTAGGAACTGAGCGAGGTTGTGAGGTTGAGATCGGAGAGTTTCCCGTAAGCATCTGGTGCCAGCCAGTTCACATTGGTAGTTTTGAGGTTGTTTTAGTCAGATTTGTTTTAAGTGGACACTGAACTGCATGATATCTTAAGCCAAGCACAAAGAGACCATTTATTTTCTCTTGTTTAAATGTAGAGTGCATTTACTTGTCTGCAGGATTATTTATTTATCATTTACCAGAAAGTCCTGCTCATGTTGAAATCTTTCTCATGGTACATGTTTGATTTATTTCGCTATATTTTCCATCGACCACAATTCCATCAACCACAATTCCATCAACCAATGCATGGTTTATATGTAATGGTTCTCCAATTAAATTAATGTTTTTATATTCTGTTTATAGAACTACCAAAAAAGTGTGTGTGTGCTTTCTAACAAAAACTCCTCGATCTTTTGCTCTTTTACTTTCGCCATGAAGCCCATGAACCTATTAATCCTTTCCGTACTGTTGAGCCCGGACAAACCTAATGTCATGTAGCGTTGTCTAACTTCCACCTTTGCTGGGCTGTGAAAACCTGAAGGTTTTCAAGCAGAGGTGGTAAGCGGTACACTGTGTACACACACACAAGGGTTTCCTCAAAGCCTCACCACCAGACCATGACACGATCAACAAACAGAGTTGACTAGATGCAATGGTAGGGTGACATCACCGCAGACCTGCCAGCCAGTGATTGTCTCTAGCCCCCGCTTTATTCCTCTTCCTTGTCATAACCTGGCCGGAGGTAGAAAGTTTAAATTCAGCTTGTTAAACCAAAACCACCACTAAGCAGACATGTCAGTCAGGGCATTATACTTGCTGGAAAGCTGGCATGCCATTATGCGTGGTCTTTAGTGGACACCAAATAAACAATAAGAGGGAATGGTTTGCTAGTATGAAGTGAATTATGGAAATATTTTTTCATAATAATCTAAATTTAATTTCTGTATAATTTAGAAAAGCGTATTTACAAATGAGGTTGAAAAGGGATTATAGCGATAAAGACTGTGACAGAGTGTGCTTTTTGCAGTTTGAAAAGACATGACATTCTCGAAAAAGATTTTTGTACAAGTACAAGAACTTCAACAAAGATTTCTACCACGTTACACTGCACAACATGTCATCTTGGCAAGTGAAAATATCTAGAATATAGTCAAATTTATCTAGTATTCCTTATTATGAGATTACAATAAACTAAATATAAGACTATTAATCCTATTTCTAGACATTATTACTCATTTCAAGTTTGTATTGTTTTATTCTATTGGCAGATATTTTTGCTTCTTTCGAGAAATAAATGCTCAAAATGAGTCAAATTATCTGCCAAGAGAACAAGACTATTTATGTCAAGCTTTGAAATAGGTTTAATAATCTTATATTTGGTTAATTGTAATCAGAAATACTAGATAGATTTATCTATATTCAGGGTATTTCCACGTGCTGAGATGTCATATTTGGCAGTATAAGTACAAAGTTGCACATAAATTGAAGTAAGTAATTTACCTTATACCTTACGGGCACATACTAAAGGAGCATATATCCAGCTTGTATGAATCTATACAGTAAATTGACCTAAGGAAGATAAGTTTCTGTCAAGTTGCCTTCCACATGTACTTCCAGCTTTTGTACTTCCAATTTCTTTCCCTTTGTGTTTGTCTCATTTGGCTCGCTCATTAGGAGCATTTTCTGAAAGCTGCTCTGACAATAAGTGTATAGTGACAAGCATTTTGATGTAATTGTCAAAATTCATAGGAAATCCTACTTAAAACAAGGTTGAAATGTTTGCACACTTTTATTTCTGTTACAACTTGCTTAGTCACATTAAATCTGGCGTCTCTGGTGGTAACTCCAGGAAACCTTCTGTAATGTATTTAAAAACGTTAAGGTTTCTTGGAGTGCTCTGACATAACAACATAACCAACGTCTGTACTAGTGTGAGAATTCCATTCAATTTCTCCTGCTCATGTTGATCAGTGACAAAAAAATGGTCCTAAAAAAGGGGGTATATATATATATATATATATATATATATATATATATATATATATATATATATATATATATAATGTTAGTGTTATTCTATTAGTGTTATTAGTGTTATTCTGGCTCGTCTTTTTCCCTGAAGATAATATTCACTACATGCATGTTTGAAGGGAAGTGCTTGGTCTGGCGGATGACTTGGGGCAGGAGTAAGTGTCCACTGACTCATTCATGATGTGGTCTAAACTAGAAAGGTCGTAACACCTTAACAGCAGTAGATCTTTCTTTTATGCAGTTTGTGCAATTTCCTGCAAATATATGTCTTAGGGTCCTACTGCTGCAACACCTTACATTTTTCCTTAAGAGTTTCAATTGTGTATATATACTTTACCTGCTTCCATTTGCAGTCCAAAACACATGGATTTGATTCTCTGCAGAGACGAGAGATGTATCCCAATCTTGGAGCGAAGGACACGTTTGTTGGTTCCTCATCTCCGTCTTCATTGCACATGTGGTTTTGCATTTAAGAATAATTCTTAAGCCTTTGTGCACATGGAAATGCAACTAAAGTAGACTCAAGCCAACCATATCCAATTTCCAATGAACATTCCCTCCCTTTTTTCCCCACTTTCATGTGTTTTGAAAGGGAATCCATAAGTTGTAAGTGCCCTACCCCCACCCCCCCGCTCAGTTTTTTTTCTTTTTGCTGACACACAGCTTGCATGCTGCAGCCTGCCCTGCTTGTGGTGGAGTCCTCAGTGGTCGACGTCATACTTCAAAGCTGGCATGTGCTTCCATGGGTTTTTATGGCCCTTGTGTCTGATATGTTTGAAAGACATATATCTGCTTGGGTTAGATGGTTGTAAACAAAAGGGCTAGGTTGTTTAACACTGCCTTTTCACAAGTACAAACTATTCCCAAAATACCCAATGCCTATTTGGGAATGATTGTCAGGACTGAATCAACAGAAGAATAGAACACTGAATAGCGTGCTGATTTCTGAATATGCCACTTGAGAATTGTGGAACTTTTCTGGCATCTTACTTCAAATTAGTCATCCTTACCTGCTATATTAACTGCTGTCAAAACGCAGTTTGATAAATGTTTTCTGTTTACAGTCTTTATTGCTAAAAAGAGAAGAATATATGATATGATATATCCATCCATCCATATTTTATATGTTTGAAAGGACAACAAATTTTGGTCTGTGGTACATTTAAACATCTTCGAATGGTGTGCGAATCTCCCATGAACTCTTATTTGTGTTATAGCGTCTCCATTTTGTAAACACTGTGAGATCCCAAATTAAAAGGAATAACATTTATGGTGACTTCAGGGTCAAGATGTGAACCACTTCTAAATTTGAGAAGCAAAAATTACAAATTGTGTCGTTGCCTGCGGCATGCCTGGCGTTGGTTAGGTCTGGAAACAATTCCAGCTATGTTACCTAACAATTAGTGTACCAACCCAACTTACTTTATCAGGGACTTGTGCCAAACCATTGTGGACAAACCTCATCCACAAGAAAATAAACAAAATATCATTTTCTGCTCTGACCATTCCAACATGCATTGTCAAATGTTTGGCCTTTATACCTTCTTAAATATATAGGGTAATTTTTTTTTTTTTATCAGCAGTTTGTGATCAGCAGCTGTAAATATACTCCGTTCTTGCATTATGTATCTACTGACCCCTTATTATTGTCTGCTGAATTGCTACAGAATATAGACTAGTTAATGATTTCCTATTAAACAGCAAGATATTTAATTAAATAATCACATTAAATCAGGCCTGGATTAACAGAGTGTGGTGCCCTATGGTTACCACACTTGAAATCCTCCTCTTCCTCCCACTCATATATATATATATATATATATATAATATATATATACACACACACACACATACACTCAAATGCAATCAAAATGATTCAATCCCCATTGCAAATCAGGTTTATTGTCAATATGTACAGACTTTCAGTTGTTTGCGATGAACAAATCAAACAAAAACAATTGAAATAGTTCAACACAACGAATGCTTCTAGTGGTTTCCCCAAATTCAACTGAAAATGCAACTTATAATGATTTTAAAATTATTCAACCCCTTCATGGCAAGCATCTTTAGTACTTAGTAGAGCACACCTTTTTGCTGTTATGACCTGCTGCAAATGAGATGCACTGCTTCTGTCAGTGTTCCTGAGGAATCTTAGTCCATTCCTCCAGAACAATGGCCTCCAGTTCAGTAATATTCTCAGGTTTCCATGCTGCAACCGCCTTCTTCAAAACCCACCAGAGATTTTCTATGGGGTCTAAGTCAGGTGACTGTGATGGCCCTGTAGAATCTTCCAGGACTTCTTCTGCAACCAAGCCTTGGTGGAATTTGAGGTATGCTTGGGATCATTGTCCTGTTGGAAGGTCCGATGGCGCCCAAGCTTCAGCTTCCTCACAGACGGCATGAAGTTTTCAACTAGTATTTCCTGATACTTTAACGAATCCATCTTGCCTTCCACACACCGAGCCACCACCATGCTTGTCTGTGGAGAGAGTGTTCTTTTTTCATTCCTCGTCCGCCAGACATACCGCTGATCCATCGTGCCGAAAAGTTCCAGTTTTGTTTCATCGCTCCACAGGACAGAATCCCAAAACTTCTGTGGCTTATTTATATGATTTTGAGGTGATTTTTCTTGTGATTTTGAGCCTTGTATGTCTTGGAGTTCTGGCATGGAAACCTTCTGCATTGAGTACATGCCATACTGTGTTCACTGAAACTTTAGTTCCTGTTGCCACTAAGTCTTGCTGCAAGTCTTCTGCAGTCACTCGAGGGTTTTTCACAACCGGCCTTACCAGATTCTATTCAGGGGGTTGAATGATAATTTTAAACTGAAGAAGTCATTATAAGTATAAATATATTGTATTAGCTGTTAATTTTGTATCTGTTTGCATGTCTTCCGGTAAATAATATATATAGAAAATATGAAAATATTTTAAAGCTCTAGTCATTATCTCGCTTAGTCCCATATATGGATAATACGGCCGTGCAGTAGACTTTTTTTTTTTAGCATTTCATGCTGTTTAATGACCTGTATGGGACGGTAAACTGTACAACACGAATTGTGTTGCATCAATGTAACATTTAGTAAAATATATACATTTAATTGAAATTTAGTACTTCTACATTAATATCCTACATGTACCATACATATCAGTTTGATTCTCTACCCTAATTAACTGTGTCTCTGCTTCTCTTCCCCTTTTAAGGGCCCTTTCCTCTGTGGTGGCCCTGGGTGCCAACATCATCTGCAATAAGATTCCAGGCCTGGCTCCTCGCCAGCGGGCCATCTGCCAAAGTCGTCCTGACGCCATCATTGTAATAGGCGAGGGGGCTCAGCTGGGCATCAATGAGTGTCAGTACCAGTTCCGCTACGGTCGTTGGAATTGCTCGGCCCTGGGAGAGCGTACTGTCTTTGGCCAGGAACTCCGAGTAGGTCAGTCTGTGCTAAGGGCTATTTTTGGTACACTCTGAGAAAGAAAAAGGTCAGTTGGAGATCTCATTTGATGTAATTTAGAAGAATCTCTGGTGATTGTATAAATTATTCTTTTAAGCTTTATCAGCATATTGTTATTTTGATCATTTTTTTTCTTACCAATTCATTTAAAGCGTTCTCTTTTATTAACAATGTTTTGGGCGCATTTGGTGAACGTTTTATTTGAGAGCTGTATACTGTCAAGGAGACATGGAAACCCATTGAGCTTCACTAGGATGAGAAACATTTACAAGCTTTACATGCATTGCATGATGCTGTCAAAGCTGTTGAAGGCTTAGTTGTTCTAACTTGAAAGCGAAAGCGAAATTATTTAAATATTTTGAGAGCCAGCTTTCACATTATGCAAACTTCATTCATGCGCTCTGACACAGTCAATAATCCTGATACTAAAACTTTTCCGTCTTACAAAACCACATTTGTAAATTGGTCTGATATAGTACCAGATTATACGCCACCACATATCCAATCACGCAACCACAGGTCTAATCACTTAAATTACTTCAGTGATTTTTTTATTACCTTGAGAAAATTTGTCAATCAAGTGAAAGAATATACATGACAGTTATATCTGCTTCTATGTGGCTTGGCATTTGCGAGTTTAGGACAGAAGACCTCCCATAAAATCCTGGCTGAATTGAACTTGTGTACATTAGAGGCAAGATCCTTATGAAAAAAGGTACCAAAGATATTGCCCATGAGGCGTCTATATATGTGCTGTATAGTGCACACTGTGTCAGCCAGTAAGTTTAAATCATTATAAACGGTTGCTATTCTGTTTCTCTTCCTCTTTCTTTCTTTTTTCCTGTTAAAATGAAGTACAACTCAAAAAAGATTTATAATACTTTTCATTTTAGAGTGACATTCCAGAAAAGGCCATAGAGAATATGCCTTTTTATATACAGTGCATCCGGAAAGTTTTCAAAGCCCTCCACTTTTCCCACATTTTGTTACGTTACAGCCTTATTCCGAAATGGATTAAATTTATTATTTTCCACAAAATTCTACAAACAATACCCCATAATGACAATGTGAAAGAAGTTTTTTTGAAATCTTTGCAAATTTATTAAAAATAAAAAACAAAAAAGCACATTTACATAAGTATTCACAGCCTTTACCATGACACTCAAAATTGAGCTCAGGTACCTCCTGTTTCCACTGATCATCCTTGAAATGTTTCTACAACTTGATTGGAGTGCACCTGTGGTAAATTCAATTGATTGGACATGATTTGGAAAGGCACACACCTGTCTATATAAGGTCCCACAGTTAACAATGCATGTCAGAGCACAAACCAAGCTATGAAGTCCAAGAAATTGTTTGTAGACCTCCGAGACAGGATTGTATCGAGGCACAGATCTGGGGAAGGGTACAGAAATATTTCTGCAGCATTGAAGATCCCAATGAGCACAGTGGCCTCCATCACCTGTAAATGGAAGAAGTTTGGAACCACCAGGACTCTTCCTAGAGCTGGCAACCCGGCCAAACCGAGCAATCGGGGGGAGAAGGGCCTAGTCAGGGAGGTGACCAAACCCTGATGGTCACTCTGACAGAGCTCCAGCGTGTCTCTGTGGAGAGAAGAGAACCTTCTAGAAGAACAACCATCTCTGCAGAATTCCATCAATCAGGCCTGAAAGATGGAAGCCACTCCTCAGTAAAAGGCACATGACAGCCCGCCTGGAGTTTGCCAAAAGGCACCTGAAGGACTCTCAGCCCATGATGAAACATTGATTGAACTCTTTGGTCTGAATGGTAAGCGTCATGTCTTGAGGAAAACAGGCACCACTCATCACCTGGCCAATACCATCCCTAGGGTGAAGCATGTTGGTGGCAGCAGCATGCTGTGGGGATGTTTTTCAGCGGCATGTACTGGGAGACTAGTCAGGTTCGAGGGAAAGATGAATGCAGCAATGTACGGAGACATCCTTGACGAAAACCTGCTCCAGAGTGCTCTGGACCTCAGATTGGGGCGAAGGTTCATCTTCCAACAAGACAACGACCCTAAACACACAGCCAAGATAACAAAGGAGTGGCTACAGGACAACTCCGTGAATGTCCTTGAGTGGCCCAGCCAGACCCCAGACTTGAACTTGATTGAACATCTCTGGAGATATCTGAAAATGGGTGTGCACCGACGCTCCCCATGCAACCTGATGGAGCTTGAGAGGTCCTGCAAAGAAGAATGGGAGAAACTGCCCAAAAATAGATGTGCCAAGCTTGTAGCATCATTCTCAAGAAGACTTGAGGCTGTAATTGGTGCCAAAGGTGCTTCAACAAAGTATTGAGCAAAGTCTGTGAATACTTATGTACATGTGCTTTTTTTGTTTTTTAATTTTTAATAAATTTGCAAATATTTCAAACAAACTTCTTTCACGATGTCATTATGGTGTAATGTTTGTAGAATTTTGAGGAAAATAATGAATTTAATCCATTTGCTATAAGGCTATAACATAACAAAATGTGGAAAGAGTGAAGTGCTGTGAATACTTTCCGGATGCACTGTATTCCTCCTTTTCTCCTTTTAAGAATGCTTTGTTGGTGTTAAAATAAGATGAGATTGAAAGTTGAAATCCTTTGCATTGTTAAATATCTAAATATCTTGCTCTTTGTTTTTTTTTTTGCACAAAGTCACTTTTTTAACAGTTAAAAAAAAAGCTAATATGGCTAATATGCAGGTGTACTTATCATTAGATAAATATATTACACGCTTTATTATTTTTATATTACTTATCTAATCAGAATTAGAAGTATTTGTTTAATTTGCTGCATATAAATCTTTGTAGTTTTGTAATATGCTTTAAAAACAAATTACTAGCAGTAGACATAACAATGAACATGGGCCAAAATTACATATGAGTTAAACACTGAAATATAATAATTAATCAGGAAAATATTGTTATCATAGACATTTTAAACTATTGTCACTTATCAAAATGGCGTGCAGAGCTGTTGCTTCAGTTGACGAATATGTTCATTGCAGTTGTAATATAACTGCCAGGCTCATAGCTATAATTTACTTCTGTTCTGTTTTCTGCTTTCAGACATAGTTAAAAAAAAATTTTAATGGTGGTGTGTTGTTTTATGTAGATTGTTAGAGGTTGTTATTGGAAATTTGTATTTTGCTTAGTCCGTTTGTTCTTTGATACAAGGTCTAACATTTATTTATTAGTGCTAGAAGTGCTTTTTCGTCTAAGGTTAGTAATTAATTGCACATATGTCACATGCAAAACATTAGAAACTATGTGTCATGATGCAGACAGATGGACCCTTTATTAAAAACACTTTAGCAAACAAACAAAAGGGCTAAGCAATACTCAGAAGCATGAGGCAGGCAATGGTCAACAATCAGATTAACTGGATAAATGAGAAGCAGGTTATGGTCAAACACATAATCAGGACCAGTGTGCATAGACATTGCATGTTCTTTCCATGCTTCGGGTTTTCTCCGGTTTCCTCTCCTAGTCCAAAGACATGCGTGGTAGGCTGAGTGGCATCTCTAAATTGTCTGTAGTGTATGTGTGCGATTGCGCCGTGCAATGGGTCGGCACTCCGTCCAGGGTGTCCCCTGCTTTGTGCCCCGAGTCTCCTGGAATAGGCTCCCGGCCCCCCGCAGCCCTGTGTAGGATAAGCGGTACAGAAAATGGATGGCTAGATCTGGAATTGATATATATATATATATATATATATATATATATATATATATATATATATTTGTGACAATATTCATTGTTAAAAGGATAAAATTTTATTGAGTTTAATTGATAAACAGGCAAATAACAAAAGCTTGGACACTGAGAGTTTGGGTTTTTTAAAGGGAGTAGTGTGATAGCAAACAGGTGAGTTACATTAGTAATCAGGTGACCTGTGAAGAGGGTTAGGACCTGAGCTGGAGGTTCAATTTTATTTAAATGCCATGCACAGGCAAACATGTAGTAATCATTTTTAAATACAATATTGTGATAGTAAACTATCAAATCCCACCAGTAAACTATTTAAATATATAAATATTGTCACAGGGAGTTTTTCTTTTGCCACCATTGCCATTGGCTTGCTCATTAGGGATGAAAATCATCGATTCAAAATCATATATTCTGAATTGATATATTTCTGTAAAGCTGTTTTGGGACAATGTCCATTGATGAAATCGCTATTCAAATAAAACTGAATTGAATCGATTGTCATGATGTCAAAATGTAATATCATTACATTCATTATTAAAGGTCATCTGAACACACTGTCCACTGAGTTTTCACTAATAAGCCATTTGGTACTCATTTCACATTCGCCTGTACTTTTCACTATTTTGAGAGAGAGAGAGAGAGAGAGAGAGAGAGAGAGAGCTTTATTAGAGGTTTGAGAAAAATTCATATGTCAAGCATGTCCAAAAAACACAATTTTTATCTACTGAGTTTTTAAGCCCCTTAACCATATGAATAATTTTACAGCTGAGATAAAGTTGTTTGTAATGACTTCAGTGGGTTTCATCACATTTACTCTTGTGTTGACTTGGGTCTGATAGATCCAAGATGTTACTGATACACTGATTGAAAATATCCTTCTAGAAACATGCTTCAAGCTTGAGTTCAAGAAAATAATTCCTTCTCATTCCAGTTTCCTTATTTTTATTATATACTGTAAGTGTTCTTATTCCTATCCAACATTTTTCCCTGAATGGATAGTGTTGTAACTCAAAGAGTTAAAGGTCACATAACCACAAAGCTGATTCGCTCTCTGCTTGGCCAGTCTCAGTAAGCTTGGACAATCTCTGGCCATTTTAGTTTGACTTTCCAGTGCGGCACACATTAATAGCTGGGTTATTGGGATATTACTAAGCCCCTTGAGATTTCATTCAAGGAAAGATTCTGTTTCAGAAAAATGGTCAGGTAATCTGATCCTCGTTTCAGTATTACCCGGGAAATACACATATCTGTGGAAGGAAAATAGTGGCTAAGACTCTCTATATCCTATTGAAAGGCATAACTGAAACATTTTTTTTTTAAAGCAGAAAATGAAAACGCTTTAGATAGTGAAAGTTTATAGAAATCATATCATAGAAAAATGAATGTGATTTAACTTCACAGCAGGTAGCCAAGAAGATAAAAATGAAAAGGGAAATATTTTGAAGTAAGTACGAATTAAATTTAATTCAAGTCAATAAACCTCTACTCTTTGTATGTTGCAAGTGTCATTGCATAACTATGAAAAAGACCCCATAATCTTGTGTTTGAAATGGGACTAACTTAAAGGCTTTTCCAATCTCCCCTACACAACAGAGGTGTTGAAAGAGAAAAGTACTCGAAAACCCTTTTGCATTTACCATTCTGTCATTCTGTGTATCCATGTGAATGGAGTTTGTCACTGAGTTCAGAGAAAAATTGCTTCAGTACAAACTTGTACCGCCCTTGCTCACTTCACCACAAGGCCAGTGGAAGGGCAGGTGGATGAGCCTTTCTCCCTTAAACAATTTCGGGATTTTATCAAGCACATGGATATAATGCTTACAGAAAATAAAAGATCTCAGTCCAAAACAGGTTTTGGAATGTCACTGGAATGGTTTTTGTAGACGGGTTACTCATAACTGTGTGTGTTATCTCAGAGTCTGGAGCTTTAATATGGGCGGTGCATTGCCATGTCTTCTTAATCTATACTGCTTTGGCTAGTGAAATTGGTCAGATCAAACTCAACTGACCTTAAGTTCAAAAGTTGTGTCAGTATTTACATAGGTAAAGTTATTTAGTGTTCAGAGTCAGTATACACAGCTGCATTGGTTGAATTTCAGGGAAGCCCATTCACATTAACTGTGTGTTGTTCATATGTCTGAGGATGCCAGTTTTTTCTTCAGAAGAGGTGACAGAGACAGGGTTTCTGAAAAGCATCTAGAAATTTTCCACTCTGTGCGCATGATGTAGTGAACATGAACATGAAAAGGAGATAAACAAACAAAAAGAATGGCTAATACAATTATAAGAAGAAGATAAGAAGATGGAAAGCCGGATGTGAGCTACTTTACCATGCTTATTGTTCAGTATTTTTAGTTGCTGAAGTAAAAACAATGCCAGTGTTTTGAGGTTGGTTTGTAGGGGGACATGGTTGCCTCGCACCTCCCGCCCGTGTGCGGAGCTTGCATGTTCTCCTCATGTTTTGGGGGTTTCCTCCATGTACTCCGCTTTCTTTCCCCAGTCCAAAGACTTGTAGGCTTTTCCAAATTGTCCTTAGCATGTGAATGGGTGTGTGAACGTGTGTGCGTGATTATGCCCTGTGATGGGTTGACACCCCGTCCAGGGTGTGTCCAGTGTCTCCTGGGATAGAGAAGTTCCAGGCTTCCTGTGACCCTGTGTAGTATAAGCAGTACATCAAATGGGTGAATAGACTTTGTTTTGAAGGATAAGCTAAACAAGCACTTGTCAGCTCTGATGACAGCTCACTTTAAAGTAAGTGTTTCCTTCATCTTCAGTCACTGGTCAGGGTTGTGGTGTGGACACTGGGCCTACATACACCCTTGATGGGACACTAGCCCATGCGCGCACACACACACACACACACACACACACACACACACACACACACACACCTAGGGACAAATTAGCATAGCTAATCCACCCTGTTTTTGAGAGAAAGTGTAGTTCATAAGTTGAGAAAACTCAGTCCTCGAGATTAATAATGTGATAATTCAGTCTTCGAGATGAGTAATTATCTTCTCCATGGAAAATTAATTAATAGTATCATATTTATGTATTTTAATATTGCCCTCGAATGGCATTCCCATTGCCTTTTGAGTGCATTCACAGCCCAAGCCATACATTTCAGCGTTAAATATTGTGGTTACATTAAACTGTCAGACAGTGGCGCTGGACTGCTCTGACGCAGTAAAGTTCAATGTCATAATCGAGCGTAATTGAGAATACACCTCTGTTTTCAGTAAACTCCAACCTGTGCACAACTCCCGTCCTATGGTACAAGTAGAGTGTATATCTGCAGTTTACAGTATTAACTCCTCACTACTCAACTACGTAACTCAAACCTCAACAGCCCTGGAAGAAAACAAATCAAAACAAAACCAAACAGTAGCATGAAAGTGTAAAGCAGAGATTCTTGCCATTTCATTGGGCAAATTGCTACATTCTGATGAGGTTAAGGTGACTATATAAAGCTAGTACAATTCAAAAACCAGGTAAACAGAGCAAAATGAAAAATCCAAAGAATCGTTAACCAAAATACACATCCACATGTGTATCTTTCATGGAGTCCTGTGGAGTCCATAACAATAAAAAAAACAAACAGGAGCAGCCAGGGGATAGTAGCTATTTTTCAGCAATTTTTACCGCAATGCACAATGTAACTATTAGATAGATTAATTCATTAATTACTTTATTACTTTATTTGTTTATTTCCACTAGAAGCAAATTACACAACGATTTACAAGGTTGCTGACTGAATTCTAAATAGTGTTCAATTGTGCACTCTTTTTCTGAGAACACAGTTTATTAATATTAACTAGCATTTTATACTGCATTTTCTGCCCTCGTACTTAGTTTGTCCATCACATGTATTTTGAAAGAATTGAAAAGAACTGGTTTTCCTTTGATGCAAATGGATATCCTGAAAGTATCTGTCGAAAATAAATTTTCACAGAACCTGAAAATTCTTGCTTTGCAAAATCTGCAAATTCCTGTTTGTTGCAAGTAACAGGAGAGATCATCTCTCTCATGCTAGAAGTCCTACCCACCTGGTTTAATTTATGCCTTTACTGATTCGTAGTGTAAGTGGAAAAACTTGAGAAATGTCGTTCAACAAACTTTGATTTCTTTTCAATTGAATTGTGATGTCACTCCATTGGGAGGGCTTGTTAATAATATGAGGAACATTATTGCCTTTAGTGCCTACAGTTATATATACTGCCTTTTAATAATTGCCTACTTAGACCATGGGATTTTGTGAATGCACAAACATTTCCTGGAGGCCCTAAAATTCAAATAAATCACATCACTGACATCACATATTCTGGTAAAGATCTGTAACGTTCTCTTCAAATGCAAGTTGTCTGGGTCTAATGCTCAAACTATACTTTCCACCATTATCTGTGCAACAGGGGGAAACATACAGCTTTTACTGTATAGACTTATCAAGACCTGTAAATTATAAAATTATATCTGATAATTCTGCCATTTGATCCACAACGGATGTCAAAAAAAATGTCAAAAGAAGGCAGCGTGGTGGTGCATTGGGTAGCATTGCCGCTTCAGAGCTAAATTGCCTATAGATGTGAATGAGTATGTGAATGGTGCATTGAGATTGACCGGCATCTGCAGGAGACTAATGTGCGCTTTGTTCCCAGGATTGGCTTAGATATGTTAATGTACAGCTTCCTTACAATTCTCATTCAATTAGAGATAGTCAACTGTTTTCATGGAAGCAGGAAGGACATTTACTGTATCAACAGTCGTTGGCGTCAAACAAGTACTAGAAATTAAAATTCCTGGTTATGGAGTCAAAAGACATTGAGTTGTATAGAATTGAATACAGAAAGTACTGAAGAAAGAGATAAGGATAAATGTGTAAAAGGGATAAGAAGCTTGGAAATTCTTACTCAGCATTGGCTCCACTCAGAACTAATAAACGTATGTAAAAAAAAAAAAAGGGTGAAAAATAAAGGAGAGAAATACTGATAAAGAGCAGAAGAGAGTGAGAGACAGGAATATTTTGGCTTACAGCATTACATGCATGCTGTAATAAATGAGACACTTACATTGTATTTCTAGCACATACAGTATATTTCCACCATAAGCTACCATTGTTGTACCATAATAAATACTGAAATGCATTTAATTAAAAGAAGATTATTTTTGTAATGGCACTAATTATCATTTTGTCCTCTGGATATTCGGAACAAAATGGTATTGAGCACCACAAATGCTTATAAAGAAATACCGATTGACCCTTCTTTCCTTTTCACCAGCACTAGACAAGTTGTTCTAAGACTCACACCATCTTTCTAATTTACTGGAGTTTTGCAGTTTAAATATCCAGATATTTCATTGATACAAAGCAGAAAAGTTATTCTTATATAGTGGTATACGATCACACAAGGGATGGGTGATCACTATTCAATTCAGTACCAAGTAACACCAAGATTAGTATACCAATGTCAATACTGATACTTTGAATTCTTCTTGTGTATATAAAACTTGGAAATTTGCAATGTCTCCAGTGAGAATTTGTAAATGTGGGATTATATGTGAAAGAATAAGTTAAGACTGTATAGGATGTCTTTGTGTGCTGTAACATTACAGTTTTCCTACAGTAGAAAAAAGGGGCCCAAACATGTTCCAGCAGACAAAGTGGTACGAAGCGAGGTCCATGAAGACATGGGTTGCCAAGGTTAGAATGGAGGAACTCATGTGTCTTGTACAGAGCCCTGACCTCAACCCCACTGAACACCTTTGGGATGAACTGGAACACTGACTGCACCCCAGTCCTCCTCACAGGACATCAGTACTTAACCTCGTTAATGATCTTGTGGCTGAATGAGTGCAAATCCCCATAGCCACGCTCCAAAATCTAGTAGAAAGCCTTCCCAAAAGAGTGGAGGTTATTATAACAGCAAAGGGGGATTAAATCAGGAACGGAATGTTCAACATGCACAAATTGGTGTGATGGTCAGTTGTCCACAACCCTTTGGCCATATATAGTACGTTTTCACTCTTTTCTGTTTCTGCGTGCCTGTCTGACTGAGAGAGAGAGTGTGTTTTAATCTTCACATTTTGTTTGAAATTAAAACCACACAGCCTTGATATGATATGATATGATATTGTATTATGATATTCCAATACTTTTGCACATCCTTTGTTCAAAGGAGTGTGTGCTGATGCAGCACAGTTTCCCCTGGTAAACCTCCCCTCCCTGCCCCATCCCTGTTAGCCAACAGAGCCTGGTAGCCAAATGGACAATTAGATGGATGACTAAGTAGGAAGTATTATCAGTCTAATCTGTATGCGTCTCTGGTGGCTCGGCCAATGTAGGCGTGACTGGAACTTTGGAAGGACAAATGGAGAGACAGATGGATGGATGGAAGCACAGATAGAGGGAAGGGTGAGTAGGCTGTGTTATCAGGCCGATCTGCGTGCGTCTGTTGGCTTGGACAGTGGAGGTGTTGAAACAGGATGTTAGGAGATCAGATTGCTCAGCTTCACATAATGCGATGAGTACTCTGCATTGATTGGAGAGCGAGAAACTGGCTGAGTTGCTATTAGTCTTTCCCACCTTATCACATTTACTCTGAATATATGTACATCCTGTTGTATTTTCGTATATTCTTAAAGATCAGATGTAATCTTTGTATTTGATCTTTCAGTACCTGCTGGGCAAGGTAATACAATTCAAGCACATTCAAATGTGAAAGGGGACAAAATAACGTTATACAGCCATTTTATAATTCCATTATTTATTACTTCGAAATCTTTAACTGCAAGCTCATGCAGTACTGTAATTGTTCATGAAATCAGTCTCAATCCTGAATTCAGCTAAGTGTACATTGGAATACTGTCTGAGTTACTAATGTCTAATTAATGTCTGGGTTGCATAAACAACGCTCTGTAAAATATGGTGAATTTGAGTTGACTGAATTTAATAGCAGTGGGGTTTTTTTAAGTCTCATCTAATTAACGATGTACATGAATAAGCATCGTGTAACATCCTGCATTAGCAATTGAGACATCATTTTGCTGAGTCCTTATATAATTGCTTGTTATGAGTATGTTTGTTAGTATGGCTTTTAATCGATTTGTTTTGTAAAATTCTTGAAGCTTTATGTTAACCTTGCTGACTCCAGTCCTGCAGCATCCTGCAACCACCAGTGGGTGCCACTTTTTTCTCTTTATTTATTCAACCATCAACAGGCACGTTGTGTGAGTAAGTGGTGGAAGTGGTGCAACATTAACTACATGCAGACACATAGAGGCAAATACTTCAGTGATGAATAAACATTTGAGAAACCTCAGACCTAGGGAGGGCAAGGCACAGTGTAGTCACTGGGAGTTGCCTGTAGATCAACACTTGAGCCCTGTAGGCGTTTACTGCATACATTGCTAAGTGTGCCCAAGCCTCAAGGTGCAAGTGTGTAATATCCCTGTGTTTCTGACTAATATGTGTTACCACAAAGTGCTCCAGTGCTCTCCCAGACATAACTTAGGCAGAGAAAAAGATCATGGTGCAGCTTTCTCAGGTCATTTTTCAGCAGTTGTATACTCTGCCAAATTCAACAGGTACTGAGATGGCCTAATGGGGAAGAAGAAATTCTGAGTGAATCTCCAGAAACCTTCCAAAAAAATAAACCCCACAACAGCCTTCAATTATAGCTACATTGCAGAAGCCCAGAATAATTACTTTGTCACTGTGGATTACATTAAAAAGGAACATGGAGGCTCTGTGTGCTATGATGTTGTAGTGCTCTCTTGGTCAAAGCAGTGTCCTTAAATGTCTTCATTTTTTAGAAGTTTGAATGAACTGTACGCTTCTATATTGGAGAACCACAGAATGCATCCTGGAGAAAGAAAAAACGTGTGTTTTAGTACTGTATTGTTCTCTCTATGGTTGTAAATCTGATCTGCTGTTTCACACAGAGTTTGTTTAGTGGTCCACTCTGCTGCGTCAAAGCCAGATGTCACGGACACATGTCTATCTTTTCCATAGGAGCTCAATTGAACCTATCTATAGGTCAGAGTGAGGAGAAAGGATCTGAAGGACCTTTCCTTTCTCCTACTCGTCTTGGACTCTTGTCACAGACACTTGCCACTGAACCCTTTAAGCCACGTGGTTTAATAATGCTGTGTTATTCTCCCTGGACTGCTCCAAGTCCATTGAGGTTTTTCTGGTCTGTCCAGTTTTCCACTGGCATAGCGCAAGGCTATCCCAGGGTGGTTCCTCCTGGAACAGAGTCACAGCATTGGAGCTGGACTCTTCACATCATTTTTATGTGTGTGTGTGTGTTTGTTTTTTTTAACTTCTTGATGTCAGGAATGACACTACTGCAGAATGAGGAAGGGGAGAAAGTGAGAGGCAGATGGAGAAACCTTATTCAGCAATACATACCTGTTTTATGTTATTCCTATTATCTTGTGCTGATAAAAAATCTAATAGTCTGTGCATAAACAGATTTAAACACTGCATAAAATCATTATGACCGCAGCAGAGAAAGATTACTGAAATTCTTAAAGCTACAGTTTCCAAAAGATCAGAATTAAACTCTATATATATAAATATAAATATAAATATATATATATATATATATATATATATATATATATATATATATATATATATATATATATATATATATATATATATATATATATATATATATATATGCAGTCATGTGAAAAAGATAAGTACACCCTATGGAAATTGTTGGCTTTTTTTTTTAAACATATTTGGACGAGCAAACATTTGATCATCTTGGAAATGGTGCCTATTAATAAAGTTGATTACTTGAACAAATACATATTTGAACAAATCCACAAAGAAAATTAGCCTTTTCAATCATTTAATCAACAGAAATATGAATAGATATTTTTGATATGATATTCTTGAAATAATATTCTTCTGTGGAAAAGAGTAAGTACACAATTGGCCTCAGAATTTAGACTTTCCCCCTTTAACAGAAATAACTTCTTGTAGGTATTTTGCATAATTGTCCACCAGGCTTTCTGGAAATTTTGACCACTCTCTTGTCTATATGCTCATTGGCAAACTGTAGTCTTGCAAAGGCGTTTTTTCTGGCACGCCTCACATGCAGGTCAGATTTGTGCAAACTCTGATTGTAGATGCATGCACTTTGACACCAACAGTTGCTAAACTTGCTAGCAGATCCTGTGATTCAATTTTGGGGCTCTCTGTGACTTTTTTTTGCATCAGATGGTCTGCTATTTGGCGGAATTTGCTGGGACGGCTAGTCCTGGACAAATTGGTAGTCATTTGAAATCTGAGCCATTTGTAGATTATTTTACTTAAAACGGAATGATGTATTTCAGATAATGTTTAGTTGTTTTTAGATCACTTGTCAGACTCAGGCGTCCATAACTTTTTTGTCTGATCTTGGCATGATGACAACACACACCTCAATAGAAAAGGGAACACCAGACACTAGATATGAGAGGGATATAAATAAGACAAGTTCCACCTGCACTCCATAAGCAGGTTCTAATCACTGGCACCCAATCTTCAACACCTGATTCTAATTTTATGGATTTGAAGGTGTGATAAATGTAGGGGTGTACTTACTTTTTCCATGTGACTGATCTATTTTTATGTTCATTTAAATTGTGAAAATTACTACAAAATGTAAATTTTATGTGTCATTTGATAGAGTGTATCACCTTTATTAATGGGCACTGTTTCAAATAGGATCAAATGTTTGCTTGTCCAAATAAGTAACAAAAAAAAAAGCCATTTTTTTTTCAAAGTGTACTTATTTTTTCACTTGACTACACTGATATATGGAAAGTAAGTAGTCTATCCTGGCCGAGGCTACAGAACAAACACAGGGACTTCTGTCTCTCTCCCTCTCTCTGTACACAGCTGTAATATGCTCTCATTACCAGCTTCAGCAGTTCCAGACCCAACAGGGGGTGACAACCCACCGATGCTCCATCATTTCCCGTGTGCTTGTATGACTGCAGAATATGCATGTGTTTTTACCATTATGCTGGCAGTGTATATGTGGTGAGCTGTTTGAATAAATGTTTAGCGGGGTATGTGTGTGTGTGTGTGTGTGTGTGTGTACGCGCGGGTGTGAGTGTGTGCGTATAGGTTTGTTTAGGTTACCACAAGCTGACTGTACAGGGTTTGGATTGTAACCAGAACAACAGTGAGTTGTTGGTTGTGAGTCAGTGTCTGGTTGTGTCAGACACTCAAGGAGAAAAAAAACAACAACAACAAAAAAACAAAGATAAAAGAGGACAAGAGAAGAAAATAATCCTCACAAATTCTCGCAAGGAATGCATATCATCTAGGTTTCTAATCCACACGAATTTAAAAGACTGACAAGTTTTTACATGTGTATGCTACACACTACACATAAAATTATTTTCTTCTATATAATGTGATCTTTTTTGTTTTACTGACCTGTACATAGAGTTAGCATTAACACAGGGTTCTGGCGTCATACAATAAGTACCATTAGAAAGTCTATAGTCATCTTTGGAGACAAAGAGGCCTGTGGACCATTCCCTCTTTCATGTGGCCAGCTTACAAGGTGCTTTGCTTGAGGAATTCAGCACATTGGACAGCACCTGCACTACTTTCTTGCACTGTCAGTATGCCATGGGTTGGTGCTTAAGCAGGCTGTTTATTAGGCCACAATGTATTTGATTAGTTTATTGAAAAGATTATTTTGATTTGAACAATTTTTAATGTGAAAAAAAAAATCTTGATAGCAACCATCTAACAATTTTACTTTTTGAAATAAGCACATGCAAAATCAGAATCAGCTTTATTGCCAAGTATGCTTACACATACAAAGAATTTGTCTTCATGACGAGAGCTTCTAATGCACAACAATACAAATCAGCAACAGGACATAGACAAAATAATAATAATAATAATAATAAAAATAATAATAATATTTGAATAGAAAACGTAGTGCAAATCTAATATACATATGTTATATACAGTGCAAGGGAATGTAATATAATGGCAGAGGATGTTGGATGTTTTGGATAAATATAAAAAGACTAAACTGTGAATTGCACATAATTATTGCTCAATGGGGCAGAGATGGATAGCCTGGGAGAAAAGACTGTTCCTGAATCTGATGGTTTTGGTGCTCAGAGCTCTGAATTGTCAGCCAGAAGGCAACAGTTCAAAAGGGTAGTGGACAGGGTGAGTGGGGTCCAGAGTGATTTTTCCAGCCTTCTTACTCATTCTGGAAGTGTATAGCTAGCACAGGATCTGAGACATGCGGGTGAAACACCATCTGGCCCTGAAGGTTTCCTAGTCTTTTGTTTCCAAAAGACTAAGACAGTGTTAAGGTTTAGATAGTAAAGTGTTGTGTTAGCAGCAGGGTTACAGGTTTCAGACCAAATGCTTCTGGCTAACTTCAGCCTTCATCTATTGATGAATACTACTACTACTACTACTACTAATACTACTACTACTACTAATAATAATAATAATATGTTGAATCTGTATAGCACCTTTCCAAAGCTCAAGTACACCTCACAGTAAAAGACAACAATACAGTAAAATAATCACACATATGGGTCATATGAACAATGGACATTTTCCCAGTCCAGAGCAAGAAACAGTGCAGTTGCATAATTATAACGTAAAACATTCAGTGATTAGTGACATACTGTACAGTGTTAATGAGTGGAGCAGATATCACAGGCTAATCTCTCTTTCCCCAGGCAGCAAGGAGGCTGCATTCACCTATGCCATCACAGCTGCCGGAGTGGCCCATGCGGTGACAGCGGCATGTAGCCAAGGCAACATGAGCCATTGTGGCTGCGATCGTGAGAAACAGGGCTACTATAACCAAGAGGAGGGCTGGAAGTGGGGAGGCTGCTCCGCTGACATCAAACATGGCATTGAGTTCTCCCGGAGGTTTGTGGATGCTCGGGAGATTAAAAAAAACGCCCGCCGCCTGATGAACCTGCACAACAATGAAGCAGGAAGAAAGGTAATTTAAAAAAGCACCTGTTCAGGCTTTAACACTATTCTCATTTGTTTTGATTCTTTAGTTACTAGGAATGTAACGGCACAAGGTATGGCCTTGCTTGCATCATATGACTGAATGCCCTGTTCTAACCAGTAGGTAATTAAGATGCTTAAAACAATTCATGTTTATTTATCATTTGCACAGTCTGTAAAGGCATATATATATTTTGAAATGCTTATTGTGAGGCTTAGGTAAATTGCTTAAACAGTATATACAGTATATATAAAACACATGCATACACACAAGAACTTAAAAATGATACAAATGGAATATTAATACAAAAAGAGTACAATAAACAATATATAATAGGCATAAGTGGAGAAGAGACATATCAAAATACAGAATACAAAGTATTGCACTGTGCAAACTGAACAGTTGTAAAGTGACAATGGGGAATGTACATTATGTAAAGTGACACAGTGATTTTGGGAATGGAAATGAACTGGTCCACTTGCTGTTTAGGGGCCTAATTGTGCACAGGTAGAAACTGTTCTTTAGCATGCTTGTCCATGACTGGATTCTCCTATAGCACTTGCCAGATGGAAAACAGAGCTGGGTAACTGTGGCCTGAAGCGATTTTGTGAGCTTCATTCAGGCACCAAGTCCGGTAGATGTCCTGTATTGCTGAGTGTCTGTTGCCATTTGCTGTTTTCACTACTGTCTGGCGAGACCTTGTGGTTGTGGGTGGAGCAACTGCCATTCATACCATGCCATACCATCACATAACATAAAGTGATGCAGTCAGTCAGGATGCTCTCTGTGGTACACCAACAAAAGTTGGTGAGGATGTTAGAGTCCAGACATCTCGATATAGAAACTACAGAGACTCTGGCCGGTAGACCTTATGATCATGTCATTGGTGATGTGAACACTGAAGAACATAACGTTTCTGACTATTTCAATGACAGCTATTTCGAAGTGTATGGGGTTATATGCTTTACCCTGCGGCTTCCTGTAGTCCACTACCATTTCCTTTGTTTTCCGGGCATTAAAAAGGAGGTCAATGCCATGACACCATTCTGATACAGCTCTGATCTCCTGATAGGCTGTCTCATAACCATTAGTGATGAGACCAAGGATGGTTGTATCATCAGCAAAGTTAAAAATTACATTAGAGATGTATTTATAGTCATGTGTCAATAGGACATACAAGAGGGGGCTGTGTGGAGGAGGTTAAGTTACCTATTATCACCACTTGGGGTCTACTTGTCAGGAAGTTCGTGATCCAGTTGCACATAATGATGTTCAGACCAAGTTCTTTAAGCTTCATGGTGGAATTGATAATGTTAAATGCCAACGTTTTCCTCTAGATGTGTGAGAGCGATGTGTATTGTTATGGCAATGGTGTTGTCCATAGATTTGTTGCAGCTGTATCATAATTAACCAATAATTAAGCAATCTTTATATTATTTGCATGATAAATGGTCTGAAAAGCACTCTAAGCACTTTGTGTGCACACTGGAGTGTCCATGCAGTATAGTTTGTTTGTGTCAGGCCTGTGTAGAACAAGTTTTTGAGGTGAATTACATAGAACCAGCAAAAACATGCCAGCAAAAAGATGCAGCACCCCACACAAAGACTTACAGGGTGTGATTCTAGAGACGCTCTGGCTGATAGGTAACAGTCAAAACATTTTTGACAGCTTGTTTTCCTATAGCCAATTACTGTGTGTTTTCCCTCCACCATCTTGTGGCATCCTCCTGATTCCAGCACTGGTTTGGCTTGGCGCTGCTCCTCTTGGCCATGTTTGTTTGTTATTAGTCATCCAAGAACATAAAATAACATGCACCCTAACAGCACAGCTCTTCTGCTTCAGAGTGCACTCTGGTGGCAAATGGATCTAATTAATAACGCAGCTCTTTATTGTGTGTGCTGGAAGAGCCAGGCTGAGCCGAGCGGAGCCCAGTCTGCGGTTGCCAGATGGAGCCCCGCCAGTCCCCCTCCAGTCCATTGCATGGAATCATGAAGTGTAAAGTCAGTAACAGGATATTATTGTGAGCCTCTTTCTGCTGCACTGAAAACACAGTATTCGCTTCACTGCATCAAGGTTTTTCCCCTGACTTTTATAAAGAAGCCATCCTGGTGGCATGAGGGGAGTAGGAGGGGAGGTCGGGAGGATTTTAATTTACCACGTGACTCTGCAACGAGCAGGAGCACTGCTGCTTCTCTGGAATTTCA
Organism: Ameiurus melas; assembly: GCA_012411365.1. Lineage (NCBI taxonomy): Eukaryota > Metazoa > Chordata > Actinopteri > Siluriformes > Ictaluridae > Ameiurus > Ameiurus melas. The sequence continues at coordinate 20,495,412 of CM022764.1, read as the reverse complement.
ATTGCTATCAGACCTGTGTGTGTGGTTTGAGCTAGCTTTGAAGAACTTCGGGCAAAACTGGTGTACATCATCATACTAAATGTAAATGCATTCTCTCAAGTGTGTACAGCCATGCCGGGATTAATGAAAAAGGACTGATGTGGAGTTAAACTTTATAATCTGTCTTAGATCAGCTAGCTAGTGGTGAAAACAAGCTGAATAAAGTTGTTCTTCTTTTTTTTTAGAAGACACTGACAATGGAGGGTAAATCCAAACAAGCCGTGCCAATAAAAAACAAAATAAGAAAACAAACGTTTTATACAGTTTTGCTGTAAGACTTTATACATACAGTCAGTGATGGTGACAAGTTTGGATTACTGTGAGGCATGAATCAATAGATTAGTTTTATTGGTATTGTTTTATTTTAATGCAAACAATATCAAATGGAATACAAACATAACCTGGTAAAAGACATGCAATATCACTTGAATGACCCACCGTCTTTGTAAATGACTCATATTTACTTTTCCTCTCCTTACATGTGGTCTTCACAGAAGTAGAATGAGTAACAAAATAATGTATTATGGTTAAGTACATGTTTACTACTGTAATTTATTTATTTATTAACAGGATTTTTTTTATATATTTCTTTCAGTCATACAAAGTCTTTGGTATGCCTGCAGATACTAAATGAAGGTTTCATTAATGTGTTAAGTTGTGGTCTACATGACACATTTATAATATCTTACATAAACACTTCGTAAAGTACCCATGCACTTTATTATCAATAATAATGACACTGATGTTGTAGATCAAATTAACTAGGAATACAACGAATCAACTACTATGTCATATGCTTAAGACAATGTCTTCGAGAAAAATGAAACGGTAGTCTTTATAATCGAGATATTTGTTTGGTTATAAATTGTCCCGCAGTCATGCCCTCCATCTTTAATACTGCATGTGCAGTTACACATAAAAATCAACAACATGATCTTATCATAAACTCAATGCTATTTAATGCTATCTTCCAATTGCTGTATAGTAATCTAATGTTTACATCTTTGTCCTCAGGTGCTAGAAGAGCGGATGAAGCTGGAGTGTAAATGCCATGGTGTGTCGGGCTCTTGCACCACTAAGACATGCTGGACCACCCTTCCAAAATTTAGAGAAATAGGCTACGTGCTGAAGGACAAGTACAATAAAGCGGTCCATGTGGAGGTAGTTCGAGCCAGTAGACTACGCCAGCCTACCTTCCTCAAGGTGAAGAAAATGCATGGCTATCAAAAACCAGAGGAGACCGATTTGGTCTACATTGAGCGTTCACCTAACTATTGTGAGGAGGATGCTAAGACAGGCAGCGTGGGGACGCAGGGACGTTTATGTAACAGAACATCGCCACATACAGATGGCTGCGACCTCATGTGCTGTGATCGAGGGTACAACACTCACCAGTACACTAAGGTGTGGCAGTGTAACTGCAAGTTTCAATGGTGCTGCTTTGTCAAATGCAACACCTGCAGTGAGAGGACGGAGGTGTTCACCTGCAAATGAAAACGAGGACAGGTGAGCTGAGATGAGAACGTATACGAACAGTTTGGGTGGAAGACTTGCTGACTAAGAGAGATATTATTTTTTAAATATATAAAAAAAAATATCAGAAACCGAATGGGAATTTTACAGTCTTCAGCTCTTCACAGCATCGTTTTGCACAGCAGAATGTTTATATTTGCTTTCCCGTAGAGGTTAAGTGCTAACCTCACTAGGTACCAGTCCAGCTTTTTAATGAGTTTAATAAACTACCAAAAGCTCATGCACTGATGTATCCATACAGACTCAAGAAAAAGGACTGCCTCATGCATGCCATGCCCTGGACTACGCATGCATTCTGGGGACTGTATTTTTTTTCCATTTCATATGATGCTGATAAATAAAGGACCAAAAGGAGGCTGCGATCATTTTGGAAATTAATCGGACCCTTCAGAAAGAAATCAGAAAGGATTGGTTAAGGTAACCTCACTTAGAATATAGGGCTAAAAAGAGAAGGAACATGATCCTAAGCTCTGTAAAGAAGAGAAGACAGTGCAGCCTGAAAAACTGAGTTGTTGCTACAAGAAACCTCCTACTGCCAACTGGAACTTGGTGGGATATGTTAGATGTCCAGTCACACTGGAACTGTATGTTTGAACACTGAAATTGTTTATTTATGTTATAATATCTTAAAAAAAAAAAAAAGCAAAGCACTAACGGGTAGAAATGTTTTTTGTACTAAATGTAAATAAACAGAGAAAGATGGGGGAAAAAAAGTTTGTATAAACGCCTGACTGAAAGTGACTGACAGACTTCTCAAGAACAAGCTCCCAAGTCCTGTGACAAATCTATTTCTATTTTCCTAAAATGGTTTAAACAATAATAGCGTGTTGACTTCAGACACCACTCTTTAGCACAGTTTACAGTTCACATATTTAACATTGGTTCTACTTTGCTGTAGCCTAGCCTCAGTGTGCAGTATGGTATGCACAAATTTTTTTTTTTTACATACTATTTAAAAAAACAAAAGCAAAAACAACAACTTGGATAATAACTAAAAAGCACTCTTTAATTATATTTTCTCAACTTGCTGGATGTGTTGCTGCACTGATATTTTTTTTCTTTTCTAGAAACTAAATAAATTTGCATTTGACTGACTTTGGGATTTCATTGCAGGGAGAGATTTTTAATTTTTTTTTGTAGCCCAAATATGTGACTGCAATTTACTTTTATTGCAAACATATTTTATTTATATGTTTATGTTGATTATACTAATGGCAATAACTGAATATTAACCATTCACATCCACTTAAGAGAGAGCAATAATATGTGCCCTAATACAATACTACAGTATACAGTATATCTGGTGGATTTATATCTTTAGCTAGTATAGGTTTATGTCATTTTTAATAACGATCATAATCCATTGGTATATTTGAGGATATCCCACTGATTGTCAAAACCTGCTTTCCACTACCATGCCTTGAGACCTTATTTGGGATTGTTCCCTTAAACAAGACAATATTCATCATGCAACATATCTGAGCCAATTCTTGTACACTGAGAAAAGTCCCTTATTCAGACGTTCCGACCACCTCTAAATACGACCACTGGCCGTGTGGATAAAACATAAATCATTAAAAACATCATAACACAATAAATCTGTCATCTTGCTGACTTGGACCTTATTTTGTACACACCACATGGTCGTAATAACCTGTGGTCAAATCCCTTGATTATGGTATGTATGAAACAAAAGTTATCTCTGGCAGGAAAAAAAAAACAGGAGCCCATCTCTCAGTGAGTTGTAGGAAGAACTATGGGAAGGGAGCCCTGAGGCGTAGTCCACAATTTTTAAATAAAGTGTTGTGTGAATCTTTGACAGTATATAATTTTTAGGTGTTGCATAGTTGAAATGATTGCTGCAGTGCTGAAATCTGTCTCTCTTAGGATTCCAGTGGGCACAGGAAGAAAATCCATTTTAAATAAGAAAAGGGTTTGGCAGTTTGGCAAATCAATATTTTTAATGAAATCCCTGAGATATTCAAATAAACTTTTTTTGGGGTTTTTTTTTTGGGTTTTTTTAAGCAGTCATAGTGAGTTCCCAAAGCAGTTTCTACTGTGTTATGTTCAAACAACCAGTCTGTACTGGACAAACACCACATTTATGTTCCGTTCTACCAGCTATAGTGGTGCTTGAAAATTTATGAACCCTTAAGAATTTTCTAAATTTATGCATAATATTACCTAAAATATCATGAGATTTTCCTAAAAGTAGATAAAGAGAACCCAGTTAAACAAATGAGAGAAAAATATTATACTTGGTCATTTATTTATTGAGGAAAAGGATCCAATCTTGCGCAGCAATAAGTGTAACTAAATGTATCTGGTAACTGAAAGAAAATCCACCAACGTAAATGGGTTCTCTTTATCTACTTTTAGGACTTGTGTGAAAATCTGATGATGTTTTAGGTCATATTTATGCAGAAATATAGAACAAGATTTCTAAAGATTTCACAAACGTTCCAGCACCACTCTACAGTATGACGTTGGGTTTTTTTTCTTCTCCACACTATACGACACACCTGTGAATCAAGAATGGGATTGCCCCCAAATAATCTCCCTCTGAAATCACGTTTCGAAGATTTTTAATTGAACATTCAAGTATAATTGTTGGCAGGATCAAAGGGAGTCTTATCCTTTGTAGACGATTAATGTTACTTATAGGGATTACAGCATTTATTATGTCTGTATTCCTGTTCCTGCCCTGATGCACTGATACACCAAAAGGAAAAA